>OY735235.1:37960121-38010121 GCA_963457665.1 Thysanoteuthis rhombus | reverse complement strand
TCTAAGGGGTGTTGGGTCAAAATTAATTCCTGATGCCTGAGGTGTACCAAAAGGCAAATACTGAGGGAATGTGACAATTTTTATCAATATCCACATGTACACATGTGAGGCCTTATATTGAACATGATCTTGCATCAAATTTGTCCTTAGAAGAATTCAAATAAATTCCCTGAAGTTCTGAGGTTGAATGTCGTAATTTAATTAATTATCAGAACTAGCATACTCAATCTTTATTTTAATCACCGTGTTTTAGTTGATTGTCTCTCCAGCCTTCCTCAGATGTATGTTGAATTCAGTAATCTTCAACTTTTTTGTTTCATTCTGTGAGGAAGAGGAGATTAGAGATTTTTTTTAAAAAGCTGAATGAGCCTGGCTGTTGCAGGGTTAAACTATGCTCCTACTATTCCAACTGAGGATAATTACTACAACTTTTGCATTGTATATATGATGGATAAATTTGTAAATATACAAGACCTGTTAGTTTGCTTTGGCTGGTAAGTGAGCCGCCTAGCAATTGCTAGGGCTTGATTTCAGATTACAGTTGGGAAATGTTAATTTCATACATCTGTATAGTTTAACATGACAGGATAGATAAACAGTGAAGAGTTTACTCTCCTAAATTTGGTGAGGATTGTCCTTGTTATGGGGAGAAAATAAAGTCAACACCAACTTGAATTGGAATTTGATGAAATTACCAAATGTCACATATTTCTGAGGAAGGTTTTAGGACACATCAGCTCAACAACAACAACAACAACAACAACAATTGAAGAACCAGTTCTAATTAATGAATCAGCAATCAAGAGAAATCAAGAGAAATCAAGATGAAATTATCCAATTTGAGTCCTTCATTTCTTGGGGCAATAGGTATTACTTGACAATGTCCATCTCCACTCCA
Source organism: Thysanoteuthis rhombus (assembly GCA_963457665.1). Taxonomy (NCBI): domain Eukaryota; kingdom Metazoa; phylum Mollusca; class Cephalopoda; order Oegopsida; family Thysanoteuthidae; genus Thysanoteuthis; species Thysanoteuthis major. Next base: position 38,009,223 of record OY735235.1, on the reverse strand, counting down.
AGTATAAAACGTATAAAATGTAAATGTAATCCAGCCCCACATCGGGCAAAATTTGAGGAGGCAGGGTGATAAATTATAAGAAATCAGAAAAATACAGCTTTTCTTGATATTACTTGCTGAAATAAGGGGGCCTTATATGCTATCATATACAGTAGGGGAAACTGGGGATAGTTGCAACAAGTCTTATTCCACCAATCAGAAACATGCTAGAATGATAATGCTCATACTACACATGCTCAGTTAGACCCTCACCCCAGGAGGACACATGCAACATCTGGTGCTGCATTTATTGGAAAAAAAACAACATATTTTGTGGGTATGAAAATGATTTTTGTCATACTGTTCTGACCATTTGCATGTTCCTGTCTAACACTGAAATATGTTTGAAGATTGAATAGCATCTGTAACATCTGCTCATAGACTCAAGATAGGCCTATGTTCTTTGTATAATCAAACAAAATAAGAAAAAAATATATTTATATACTATATTATTACTGTGTATAAATAATTCTATAATATCATTATAAAACAGTTCATATTTTCAGAATACTATGCTCATTGAGACAAAAATCAGAATTTAATTAGTGAAATTTAATGTTTTTTCAACATATGGCAACCATCCCTGATTAGGGTTACAACTATCCCCAGAATTAGGGTCAGTTGTGATATCTGACTTTTTCCATTCAAATAAATGATGAAAATGATTCGTCATAAGTAATAATCTTTAAATGGTAAGTTTAATATATAAAAAAATTGGTTGGCCTAGTCCATATACTCTAGGTATTTCTCAAGGAAATGAGGATTACTTGGCAGTGCCTATCTCCTCTCATAGTAACATATGCAGTTATGTGGTACCAGCAGTAAAGAGAAGTCCCTGATCAGACCCTTTGGGAGAGGTGAATCCATGCTTTTCTCAGGGGTATCAGTATAAAGTGAACACAAACTGCCTTAGCCAGAATTTGAACCAAGTTTGCCAATTTAATTTTCCATGGTGTTAACATTTAAGCCAATTCTGCACTTCTATTATTAAAACAAGTTGTCAACAGACCAGTGAATCTTCCAGAAGAATACTGATATACATCCACACTAGATACCTCGGAAAACATCTTAATTATGTCAATGATTCACACAATTTTTTTAAGGTTCATCTGGTCAATATTGATTTAAGATATTAGTAGATAAAACAAATATTTCATTCTCAAAAAAGATCTAGTATTCAGATTTATTTATAAACTTTATTTTTAAATACACACATGTTCATGATACAGTTAATATATAATTATATCTTATTTGATAGATGCCCATATGTAAAGCCTTCGTAGACAAACCAGTAATGGTACTGTCATGGAAAGAAAGGCTCCCATGGATTAGGGATGTGAGTTCAAATCTTTTTGTTGGCTCAAGTTGAAGAATATTTGTATCTGTAAAAAAAATACTGATGTATGAACTTTTAGGGCCTTTTTAAATTTTTCGTAATTTCTTTTCTGTGTGAAATTTAGTGATAATGCAATTACCACATCCCTTTTATAACTCTATGGAATCTATGGTAAAATTAGTAATTAATAGTATAGTGTAGTTAGGAATTAATCAGTTTAGAGCCAAGGATTTTTGCTCCTTGTACCCTAATTCAAAATTGGCTCCAATACATTAAAACTGCCCCTTTGTGTGGCTGAACTGCACCTTCAGAATCACTGGTTTAGAGGAAGATACTACATAATATTCTAACTCTTGCTACAGTACATTCATGTGTCTGTAAAAACCTCTAAACTGATAGCTGAGTGTGCATTCTGTTCTGATATCAATTAACAATGTTCAAGCTCAGGTGAATGCATAGATTTCTAATGCTGATTTTGACAGCAGGTAGGCACTCTTCGATTTGAAGATTGTTACATCACAATCTACTATCTCCTTTATGTACTTTGTTGTGGTGTAATGGATGACAAGTTTTTCTCACAAATCATTACTACTGAATGGTGAGTTTCATCCTCACAGGCTGCTCTATACTTGTGGCTTTGTGCTGAAACCAAACTTCACAGCAAATAATTACTACCTCTCTAGCAGTCAATACATGCATCCATGTAAAGTCTGCAATACCTTTAGAGTACAGATGTATTTATCACTTTTAAATAGAACAGATTCATGAAGTACACAAGCTTACTCAATGGCATCTCACTGCGAACTGAACAACCCCATGGAAGAGTTCCTGTTTCATATATGTGCAGTAATGTCTCCTCTATGTTGCTAGGTTACATTGAGACTACCTGGTTATACATATATATATATATATATATATATATATATATATATATATATATAGGTACATATATTATTAATTTTTCAATAGTCTTTCTTTCGTCATATTTCAGTTACTTTCAGCATGGATCAGAAAAAAAAGGATAAGCCACTGATAAGATTTGAACTCACATCCCTTATCCTTGGGATCCTATCTCTCCTTGACAGTACTGTCGCTGGTTTGGTTACAAAGGCTTTACTCCTGCGTGTTGACCAAATAAGATATAACTATACGAACTTTCATTTGGACCATCTAATTTCTTCTTCCCATCTTTGCTGTTTTGGATGATTTATTCTATAAACTTCTTTAGGTGCAAAATGTAATATCCATATGGAAAGAGAGTCTCTTTCATTGGTCTATCTCTCTGGTGGTGCAAAGCAAAGAAAACTGTATCAAATAGATAATTTAAACGTTAACTGCAATGCTTGTGAATAAGTCATTCTATTTTAGCATTGCGGTTAATGTTCAAATGTTCTGTTTCATAGTGTTTTTTTTCTTTTTTGCTTTACATCACCAGACAAGGAAACAGATGGTTTGCTTTTGCAGTCTGATTTGGAAGATATTGTCCTCAAGAATAAGGGATGTGAGTTCAAATCTTGTCAGAAGCTTATTCTTTATTCCTGATCCATACTGCTTATTCAATGGCCATAAAATGCAAAATGTAACCTAAGCATTGTGATGTAGAGCAACAAAAAATAAGATGAAATAAAATCTAGTCAAAAATTGATAAAAATGAAAATGATTCATCTCAAAAGTTTGTACACTATTTGATAGATATGTACATGCACATAATTACACACATACATATATAATTGTAGGTAGACCCTCACACACGTATATATTGATAGATAGATGGAATTTTACTCGGGAATTGTATTAATGGAACATATTAGAAACCATCAACCCAAACTGTCTATTTATGTTTCTTCAGTTTTTAAGCTGGTCTGGTTGGCTATCTATGCATGTGTCATGTATACAGGTCATACCAATGAAGCTAGTATGTCTAGAAAAAATGCTCTTTTTGTTTTTTAAAAATTCTCTTCCTAAATAGGGTTCAATTTGCTATGCAAGCTTATGCTAAATTGGTCCCTTAGTTTGTGATCGACAACATTCACACTTGTTTTCCGAATATTCTGATGTTTTTAATGATCACTTCCCAACAAAGGTTACAGTTTCTACTGAGTGACTAACCAGACTCATTCATACATGAGTAATATAATTTTTCAATGTTAGAGACTGAACTCTCCAATATTGCAGATTGTTTAATGGATACCCATGAGGTATGAGAAACTTATCTAAGATTCAAATGCTTGATTACAAGTTAAAAATCATAACAACCATATTCAATTCAGCATACTTAGTTACAGGAATGGGGACCTTGTGGTGTAATGGTTATCAAGCTGGTCTTGCTAATCATTATTGCTGAGTAATGAGTTTGATCCTCACTGAGTACTCAATGCTTGTGCCCTGGTGCCCCAAAATTAAGCTTGGTAAATTCTCAATCTAAGGGCACCTTGTTATGGGGCAATGGCAGCAAGTTTGTCTTGCTGATCATTAGTAATGAGTAGCGAGTTTGATCCTCAATTGACAGCCTTGTGCCAGAACTTTGCTCACCTCAGTAAATAAATAACTAGATACAGAATCAACGTTCTTAGACTTGTGAACTTTGACAAACATTCTTTTTTTTTTGCTCATATCATCATTTTCAACAAACTTTTTAAAAAAACAACTAAAAGCATTTTATCATACCTTATATTGCACAACTCTTATTCAAACTGTTGCATCAGTATGTATTTGGGGATAATTTATCAGGTATAATGAAGAAAACATTCCCCTGATAAGAGCAAAGAAATTTATTTTCTCTATTTTTGTTTTTTGTCACTCTACTTTTCAGTATGCTTTGTATTTATGAATATATTGATAATGCCCTTTGTAAAAGCTGTTTTTTATGCCTGTATTTATTTTTAGATATGAAGATACTTAAACTGAACATACAGTTTAATATCATCCATCTAATTATACGCTTATCAATTGTTACATATGCATATATATCTAAATATATCATACTGCTAGACATTTCTTTTTGTAGAAAGTATTTTTACATCTAAACTTGCAAATAATAAGTTTTCATACACACACACACACACACACACACACACACACACACACACACACACACACACACACACACACACACATATATATGTGTGTATATATATATATATATATATATATATATATATATATATTTATGCTTCATAGATATATCATACATATTTTAGTATTTCATAGATGTTATATACATACTTCTGTGTATCTCAGATGCTTCATACATACTAACTTTGTTTTGGACAATTTAACCTTTTCTATCCATCTTCGATGTAGTCACCATGTTTCATCCGATTCATTTCTACATACTTTAATGTTTCATAGACAGTAATGGAAATGGATTTGAGCAACTAGGTATACATTAAGATTTGGTTTAGGGAACTAGATATGGCAATATCTCTTTTTGTGAACAGACAAAAATTCTGGAAATTGAAACGTAGGTATATGCTGTATATTTCATGTTTCGTACATACTTTAATATCCGTAGATGCTCCATATATATACTTCAGTGTTTCATATGTGTTTCTTATAAACTTTGGTGTTTCGTAGACGTTTCATGCATACTTTAAATTTTGCTTAATAATTCTTGTTTCAAGCGTAGTTTGGTAAATAATATCCATAAGTTTCTGACATGCACTTTTGAAAATGCGGTAAGTTGCTGCAACACCAACTCACCACAGCAAGAATTTGAACTCTGATTTTTTTCATGCTGTTAATCATTTGTCTCTCTCTCTCTCTTCTAGATTTAAGAGCCCATGATAGTGATTCCAATCCTCACTCTTTCCTCTACTGCTGTGGCTCTATATCAAAGTATGCTAAGCTTAACAAATATCTTCAAATACGGAGCCTGGTGTAGAGTTGTTGTCAGCAACCAAAACTTGTTGACTATTTCTAGTGACTTTATTCTTTACTAGGTAACAATTAAATTCTGCGCTTGTGACATAATTAAACATTCCTTCTTCCATGTAGAACTACCAGACACAAGAAAATAATAAGGTATTTGATTTTAAAAAAGAATAAATTCTGTCTGCCCTGCCAAAAACAGCAGGCTAGAATTCTTTGTTGAATAAAAGCAGGTGTGAAAGAAGAGAAATAGCCATGAGAAAAGATGTCTATATCATCTGCCTTTTATTTAGCAAAAGAGAAAGATAGTAAATATTTTGGCTGAGAGAATCAATAAGAAACCATCTCCATGAAGTCTTTTAACTTTTTGAAAAGTTCTTCCTGATATGTAGTCATGACTGCCCAGAGGAACACACACACATAGACACAGATGAGCACAGAGAGAAGAATCTGTAGCCCAGTTTATATATTGAATCACAGTAGCCCCACGAATGGCCTGCCCAACCAATCAGCCTAGTAGGCTACAGATTCTTCTCTCTGCGCTCGTCTGTGTCTATATGTGTGTGTCTCTGGGCAGTCCTGGTTACATTTCGGGGTCTACAACCTTGAAAAATTGCATGAGTACACCACCTATAAATGTTGTTTTTGATTTTCCAATAAGTGCTATTTTGGGTCTCCATGGTCATTTTAGGAAACAATGACCAAATCTTAGGCTAGTATTTATTTTAGATAAAACATCTATTTTTTTCAGATAATTTTTTAGATAATTAATTCTGGTACACGTGCGGGCTACAGAATTTCTTTATATGAGATATGGATTTATATACACATATGTGTGTGTGTGTGGGGGGGTGTATGTGTGTGTGTGTGTGTGTGTGTGTGTGTGCAATTTTCGATTAGAATAGCCAGAGTGTAGGGCATATGTATATATATATATATATGTGTATGTACATGTGTATATATATATATATACATATATATATATATATATATATATATATATATATATATACATACGTGTGTGCATGTGTGTGTGTGTGTGTGTGTATATATATATATAGTCAATGTTATGAAGGCAACAGGTGTTTGTTTCTTTGTTTTAATTTCTCTCTTTATAAACTCTGAAATGGCTGCACCCTAGGGGGTTCAAATTTATGTACAAGTGTCACTCGACCCCTGCATTAATATAGAATAGGTTGCACTGATTAACGGTTAACTTTAGTCAATATATCCAGTCCTAAGCATTGAAAAAAAATGATTTTTATATAGTGATACCCCTCATAGCAAAGGAGCCTTTTAACGAATTTTAACTTAGTCAGAGGTTCCAATCAAAAAAAAAGTTTTAGCAAAATGTTTTCAGTTTATGAGAAAAAAACTGAGATTTTATGCCAACATTGGCAAATGACAAAATATTTCGAGAATATGTGAGCCTTTAAACATAAACAAAAAGAAGATGCATGTGAATTCCTACACTACTTAGCATCTATCGTACCAATTGCTATGTTCATTATCCCGTAAACTATTCTTGCATTATTTTTAGCAATAATTATTAAACCATGCATCCTAAGAGTTTTTCTACTGCAGGTCCACCAAACAAGTCTAGAAAGACAATTACAATCCAAATTAAGCAGGAAATTGCGCGTAAAAGTGAATCAAGCATCTCTATAATGAAACTTAGCAGAGATTACTGCCTGGCTACAACATCATTTTCACTATTCCGATGAAGAAAGACATTCTTTTTTAAAGTAACAGATACGAAGTTGAGAGTGGTGAAAGGCAGATAAAATTATTTACATGCAAACATCATTGGCCGCATGCCAAATTGGGAGTGATCAATTAAAAAATTGCATAAAAGAGATGATCAAACATTTTTTTCTAGAATGTTAAAACTTCTAGCCCTCTTGCTCCATTGGTGTGGCCTGTGTGCCCAACAAATACATTGATAGCCAGCTAGTCAGCCAGCCAGCCAGTCAAACCAATTTAAAAACTGGAGAAACCTTTATTGATGTTGACAGTTTTGGTTGACGGTTTCCAATAGTAGTACCACTAAGGCTGCTTTGGGTTTACTGTGAAGAAAATAGCATGCAGGAATAGGTCACTGCAAGGATGCAAGGAAAAGGTAGTCAGGGAAAGTTGTACTAACAATTGTCCTTCTGCAAATAAGTTTCTTTTACTCTCTCTGGCTACAAGTAGCAAATCTGGCTACTTTTGAAAGCACGTTGCTTCTAAATTTTTGAATTTTGATACTCTGGCTTCTTTTGGAATAAGCTTGTACCACTAATTAAAAGAAGGTCAAATATTTGATCTTTATATATCTTCAATGTAATATAATTATCTTTTGGAGACTTATCTAACTATTTCTAGATAATCACATAACCCCTTTTTGAATTCCCAGCACTCCCATATTAATTCCTAATTAGGTATTTAATAGAAAATATGTTTCACTGTATTGTTAAATTTGAAATTACTTGAATCTTTAAAAAGTTCAAACTCTGGCTGGAACAGTTTGCATTCACTTTTCACTAATCCCATTGAGAAGGCATGAATCCATCTTTTCACCCCAGCTATTGGTAAATAACAGGAACAGGGCGGATTGGGTTCTAAAGCCTTGGTTGGCAAGCAGTCTAGGAGACGTACAACTATAAAACCAGGAAACTCAAAGCCCTCATCCAGTGAGAGGTTGGCAACAGACAAAGTTGGAAATGTATGCTTAACAGGGCCTTGGTGAAGCTCCGACATGCCTAGCAAGCTGGTAATGGATTATAGTAAATTGCTCAAGTAAAATAAAGAAGAATAAAAAAAGGATGAACAAAATAATCCAACCACTGGCTCTACCTCACCACAACATCTAGAGTACAAGTGGAAGATTTTTTTTTAAATCACTAGCTTGCAAGATGAAGAGGCTTACAGTCACATCTTAAATGGATTATTATCCATTAATACCATTATTAGTGGAATCATCAATCAAAACATGACCTTATAATTCCAGAGAAGAGTGTAATGTCCTAATAAACAAATCCCTGATTGTTTGCAATTGCAATAATTTCAATTTCAATTCAGGTTCTAATCTGAAAGCAATTTTGTGAAATTTAGCAATTTCCTGGCTAAATGACAAAAGTCTGCCATGAAATCTATTCCTGTCTTGCCATAACAACCTAATCTATATAAATAAGGCAAAATGTCGGTTAATTTATTTCCCAACAACATTATTAATTCGTACATGATTGAGGTAAGAAAAAATAATTCCATGTCCACATGAGATTTTTTGAAAGGTGGTTTGTTTGTGCTTTAAAATATCAACTGTAACTTTTGATCTTTTTTAATTATTAGATGATTAATTTGAAATAAATTGCTGCATATTTCTCACATTGACCTCATTTGAATAGTTGATATTGTAGTACATACTAATTTAAATATAATCATATCTCATGATTATGCCTGAACTCAGGGTCATTATCATCGGATAATGTTATCGGTGACAGTGTTGCTGTTTTCATAGTAGTTGTATAAATTCATTTATCCAAATCATCTCTTTATATCAGATATATTTGACTTTCCATGAAATCATTTTCTTGGAAAAGAAATCACTGAACTTATTTCAGTGGAAGAGTCTATTGTTTCAAATGGTAAGTAGGAGACATATTTATCAGCAAAATTATTATCTTTAAGTAGAAGAGTCCATTGTTACAGACAGAGAAACAATACATATATATATATAATTATGTTGAAAAATGAATTTTTGTATGGAATAAATGCTTTTATTTTCATTATTAGGCAATGCAACAAATGGATCCATTTATTTGGAAAATAAGAGTGAGTATTAACAAAGATGATAGAGGATTCTTGGGGTTATGTTTTTGTGCTATTAAATGGTTAGCTATTGTGTTTGTGTATGTTTTTTGATCATGATCATTATTATTTTTGCTGATTATTACTTAGAAAATATAGCCCTAAAAATTTTCCATAATCTCTGTTCATAGCCCTTCCTATTTTTCAAATATATGGATACATTTTTTGCTATGCGGTTTCTTCATAATTTTAAATACTTAGTGTTTGCACTTATGTGGTATGATGTTGCAATACATTTTTTACCTAAAAGACAAACTTTTCAATATAATTTCATTTAAAATTACCCTATCAACAAAGCCAACGGGCAAAATATCTTAGCATGATATATCTGATCTATATACAATATTCCTTATTGTCAACTTAATAATCTATGATCTGGCATTTTCCACTTAAATTTGAGTCATAGTTTTTAGCGCTAGAATTGACAAATGATATTTTTTGTATCTTAATCAGAACAGTGTTAGGTCAGTGAGATCAATCTATGAAGTCCTTCTGTGGTTCATTATTTAGTTAGAAAATCCATACTCGAACATTCAGGGTCCAAGATCTTTTTTGAGATTTCATCTGAATATGATTATTTTTGGAGAGGAGACTGTGGCTTCTGATCGCTTGTTCCAGGTAGGAGCAGATCTGTCAGAGAAGAAGTGCTTTCTGATTCCGGTGACTGTGTGGATTTGTAGCTTTTTGCTGTGTCTTCTGGTTTCACTGCTTAGAGATGACTATTGCATGATCTTACCTAGAAAGATGCTGCACTTACACTCTTGGTTGATGGTATGCAGACCTGAGGTTATCCTGTATATTTCCAGTAGATCAGTATGTATTCTTCTGTAGGTTAGTGTCTCCAAACCAATCTCTTGTAGCTTTTCCCTATGTGACAGGTGTTTAATACGGGGGATCATCTTTGTGGCTCTTCTTTGTACTCTTTCTATAGAGTCTTACTTTAATTTGTGTTGGGGTGACCAAATACAATCTGACAAGTATTCTATACAGAATTTCAAATATCTCTGTTTTCATGTTCCTAAAGATGTGGCGGAGATAGCCTAGCGTTTTATTTGCTGTGTTGATTTTCTATTGGCAGTGTTCTGTGAATTCTAATGTTTTGTCAATGTGTACACCAATGTCGTTCTCTACACTCGTGTTTTCCAGAGTATGATCAGCTCCATTTTCTGTCTTTATGATGTATTGGTTTTTAAGGTTTTTGCTTAGGTGCATTATTTTGCATTTCAATAGTTGGAAATGCATTAGTAGAGTCTGAGCACAAGTTTCAAGCCACGTGAGATCTCGAGCTAGTTGAAATGCTGACTTTTCTGTTGGTACCTATGAATACTTCTTGGTATTGTCATTGATTTTACTTTGATAGGTAAGTCATTCATAAACAAAAAGAAGAGTATTGGACCAAAGAAAAAGTCCAGAGAGAACGCTAGACTATCCAGAGTCACATTCATTTACAGTTGTCTGCCGGATAGAAAGGACCTGATTCACCCCCGAGTACTGTCCTTGAACCCAAAACTCTCCTTTTGGTGTATTAACCAATGGTGTGGGATATAATCAAAACCTTTGTCATAGTCGAGGTGTATAATGTCTCCTGGTACATTATGTTTTAGAGCCTCCATCTGTGGATTCCGGGGTGAATTCCATCAATACCAAGATACTTATTTGGAAGTAACTGTTTTAGCTGTTTCCTTGTCAGAGAGAAGTTTCTCGGTGCATTGGTGACTATATCTCTCTGAGGTATCTTGGTTATATTAGAGATGTCTCCCTTTGTACATAAACTGTAGGACTGCTCATTCAGGACTTCTGCTATTTCAACATCTATAGTGGTAGGTGTGCCATTCTTTTTCTTGAGGTTCAAAATTCTGCTTCTGACTTTGTTGAACAATTTTATATACCTCCATACACACTTCGTGTTTTTTCTGCATTTTTTGTCTAACTTTCTGTCAAAGCTTGGTTTCTTCTTTTTTTTTATATATATTTCTCATAATCATCATCTTGTTTAGTATTTAAAAATCTAATCCAGCAATAATATTTCTGTTTGATCTTCCTGAGAGCATATTTCTTTACATTTCTGACAGTTTTCTTGTTTTTAAATTAGATTTCTTTATCTGAATATTTTTTTTTAAATTCTCATTGTGCTCAGCCTGGATCTGCACCTGTAGATAAGATAGATAAAATAAACTTACTTAGATAAATAAGCAGATAAAATATAGGAAGAGAAATAGATGAAGACAAATGACTGTATTGATTAATATATAAAAAGACATGTTCATAAATAGATTTGCAGTTCTAATAGATTGATCAGTAGAGAGAGTAAGTGCATGTGCCATGAGTAGAGGCTGTGTTTAAACTGGTTTGTACAGTTTTTTGGTTGAGGGATGGTGATCAAACAAAATATATTCAAAATTTTCTCCTTTTTAAACATACCAATAGTTCCCTGTTAATATTTCATTACTAATTTTACGCTATCTTATTATCGTTTCTTTCCTTTTACATCAGTCTTGGTCAATCTTCATTATAACTTATTTTATTACCGATTTTACTCCATCTCATTTTTGTTGCTTTTTATCACAACACTGTGGGTCAATATAAGCTTCATTCATCGGCATCATCTTCATCAGTCTTTTATCATCCATTGTTGAAACTTCCCCAGGATTTGCCAGACCTCTCTATCAAGGGTGTTGCAGAGCTGATACTTTCTGAACTTGTTTAGTTCATCTCACCATCTTATATTCTGCCAGCCATGATTTGTGATCTCTAGGGATCCACGTCATGAGTTGTGATGTCCAGTGTTTGTCTGCCATTCACGCAACATGACCAACCGATTGCCATTTGAGTTTTCTATTGGATTCTATAATGTCTTGGACTCTTGTTTTTTCTCTAATTTAATGAGCTGTCTTGTGATCTCTCTATTATGATTCACCAAAAGTTTGTCAGTTCATCTGTATGAGTCTACTGCAAAAATCACATTACATAACTCTCTGAAATTTTGTGTGTACCAACATAACACTGGAAATCCCCCTCCCATGGGTGCAATGTAAGTTCATGCTAAAACAAAACCTTTTTGAGTCCTATTTTTCAGCTGAATCCACTGGCTGCTTTTGAGATATTGTTTGTTTTCAGAGCAGTCATAGACTTTGCACCATTCATAAAGAGGTGGGGAAAGTGAGAGAGAGATATGGCTGCTGTCTGGAAATACTTTATCATGCAAACAGTGGGTACTTTGGTATCATTCATAGAGATAGGCTGAGAGTAAGAGGAAGAATCACTGTTTGTCTATTTTCTGGTAAGTGCTGTATATGTATATCTAGCATTTTTCCGAGATTCTAGAAAAAATTGAAAAAGTCACAAATATCACTTTTAAAACCAAACCAAATTAAATGCTATCTGATTTTGAACTGTCTATCTGTTTTATTCATCTTCATTTTGATAGCAAATTACTTCACCTGTTAGGATGGATATTCAATTAGTTATTATCATTTTTTAAAGCCTCAAAATTCGCATAAGAACCCCACTAGGCATCATCTAAAGATGTTTTTTGTTTTCTCTATGGGGTCTCTTTGGTTATTTTCGATCAACCAACAATGCCCCAAGGTAAGATATTTTTTTAGATGATTTTGTAGATAATCATTCTGGAACATGCACATGTTACAGTGATTCATATATTTGCTATTATTTTGTTACTGGTTATACCCAATCTTATTGTTGCTTTTTATAAGTAAAAATGATTCATCTTAAAAGCAATGATAATAAGGACTCAAACTTGTCATAAAATGATAACAGTGAAAATGCTTCATCTAAAACTTTCAAGATACATATATTACTATGACATTTTGGGATGGCTGTTTAATGCTACTCATTCTGATTTTCTTGCTGTACAACTTGAACTTCTGGGGATTAGTCACTCATCATAATACCAGTGCATCATTTGCTGTAATAGTTTTGTATAAACATTTTTTTCAAAAGAGAATTCTGTGTCTGAATTTTTGAGACAAATATATTATCCACGTTGATTTATTCAGATTACTGTCCTTGTTTTTGTTTGTCACAATACTTTGGCCAGTCTACCCTCTGGCCTTCTTCAAGTATCTACTGTTAAAGGATTGTTGTAGGTCTGTATTGTTCCTCTATGGTTTGTTTGGCCTCATGAAGTTGTATTCACCATAGAAATATTTCTTTGTAGAAATTGAATAGAAAGTTTGGGTCACTATTGAGATGAATGAGCAAGAACTAGATATATACACACTTAATGATGTAGACAAAAGAATGTAGTTGCATGCATAATTATGAACAAATACAATCAAAACATTTTGAATGGAAGGAAAGGATAGAAATGTGCGCAGTGAGAAATTAGCTTCGAAGCAGTGATATTAAAGAGGAATTTTACGTCTGTTTATGGCAGACGGGCTAGTACAATGTCTGGATTTGGCGAGGTTGTTTAAATACATAAGGCATGGACATTTGAGTTGACATGGAATGCTGGAAAGACTCTGAGCTGAAAATGGATAGCCATCTGTTTCTTTTTTGTTGCAAAATATTTCATATGAGCTTATTCTGAGAGCTATCTACTTCTAACTTTGTGGAGAGAAGTATATAAATGTTTTTACTAAATTCATTGTAAATTTCTTATTTCTTATCTAAATTGTGTATATATAGAATTTAGTTTTAGTTCAATTAGAACACAGTAAAAAGACTTGATTTTTCAGCTGCAACATCTGTCATATTTGGTAACCTAGGAATTTTAAACCAAACCCTCTATTCGATCCATGAAGATAGCATGTTCTTGCCCCTCTGTCTGTGCTAAAGGATATTTTGTATCAGTTGATTCTTCTAACCCACCTATCATGAACACACCAATTAAAATAATCTTCTTGGATTGAATATGTAGTTCAGTTTCAAGTTCCTAGAAGGTTACCAAATATGATAAATTCCTGAAGAAGGCTACAGGATAGAATGGCTGGAATAACGTGTCTATAACAACCAAAATGAGGACACTGTATGAATATCAATAATCTGATTCTGAATCTGAATGTATGAGGTCTGTGCAGAAAATATCCAGCAAAATATCAAAAACCAAGTATACAGCCTTGATACAACATACAATTTTACTACGCATGTGTGAACAGACACTTTCCCATGGGGTTCCCCAGTTTTTAGTGAGATGCCATTGAGTGTACTGTGTGACCATTGTATTCACGATGAAGGAGCCTGCTCATTCTTTACATCTAATGCTTAGCTTTCTGTCAAAATATCACATTACCTACTACAATCCAGTTTTGGCTCTCTGTGACCCCTGGCTTTTCACTGTTTAAAGGGAGATTTCAAACCCGTGGACAAAATCGAGGAGAGAGTGAATAAGCAGCTTATGTCAACTTTCAAAGAGGAATTGGCTGACTATTTTGAAAAGTGGAAGGGGCACTGGAATAATTGTGGAGTGGACTAAGGCATCATTGCCCTATGTAGATTATTTTTTCATTAATATGAAATAGCTGGATACTTCCCTGAGTGACCTTGTATATACTGACAAATTTAGTATTTTGAGACTTTCTTTGTTTTTGAAGATGGTTTGAACAGTGTATTAACTGATGAGACAGACGTTATTATTTCTCCTGCTCTCTCTGTTTTTAACAGCATCTTCATCAGCAGCAGCGGCTTTTTAGTGTCTGTTGTTGGACATAAACTTTTCCCAAGATTGGCTAGACCTCTTAATAATGCGCATCGCAGGGCCAATACTTTCATATTTTGCTATCTCATATTTTCCTGGCCACATCTTCACGTATGATCTTGGAGGATTCACATTGTCAATCGTGATGCCCAGCGGTTGCCTGACATTCTTGCAACATGGCTATCCCATTACCATTTGAATTTTCAAATGGTTTCCATAATATCTCTGACTGTGCTTTCCAACAGATACACAATATAAGAATAACAAATATAAAATGGTTTGATAAATGAAAGAATTTCTAACAAAGAAGCATGACATGACCTACTGCTTGGCACAAATCAATTATCTCCCTTGATTTCTACTTTCCACAAGTCAGCTGCCACAGTAACATTTCACGTGTAAAAAGGTGTGGGCTTTGACACGTGTGTTGTCTCAAAAGTCTGTGGATATGCCCATAAAAAGTAATTCATGTAAGAAATCAAATTTACAAGTAGTTAATAATTATCAAAAATTGTGTTAATTAATTTGGTTGAGAGAACTTAGGAAAATAATTCTCTCTACGCTATAGAGCAACGTTTTTCTCACATTTTAGATGCAGCAAAATAACTTGTTTAACTTGGCACTCCCTCTTAACCAATGACAATTCTAAAAAAAAAAAGCCCTATGCAACATTGTCATTTCTGTTCAGATGAATATCATCAAGAGACATGCAACTCCAAAAATGCATTACTGGACCGTTCTAAGTCAAAAGAGTTAATTGATTTGCACTGAGCAGATGTGAATGAATAAAAGAAATATATAGAAAAGTTAGCTGCCTCAACAATTAATCATTTTGTAAATATGAATAAAGATACAATTTATCAAAACAAGACATTATTCACCTTTAATTTTTTAGTAAACAATATGAATTTGAACATAACCAAGTTCGAAAACTTGTTTACATTTACAGACTGATAAATTAGTAGAAATTGCAATGGGATATTTGAGCCTAATTTTTGCAAACATTTCAAAATTCCATCCAAAATATGCTAATATGCAGATTTCAATAAAAATCTATGGATATATTCAATTTTGAATCAATTCTCCTATGTGAAGGATATTTTATAGGAAAATCATGTGTAAATATTTCCTTTTGAGTTCCCTCTCCCCCAAAATTTCAATCTAAAAAAAATTCTATAGAATATTCTATTCAATCCAAAGATATTATATCTATATCAAGATTATACACTTCAGAGAAAAAAAGGACCAAAAAATAAAATATTTTGAGTTCTTTTGGGGTTTTTTTGTAATTTAAAAACCAATGTCCACATTTCGTGTAAAAAAACATCTGCTGGAAATTTTTTATTACGCACTTTTAAAAATTTCATCATCAACTTATTAATGCTTTGACTACTGGGAGAATACTGGGAGATTCTAAAAAAATTGATTAACAGAAAGAAAGATGTTCTATTTACCAAGAGATATAAACTTTTGAATTTACTACTATGTTGAAAAATGGAAATTGCCCTGGGAAAGATCTGTTCAATTTATCTGAATGTCATTGAACTCCGACTCTAAGTTCAAATTAGTGTTTAAAACACAGACTTAATTCAAAGTTTTTGCTAGTAATGTTATGCATATATGTATATATAAATGTATGTATATGTGTGTATATATATATATATACGTGTATAAATATGCATATATATGTATGTATATACATCTGTATGTGTATATATATGGATATATATGTATGTATAGATAAATGTATATGTATATATGGATGCATACGTATATATATATATGTGTATATAGAGCTAGATATATATGTATATATTGATGCATATATATGTATATATATATGTGTGTGTATATATATATATATATACATATATGCATGTATATATGTACATTTATATATATATATATGTATATAAGTATATATATATATGAGCATATATATATATATGTGTATGTATGTATATAAATGTATACATATAGATCTACGTATATTTATGCATGCATGAATATATAAGTATGGATATGCATGCATGTACATGTATATATGTATGTATGCATATATGTATATATATTTATGTATGTATATATATATGTATAGATATATATAGCTTTGTCTACATATATATATTTATGCATATATATGTATGCATGTATATGTATATATATATATCTATATATGTGTATATATATGTAAGTATATGTACGTACATATATATATACGCTTATATGTAAATGTATATATATTTATGTACATATATGTATGGATATGCATGTAAATATTTATACATGTATGTATGGATATATATGTATGTACTTATACGTATATGTATATATATATATATATATACATATATGTATGAATTGATTCATGTATGTGTATGTATATATACATGTATGTGTATGTATATGAGTGTATATACATAAATAAATATGTACGTATATATTCGTATATATGTATATATATGTGTATATATGTATATATATGCATGTATATATGTGTGTATACATATATTTGTATTTATATTCATACATATATACGTATATATACACATGTTTGTATATGTATTGAATTTATGTATGTGTATATGCATGTACATAAATAAATGTATATTTATGTACTTATACATTTATATTTATGTATACATTTATATTACATTTCAACTTTCAAAAAAAAGAAGATCCCATTAGTCCTAAAAAGAAGGATATATAACCAATGCATCCTCCCAATAATTGCTTATGGAGCTGAAACCTAAGCAAGAGACGGATCCGCAAATTGAGAACCATGCAACATGCACATGATAGAATTATGCTGGGCCTCACATGGAGAGACCACAAGACAGCACAGTACATCCAGGAAAATACAAGAGTCAGGGACATCCTAGAATCCATTAAAAATCTCAAATGGCAGTGGGCTGGCCATGTTGCAAAATGGTGGACAACCGATGGACATCACGACTTACGAAATGGATCCCCTGAGATTGTATGTGCAACCAAGGCCAGCAGAATATTAGATAGAGAGAAGAGCTGGACAAATTCAGAAAGTACTGGTTCCACAACGTCCATGAGTGTGGCAAATCATGGGGTAGGTCTATGTCCAACAATGGACATTGGAAGACTGATATTGATGATGATGACGATGATGATACATAGATATACATATGCATATTTTTGTATATATATATATATATATATATATATATATATATTTCATGCATATATGTACATATACATCTATATATATATATATATATATGTACGTGTGTATATATCTATATATATGTTTATATGTGTGTATATATATTTGTATATACGTACATATATATATAAGTGTACACGTCTATGTACATATATGTATAATATACATGTATATGATTATAAATACATAAATTTCAACTCGGTGGGAATTCCCATGGTAATTAAGGCTATCAATTTACAAGATGTAGACTCCGTATACATCAGAGCACAGCAACATATATATAGTCGCAGCACCTCCTTCATCTGGCAACTTGAAGAATTTGAGCCCTTTTAGCTCTAAAAAAGGGTAAGGCAAGGCGATACCATCTCACCCAAACTCTTTACAGCCTGCCTTGAGATCCTCAGAAAACATGACTGGGAAAATGAAGGAATCAAAATAAATGGTAAATATCTGAATAAGCTCAGATTAGTGGACAACATTACTTTTTTTGCCGAGAACCTACACAAACTCCAGCTAATGCTAGATGAACTAAATGAAGAGAGCAAGAACGTCAGCCTTCATAGGAACTTCAGCAAGACAAAGATCATATCTAACAGTCATGTAAGAAATAAGAACACAAAGATCAGAATCAAGAACACAGAACTGGAGAAAGTATACCACTATATTTACCTTGGACAATGAATCTCCATGAAACCTTCAAAAGAAGGCTGAGAATCACCCTAGGATGCCAAGCCTTTGGCAGAGTAAGTTCAACCACCAGAAACAAAAAGATCCCATTGATCCTAAAAAGAAGGGTGTACAACCAATGTATCCTCCCAATAGTCATTTATGGGGCTGAAACATTGAACCTAACCGAGGGAGAGACCTTCAAACCGAGAACCATGCAAAGTGCACATGGAAGAATTATTCTGGGCTTCACATAGAGATATCACAAGACAGCACAATACAGGAGACAGGAGTCCAAGACATCATAGAATTTAATTTAAAAAAACTCAAAGGGCAATGGGCCAGCCATGTCACCAGACTGTCAGACAACCAATGAACATTGCGAATCACAATATAGATCCCCAGAGATTGCATGCACAACTGGGGCTGGCAGAGTACTAGATGGAGAGATTAGTTGGACAAATTCAGAAAGTACTGGCTCCGTGACACCCACAGTAGAGAAGAGTGGTGAATCCTGGGGAAAGTCTATGTCCAATGATGATGAATAAATATATATATATGTTTATACGTATGTATAAATATATATATATAGACAAGTATATATATGTATGTATACATATATGTATATGTGTATGTATACATATATGTATGTATATATATATATGTGTATATATATGTATATATATGTACATATATATACATATAAATATATATGCGTATGTATACTTGTATATATATAAAAATACGTATATGTATATATATAAATATATATGTGTATAAACATATACATGTAAATATAAGTAAGTAGGATGAATTTCCTCTCTTGTTTTATTCAATTTTTTCTATTAGATTTGTAGTTTGTGTATTTCTGCTGGTGGTTATAAATTACAAGCCTAGGTGTAATGTACGAGTTTTTGCATTATCAGCAAGTAGTTGTTGTGCGTTCTCTATAGGAGTGTTTCATTTTAACTCAGATATCTTGGATTTATTTCCCAATGCTAGGATCTCTTTTATATGACCTTAGCAGGTTATATGATTATCTTGGGTTAGGTCTACTTCCTCTTGTTCAAGGTAATTATGTTGATTAGGTAGTTTTATGAGATGGCTATGTAAATAAAATATTTGTGTCAGTTATTATTAGTGTATCTATATGTCGATTATTGTGTTATGTTTGCTAATAGAAATTTTGAGTGGTGCCAGCATTTTAATGCTATTTCAATTTCTCTGTTTAATAAATCTATTTTATGTTCTTTTGTTGTTTTTTTGCTAAAACTAAGTATTTCAAATTTCTCATTTAGGCATAAGTGGCACTGAGTTTCAATATTTTGGCATATGTGTGTCTGTTCTAATATTTTCCATTTTACAGTTGGTTTTAAATTGTTATCCGTATCCTCCAGTACTATGTGTACTATTTTTATATTTTTCATCAGTAAAGGGTGTTTAAAGGGTGTTTCCAATATTCCTGTATGATATTCCACTACTAGGGGTTTCTCTTGGGTTGATATTTTGGATTGCTATACAATATTTGTTTCAAGACATTTGTTTTGCAGAGGGTATCTATTTTTATTTGCACAATTGCAGTCTACTTTATTTATGCTTTCTTCATTAGTAATAATCATGATGAATCTATTGTTATGTTCAGTGATGAGTGTATTGAAATTTTCTGTACAACTAAAGCTAATTTTCAGTTTGTTCTTATTGAATATTTTACTCTGTTGGTTGTTCGGGAGAAGTGCTTTTCTGTTAATTGGATGAATATTCTATGTAAGTTAGTTTTTTCTTGAAGGTTGAATGGTGGTGTATACCAGATGATTTTCCTACCACTATTTTTTTTGCTGTTGCATTGTTTTTGCAATTGGATTTCACTTTTTTATCATATTCACTGTTCATTTCTGGTGAAACTGTAATACTTTAGGGCTTTACAATGGTCATTTCTAACCTTGTTGAATATTATATCATTTGAGGAATAGTTTCTATAGATTTGCGGACCTTTTTAATGATTTCGTTTGGATGGTTAGAGCTAGTGCTGATGTATTTAATCACTGAATTTTCATGGGTATTATCATTTGAATTAAAAGTGACATCTAAGAAGTGTAAAATTTTAAGTATAGTCTTGATTTCAATATTAAAGTTAAATTTTTTTTTAAAGATATAATTTTTGATATTTTGCTTTTTTTTGCATTGCTGTTTTCTACAATTAATAAGCCATCATCCCATTAAAGTCCCTTTTTTTATGAATCTAGTTTTCTGGTTTATATAAAGCATGCAGACCGATTAGATCTAGCATCTTAGCTGAAACGAGGCTGCTCATACAAACAACAAAACTGCAGACATCAGTTTTTTTAGTCCAATATTTTTTATTGTGTAATAGTGCTGTCCGGTTGCAGCGTTGGATTACTTCTATGTCTCTGTTGTTGATATTGGTGTAGGTTTTGGTAAATTCTGTAGCTTCCTTGAAGATAATTTAGATAGTGAGGGGTGAAAATCCATGATGTCATTGTATAAAGGTGCATGTATTTTTCTTTTTGATGTTGCTAAACCAGGTAATGGCATCATCAGTATTAATTAATGGGTTTAGCTGTAGTTGTTGGTTGATGCTATTGTTCAGGCTTTCTAATATTTTCTTACTAATTCTTTCTGCCTGTGATTTAGTGGGGTTGATAAATCTTGTTGTGGGTTTGTTTGTGGAATCAGGTTTGATATATATATTTGATATATATATATATATATATATATATATATATATATATATATATATATATATAAGTATGTATGTATATACATATATGTATGTATATATATAAGTATGTATGTATATACATATATGTATGTATATATATATATATGTACATATATATGTATATGTATATATACATGTATATATATATCTATGTGTATGTATGTATATATATGTATATATGTACAAATATGTGAATATACGTATAGGTACATATGTGTATATGTATATATACCTATGTATATATTGCAGGGTTTAAGTAGATAGACTCTCATGGTATAACAATAAATAATATATCACAGAATTGCTGGACATTTGAAATTTTTAAAAAAGACAAAAAGCGTGTTCAAGTTACTGATGAAAATGTTTAATGTTGAGTTGAGACTCTAAAAAACTATGATTAGAATACTTGAATTATTAAAAGATAAATTATATAATGAATTAGCTAAATGCTTTTTGGTGTTGATCCATGTATAAATAACCTCGTCATTTTTTATACTTACATTTTAGTTGATATCAATTTAACTATATCAGCTCACATGCTAAATGTACTATGGAAGTTGAATGTTAATTTGTTTCTCCACAAAAACATTCTTACTTGTATGGTTTCTATGATTTTTTTTATTACTATCAGTACTAATTTTCCCTAATATATTGTCTAATCAGCTAATAGAATCTTCTATAATTTGAATAATGAAAAGAAAAATTTGTTCGTCCTACTCATAGGTACCCTTCAGAAAAAAGTAATTCTTTGAAAACGACAAAAACTAAACAAAAATACTAGAAATCAAATCATACCCACCTCCCCAATTAAACAATTGTCCTTCCCTGTAGAAAACAAAAAATCCTAAATAAGCAGTTGAGGTCTTCGCTGTGAGTGGAAGTCAGGACTCTACAGAAACTCTATAAATACCACTCCCCCCACTTTATTTTTCAGAGTTATGACTCAGTCCTGAGCTACTGGTCACTGTCGGGTCACTACTCAGAAGGGTAGCACAACTCTATAGTCACCAAACATCTGCTATATTGGCTTATTCGGGAGGGGTCTCTGTTCAAAGTGACAGAGCCAGAGTATCTGTGTTTAGATATTGCAAAGAGCCGCTCTATCTGGAGGTTCTCTGCTTAAAACTGCTGTTTTGTCCCAATTCTCCTTCATAGGGATGGTAAAACTCTGAGCCAGCTCAGCATTCAACTGTTGCAGATTATTCACATCCTATGACCCAACCACAGGTCATCCTTACTATCAGAATACTCCCACAAAGGAGTGGCACAGACCCACAGGTTGCTCACATTTGCCAGGAGGATGCTAACCCTTGGTTTAAAGAGTGTTGTTGGCCTGGGCAAGCTGGTCTCACCGTAAAAATCCATTGCTCAGGCTTGAAGGTTATTCCACACAGGCCTCGCCATCTATGGTCCTACAGCTCTGGAAATCCTCCCCAACAATCTCCATTCATGAAGTCAAGCCATTCATTCTTGTACATAATCATTAGGGTGAATCAAAGTTTTGACATGCTTCATTAACAACTGTACTCATGAAATCATAGGTTACATAAACAGCTAGCATTACAATAATTTGCAATGCATTTCTGTAGTACAATAATTACCAATGCATTTATACATCTAAATCATTTCCTATCAATTTTCATATAATCTTCCTGTATTTGCTGTGTCTCTATATATATAATTATTAGAGGGAATGAAAGTTTTGACGTATCTTATTGATAAATCTCACCTGTGATATGACAAATTACAATAAGTATTATGATAATTTGCGATGCTTTTCTAGAGTAAAAAAAATGTTGTCAGTTCTGATGGATATTTTCTAACCTTAGCTTAGTCTTGCACAAGACCATAACTGGGTCATACATGAAAAACTAGCTAATTGTCTGCCAGACCAGCTTTCTAACCATTGATCCCCACTAATTCTAATACATACATTGGAATGCATATGTCTCCGGAATTCCAAAAGGGTCAACAAATGAGATAAAAAAGTTATTTAAAGATTTGTGAATTTGTTTCCATTTCAGAAATTGGTGCACTCACTAGGAGCTAATTGCAAAAGAGTTTATTACAAAAAAGTGATGATAGAAGAGTTAGTTGACACTGGACTAAGTAACTTGGGTTAGGGATTGAGATCAGGGTTTATCCCATATGACCTACACAAATGTACTTTTCAATCAATTGTATTTTCATTTCTCTTATCTTTATTTCTATTCCACATGTATATACAAATGCATGACTCTCACTCTCTTTTAGAATAGAGCCCTTATCGTTCTAGCCTTTTCTAAAAAAGAAAAGATATGATAAAGGATATAATGTCTCCTAACTTTTTTGATGTAGCTTGTTTGTTGCTAGCACTTTTGTTGCTAGCTCTTTCAAGGTCTTAGTTCTTTTGTCATAGCTTTTTTTAGCAAGCTCTTTCAAGGTGTAACCTTCAGAAACAGGACAACAAGAAAGAACAGAATAAAACCAACCAAAATAAAATATCTCTGAATTGCAAAATAGATGAATGGAATCAATGAGGAAACTAATGAAATTTTTGGCTACCTATTTTAGTAAAACATTCAGAAGGATACATTAGTGACAAGCTGCGGAAGTTAGAGTAAGTAAAGCCCTAACAATGTTCGGCTTGAAACATTTTACTTATTTACCACATGGAGACGCTTTCTTTTGATCAAGTGAGGGCTGATACTTTGAATCTAAAATTAGATTTGTACTTCTAAATATAATGTATGCATAGCAACTTGCCATACATTATAGTTATAAGTACGAAAGACCTTTCTGGAGGATTATGAGTGAGATTTTAACCAAATAAATCAACTCCAAAAGAAACTGAGAAACTATTTCATTATTCTTTTTACTGGATGGAGTATGGTAAACCATTATCTATTTTTGACTGCTATCTACCTTCATTTCAATATTTTTTTTTTTTTATCACAACTCTTCTTAGGCCATCAATCTAAGGCAGTGAGTAAACAGTGCAAATCAAAGGTTCTACAAGCCAACAAAGTTCTAGTGACTTAGTATATTAATAGTTGCATTAAGCTTGGCTTCCCTGTGGCAAGAAGGATGTGGGTTTGTGTCTTACCAAGAGCTTATTCTATATTTCTGATCCACACTGTGTACTCATGTTGTAGATTGATAGCGAGTTAAGATGAAGTTAAATGGTAGTCAAAAATGGATAGCTGAGAAACCAAATGTCATTTGGATATTCTAATGAGAATCAAAAACTATCTATCAGATACAAGTTCTTTTAGTCTAGATAGAGTGAAAATGACTTGTGACTTAAATATATATATCATTCTGTGCAGTTTTGTGTCAAATATTTTGCGAATTTGTATAAACTGTATTATGTGCACAGATTTTTACATCAAGTATCTGGATTGTTTGTCAACTAGCTTCATAACTGAATGACTTCTGATTCAACCGTTCCCAGCAACTTTGATAATAATCTATGAGTTGATGGGTATTACAATCAATTTATTTTGACAGTGCATCATGTTGAAATAAATACTCATTGATGTTTTATTCAATGGGACAACAAACTTACCAAAGTATAGAATGAAATCTTGACTAAATTCACCATCACAATCAATAATTGAATATCTGTAGCGTCAAAATTTGAAGTCATGTAAAAAAAATCCATTGAAGAATAGATATGGTCAGAATAAATTCTGACATCACTGACATTTTCCTCTCAAAAACGTCTAAAATAGAGTAAAAACCCATCTTGAAACACTTGGAAACTTCTTTTCAAATAGTCCCTCCAACAAATTTTCATCTTGAGGAGTATTGATGCCAGTTTCTAAGTCTGTTTGTATAACCCTATGGCCATTAGGGCTGGAACAAACACATAAACAAATAGATACATACAAAAAAAAGTTAAATAGAATCCTTCACCATCTTTCATCACTATGATCGTTCAATATGTTACTTTATAGAATCATGCTTGTATTATATTGAAATATGTCAGTACAGTTCTATAAACTATGAGAGATAGGCTGTTCCAAAATTAACTTTAAACAATTTCAAGTTTACATTCGTACATGCATTCAGTGGGAAAATACTTTTGTTATAGGAAAATGTTTGAACTGCATAAGATTTTTGCACAAACTGTCTACTAAAAATTAGAGGGAATAGCAAGGTTCAAAGATGCTGGTATGGCATAAAGGGGTTACCCTTGCAAATCAGGAATAAAAAGACATGTATAAATATTAAAAAATTCATCCCCCTTCATGGCTAAAAGTGACTAGATATGTTAATTTCTTGAATTTCCAGCTAACTTTGTTGCTAAAAATGTTAAGAACTCTCAGAAAATCACTCAAAGGCTCCTGAAATGTTATGTAGATGTGTAAATTCATACAAAAGCTCCAGAAAGTATAATTATACTGTAAATTGATCAGAAATGAACACAATAAAGATAATAGGTAGTAATTTTTCTTAACTTTTATCTTTAAACTACATATCGATCAGATATCAAACATGATAGTTACATAGCCAGCCAGACCAATGTAAAAACTTGAGAAACCTTTGTTGATGCTGACAGTTTTAATTGATGGTTTTAAATAGAATAGGATAGGATACAGTTGGATAGATACATAGATAGATAGAAAGAAAGAAAAATACACAAAGATATAGGCCCATACAGATAAAAGATAGGAACATGTAGAGATAAATACATAGACTGCTGTGTAGATATTAGGTATATACACAGATGAGTAAAAGTTACATACATAGGTAAAGAGAGAGAGAGATAGATGGAATCAAAAAAAATATTGTGATGAATAGATATGAATTTTATGCTTTTTTGATACAAAAACTGAAAGGGATCAATTTATGTTTAGCAATATATTTATATACTCTCCTATTCATTCTACACCTACTCCCCCTTTCTGTCTTTCTCCCTCACACTCTTTTTTTCAACACCCTTTTTCCCTTATATAGATTTTATTTATCCTTCTATTGTGATTGTTACTACTAACTGCTTCATTATGCTCTACTGATATTTAACATCTTCTTAACATCTTGGACATCCCTGAAGTCAGCTGGATATTGTGAAGAGAAGCAAACATACAAGTAATGCGAGATTCTAAAGGAAAATAAGCTTTTGTCTCAGTTTCTAATAAATGGTTTCATTGACTGTCACTCAAGAACATTTTCAGGTATTGAAATATTAGTGTTAGGGGAAAGACTGTAAGACAGTGGAAGATGCAACACTCCATTTAGTGATGTTTCTGGGAGCAGTCAATTCAGCTGAGGTTAGACAAATGGCCAATGACATACGAATCCTGACAATTAGAGATTCATACTTTAAACACTATGTAACAATAAAATATGAAATTTTCAAAGCAAGAGTGGAAGATAATATTTGCCCATGGGAACATATTTTTTCACTAAAGGAATCATAAAACTGATTCGATGCTAAATAATTACAAATATTTATTAATTTCAATTGAAGTTTATAAAGTATCTTCTCAATAGACAAATAGGCCATCAAAATAAAAAAAATTATGAAGTAGGCTTGAATCAGAAAGTCTCTTAGAGATCATACCAGACTCAAATTAAACAAACATTATATTAGAGAAAAAAAACAGTTAACAACTTCTGGATCATCCATAAGTGATTACTCTCTCAAGCCTTTTTCAAAAACGTTTTCTACTATGATATATCTGACTAAGCCTGTTTCAGGGATGAAAGTAAAGTTTTGATTAATGTTTCCACTCCTCATTGATAGGTAGGCTTGTGCAGATCTCTGATTATTATACAAAATCTCTTTTTCATCACCAGTAATTACATATTGCAAAATTCATCCACATTATCATCATCAGTTCTTTAGTATCCGTCATTGGACATAGACCTTCCCCAGGATTTGCCACATCTCTCTTCCATTGGTATTGTGGAGCCAATACTTTCTGAATTTGTCTACTTTGTCTCTCCATCTTATATTCTGCTGGCTTCGGTTTCTTGCATGATCTCTGGGGATCCATGTTGTGAGTCAGGATGTCCATCGGTTGTACCATCCTTGCAACATGACCAGCCCATTGTCATCTGAGTTTTCTAATAAATTTTATGATGTCTCGGACTCCAGTTTTTTCCTAGATATATTGTGTTGTCTTGTGATTTCCTCATGTGAAGTTGCATGATTCTCAGTTTGAGGGTGAGTCTCTTGGTTAGGTTCCATGTTTCAGCTCTATAGGTGACTATCAGGAGGATGCATTGGTTTTATACTCATAATTCTTCCATGTGCACTTTGTATGGTTCTCAGTTCGCAGGTCTCTCCCTTGGTTAGGTTCTATGTTTCAGCTCCATAAGTGACTTTTGGGAGGATGCATTGGTTGTATAACCTTCTTTTTAGGATCAGTAGGATCTTCTTGTTCTTGAAGGTTGTGCTTGTTCTGCCAAAGGCTTGCCATCCTAGAATGACTATTTGCTTGATTTCTTCTTTTAAGGATTTAATGGAAATTTGTTATCCTAGGTAAGTGTAGTCGTCTATTTTGTCCAGTTCTGCATTTTCAAATTTGTGTGTTGCATGTTTATTTCTGAAATGATTGTTGCACATGACTTTCTTGCATTCTTCATTTAGCTCATCTAGCATTTGTTGGAGGTCGAGCAGCAAGTGGCATTTTGTATTCTGCTCCTTTCTCTCTGTGTTAATTTATTGAATAGAGATGGTCTATGGTTGAGTAGCTTTTTCTAATGCCAGGTTGCTCCCATGGTTGGTTTTCATTTGGTCAGTGATGGTTTTTGTGATAAGTTTAGAGGGATCTACACCTTGTTGGTTGATAGCATCAATGACCTTGGGAATTTCTACTGAGTCAAAAGCTTTCTTAAGAACTATAAATGCTACCGCAAGTGGCATTTCATATTCTGCTACTTTCTCTTTTAGTTGATTTATGAAAAGGAAATGATCAATAGTTGAGTAGCTCCTTCTAAAGCCAGCTTGTTCCTTTAGTTGGTTTTTATCTAGTATTTCAGTGATTTGGTTGGTGATAACTTTGGCGAAAAGTTTGTCGATACAGTTGAGTAGACTTATTGGTGTGTAGATGTTGAAGTCTCTCAGGTTTCCTTTTTTATATAAAAGCATTATCATTGCAGTGTTCCAATATTCTAGGAATTTACTTTGTTTTAGGCATAAGTTGAATACAATAGCTAGTTTCCTAATGATGATCTTTCCAGCTTTTTTGAGTTGGTCAATGGTGATGTTATCTGGTCCAGGGGCCTTTTCTTTCTTTGTTTGATGGCTTGCTTCACCTCCCATGATATAACTTCTGGGAAATCCTCGAATCAATGGCTTGCATCAGTTTTATATCATTGACCATAATTCATACAATCCTTCGTATGTCTGAGAACTTGATCCTCATTCAAATAGAACCCATTTATTGTGCTTTCTACGTTCGTCTGTTGCTCACTATTAAATGATTTGAATGGCTCCAAGTGATAGAGGAAACTGGGAACAATAGCCACAAGAAATGGTTACAACAAGTCTTCTTCCTCTAAAAGAAACATGCTAGAGTGATGACACATACTGTTCATGCATAGTTAGATCTCCCCACCACGAGGACAGAAAAGGCATTCAAGATGTGCTTCTGCATTTATTTAGAAAAATGTGTTTTGGCAAGTGATTTTTCTCATGAGATGTATTTTTGTCATACTTTCCTACCAATTTGCATAAATTGGTCAAGATTTGCTAAGTATAAATCATTGTTTTGTAAACTTCTAAGTGACTTGGTTAGCATGTGTCAAATCAGTGTGCTTAGCTAGCACATGGTGTTTTGTCATGGCTGGTAAAGTTAGAGACAGTTGCATCAAGTTCTTACAAACATCCTCAAGCCTCCTCCAATGGGGCCACCTTCCTTCTGTGCTTCTCCCCCAAGACCATCAAGCTTTGGGGCGAGAACAGAAGACTTCTTACTAGAAGCTGTCAGGCCACATCCCAAAACTGAAAAAATGTTCAAAAGACAAGAAACAATGCTGTGAAGGAGGCATTAGAGGTAGAAAAATACTCTACTGCAGAAAGTAAATCAAAGAATCTGGGGGGAAAAACAAAAAAAGTGTGAAAAAAACCAAACTAACCCCTTCAAAAAGAAAAGAATCTGACTCTGAAGAGGAAAAAGAACATTGCATTGTGTGTCTGGAGAGCTACTCAAAATCCATGGAAGTATGGCGGCAATGCTGGATTTGCAAGTATACATAAAGATTGCACAGCTGGACGTGATGGGGGGGGGGCACATAAAGAATACTGTCTAGGAGCCAGCAGAATTGTAAAAAAAGTTGTGTCATTTTGGGATGTGTGCACCTTTCAGGAAACCGAAGGTCGCAGTTCACATTCACTCCATTCCTCTTGTCTAACACTGGAATACGGAGAGATTGAATTGCGTATGTATCATCTGCACATTAACTCAAGGTAGGTCTATGTTCAATGCATAAACAAACAAAACTCAACTGTGATTGATTAATGGATAATGCTATAATACTATAGTGTATAAATAGTACTATAATATTATCATAAACAATATATATTCTGAATACTATCTTCATTGAAACCAAAAGCAAAAGTTGATTGGTGAAATTTAATTTGATTTTAACATCTGGCAACTATCCTCAGGGTTGTAACATCTGACCTCTTCCATTCAAAGTCGTACGTAATAATCTTCAAATGGTATGAGTAATTTGTAGACAGATTTAAGTTCAATATATGAATATTTCGTTGGTCTAATCAAAAATGTCTCTAAGTAACTGAGTGGAATATAAAAATACAAAGTGGTTCAACCATCCCCAGTCTCCCCTTCATTGAAGTTTGCTATAACTTCTAAGGTTGTTAGATCATTTTCTACCACATCCATCAAATCTATTTTTATTGATCAAAGTTTTTAAACAGAAATCTCTACTTACAAGTTTTTGAAACCAAAAGATTGCTTGTCATTCCTTAACAGCATTGTCTCTAAATGCAGGTTTTGTTTCAGCTACAATATGGCCCAGTTTGAGCATATAAAAGTAAGAAATGCAAAAATCATGAAGTAAAAAACTTTCTACATTTATCTGAAAAATGTAGTAAGAGTTAATAAATGAAATGAATTTTCTTACCTAATGATAAATATATTATTTAAAGTATCTTGTTCAACAATTCAGCAATTTTCTGTGTCCTCATAATTGTAGCCAAATCAAAATAGTATTAATATTTTTTCAATTAATTTTAAAAAAAAGTTATATGATCACAAAATTATTTGAAATGGCATTAAGAAAAGAATGTATTTAGTCTTTTTCCTCTTTGTCACTAGTATACCAAGATAGTATATGAAATAAGAA
The DNA here is from genome assembly GCA_963457665.1 of Thysanoteuthis rhombus. NCBI lineage: Eukaryota > Metazoa > Mollusca > Cephalopoda > Oegopsida > Thysanoteuthidae > Thysanoteuthis > Thysanoteuthis major. Next base: position 37,978,565 of record OY735235.1, on the reverse strand, counting down.
TGAGTAAACAACAGATCATATTTTATTTAAAAATAAAGTATCGACTAAAATGTTACTGTTTCCCAGTGAATGGTAAAAATGCCAAGTTTAAAATAAACTTGGCAATTTTATGATGAACAATGTAATATATATCAATCACTTTGTCTATCTTTTTCTATTCGAACTGAATGCCAAATCCTTAACTATATTGGCTTTGTCACATCTATCTATCTATCTATCTTTCAAAGTCTGTTCATATCTATCTAGATCAGTTCATATCTATTTATTCATCTATCTATAAATTCATATCTATCATAATGTGTTAATATCTTCTTCAATGTTAGGAATAACTTGCAGTGATTGTAAAGGATCCCTATGGATCTAAAAGCAGACCAGGATGAAGGATACCATACAAGTGCTTAAACAGCAAAAATGAAGATGGGCAGAGCATATAGCGAGAAGAAGGAACCATATATGATGCAAATAGCTAACTTATTGGTGCCCATGGGACTGTAAACAAACACAGAATGGAGACAAAAAAAAAAGTTTGCCAGTAAGACAACAGAGATTACTGTAATCATGTTTGCCATGGAATGAGATAGAAAAGATGTTTGTCCAGCAGCAGACTTATAACAGATGATGATGATGATGATGATGATCTATCTATCTATCTATCTATCTATCTATCTATCTATCTATCTATCTATCTATTTCTCTCTATCTATCCCTGTTTATATGTATCAATATGTTAGTATCTATTAATCTATGAAGTTCAGTCTATTTCTCTCTCTCTCTCTCTCTCTCTCTCTCTCTCTCTCTCTCTCTCTCTCTCTCTCTCTCTCTCTCTCTCTCTCTCTCTCTCTCTCTCTCTCATCTATCTATGCATCAATTCCTGTTCATATCTATCTATATATTGGGTATATTTCTCTCTATCTCAGGTTATGTTTTCTATTTGGTGTCAATATTTATTGTAAATCTCTATATATCTATTTTTGCTCATATCTATTAATATGTTGATATCTATCTTTCTATATATCTATCTCTCAGTCTTGTGTATGTCTCCTTCTATTTCTAGTGTCAATATTTATTGTAAACCTCTTCCTGATGTCTACCAAGAATCTCTTTCCTATCATATTCCTTTTCATTAATAATTGCATTCACCTCACATATATCTCGCCTCCTACCATTTGCTGATGAAATCAAGTGTGGCTGAATATTTGCTTAGTATTTCCAGCTGTTGCTTGTCATCCATACTAAATGCCCACACACACTGAGGAGGCCAGGTACAAATGTCTTCATCAATACTTCAACATTTCAACTCCTCTGCTCTGTGGGTTTGTTATTTATCTAATAATCATCAAGGGATTTAATATTAATCTCTTAAGCCAGGGAAGAATAATGTGGGAAAATGAGAGATAGTAAGAGGAGAGAAAAGGAGAAACCAAAGTGGTAGATAGAGAGAAACAGAGAAAAGAGTAGAAGGAGAATAAACGGAAAGCACAAAAGAGAAAGGTGAGGTAAGGAGAGGGACAAATCGTTTGAAGAGGAGAAGATAATGAGAGATCAGTAAAGAGAATAAAGACCAGAAAGCACTTGGAGAGCACATACGTAACACCATTGTCAGGGGAAGTAATTAAGCTTGGATCCACCCTTAAGTTCAATCACTTCTTTGTTAGCCTATTGTCTATACTTTCACTGAATTTCATAGAGAACTTTTGGAGATATCATGTGAACAGACATAAATTTTTGGCAGCATTATATGGCGTGGACATATGACATTGACGAAGGGAGGGTAATTGTGCATGGATCCACCCCTAAATTTCATCACTTCATCTGTAGCATATTGCTCATTCTTCCACAAAATTTTGTGGAAAGTTTTTGAGAACTTTTGGAGATATTGTGTGAAAAGACATGAACATATACATAAATGTATGTGGGGAAAAAAAGGGGGGAAATATCTTTCATTTAAAAAAAAATCTATTTCTGGATTTGCTCCAGAATTTAACCAATTCTTTCTTACCATTTTACCAACCTTTTTCAAAATTTTATTACACAGAGATGGAGAAAAACATGGAAAAATGCGACCAAATACTTATACCTCTCCAACTTTGTCAGCAGAGATAACCTAAAAAAGACTCAGAGAGTGCATACCTCTACCAATGTCATTGTTAGGGGGAGTAATTATGCATACATCAGCCTAAAAAATTCAATCATATCTCCACAGGCCCATTGCCCACTGTTCCACATAAGTTCTCTTTCCTATTCATTGAGAACTTTATCAAGTGGTGTGGAGATATAAATGCAATGTAAGGTAATTGTGCATATATCCATCCCTAAGTTTGATCACTTCTTCTACAGCCTATTGCCCAATCTTCCACAAAAGGCCAAAGAAATTAATTCAGAGCTTTTGGAGATATCCTGTAGATAAAGATGAGCATTACATAAATGTAGAAAAAATAACAGAAAAATATCTCTCAATAAGAAGCAAATTCCTGGATCCAAAAATTTATTCAACGCCATCTGCAATATCTAGTTCATATATTTGCAGCTGGTTTTCTTTCATGAGAAAATAATCCTCTAAGCCTTAGTTTATTGTAAGGCTAACAGGAATTATCTCCATTTTACGCACAGAGACTAGTATTCTATATATTAGGGTTATTTTTTGTCATTATACATATCCTCTATTGGTGCCAATAAAACTTTATTTGTCTCTGTAGCCAAGGATAATGGTTTAGAGAAAAAGGAGGATCAGGGATCATAGGGTTAAATCAGTTGCATTGAATTTTAGTGAAAAAGTTATTATACTCTAAAAAAACAATTATAGAGAAAAAGAACGAGTCAAAAATACATAACTGAAATATTTGTCAAATCTTTTGTGCAATAAGTCTATTACTTATGTATTCATGCTGAGTACAACTTATGTGTGCCAACATTTTTGCTGAATAGTCAATAGAGAGTAAATTAAGCAAATAATCAAATAGGGTGCCAGTGATGTCTGATTAAACTTGCCTATTTCAGTGGTCGCTTTTGTAGATTGAAATAAATATCCTAACATTACAAATTTCAGGTATTGATTTAATGTTGGTTTTTTGCCTTTTTAGATGTAAGCTTCAATTTTGAAAAAGGAAAAAATGTTGAAATTTCAAAGAAATCAAGAATAGTATCTAGTTTTTTTTTCTGTCAAGTGTTTCATTTTTAATTTTTGGTATCAGCTAATGAAAAAAATAGATGTGGCATTCATAATATATTATGACTTGATAATATTTACTTACACTAAAATGATATATATGAAACATTGATATATACATACACATACTCGAACATGCTCACAAAATCATATAATAAACATATGCACAAATATATTTAGGTACATCAATTAGTTCATAGCCTAATGATGATAAAAGCATTCATTTTACATAACAATTTTTCTTTTCGATATAATTTCCTTTCATGTCAGCATACTTAATTCAATGGTGAATATCACTCACTTGGATTGAACATTATATGTGAAAATTTCAGATCAAAATTCAGCTGATAGCTATTAAGATACACACTTATTGATTCATCCTCATACAATAAATAACATTTCTACACGCATACTTGCACACATGAACTATATGTACCTGTAGAACACACAACTACCTATGAGTACACTAACCCATTTTTAGCTCTTGTCACGTTTAACTTTGCTCCCAGTGTAATTGCTGACAAGATTTCAATCTGATGGAAGCAAGATGATCTTGAGAAATTTGACTCTGCAGATTTCGTCTCTTTTACATGGTGGCAGCCATTTGAAAAGTTAGCCGAGACGGGGAAGATTAAATAACAACTCTGCTGACAAGCAATGGATCTTAAGTTTTTTTTATTCATTGATGAAAGCTGAGGAGAAGGGCAATATCCCTAACCTGACATGTGCTTTCTAGGTTTTGAGAGAATATGGATCAGCATTTGGTATCATACAAATGAACGATCATTTTCAATAGGAGAATTAAAGAAGGGAAAAGTATATAATTTGATATAGGCTTCCTGGGTTTGAAAGGATGCAAATCAGTTGTTGTGCTAACTGCAAGATATCTACTTGAGATTGTTAAGCAAATACAAGGAAAACTTGTATTATAGAAATTCTTTCATGTGGGACTTGATTTATTGGTACTTTGCCATTGTGTAGTGGTTAGCAATCTAGTCTTGAAACCCATTATGACTGTAGTGACTTTAATCCTCAATGGATGCTGCACACTTCTAGCCTTGTGCAATACTAAGTGAAGCTTGGTAATTATGATAGTTAACAAATTAGTCTTAAATACCATTACTATTAAAGTGGCAAAGATTTCCACTGGATGCCTCACTTTGTGGCTTGTGCCATACTATGTTAAGCTTAGTAATTAGAATGCCTCATAATAAAGTAATAATTTGTAGTCTAGTCTTGAAAACCATTACTGTTGAAGTATGATCTTCACTGGATACCACACACTTGTGGATCAGGAATATAGAATATGCCCCTGGCAGAATCCACCCTGCATCCTCAACAGTTATAGAATGATTACCTGAGAGTTGTAGCATAAAGCAACAGAAATGATATGAAAGAATACTTGTCAAACAATAATAAGTACCTTCCTTTTGTTTTCCATTAGAATGGGAGAATGTTCCAGCCATTTTTTTTTACCTGTACTTTGGTCTTTTCTTTGTGTTTCTATTATTCAAGATACTTCCTCCCATTGTTTGCTTAACACCAAAACTAGCATGATATAACACTTATATCAGCTAGGGTAGGCCCACAACACTCTTGTTGACCATAGTCTCCAAGTAGTGCTTGAAATTGAAAACCAATATTAAAGTTTAATACATTAAATAACAAAATATTAAAACTGCTTCTTAAAAATCCAACTTTCTTTCCAAAACCATATTTTTCCATCACATTTTTTGATACACTGGTTTGTATCTTTGTATTTTCTCTTTTAGTTTGTTTCTATGCCCTTAATAAATTGTTTCAATTTGCAAACCTTTCTTCATATCTTAATGCATCAATGTTTAAATCAAAATGCTAAAACTAAAGTTTGATACGTTAGATATTGAAATATCAAGATTTGAATGTGGATCTGTTTTTACAAAATTCTTGTTCAGAATTGGATTTTTCTATCATACTTTTTATGCGCTGATTCATATCTTTGTATTTTCTGTTTTCTTCACTGATAAGTTTGTTTTTCTCTTTCTCTGGTGAGTTCACTGGTAGCCCATGTTGATGTGTAGGATTTTAAATGAATACTATGTTCAGGGGCTAAATCCATGTATGTTGAATTGATATATGATCAACCCAATAGTCATAAACAAATTCTTGTAGAAATCACAGACGATTGACAAAATTTTCCAAGCACTATGCATGAATGAAGATAGACAGTGTTTAGTGGATACAGGAATAGAAGGAAGTTATTCGGCTAAAGTAACATGTGGTAAATGAGTAGCAGGAGAAGTTTCAACCAGAGATCCTTGTTGACATGTTTTGTGGGTAAGTCTACAAAAGAGAGCCTTGCAGGGTCAAGATATAGGTAGTTTTAGCAGCAGCAAAACAGAAAATTGCTATGTGTCTCCCAAAGTAAAAAGAGATAGAAGGAAAAATGGACAGCAACTTGCAACTTATATAAGAAATCCAAACCCTAAATGGTGCTGACTCAAAGGCCAGTATGACTGAATCAATATTCTTCTGTAAGTTTACCTCCCTTTGCCATGAAGTTCCAACTGCCTTTTTTTTTTGCTTGTACTTTGATCTTCTATATATCTTAACCATTCAAGTTCATTAACCCTTCTTATCATCCCCGTAGCCCTAAAATTTATGCTGCAAAGTCTGGCACAACATAACAATAACTTATATTTCATTCAATGCATTATCTATGAAGTTCTTGTACTGTTTAGTTTTCTCCTTTCCATAAGTTATAAATAGACAAAATATAAATAAAAGCTAATTTATTAAAGAGACAGAGTGGCATCACTTGATGGGTGCAGGGATTTGGAATGCACTGAGCGACACCATCAGAAGGGATGACACAAAAATTACAGTAAATTACATTTTTATGCAGTGTTTCAACTGCACATGCAGTTGTTTTCATTGCTACTGGTGCTTTTAGAGTTACTGATATTGTCGAATTTTCTAGGCTACAATATTGTATTAATTAGTATTGATGAACATATCAATAACTTTTGAGAAAAGTAATGATTAAATGAAACATTCATCTATCAATAATATTAGTCTCTTAGAGAGGTAGGGTTTTTGAGTAAAATAGTGTTCCCATTTTATTTGATATTTGTTGGATTTTCACAAGAAAAATTATTCAAAATCAAAACTTTCCAGGGAACTTTTGGTCTCCCTATATGTTTGATAATTTCTCTTTCTATAAGATCCGAGAAAATGCAAATCAAAGCAGAATTATTCTCAAGACAACATATTTAGAAGTGTTAGCTTTAAATAGGTCTGCTATCTTCATGATTGCAAAGGTTAATAAATTTTTGAAGGTCACTAAACCCATTCTGAAGTTGATCTTGACTCATTGACTTTTTACTCCAATACTATCCAGTAGCTTTCACCGGAGATCAAGTGATAGCAAGTCTCATCAATACTTCAGTACTTTCTCAGTATTCTAGCTGATTTTAGTATTCTAACTGATTTTAGTAATACTGTCATCTGAATGGTTTTGATACATCCTTGAATTTCAAATTCTTGCAATATTTTTGCAAGGCTCATGGGCACTACCGTCACATTCATGTTCCACAATTATTTCAGTTCTCTAATAAGGTCCTGATGGTTTGTTTTTTTTAGCTTTTTTTCAGTTCTACTCTGTGGTCTGGTGGAACAGTGACATATTCTATGTGATAAATCTTCTTTGTCTTGTTCACAATGACTAAATCCAGTCTCTTGGACTAAATTGGCGAATATATCTGAATTTTAAAGTTCTATAGAATTTTTCCAATCCTCTAAAACAAATTCTAGATAATGCATATACCATTGATATGCATGGTCAAATTCTAATCTTTTGCACAATTCCTGATGAATTGTTTTCTTCACTCAATCATGTCTATTATTGTACTCTTTCTCAGTCAATTTTCTACAAATGCTTATCATATGATTTATAGTATATCTATCTCTGCATAGTCTGCATTTCACATTACATAATATCTTCGAGCTTTTCACTTTCTTCCAATTTCACTCTGTTGGCTGCTGGAACAGAGACATCCACAATTTGCCAGATCTTCTTCTCTTTGTCAACATTGATCTAGCATTCTGGCCTAGATTGTATGTTCCATTTGAATTTCAAAGTCTTATACAATTTTGCTGTTTTATATATTCTAGAACAGCTGCTGCTGTATTATTATCATTATCAATATTATTATTATTATTATCATTATTGATAACTTCTTATAAGGAATGATCAATAGAGCCTTATTTGTCGATATCTAAAAATAAAAGAAAAAATAAGACTTTAAATTGTTTTTGTAAGTATAATATAGCAATACAGAAAATTTCCGATATGATATATATCTTTGTCATGAGATACGAATTTCACTGTATTGTGTGACATTCAAAATCTATATAATTTTTCATTGCAGAGAATATCATTCACATCTGAAAGTTTTTATTCATTTAAATTTAAATTACTGACTGATGATATACCTTATATCAAAAATTTTCTGTGCTACTATATAATATATTTCTTTAAAAAAATTTCAAATCAGTCTTTTTTCTTCTTTTTTCCTATCAGTAGTGGCCTGCGAGACTAGATCATTAATTATTACTCCATAGACATCCTGTATAATTGATTAATTCATTGAATGATGTTTGAGTAGCAAAATATTAATTATAGTTATCTATTAAGTGGAGCTTAGTTGGAGCACAAGGCCTGAAGTATGGGGCACTCAGTGTGGATGAATTCACTATGGTAATTGTGATCTGCATGATTAAATTGTTAATTATTACGCCATGACAAGGTGCCAATAGACACCCTACATAATTAATTGAACAATATTTGAGTAGCATGATATTAATTATAAGAGTAAATGTATTCAGCGCTTTCAAAGAGATAGCTGATAGGAAATTGTTGGAAATTAATGGAAGGTCCCATTCTGGAATAGGTCTCCCCTGGAATTGTTGTGTAATAGCTGTCTCCTTTGTGTCACCTTCAAAATGTCACTTACCCCGATTCACTTGCACACATATCTTTGCATCTTATTTGGGAACAGATACACACGCTGAGTATGTATTGATTTTCAATTCTCTTTTTATTGGGCATTTTTAAAGTTCAAGTAATCTTTAGGATTCTCTCTACTGAACTGAATAGTTTTTGAGTGTGTCTGAAGTTGCATTGCTGGGTATTGCAACATTGTCGCTTTAGTCGACTGTCTGCAACAAGTGCATAATACTTCATTCTTCTTGATATTGCACCAAACCAAAATTTGTGAAGATGGTTATATTAAATAAAGAGAAGGGAATAAGATTTATTTTGTGACAACCTGATGATGATTTTAATGTATATTGATTCAACTTGTCTTGTCTGCTCTGGTGTAAGGAAATTAACATCTGAAATACTTCTTAAATGAAGTTTTCTTTCTGAGAAGGTTGTTACACTTTCTTTATCATTATATCAACAATTCACAGTGGAATTTACAGACATGTTTTGATGGGCAATCTTTCATTTTATGTTGGTAAATTCAAAAAATAGAATACAGGATAAAAAATTGTAAAAAAAATCATTCACTGATAATAAAAAATTGTTTACAGCAGATAGTAGTGTCTAATCAAATAAATAAGATCCATAAAAAATCTGTCAGTAAAAATTTGACGAAAAACAAACTCTTGTACATATGTTTTCTATAAGCCATGCAACTTACTCTGCATGTTTCAGCACTTGGTATTAATATTGAGCTGGTTGCCTATTTGGGAAATATTCAGGTGGCAAAGTGAATGGTTTGTAGAAATTATGGTTATAGATAGTTCTAGTTGAAGATGGGCACCTGCTGGAATTACATCAGTGAAAAAGTTGCTGATATTGTGCAGGAGAGAGTAAATAATAGCTGTTTGTGAGTTGTGACAAGAAGATGTAGTCGTAGACAAAGGATTTTACTTCTTACGTGGTTTGGTGTTAGCGGCGACATCACTGGAAATGTTGATGAAGGAAGGGAGATATATAGAGAACATGCGTGCCAAGTACAAATGTGGACACTGATATCAAATGGAGTAAAAAGACACATAAAAATATTTAGATGTAAAAAATGAGAGATACATTTAATATACAAATGAAGAATGTAAATGAAATACATGGAATGGAAACATTAATACATTTGATTGTGTAAAAAAGAGAAGCCTGTAAGATTTAGCTTATTCCTAGGTGTAAAAACAAAATATTGGAAAAAATGAGAATTTAAGGGACACGTGGCATTTCAGGTTTAATGTCCTTTCATCTATCTATTGAATGGAGCCTGTTGAGTCATGCCTGTTATAATGAATGGTATAGTTGACCAAGCTAGATTATAAAAAGGCTGTTAGTAAGGATAGGTGCAAGAAGGTGCTAAAGAGGCAAAATAATGGACACAGGATTTGCGTGGTCCCCAAAAATAGTAGTTGCAGTCTTCACATTTAATAGCTATGAAGTTCTTGCAAATACTCACATTGAGGAAAATGAGTGACAAGACAATATATGAATAGCCACGGTCAAAGAAGAAACTACGCTGACTATGAGTTTAGAGAGGGGTTGAGGAAGATAACTGGCTTGAGATGCTGGGGCCAAAAAGGTGGAAGTTAACTGGTTTGAAGACCTGGGTAAAGAGGTATTTGACCATGTGTGGTCAGGGCTTTTACTGAGGGCTGTCAAAGGAAGTGACATTTTAGATATTAAGCAAAAAGAAGGATTTTGTATCTAATTAAAAAAATATAGGGGTTGCTACAGAGGTTGCCACACCTCCAATGATCGTACTAATATTTGTTGTGTGAATGTTGACAATTTGGAAGTGACAGATTTAAGAACAAGTGTGTTACATCTCACATCATTCACATTTACACTCCCACTTCACAATCCACTGATGAGGAGATAACACAGTTTCTACGATGACTCAAATTCCATACTCCGAGAAACTAAAAAATATTTCAACAACATTATAAGAGACTTCAACACCCAAGTAAGACAAGGTAATGAAAAATGCATCAGCAAGTACAGATACAAGATACAGAACAAGAGGGGATGAAGACCTTGTAAATTTTGCAACAGCAAACAGATTCAAAATCATGAACACCTGCTTTAAAAAGAAAGCTAATAGAAAGTGGACTTGGAAGAACCCCAATCACAAAACCTACAACGAAATAGCGGACAATAGCAACACTGTTAAAGATATGCAGGTCCTAAATCAAATCAAAGTAAGGAGTGACCATAGAATGATAAGATGCAAAATTCAAATTAACTCCAAGATAGAATGCAGGAAATTGTTCCATAACAAACTGCAACCACTTAGCATTCAAGAAGAACTCACCCCATCATTCAAGCTGGAACTGAAAAACAGAAATAAACTTTTCACCAAATCAGAAGAGAACATCAACGAGCTCATCAACAATATAACAACCTTTATAATTGAAGTTGCCAGTATGTTTAAGTCAAAGAGCTTAAAAACCATTAGAAAACTCTCAGAAGAAACCAAGAATCTCATGAAAAATTGAAGAAACCACAAGCCACCAACAACAATAGAAAGGATCAAAGCTGAACAGAACCATCCAAGAGAAACAAAGAGAAGACAAAAGATACAGAACGGCTGTCATTGAAAGCATTCTCAAAAAAGGTGAGGGCTTTAAAACTGTCGGAAAATCTTTAAGTACAGGAAGAAAGAAAATAACTTGTATGCTTGAAGCAAACGGAGACTAGACAACGAATAAGGACCAAATAGTTAAATGTGCCCAGGAATTTTACAAAAACCTCCATTCCATAACCTCCATTACATAAAACAAAGGATGCAGACAAATGACAGGAAACACAAGCTCAGAGTAATCAATTTGAGGATTTCTAATAAGTTACTATGCAGGAAGTGAAGCAAGCCATCAAACAAACAGAGAAAGGAAAGGCACCTGAACCCAATATCATCACCATCAACCGACTCAAAAAAGATAGAAGTATTATCACTAGGAAACAAGCCATTCTCTTCAACTAATACCTCAAACAAAGTAAAGTCCCAGAAGAGTGGAACACCGCAATCATAATGCTGTTATACAAAAAAAGGAAGCCTGAAAGACCTCAACTAAGCCTATTTAACTGCATCTCCAAACTCTTCACTAAAGTGATCACCAACCAAATCAGCAAAACGCTAGATGAAAGCCAACCATCTCCATTCAGTAAACCAACTAAAAGAGAAAGCAGCAGAATATAGAATGCCACTAGCTGTATCATTTGTTGACTTTGAAAAAGCCTTTGACTCAGTGGAAATCCCCAAAGTCATTGATGCTATAGCACAAAATGTAGATCCTATATATCTTAGAGTACTGCAACATATTTACAGACACAGCAATTCCTTCATCAGGCTAAATAAAGACTCTGAGCCCTTTCAACTAGCAAAAGGAGTAAGACAAGACCAGCTCAGCCAAACTCTTCTCAGCCTGCCTTGAGATGATCTTCCAAAACTTATTCTGGAAACACAAAGGAATCAAAATAGATGGCCAATACCTAAATAACCTCAGATTTGCTGACGACGTTGACTTCTTTGCTAAAAATCTTCACAATTTCCAAATGATACTAGAGCAACTAAATGTAGCAATAGAGAAAGTCAGCTCTCACATGAACTTCGGTAAAACAAATGTTGTGTACAACAAACATGTGGAGGACAAAGACACAATGATGAAAATCGATAACACAGAGCTGGAGAAAGTAAACCACTACATCTACCTAGGACAACAAATTTCCTTGAAATCCTCGAAAGAAAAAATAAAGTAAAGAATATCACTAGGTTTGCAAACTTTCAATAAAGCTATCTCAACTTTCAAGAACGCAAAAATCCCATTAGTTCTTAAGAGAAGGGTATACAACCAGTGCTTCCTCCCAATAGTCACCTATGGGGCAGAAACATGAAATTGAACTGAAAGATTGATCCTCAAACTGAGAACCATGCAACATGCACATGAAAGAATCATGCTCAAGCTCATGTAGAGAGATCATAAGACAGCGCAATATATCAGAGGAAAAAACAGGAGTCTGGGACATAATAGAATCCATGAGAAAACTCAAATGGCTATAGGCTTGCTTTGTTGCAAGAATGGCGGATAACCACTGGACATTACAACTCACAACGTCGATCCTCAGAGATCATTCGCAAAATTGTGGCTAATAGAAAGTAAGATGGTGCAATAAGCTAGATAAATTCAGAAAGTACTGGCTCTGTGATGCGCATGATACAGGTGTGGCAAATCTTGGCGAAGGTCCATGTCCAACTATGGATACTAAAAAGCTAATGATAATGATGGTTACATCTCAAAAATCTTCATTAAGACATTGCTCTCCAAAAGGGGAACGCACACTAACCACACAAGCAAATGGTAACACAAATATACACTGAACCTTTCAAGTGAAATTACTTACTACACATACGCACACACACACACACATACACACACACAAGAGAAAGTAGAAAACACACATAGACAGTTACACACACTGATTACCAGTCAGTCACACACACACACATACCCAAAAGAATGAAACAGATACTCACTTTATCCCTACATATCAATCCACACTTCCTTAAAACCAAAACATATCATCTTTCTCTATCCCACCCCTGCTGTGATAAGAAACATCTCATTTGACCTTTTCTGACTCTAGCTCAGGATAACTCCTGCCCCTCCCTCTCCTCCACCAATCAACACAAGAAATATTATAAACTCTTTCTCCAGTTTAATACTACATAAAGACATGTGAAGAACTGCATTTTTGCTACAGTTTTTCTTAATTGCTAAGTGCTTCTTTGAAGATGCCAACAGGAGTTTGGCAAAATGTATCAAGACTATCTATGAAAAAATTTTGAGATGTTTCTCTCTTGTTCTCAGTTCTTCCACTTTCATATTGTCCAATTACTACCATTAATACTAGAAAAAATTGGCACTCAAGTGTAATCTATATGTGCTTGGATAATGAAATAACATAACAAAGCAAATGAAAATTATTAATTAAAACAATTTTTTTTTGAAAAAATGATTTGTTAGCTTTATTTTATTGTCTGAATCTAAGAGTATGAAACGGAAGATTGTTGTTATCAATAGTTTCTACTAATTGATTTTTCAACTTGTAATATAGGGCCACTCTCACTGGGAATCAAGTGATAGCAAGTATACTCTAGCACTCGCCCACCACTGATTTCAGTAATGTTGTTGTCTGGATAGTTTCTATATTTTCTTGCATTTCCAATTATACCTGTCTTTTTGGATGATTATTTTGGGAGTGTTACAAATCTACCAATAATTAGTACAAGGTCATAATACACTGTAGACTGTAATAACGCAGCTTGATACAATGCAGAATCACTTATAATGTGGTTTGAGTATGGACGCTACTATTCAAAACATGAAATACAAAATAAAAAGACTCCTGAAAAATGTTGTCAATATTAAATTTTAAGTATTCAAGCATTGAATATTTCCTGTATATTTGCCCCACTTCCACCAATCTAATGTTTTTAGCATAAGATTCTGTTCGATCCCAATTTTCTGAGTGGGTCTTCATCAAAATTTGCTATGTATGTATCTGTTATGTCAAAATGTAACCTTCTGGTGACATGCCACGATTCAAAAAAAAAATGAATGTTTATTTCTGCCTTCCTGCCGAACAGGATTACCACCCTGCCCCCCCAGCACTGCCAGTGTACATTACATATTTACTGTAAATGATACTATTATATTAGTAACTTTATGCCTATTTTCACTCACTATTGGGAGCAAAGAGGAAAACTTGGATCAAGGTTTGTAAAAATGGAATAATTGTTTCGATCAAAAATGATGAACTTTGACTTCTGCAGTATATCTGATCTATAGTGTAGTTGGAGACCAAAAGAGAACTAGGTTCACCAGCTATGGCTTGCAAGTCGAGTTTACTAAACCTTGTTTCCATGTCAGGCAACCTTTTAGATCATTTTAGGTTGTGAACAAGATTAAGGAGAATGTGACGAGGAAGCTTATGGTGATTCTGGAAGAAGGATTTACAGACTGTTTTGAAAAGTGGAAGAGACACTGGAATAACTTTGTGAGGTCTCAAGGGAAATACTTTGAAGGGACCAAGGTGCCATTGCCGTGAGTAGGCAATTTTTTGTTAATATTAAATGGCTGAACACTTTCCAAACAGACCTTGTATATCTGAGCCTTCAGGTGAAGATTGAACTTACTAGTTATTGTTTGTGTCCGACATGATAACCATCGCTCAATAGCAAGTGTAATAATAGAAAACGTCTGGTTTTAGACAGGCAAATGAGTTTTATCTTTTTTAGTTCATCATTTGGGTAAATAAAAGTGTAAAGATTAACCTATGTATCAATATTTTCTTGTTCAATTCTAATGAAACTGTCCAGTGTAAATAAAATCATATTTTCAATGATCACCTTAAATGTTCATTCTGCTCAGTTTTCCACAAAAATAAGACATTCAACAAATTTAGGAAATATCTTCCATTTTAGTTTAGTATTTTATTGAATATTCTGAAAGACAATTTTCTTTCTTTCTTTTTCTTCTTATGAAACAAAATTATATAGGAAGCATTGTCTACTGTAATCTTTTATACTCAGGAACATTGACTTAGATTGAAAATCTCTCGCCAAAAAGATTATATGTGATACAAAATTATATTTTTATATTTATAATTGTATGTACATACATATATACACATATACTAATAATGTAATGAACAATGTAATTTTCTTGGTATGCTATCCATAATACTTGGTTCTTCCCCTGGGGGGGTAAAATTTTTCTGATAAAATACCCACTATCGACCATTTCAGTCTATGTACTCTTTCCAGTAAGCTAGTCTTGCTCGCTGTTCTTGGTGGGTTCAATCCTTGTTGGATCTCTCATGTTCAGTTAATATCTATTCTAATAATAAACAGTATGATTTTTTTTTTTTTTTGGTTTGCTGTCTGGGACGGGGTTGGGGTTAGAAATTTGCTGATAAAAAACTTCCTACCCATCAATCCAAACTATGTACTCTTCGTGGGAAATGAATTCAGTATATTTTTAATTCTAATCTTTTTTCCTCAAAGAGAGCAGTTCAAACCTAATTTGGGTCATCATCATCATCATCATCAGTCTTTTAGCGTCCGTCGTTGGACATAGACCTTCCCCAGGATTTGCCACACTTCTCTATCATGGGCGTCACGGAGCCAGTACTTCCTGAACTTGTCTAGTTCATCTCTCCATCTAATATTTTGCCGGCCTTGGTTGCGCATATGGTCTCGGGGAATCCATGTTGTGAGTCGTGATGTCCATCGATTGTCAGCCATTCTTGCAACATGGCCAGCCCACCGCCATTTGAGATTTTTTATGGATTCTATGATGTCTCTAACTCTTGTCTTTTCCCGGATGTGTTGTGCTGTTTTGTGGTCTCTCCATGTGAGGCCCAGCATTATTCTTTCATGTGCACGTTGCATGGTTCTCAGCTTACGGGTCTGTTTCTTGGTTAAGTTCCATGTTTCAGCTCCATAAGTGACTATTGGGAGGATGCATTCAGATTCTCATCAAATCACCCATTTTAGATGGTCTGATACCAACTCAGGCTAAGTTAATATTCTTATATGATGAATTGTGGGGAAACAGGACTCCCCCCCATTCATGGGTATAATTTTGCTGATAAAATACACCCCAAGCACCATTTGAAAATATTGACCCTTTGATTTAAACAAATTCACTATCTTTTTTTTTTGTAAAAAGTCATTCCATAGAAATTCAAATATCTATGAATTTTTTCCATGTGTATGAATTAGTATATATATATAAGTAAGGGGAGGGTATGTATAAATGATACCAGATAAATGATTCATTGTTATCCAATTTTATATATTCCAGTTTGATGATTTTCATTAGCATCTGGCATATTTATTTTGATATTTGTAGTTAATAAATTTAAAAAAAAACAGTACTGCATTATGCATCAATGTACCAACAGGTTGTGCTTGTGTGTACAGATAGAGGCATAGCTAGAGATTTGGGGGCAATTAGAGGCATGAGGGCTTGACTCACTACTTGTATGAATACACTCTCTTACATAAGATCTTATGAGTACAATTTATCCCCATCTATTGCATGGAGGGGGTGTTGTATGAGTTGTGTGTCATCATCATCATCAGTCTTTTATCACCTGTCGTTGGACACAGACTTTTCCAGGATTCGCCACACCTCTCTATCATGTGCGTCACAGAGCCAATATTTTCTGAACCTGTCCAGTTCTTCTTGCCATCTAGTATTCTGCTGGCCTTGGTTCAACATTCAATCTCTGGGGATTCGTTTTGTGAGTTGTGATGGTCATCGGTTGTTAGCGATTCTTGCAACATGACCAGCCCATTGCTATTTGAGTTTTCTATTGGTTTCTATGATGTCTCGGACTCCTGTTTTTCCCTTAATATACTGTCATCCATGTGAGGTTGACCATAATTCTCTAATGTTGCATGGTTCCCAGTTTGCGGGTCAGTCCCTTTGTTAGGTTCCACGTTAGAGCTACCGCAACTGGCATTTCATATTCAGCTACTTTCTCTTTTACTTGATTTATGAAAAAGAAATGATCGATAGTTGAGTAGCTCCTTCTAAAGCCATCTTGTTCCCTTGGTTGGTTTTTATCTAATGTTTCTGTGATTTGGTTAGTGATTACTTTGGTGAAAAGTTTGTCAATGCAGTTGTGTAGACTTATTGGTCTGTAGTTGTTGAGGTTTGTCGGGTTTCCTTTTTCATGTTAAAGAATTCTGATTTCAGTGTTCGAGTCTTCTAGAACTTTACTTTGTTTTGGGCATAATTTGAATAAAATGAATAATTTCCTAGCGATGATTTTTTTTTTCAGTAGGTTGATGATGTTATCTGATCCAAGGGCCTTCCCTTTTTTGTTTGTTTGCTGGCTTGTCTATTCCCATGGCATAACTTCTGAGAAGTCCTTGAACTGATTGCTTGTGTCTTGTACATCCTGTTTGTTGTTTTGTGTTTCTTGTTTGGAGGAGTACAATTTTTGGTAGAATTCTTGGGCACATTTGATGATCTGGTCCCTGTCTGTTGTTAAGTTTCCATTTCCTTTGAGTATGCTAGTTATTTCTTTCCATCCAGTATTGAGAGTTGTGTTCATAGCTTTGAAGCCCCAACCTTTTCAAGAATTGTTTTGATAACTGCTGTCATATATCTCCTTTTGTCTTCTCTTCATTTCTTTTGGATGGTTTTATTTAGTTCAGTTACTTCAATTTTCTCTCTTGTTGCTGTTGATGGCTTGAGATTTCTGTGTTTTTCCATGAGGTTCTTTGTTTCATCTGAGATTTTACTGATGGTTTGTGTGCAATTTGATTTAAACATAGTGGTTACTTTGATTAGAGAGGCTGTTATTTTGTTGTTGAATCTGTTGATGTTGTTGTTGGTGTTGTTCTCTTCTGGTCCAGTAAGAGGTTCATATCTGTTTTTCAGTTCAAGCTTGAAGGGTTCAAGTGAGCTCATTTGGTACATTTAGTGGTTGTGATTTGATGCGGAACATTTTCCTGCATTCTTTGTTGGTGTTAATTGAATTTAACATCTTACCATTTTGTGGTCACTTCCTATGTATACTATGACTGAACACTATAAAAATCAATTTCAATTATTATAAGAAAAGAAATACAAGAAATGTTTTACTTGGCATGTAAGATTTTATTAAATAAGAGGTAAGGAAAATTATGGCCTGCAGTATTATTGAGTATCAATAATCTTTTGTGTTATGATTGTTTTATTAAAACATAAAAGATGTTCTTGTTGTAGCACTTTTACTTACTCATTTATTTTTCATTATTTTGGTTTTTAATGTTTTTTTTTCTTCAATTGGAGTACAGTCTACTAGTATTTGGGTTCAGTATGTTTCAGAATTTAATCCACTTCTAGAATACTGGATTACAGGCTGCAAGGTCTTACATTTTTATTCTGCAGTCCACTGCTATAGCATGGGGCCTCAAGCCACTAGACACTTAGTTATTAGCTGAATTTTGACCTAAACTTTTCACAGTATAATGTTCAATCAATGTGATTGGTATTAATCATTAAATTAACTGCTTTTTCATCATTAGGCCTCAGACTTATTGATTAACCTATGTATGTTGGGTGTGTACTGTATTTGAGGTACTAGACTTGATACCCATCATAATGGTTGGAGTCATTCATAAAAAAAAGGAATTAATGAAAATATATGGAAATTATTGTTTAATTGAATCAACATAACCCCACCAATGGCCTGACCAATCAGCCAAATGGGC
>OY735235.1:37867621-37955121 GCA_963457665.1 Thysanoteuthis rhombus | reverse complement strand
GAGAAAAAAAATCCATACTGTAGAGCCTACCAATTCTGCAAAACAGAGAACAAATACCCTGCCTCTTTCTAGATGGATTGAACCTTTGAGGAAGGCTATAGAATGGTTTAGCTGAAGTATTATCTTAACAAAGAATGCAAAAACGAATGAGATCAATGAAGTTGAATTGTATGATGTGTTGATGAATCATCTCATAAGTAGTGAATATTTGAATCATTACACTGGTAAGTGTTGAGAAGTTAGTGAGTAGTGAGAGTGAATGGTGTAAGGACAATGTGTCAACTTCAGAGATCAATTCCTGGAATGATAATGACTCATCGCAAAATTACAGGTATCTCGAGTCATTTTTGTTAAGTCTTTTCTATCATTTCATTACTTTTTGAAAAACCTTCCGCATATTCAAGGAGTTATTATGGAGATGGCAGTCTTATTATTTCTTCTGTTCATTGTTATTTTCCTTTATTTTACTTGAGCAGTTTATCATAATCTACTCCCGGTTTATTAGGACTGTTGAAGCTTCACTAGAGCCCCGTTTATCATACATTTCAGAACATGTTTCCCGAACTGTTTGTTACCAGCCTTCCACAATGCTGGATGTGTGATTGAACTTTCCCTGTTAGAATTCAAACTTGTCTCCTTGGCAGTGTTCCCTGCTATCTGCCCATAGTGGGGATGGGTGGAGAAAAGATGGGTTTATATCTTTCTCAATGACATTGGTGCAAAGTGAATGCAAACTGTTTCAGCCAGAGTTTGAACTCAGTTTGCCAATTCTATTTTCCGTGCTGCTAACCAATTTCCTCTCATCGTGCTCCAAATTTCAACTCTGTTTACTGAACAGAGTAATACATGTGTTAATTCATTTCAAACACATGCAGAACAATGAAAATTATTAATTTTGACCATTTTGCATGCTTCTAACTGTCAGGCCACCTACACTTCTGAAAAAGTGGCATAAAGCAAACTTTCAAGAAGCGTGGGATACCTGTAATTATTATTCCAATGTGGATAATACAACTTTGTCAATTACTTCTTTACAGTTCCGATAATTGTGCTTGATCTCTAGAGAAATATTGCTTTGGCACTGACCAGACCATTTTCTATCACTTCCAGTCTCATTATTATTTCAATTGCTGACAGCTAGTGAGAGGGGCTGTAAGAGGCAGTAGGGGGACTGCTTCGTAAAAGTAGAAGCACGTTTGTATTTCAATACTCTCAGACATGATTCTGCCTTTTTCTGCCTCGCTGCAGTAGGTCACTCTATTGCCAAGAAATACAGACAAATCAATTGGTTCCTTTTCAGTGAGACACAATTCTTTAGTATTCTGCTAGTCAAAGGTTGAAGAAAGATAAAGAAAGCTAAATTGACAGGTATGAAAATGGTGGTAAATATTGTTTTTTTCTCTTGCTGTTTTCATGTGAATATCTAAATACTACGATACACTTTCAAGTGGCTCATTACAATTAAAAGACTAATTGAAAACATTCGAAAATCAATATGGTTTCAAATGGTACATTAAAACTAAAAGACTTACATTAAAGCATAGGATATAGTTTCAAATAGAGAATCTATATCTCCACCTGATACGGACATAACACTTAGTTTTTATCATATGCAGTTTGTACAACAACAAGTGAGTTTCTGTCTAATGGTTAGGAGGAGAAAAATACGACAAATTTCACTGTTTGTGATTGAGGGTCTTCATTTCACCCAACTTTCAAGAACCAGATGATCCCAATAATCCTAAAAAGAAGAGTATACAACCAATGCATTCTCCCGATAGTCACTTATGGAGCTAAAACATGGAACCTAACCAAGAGATAGACCTACAAACTGAGAAGTATGCAATGTGCGCATGAGAGAATCAAGCTCAACCTTACATGGAGAGATCACAAGACAGTACAGTATATAAGGAAGAAAACAGGTGTCTCTAACATCATAGAAACTATTAAAAAACTCAAATGGCAATGGGCAAGCCATGTTGTAAGAATGAAAGACAACTGGTGGACATCATGTCTCACAACTTGGATCCCCAGAGATCACATAAGAAACCGAGGCCAACAGACCACAAGATGGAGGGATGAACTAGATAGATTCAGGAAATACTGACTCAGCAACACCCATGATAGAGAATTGTAGCAAATCCTGTGGAGGGTTTATGTCCAACGACAGACGTTAAAAGACTGATGATGATGATTTCATTTGGATATAGAATGGAGAGAGAGAAAGAAAGGTCAAACTGGGGATAAGCTTACCTTATTTCGAATACTCTCACCATCTCAAACTGCAGGAAAAGTTGGAGAAGAATGTTTGTATAAATGTTTTCTAGATGCTTTATATATGTATTTCCTGGTAAAATAATTTTACTTCAGTTCATGACATGTACCTACCTGGTCATATGAATCATGACATGTACCTATTTGGTCACATGTCTTCCTTCATGAGAGATGTGTCCCTTCTTTATGCCTGCCTTGATCCTGTTTGGTTAAGCAACATTTTTTAATGTATTATTAATTAGCTTTGATGTGAGCTTTCCAAAAAATAACTGATTTCACACATTTTTCTGTTGACATCAAGGTACACCACAACCCTATCCTTCTCAGTACAATTGGGAGGTGCTTTCTGGGGGATGGATTGCCAGTTACTTGGCTGTAAATATTCCAATTTCTTTCTTGCTAGGATGCTGGAGAAAATCAGAATATTCATTCATATTGTATAAATCAATACTTAGTTGTCAAACATTGTCTAACAAGTAAGTCACCTTACCAATTTGGCCACAGAGATCATCCAGTCGGTAAAGTTAAATCTAGTCATATAGCTACAGTCTGTTTCATCCAGTTTTCTCCATGCCATATTGTTTGTTTTCAACTAGTAGTAGCAGTAGACATAATAGTCTTAAGTTGTCTGAATTTCTCTAATATATAAAAAGCAACAATGATAGAACACAGGGTCAAACTCCCTTGCCTAAGTTAAACAAAACAATTTATTTCCCCATACAACATTATTCCAAACCTATGTGTCCCATTTCAACTCCTTTAGTATTAGTTCCTGTAAATGGGATTTGGAAACTTCAGCAGAAGTTGAATTAAGTTGGGCTTTAGAAGTGAGAGTGAATTCATCATCACTTTTGCGTACATCATTGTGTCACTGTTATTCATGCATGACGTCACTGGTTTTTGGTCTGGTCATTGTCAGCCATCATTGTTGTTATGTACAAAAATAAAGTCAAAACTCAATTGTAGAAGTTTGACAGCCTAATGGTTGATTCGCCTTTAACCTCACAAACAAGAAAAAAGAAAGGAAAGGCCTACACAACCTAATGGTTAATTTGCCTCTGACCTCAGAAGCAAGAAAAAAAAATGTGTCACTCTAGGCTAGAATCAATCCCAAAATTTATTGATGTCTAGTCAAACGTTCTAGACCACTGAGCCATGGACACACTGAGGAAAATTTGGAATTCATTTGTGATTATAAATGATATATCTTGGTTGGATGAATAGCAAAAGATCACGGACAATATACAGGCTTTTTGAAAATCTCATGTTTTTGTATTGTTTAATGGTTTTATTATTATATTAACTGTTTTAATGACATCCTCAGTAGCATGTTTTTCTCATTGGAAAGAGAAACAAATAAAATATATATACTTGTTATTTTATAATGATAAAAATATTTTTTAAAGCAGGAATTCAAAGTTTATCAAAAAAACGCGATTCGACATGACATGACATCATGGCATCATTCTTTCTGTTTCCCTCTTTCTCTTAATCATGTTTTAAATTCCAAATTCTCAAGTTCTGATGTCTGAAATTCCAAGATCTGATGAATTCATGATAATAAGCTCAACACTTGGCATTTGACAAAAAGAGAAACTAGTCAAAATTATAAATAGAAATACTTAGTTGTTTAAATTTTTTAGATTTTGAACTTTCTTGGTTGTTGAAGGTCTTGTTACTGTCCTTTTTTGCTCTACATTGAATTCAATACCATCTCATTGTCTTATACAGCCCTTTGCAAAGCTTATATATTCAGTCTCCTTCACCTTAAACACATTTCAGTGAGCTTTCCAGTCTATTATTCTGACCTCATTCCAAAAAGGGCAATTAGTCACACTATCGTTAAGAAAACGAGCCATAATTCCCGTTTGTTAATGAAATATTGATTATCTCCTAATTTATATTTACATATCTCAATATGACCTTGTCCGTCAAATAACTTTAAAATGTCAATGATGAAAGAAATTTTGAAAAGCGTACTTGTAGGAAATCAATATTTAATTAGCAAACAAGAAGAGTAGTTGATTTTATTGATAGTTCGATGCTTATTCACATCTTTGTTGAAACATTAAGATTAACTTTGATTATCACAGCTTATTTATAGGAATATATCTATGCGTAAATAATGAAAAAGTAAAATAGCATGGAATAAAAGATACAAACACTTGGTCTATAAAATTATAATCTAAAAAGCACTCAGAGAGTGCATACCTCTACCAATGCCATAAAAACTGAATGAGTGATGAATACGAGTGGTAACTACAAAATGAACAAAATATATTGCACTTTTTGTTTCTTGCCAATCAAATAATTATTACTGATTAGCATTGTTTTTTAGAGCCACTTTCAACCTTTATATATACACGGGGTGTTTGAGTAATATAATATCAGAGATGGAATTTATTAGACAGGTACATCAAAACTGTCATTCACTCATGATATATTGGGAGATAAAATGAATATCTCAGACCTGCTAGTGGATACAATGTGATTTTGCTGTAGCCCTTTGCCTTATGGAGATTCTCCTCCATCCTAGTCCTTGTGCTGAGTGCTTAGCAGAGAGGCACTGAGTACCATTTTTTAAGTCTTTGGTATGACTTGGCACTGAATTGACCCATGGCCTATCAAACCAAAGGCAAGTACTTTATGATTAGGCAACAGTGATCAGTAACAGAATAAAGACATTCATAAAGAATAAATTTTTTTTTTGTATACTTGAAGCAGGTTTTAGACTGTTCTTGATGTCAAACTTTGTTATCCAAAATTAATTTCAATTATGCCATGATTGATGTTTGTCAATTGATGTCTATTGACATTATGTATTTATTCATTTGCAGGTAAGTTTAATGCTGGATATAAATGACAACATTGGGATTTTACTAGCTTATGAAGGTAGTCACATAAATGTTGGTGAGTAGAATTTCTTTCCATTTTATGAATTGTTTGAAGGCTTTTTTTTACTTTTGTAAAAAATTGGATTCTGGTAATGTTTAATGTTTTCAAGTTCATCAAAGAAACCTCTATACATGAGTGTGCATGCATGTGTATGGGGATATGCATGTGTGAATGCATGTGTGCATGTGTATGTTTGAGAGCATGTGTGTGCATGTGTTTTTTATTTTGTAAAATTCTGTTAATCTTGGTGCTTCCATCTTCTTTAAAGGAAATATTTGTGCATGTGTATGAGTGTTTGTGTGCATACATGCACATGTAGGTGTGGATGAGTGCATGTCTATATGTGTACATATGTGTTTGTATATGTGTATACACACTTATAAAAACATTCTTACCTGCAAATACCAAAGGAAAGAGAAATAATTCATCATTTAATTTTAAAAAATTGTGCATTATATCTAATTTCAAAAAGTTGTGCATTATATTTGAGAAATTCATTCTCAAAGGGTAAATGACATAAAGCCCTTGAAAAGTAGAAGTATTTTAAGGCACTTATGATGGTTAAATTCCTAACAAGATGCTCAATCACAATAAAATGTGCCAAACTTGCCAATAAATATGGAAAATATGTGACTATGGAAAATCAGGAATTGTGATATATCATCACCTCCTCAAATAGTGTGGCTATTTGAAATGAACACCATGTAGCTCCTCTGGAATAATAGATCATCTCAAAAGGTAATCCACCCATTTATTTTGTTTCATTTATTTTTTCAGATAGTAAGATGGAGGATGATATAAACAAAAAAAAATCGGTATTTAATCAAAATATGACCCATTTGAAAAAAATAATCTTTTTTTCCAATGATCCTCTAATGATAATATGCCATCTCTATAAAAAAAATCTTCAGCTTGTCAGGTGAATATGGAGGATGCTCCAGAAAGTTCTGGAACTGCTGTTTGTAAGTTTTTCTTCATCATTAAGAACAGGTGTGGGCTTCCTTCTAGGTTTATTATTGGTATCCATATTTTGAGACTTGAGCTTATGAATCATTCCATATCTAATCATCCAATGCTCCCCAGGTTACCCTCTCAGACTCTACGGGAAAAGATCATATATGCTCCTATACCAAACTTATGAAGAAATCCAAAATATTTGGTCATTATCTCAAATAGTTGTTCAGTATAGGAGCATATTACATGCTAAAAAATGCAATAGCACTTGTAAATCTTTCACTATTGATATTATTTTCTATGATAATGTAAAAAAAAAACATTTGATGTGTAACAAACAACCTAATATATGTTATACCTTCTTTCTCTAGTTTTGCAATGAAATTTATAAAGACTGTTAATCCCTTTAAAACTGCTGTCTGATTTCACTTAGCAATATGGCTAGGACAGTTACTTGAAATTTGATCTTTGTTTTGACGATCACAGGCCAAGTTGGTAATCTGATTCATAAATCCTGATTTTTGATTTTCTAGAATACCATACCTCCGAGCTTTTTTAACCAAGGATAAAAGGATGCTTTCATTATGTTGTTATTAGAATAAAGTAATTTTTTCATTTATTAGGTAACAGATGTATGGGAACATGGGAGGGCCTGTACAGGATAAGTTAGTAATCTGATTAGTAATTTGATTCTTGATTCCTTACTTCTATTTTTCTAGGCTACTATACCTTTGAGAGCTTGGAGCCACAAATGAAAGGATGTTTTCATAATATTGTTTTTAAAAAAAAGTAGCTTTTCATTTATCAAGTATTAGAGGTATGGGAGTCTGGGACAGCGTAAAAGAAAGAACAATTGAGAGGTTTAACAGTAAGAAGAAAGATTTCTGAGGCAAATGTAAGGTAGGGAAATGAGAGAAAGGAAAGAAGGTGGAGAGGAGATAAGAGAAGAAGACATATAGTAGATGAGAAGGAAACAAGTGGTAGGGAGTGAAGAGGATAAAGAGTGCAGAAAAGACAAAGAGGAGACAGCAGTGGTGTATGTGAGATATGGTATTTAAAGGACATGTCGTGGGCCCAATTTGAAGTGGGGAGAACAGAGCAGTTTTTATCGGTCAGAAAAGCCATCCTCAGTGAAGAACACTACTTTTGCATCCAGCCATCATAACCATCAAACATGAAGAAAATGATGGCTGTGATGGCTAAACACAAAGATGGTGTTCATCAAAGAAAAGGTAAGAAAAACACCCTTGCAGTGTTAGTGAATTGTGACAATCACTCACTTGTTGGGTGTACATGCAACCAAACAGAATACAATGGTGGTCACATTTGTTGGGGGGGGGGGCACAGAGACATCAAAGCTTTCTATGTGTTCTTCACTTGTTAGTTTCCATCGTCAGCTGTGAGAGATCATTCAGCAAGCTCAAATTAATACTTTTGTATTTGAAGCCTCCATGGGTCAAGGTAGATTATAATCTTGCTTGGCTGAGTGTAGAAAAAAAAATTCAAATAGATGACTTTGAGTGCATCAAAGAACAATTTGCATCAGTGGAAGCAACAATGGTGCGGTTGTAATTTTCTTTTTGTACATTTATTTGTTGATTAAAAAAATTTGCAAGCTGGACATGTACTTTTGAGCTGATATTATTGTAAAGTTATTTAAAAGATGGTAGTCACGGTGTCAGACACTATTTTCTGTTGATAACGGGTAGAAAGAGGAGGATAAATGAGAGATAAAAGGAAGAAAAAAGATAAAGAGAGAAATATATAAAGAAAGGAAGTGAAAACATAGACGGATATGAAGTGCAGAAGTAGAAGGTGAATGATAGAGAAAGGAAAGAAGCCAAGTCATGTGACTGGGAATAGGAAGAGAAAAATGATCACAGATTATCAAAAAATTTCAGGTACTTTCAGTAATTATGAGAAGAGTTATCATTCCAAGAGTTGTTTTGACTATTAGTAGATACATGGCTAAAGTAAATAAATACCTCTGTTTTCAAACAATAAAATTCATTTAATGATCAACAAAGACATCACAAAGTAAATAGATAACCTCTGTTTTCAGAAGAAAGTAAAAGCATCAATTCTCTGATTCAATCGAATAAATGAATAAATGTTATGTAAATTAAACTGGATTTGCTATTTGCAGATTTCAAAGATTTTACTCTTTCAAAGCATCATATCTATTAGATCTTCTGTCTTTTCTTGTGGTATATCCAACCAGGCTGAATTCAAAACATGAGGAAAATCTTCTTTGTAAGTTTTCTTGACATTTTCCTTATTTCACAGTCTCAGATGGCCCAGACATGTTCAGTAGGGTTCATGCCTCAAAACTGGCTTGGCTATGAGAATGACTTGATACTTTTCTGAATCTGCCATTCTTGATTCTTTTTTGCTGTATCATATGGATTTCAAACCTCTATAAAAAGTCAGTCCTGCAGATTAGATAATTCTAACACACACACTCCAAAATCAGTGTATGACCAGTGCTTCAAAATCTACCATTTTTGACAGTGGGCTGTAGATGGTCCAACAAAATCGTTCTCACTCATATTCATCCACTGTTGGAAAACTATACAAAAACAACCTTGTCAGTATACCAAAACTCCACTGGTCTAGGTCTATCCATCATCTCTGTTGGCACCTTCTTTCTTTGCTAAATATTGACTATTCCAAGAAGTGGCTTTCTCCTTGCTGTTCTGCCATATGCTGATAATAATGTACAGCTGTTTTGGAGTTGATTTTGGACACACTCTGCTACCATGCAATTAGTATCTTTTTCGTCAATTTGCATATTATTACACAAATACATTGTTCTGATGACCCAGGTTAGCCTGAACAAGATTCCTCTGTACAACTATGCAGTTCAGTTGAGAATGGAGTTCTGGCCCAGACTGATTAACGGTATATCTTTTGAAATCTGACAATTCTTGGGTTCTTGGGATATAACACATTGGGTAGTTTTTTCATGTTTCATTTTTATGAGTTTTAAGTATGTACCTAATATACCTATATTAAAGGTATACACACTTGAGTATACCTTTATTAAATGTCAGATAAATAAGATGGTATTGGCAATTTACTCAAGTTACATCTCCATACACAGGTGTCATCATATGATTACATTAATTACAAGTCAAGTTACTCTCTCTTTTTCTCTCTCTCTGACCTAATACTGCTTGATCACACACACATACAAACACACACACACAGAGGTATAGTGGCTATGCTTGATAAGTGCCCAACAAACCATTTTTTTAGAAGTTGATATTTTCATTATTTCTAGAGCTTTAGTGCTCAGTTTTTTAGTCTTTAAATAAGTATGATTTGTTGTCACTTTTATGAAATTGAGTGTAAGTATGTAAATTGTCAAGTCCTTAGCCTAATGATTAAAAAAACATTTTACTAGTTATACAGTAACGTCTCCATTAGTAGACATTGAACAGTCGGTATATACTGTACACTCTCAAATTCCTCCATATCCATTGCAGAACATAATCTCTGTCTTAGTCAGTTCTATACTTTCTCCATTATTCACATAGATCAGACATTATACCATGAAAATTTCCAATCAAAATTCAGCCTATAACTGTGTCAGACTATGGACTTATTGGTCCACCCTCATAAATGGGAAGGAAAAAATGGAAATAAAGGAGGACAAAAGAGATCAGCCAACAAAGGATATACAACAAATTAATACAAACATTGAATAAATTTCCATAAAATTAATTTCCATTTTCCAGCTTGTAAAATCAGACAGCTTTTTCTCTTTTTTTCCCTGGCTTAGGAACCTCATACAAATCCCTTTCTTCTCTTTGGGTCTGTTCCTATAGTTTCCATGTATCGTAGGGCAGTAACAATTCTGCGAAGGCTTCAGAAGCAAGTAGGTTTTTACAGGATGGAGTTGCTATCTCTACACTCGATCCTCCTTTCCTACCTGGGTTTGGGACCAGCTTTGGCAACTACCAAACTATAGGTTTTTTTTTCTGTCAGTGTAACCTTCTCTTAGATGGACTGCCTTACAGTGCTAAAGAGTTCCAAACACCCAGCTATTTTTCTACATAGGGGGGTAGGCTGAATTCATGCCTCTCCAAAGGGCATTTATGCTAAGTTAACATAAACAGTCTTGGCTGGAACTCGAACTCAGTTGATTCCATTTTCTTCACCGGTAACCATTACACCAATCCACACCTCTCAAATCTCTTTTGGATGACACTTTTTATCTGATTCCTTGAAGTACGGTGAGTATGTAACAAAAATCATCAAAGGAAAATAAAAGCTTCATAATTAATGATCATGGTAAAAATGAAGAAGAAGATGATATATATTAGAGGCTAAATTTAGAAGAATTGATTTTAAAAGTTCTTCTGGATCTGCAAAAATGCAAACCTGCAACTATCTTGTTCGAAATGATATTGAAACAAGTCTGCTTAGTCACCCAAGAGATACCATCTTGTGACCAACATCTTTTGACAGCATGCTGTGATGGGGGTGATCAATTAAAAAATTAGAAAAGGAGGTAATCAATGAATAAGTTTCTTCTCTCACCTTTTGTTGAGGTGTGATTTTCAAAAAAGAAGCATGCATACTGCCAGATACAAACTACGGGACCAATTTAGCATAAACTTATTTTGTAAATTAAACCTCCTCTAAGAACTGAAAATGGGGAAATAGATAAAAAAATGTTTCTTCTTGACATATTAGTGAGTGAATGTTTGAATTTTCAGTCTTCTAGCTCCATTGATGTTTCTTTAGCACACAACACATACATGCATACTGTACTGTGGGGCTATTTGGCCCTCTTTCTTATCCATTAGGACTTGTTGAAAAAAAAATTGAGAAAATCAAAAATCAAAAATCACCCCATTTTTCACAACCTCCTTGGTTATTTCTTGATTGTTATTGCATTTAACTGCAATCAATATCTGAAAAAGAAAAGAAAAATTTTCTTAAATTATACTTTTCTCTGGCCAAGGTCTGTGGAGGAAGAATTACTGTTTCTAAACATTTATAGTTTTGATACATGACCATAGCCCCTCTGAAGTATTCAGTGCAAATTTAGTAATTTTATGTTCTCTAGTTTTCATTATTATTATTATTATTATAAACATTATTGTTGGGTAGGGCTTTTTCCAACTTGATTGTTTTAATAATTTTCATCTACATTGTTTCAATTTTATTTGGGGGGTTTTATTTGAGATTATTTAACTTTTACAGAATAAACAACAGAGGGAAGCCCTCATAGTAGTTCACCTATTGCATTTCTACAAACATTATACAATGTTTGTGGCCCCCAGTTTAGGAATCAATGTATCAAATACTGGGAGAGGGCTCAAGCTTAAAGAGTCTAGACTTGAGGAGGGGTAGAGATGTAATTTTTTTTTAAATCTATCAAAGCACCAAATAGCGCCACAATACATTAGATAGTTGGTAGCGCACTTCAAATTTATAAAAAAAAAGTCATTAAAATACAACTAAGAGAGCAAATTTTAATTCTCACATAGGGGTCATGAAACTCTTGCACCGGGTCCTATTATACAAGTTATAATTTTTGGCATAATTTTAAGCATGTTCATTTGTTAGTTTTCCATCTTCTTTTTCTCAATTCCTTGTCTTTTTTTCTTCGTCTATTAATATCTTTTTGTAACACAGCTTGTGTTTATAAATTTCTATCAAAAAAGCAATTAATCTATTTTTGGCTATTGAAAAAAAATGGGGGTTGGTAGTGGGTATGGGGGAGAAGAAATTTGGGTTGGGGGGTAAAAATAAGAGGGGAGTAAATATTCATTCCCATGACCTCCTCTCTCTATCATAAAAACATCTCCTCTCTATCTCTCTATCTCTATCATATAAAGAAAAACTTCCTCCCTCCATCTCTCTCATGAAGAAATAAACGTCCTCTCTCTCTATCATAAAAATAAACATCCTCTCTCTCACTCTTTTCACTTTCACATCTCTCTCTTTATCTTTAATGTAAAAAAGATAAACCTCTCTCTCTCTCTCTCTCTCTCTCTCTCTCTCTCTCTCTCTCTCTCTCTCTCTCAATGATTAGATACACTGAACACATCACTTAAATGGGCACAAAATACATGTTTGTTTCAGTGTGGATTTTTATTGTAAATCAAAGATTCCTTTTATATCCCGAACTATAAATCCAATCAACTTCAAACTTCACTCTGCAATGTCTGATGCATGGATCAACATATCTGGCAAATATCAACTTTGTACAATGGCCGGTTGTCAAGATATGTTGTTGCTTACATGCACACACAATAGGTGCAAACAAGTAACAAAAATTAGCTGAAAGAAAGACTGGTCAAAAATTGATAGTAATGACAATGTTTAAGAAATTCAGAGCACTTCAGACTATTACATTTATTACTTCTACATGATGAAAATAAGTAATGATGAATGAAAGAAAAACTAGTCAAAAATTACTGATAATGACAATATTTCATCAAAGAAATTCAGCCAACTTGAGATGATTTCTTCTATTACTAGAAAATAGGATGAAATAAAGACTAGTCAATACTTTATCAGACAATTCAAGACTATTACAGCAATATCTCGCAAAAGATCTAGATCATTCACCAAAAAGGATCTGAAAATCAGCAAGAACAATGATATAAAGTAACAAAAGTTGAATGCAAAGTAGCCCAAAATGTACTTAATTTTCAATTTTAATTTATGTGTGTTGGAAATTCTCAAGTTATATTACTCAGTTTTTTTTTTTCTGTTAGTGGTTCCAAAAGCTTGTGTATTTCTAATATATCAAAGTACTCTTACATTGTTTTTCAAAGAAACTTTTTTATCTGATTTTACAAGGAGTGTTCTAATGATGATGTAACTATATTATTAAAATCAGTTTATAAAAAGCAAAACAAATACTTGATACTCAGGTGATTTAGCATCCAAAACTTTTGTGAAGGCATTACAAACACAATCGAAGGATTACAATTAGTATTATTACAACATGAATACAAATAATACAAAACAACTAAAAATTCAAATGATACCATGTTTATGTTTTGTTGGTTACAAATAGATGTATGACTAAAAGGTTTAGATTTTACCAAGAAAAAAAATTACAAAAATAAAAAAATCCTTATGTATAATATTTTCCTCATAAATGTGTTCGTTTTTTTTCCTGTTTCGGTTGTGTACCCTCCAGTCTCTATTGGGTGCTGTTGGTTCGAGAATGTGAAATCATTACTCAGAATGCTTGCGGTTGGACTTTACACATCATATCTGATTTTTTGTATATCCGGGTTGTGTTGTCTAGGTACTTCTGAGTTCCCTCCCTTGCATTGGGTTTTCCATTTTTTTTACTTTTTTGAGAAGTCTCTTATGAGAAGAGGCTTCCAGATGCTATTGATATCAAAGCTTGGTTGACTAAACTGGTTCGACTTCAAAAAGCATCTGTTCCCTTCAGTCGTTGTATCCACCAATTAATCTCTTTGTCGGTAATTTGTACTTTGTCCCATAGAGGTCTGTGCCCCACCAACCCGTTATATTAGGGGGGGCTACTGTACATATATTATTACTTTTAGGTATAAACAAGCAAAAATGAAAAATACTAGTCAAAAAATAATAATAAATACAATTTTTAGGCTGATGTAATTCTTTTAAGAATGGTTTTGAGTTATGAACAGAAACTTCCTGCTTGATGACTGAGTTACAAACTGAAGATCATTAGTAAATTAATATGAAAAGAAAATGATAGGGAAAGATTTTAATTCAGTTGGAGAAAAGGGGGAAAAAATTAATGGATAAATAGGAAGATAAATCTGGTGTAGCTAATGGGGTAGACTTAGTTTTATATATCGGTAAAAAGCTAAAACATGAATGGAAGAAGGAAAAAGAAAGGGAAGCAGGAAAAGATGGAATGAATGTGTATAAGGTGAGAAACCCGGAAAGAAGTTGGGGGAAAAGAATTTTTTTCTTCATTAATGGTTAGAAATATGAAGTAACAAGTGGGTTGAGTGGAAAAGGAATCGATGAGTCAGTATATCTTAGTACGAATGAGTTGGAACCATTTGTTAATGGAAGACACAGCATGACTCGAGAGTGCATTTCCAGTCAGAGTTCAGAGGAGGTTCGCACAGAAGCACTTATTGATTGACAGATTATATATATATATATATGTATATATACATATATATATAAGATTTCCTCTGATATCCGAAAATAGAGTGTTCCTATAAAAACCTTTCTTAAGCCAAAATTGCATAAAGTGAAGAAGCAATTACCAATAATTTTACGGGAAATTTTTTTGCACATTCCCCGACCAAAAATATGGTAATAATGGAATGAGAGGCTGAGTTGTTGGCATTTGGGGTGATGTAAGGTACAGAAGACTGGGGTGTAGTAGAGAGGGAATATGCGCTACCTCTAAAATGGATCACTGCAAAACAAATGCTTGAACTCCATTTTCGTTTTTTACCTTTTTCGTAAAAGAAAAAAAAAATGGCATAATGCAAATTTTGAAAAGTTACTAATATACAAGCCTGGCTGTTGCAGAGTCAAGCTCCACTCCAACTTCTATTCTGATTGATCATGTTCACTGGAACTTTTGTAATGTACTTATAACAAATGAAAATTAGAAAAAAATTTTCTTTGTATGAATGTATAAACCTATTGGTTGCAGGTTCAATTTCTGCAGCAGCCCCATTTTCTTTAATTGTTTATTCTCTTTAGGCAGTCTAGGTCAAATGATACATACTGTGTAATAACAGGAGGTCATTTCAAATAGAATTTCAATATAATATAACATATTTATAACTATTTCTTTCAGATTGTACATCCATTTCTTTATTATATGAATGTATTTATTTATCAGAATGGAATAAGCCTGTGCATATCTGTATTAATTTCCATTGATATCTATGACTTGTCAATTTAGCTCAATCAGTAAGCAACCTCCAGACAATCAGTTGATCATGAGTTCAAATTACAGTAGTATATATACAGTATAATGTGGATTTCATGTATCTGTTTACACACCTCGTTTTGGTGAGAATTGTTTTTATTACGGTAGAAAAATAAAGTCAATTCTAGACTTTGTACTAGAGTTTGACAATGTATACATAGTTACATGAATAATTCCAAACCTAAAAGAAGCATTTATTTTACATGAATATTTATTTTTTAGCATAATCTCCTCCCTTGTCAATGTACTTAATTCAGTGAACATTGATCACATAGAACGAACATTATATATACTCTGAAAATTTCAGATCATAATATCAGCAAATGATGTGTCAGGCTATGGATTTATTGTTCCATCTTTTGATACATATGCAGTCCACTTGTGTCTTTACAGCTTAATAAATACATACATAGATACACATAAATCTACCAATTCATAGTCTATTGAAAATCTATGTTTGTTAAACTATCTATTTGGTGACAAAATAGAGGGGCACCACAAAAAAAGATGAGGACTCAAAAAAAAGACCTTCATCCATTGTGGAATTAACTAAAACCAGTAGGCAATAGATGCTGCTGACAGAGAGACATGGCAACATATAGACTTCCAGGTGTCCTCCCTTCCTGAAGAAAACTGCAAAACCAGAGTTGAAGAGAAGAGTCAGAGGAAGAAATATGAATGGATAGCTGGAGATAGATAGAAATGATAAGGCAAAATTATAAACAGTCTAGGATGTATAGATATAAAACAATAGATCGAAAGAAATCAACAGACTGATAGATAGATAATTATGAAGAGATATACGTAGATTGATGGACAATTATGAACAGACTAATAAATAGATAGATATGAATAGAGATAGATAGATAGATATAAACAGAGATATCTAGATCGATAGAAAGAGAGATATAAATAAAGATGCCTAGATAGATATAAGCAGACTGATAAATAGATAGATATGAATAAAGACATCAACTTAGATGGATACATAGTAAGATTGAAATGAACATTGATAGATAGAAATGAGCAGACTGAGATAGATCATATTTTCATTTAATCATTCTATGTCAATATATACTCTGTAGACCTGTTATAATGCGGAAGTCAGGGTTCATAATCATCTACCACATTATAAGTGAGTATGTGCTGTAACAAATTTTCCATTTCTTACAAACCTTGATGCAAGTTCCCCACCCAACTTCTTGAAGACTGCCCCTCATAAACCATGCAGAAATCAAGAGGAAACCATGGGGTTAAGGGTGGGATTAGGCTGGTGACACCTCACCAGAAGGTTACATTTTGACAAAACTTGGATACATAGATGTAGCAAATGAGTAAGAGTGAAAGTCTGACATTATATTAGTAATCTTTTTAGCATGAAGGGTAAGGGAAGATGAGTTTTGTTTATTGACCACTGAAATGTTTTTGTCTATTTCATTTACTTTTCACAGCTGGTGTAATCTGATTCAGTAGGACTCTTTCTATTTTCATACTTAGCTATCATTTTGAACGCTAAATTTGATGTTTTAAAAATTGGGGTCCATGCTCAAACCCCAATATAAGTGATTCTGCATTACTTTTGGTCTACAGTGTCTGTGTGTGTACATGTATGCATATATATATATTTTACATATATATATATATATATACACTCATGATGGGGGCATACTTTTCAGTAGCTAGAGGGTGAGGTTATAGCGTATACCCCCTTCTATTCCAACTTCAACCTCACATACCCTTGTGTGCGCTTAGTTCCTAGAACCCATTTCCATCACAATGTATATATGCATATATATATATATATATATATATATATATATATATATATATATATATAATATATATAATATATATATATATAATCAATGTAATCTAAATGACAATACATCATATATTTTATCATGCTAACTCAAAAACTCAAATTCATATGAAATCAAATATGCAGCTGTGGGAATTAATCTCCCCATGTGCAAAAAAACAAAAACCGTGCTTTCTGTGCAGATTCAATATTTATTCTTTTTAAAATCTCGGTCTGCTCCGTAATGCATCACTGTGTGACTAATTATAATTGCTGCTTCAAGGACATGCTTCAGTAATCTCTCAGAGACGCTCTGTAAATGCAAGCATAATTCAAAAACAAGTGTAACCTTTTAATATTTTCAGGGTTCATTTAAGCAACATAACCCAGCAGTTTAGTTATGAATAAATTCATTGCCTGATTAGTAAAATGAATTTAGATAAATTAGATCAAATCATTTTGAAGCAGAGTTAGGATTTTGTCTTCATTAGGAACTGAACTTACAACCTCTTGAATTTATTTCAGTTATCACCCAAAAGAGTACATTAAAGTTAGTTTATGGTTAATTCTCCATCAAATTCAATGAAATATTATTGACTAAATGCTGCTCCTAAGGTATTCCATATACAACTGAAGCCACCTGTGGTGATTTTTTGTGGATCAGAATCTTTACGATCATAATAACTAGCTGATAACATTAAGCAAAAGATGTAAAATTTGGGGCAATTTACAATAATCTAACTTCAATTGAAGTGTGTATGTATGTATGTATGTATGTATGTGTACATGTGTATGCCCTGTGATTACTCAACTAGTGCCCATTGTACAAAGTTGACATTCACAGGATATATTGATCAGCTCACAAGGCAGAGTAATGTTGAGTGTGAAGTTTTTTGCTTTCTCAAGAAATTCATAAAAATAAATAATAAATTATCGATTATTGATCTTTTATCTGAAATCATAGATCTTAATTTAGGTATAAAATAACTAAATTGGCAAGACTAAAGGGAAGTAACTAAAATACTTTGTAGCCATAGTTTCATACAATACATAGAAAATCATTTTACATGACAATTATGACAGGCTGCTCCACAGACCATGGAGTCTGGCCCCTCCCAAACTTGCACCTTTGGAACGGGCACTGCTCTTGTTATGAATTTACATTCATTGTTATGTTATTTAATTCGTAATGAAAATAAAAATAATAACCAAAAATTTCATAATAATTCTTAATTAATTTTAGATGTAGTATTTGGGACTGACTGTTTGATAACGATAACAGTTTGATGACATTATTTATGATTATGATTAACAACTTCCTCTAGGATATCCGTGTATTGTACAAACATGAAATATATGTAGATGTTAAGCAACCATATAGTCATATTCCAGTTGAGGTTGCTTATGTTCACTTAACACTAATGTCCTTGGGAAAAGCATGAATCCACTTCTCCCTACACTTTGTCCCATCATTGAATATCTTGACAAAAAAGTCATATCATTGGTATGCCAAAAAGGGTAGTTGAGCACTCAGGCAAACCACTCTTCCATTACTAACTTACTTGCCCAAGCACCACTAGGAAAAAGCCATTACTAAATGAATCTATTTTACTTTTTCTTGTGAGTTTCTGAGCTAAAATGTAAAGAAAATTTTCACAAGGAGTTTGACATAACGTAATTCACAGAAAAGGGGACTAGCAAATCCTTACGGGAAAGACATGACTCCTGAGGAGAATCCTGGACCTGGCAGTTTTGGACAAGGGAAAGTGAACCTGCCAAATGAAAGTTATGGTTGTGCCTGCTGTTCTCAGAGTGAATATGAAAGAGGGTGAAAAGCGAGGAAATTACGAGGACTTGACAAGGGATCTGAAGAAGGTATAGAACATGAAAGACAGGGTATTACCGATAATAGGTGCACCTGGAGCTGTGCTAAAGACACTGGAAACGAGAATAGAGGAGCTGGAGATAAGAGGAGACTAACCACAGCACTACTGAGATCTATACAAATACTAAGAGAGTACTAGAAATATGAGATCTATGACCTACAGTCACTAGCGATGGCCTAGCAGCTAGGATGAAAAAGTATTGACAAAATGATACAAGCCACAGCGCTTCTGTGATATGTGAGGATGAGAGGAGGGCTGGTGACCTGCTGAGGTTTACTGATACAGCCTTCAGTGAAGACAACCAGGCAACTGGTGTGAAAATGCAGATAATAATGATAATGTTATTTTAAAATAAGGGCTAAAATGCATAATGTTAGAGAAACCATGCATGCTATTATCTTTTGTTACTATTACCTATATTCTGCAAGCTGAAATCGAGAAACTAAAATTTTGGTGTCATTGTAGAAGTCTGAGGAAACCTTGCATAAGCACCTCTTTTCTCCATCCTTATCTTCTCTCTTCTCTAAAAATTAAATATTGATCTCCCAATCTGCAGATCTGCAATCAATAACATCAGAGCTGACAGTTCAATTTGGACGGCTTTCCAGCCTTTCGACAGATTAAACCTCAGTTGTGACTTTGGAGAAAAAGTCTCTCCTGATTTCCTTCCAAAAACCCAAGTCCAGAAAAACTCGTAAAGAGAGAATAGGGATCTCTTGAAAATAAATTTTGAAAAAAAATAAGAATAGTTGTGTCTCACTTGGATCTGTTGAACTATTCTTGCTATTTGTTCGTTTGCATGACTACACTGATCTAATTTCCTTTAATTGATTATCTTGAATAGCAGCAAGCGGCAGATGATTTTGTTTGATCTAATTTCTCAAGTTTATTTTGGGATTTTTCTTCTTCTCTCCCCTACCTCCCTATCAAATCTCTTTGGTTGCATCCAGGCTGTTGTTCTTACTATCAATATTATTATCAACCATCATTACAATTATCATTCTTACTATTTTTGAATCACTGTGGCACTACAAATGGCCCAACCAACCAGCCAAATGGACTAAAGATTCTTCTCTCTTTGAGAGTCTGTGGGGGCTATAACCTTGAAAAATTGGCATGAGTACACCACCATGCACCATCTAAGGGCATTCTTTTGTTTTTCCCAAAAAGTGCTTCTTGGATCTCTATAGTCATTTTTGACCAACGATAACCAAATCTTGTGCTGATACTTTTTTTTAGATAATTTTTGATAAAAGATCATTATTTTTTTTTACATTATTCTTTTTGATAATTAATTCTGGTACATGTGAAGACTATGGTGATTTATTCATGTGAAGTACAAATATCAAATATCATTATTATTATCAATTGTTATTATGAGTACATCATTAATCTAGATTTTTTTTACTCTATTTTAGATGTTTTCCTGTAGAAACCACCAGTCATAAATATAATTCATTCTGACCATATTCATTCTTGAATGGAATTCTCTTTACATGACTTCAAATTTTGACTTTACGGTTGTTGAATTATTAACTGTGATGGCAAATTACGATTATCATTGAACATTCTTCCAATTATCATCAGCCATCTGTATTTTTTACTCTTTAAGCTAATTTGCTTAATTCATTTCTTGTATAAGTGGTGGTTTGAACTGACTTCCCAGTCAATCACCTTCTCCACCCAGTCATACCTATTTTTGCTGTCTTTCTGAACCAATTTGCTTCATTCACTTTAGTTATATGATTGACAGTCTCATCTGTATCTCCATATAGTCAACACTTACTATTTTGCTGTGTCCTGTCCATGTTGGCGTTGATATCAAGTAGAGGTGTCAAAATGTGCAGATTTTGAATACTGGGAGTAAGACCTCATGCTGAAAATAGCTATTTCTGATAGCTAGACGCAACCCAAAATATCTAAATCTAGATTTAAAAAACATCTGAAAACATCCAAAAGGAGGATTTCAATAACCTCCCTTTAGTTACCTCTCTGTCATCTGCTTTATTTGTTACAGAATTTGACATTGTTAATGCCCTGTTGTAGTGATTGATTTCATCTTCAATTCCTTCAGTTTGTTTTCTGAAATATTTGTGCAATTGTTTTTCTTCTCATTTTGACATTTATTGATCTTCTATTGATCCTTCTCTTTATTCCGCTGCAAGTTTGGCTCGTTGAAAAATTCACTTTCAAAGTGGAAGTGTGGAAATCATTTTTTAAAACAGTAAAAAAATTTGGTAATGGCAAACATTTTGCTATTTAAATATTCAGTTACAAAGACGATTCAAAAGTTGTTCTTACTTTTTAACATCATTCAGTGCTTGCAAAAATATCATTCTGATTTCAATTAGAAACCATCAACTGAAACTGTCAACTGAAACTGTCAACATGGGTTTCTATCAGTTTTTAAGTTGGTTCAGCAGGCTGACTAGCTATGAATGTATCACTCATACAGACCACACCAATGGAAGTAGAGGGCTGAAACTCCATTCATTTATTCTTTGTTATGTTTAGGAAAAACACTTTGATTTTTTTTTAAAATTCCCCTCAAAATAGGTTTTTAGTGTTGAGTTTAGTTGGCAATGTAAGTTTACACTAAATTGATCTCTTGGTTTGTGTCTATGCTTGTTTTTGAAAATTCTGACAGTTTTAGTGATCATAGCCTAACCAAAGGCGAGAGAAGTAAATAATTCATTGATAATACCTTCTTCTAATTTTTCAATTGATCATCACCAACACAGTTTGCTGCCAAAAGATATTGGTCATGCGACAGTTTCTTTTGAGTGACTAACCAGACTGGTTTTAGAATTTTATTTATTATACTGTTTTATATTTGTCCCCTGTGTGATGAGGCTGATAACATTAGTATTCATTTTAATTTGTCTTTTTCAATAAGCATACTTAGCCATGAATTTAAAATTTTATTTTACTCAAAAATCAAAAATTTCCATACATAAAAAAAAAGCTTACAGCTAAACATACATGAAGACCGATACAAAATAAGGGTCCAGTCTGGAATTATATATCCATTGTTAATCAAAACCCCACATCAGAGCCAATGGACATACTTCCATTTCAGAATTGATTTTTCTCAAAGATTTCCCAAAGAAATGAAGGTCATATTCATTTAAATTGCATCAACGTGCATAAGGAAATCACATTTTCCTACAAAAATACACTATAAGACTAGACCAAATATTGATCATATTAATCGTATTTACTTTACACCTGTTTTTATGCAACTTACAGCACTGATTCTATACTGTAAAAATCTACGAACAAAATGAGATATTAACACCAGTTTCTTAGCAGATGACTGGAATGAGAAAGAATTTTTTTCAAAAATGACCAGGTCATTTTTCAGCTTGGCACATTTGTAATTCTTACAAATAGATGTCATTGAACATTCCAAATGGATCTATAAAGAAAGAGGGAAGGAAGGAAGGGGAAAATATGATTGATAGAAAATGTGAATTCGATGTTAGTAAGTCCAGTTATTGTAAAAGAACATGAAGGATCATCAAAAAGAGTCCTTCAAATATCAGGGAAGAGTCTTCTCCCTTTGATTGACTTTTCTTCATCTCACCATCCCCTTATTTAGAAGAAGAAAAGTAGAGAGGGACTGAGAAGTTTTACATGGATCAAACTTTAATCAATTCTTTCATGGCCCATTGCTTACCCTTCCACAAAATTTCATTGAAGTTCATTGATAACTTTTGGAGATATCATGTGGACAGACATGAACTTCTGGTAATTTTGTGCGGTATGGACATATGACGTAGGGGAGGTAATTCTGCATGGTTCGTCCAAAAATTCAATCACTTATTTCATAGCTTATTGTCCACCTTTCCACAAAATTTCATTGTAATTCATTGAGGACTTTTGGAGATATTGTGTGGACTGTCATGAACTTCTACTGATAATATGTGGTTTTGACATACAACTCTGACGTGGGGCGGGGTAAACAATTGTTGTACAAGGATTCACCTCAAAATTCAATTAATTCTCTTTTAGTCTGTTGTCTAGCCTTTCTTCGAAATTTCATTGGAATTCATTGTGAGATTTTAGAGATATTGTGTTGACAATCATGTGTGTATATATACTTGTAAGGGGAAAAAACAGTAAAATATCTCTCAATCAAAAGATGGAGAGACAGAAAGATGCGACCAAATACACATGCATCTCCATCTTAGTTGGCAGAAGTAAACAATAAAATTCATGCATAACAGGAAAATTTAATAACAGAAAATGATTGAGTCAATAGGAATTAATTCACAAGCAATTGAATACAAATAAACCTATTAAAAAGACACTAAAATTAAGCATGTATAATTCATGAATTATGATTAAAAGGCGCAGTAGCTGAGAAGGTGGCGTTGCCGTAATAGTAAACAGTGTGGACAATGGAATCGGTAAGTCAAGTTCAAACTCAGGGCTGTTTACATTCACTTTGCACTAACACCCTTGGGAGGGCATAAATCAAGCCCTTCTTCCCCCGATGAAATGGGTAAAATACCAGGACAGACTGATCTTTCTAGCCTTTAGAGGTAACTAGTCCAAGAATACAACTCTGAATTCAAAACCTGGATGTTGAACCCATGTGGGAGCACACTTAACTAAGAGAGGGTACAGATAGAAACACCTTGCCAACCAAGAGTGGTGAGTATTGCACTAACTTTATTCAAAACTACAATACCAACTTACAACTCAAGGCCCTCTATGGATCAACTGAAGACAAGGTGGAACAATGATCTAGTGTGCTACATACGTCAAACATGGATGTCACTGTTAAGAATAGACACCTGTGGGATATTATGCTGGAAGGCTTCTTCCTTTGTGAGTGAGAAAAGTCAGGTAAGAAAGATAAAAAAACTCACAGTTACTACAACTATTTGCATCGAGCTCCTACATTTTGCTTGAGCACTAACTTTTATCTTTCTCTTCTACCTAGCTACTAGCTGACACTACCCATTCTATCATGGATTCAATCTCCTTTAGTTATCTAGTAATCTATTCTAAATAGGGCTCTTCTATAACAATTGATCTTACTAATGTTAAGATGTATTTTCCTTTCAGTTTTATTCATATCGTTTATAAATGTCTCATTTGTCAAATCATTAAATGTATGTCCTATTTGTTTCTCAAAACATTTGTATTTGTCCTTATTTCAGTTATGAACAATGTTTAATCCTCGCGTCGATCTTGATACATGGCACACATATATTTTCTATTCTAACAAAGAAACAGAAATAGTACCAGATGTTTACATCTAAACAAGATGGCCACTTCTGCCTTCTTCATCAATTATTGTGATGTCAGCACGTGGCAGTAAACTCAATGCACGTGGAGACAATTCCTGTATACTCAGCAACTACCATTACTACTCTCCCTTGTGATTTATAAGAACTATCATACCTATAGTACAAGGGTTTGCAATACAAAAGTCTAGATAAACAAAATGCTATCTTGATTATTCATTACAACAAAAACTGATTTCTATGCAGAAAATTAAAAAGGCAAATGACTCATATAAAAGGATATGATGTCACCAAAAGTATTTTTAACCTCACCCAGGAGTTTTTATTTAACTGTAAAAAGGATGGTCAAAAAGTGATTGACAATATGTCTGCACATGCCTTTAATATATGCAATATGCAGGCGTAGTAGGAAGCAACTTCTGAATTTTCAAACTTTGCAAATAGCTCCTAAATTTTGTGTTTCTTTTTAATTTCATTTAATTTGTCTGGTCTACATTCTGGTTGTAACTTGGTAAGAAACCATTTGGTCTGTAAACTGTAAATCTCATTGCTCAAAATTCAGTGGAAATTATCAACCATTATTAATTTTTGACTAGTACTTCTTTCATCTTAATCATAGTTGCTCTTCATTGCAATTACCTAAACTGTCATTTCAAAAGAATCAGTAAGTAGCACAGATCAAACACAAAAAATAAGCACTAGGTGAGTCTGAAACTCACATCTCCTTTGCCTCAAGAAGCCTGTTTTTCTGTGCCAGCTGCTATGCTGATTGAGCAACCAGAGCTACAGGTTGGCAGAAGATCAAATCTAACCCATAAACTTGACTCTTTATTTCTATATTACCACCCTCCAACCCCTCACCGTTGCTTGGCACTGTAGAATTGCTAGTAATAATAATTTCGATTTTTTAAATTTTTTACTAGATGGAGCATTGTCAACCATCATTAATTTTTTACTAATATTTCTTTTCTTTTTGTAAAATTATTCAAAAGTTATTGAAGTTCACACAAATTACTGTGAAAAAAATTATACAAAAGTTATTCAAGTCACTATAATAGTAACAATCACTAATACGACCATAATTCAGCTTTTCAATTTGTTGTCTTTTCTGAGTGCTCTCCCTTACAGAATGTTGGCCATTGACTGAAAATATTTTCTTCTCCATCTTTTTTGCTATTTGTCTTTTTCATTTATTCTTTTATTGACTCTATAGCAAAATAGAATATTTAGCCCCCCCCCCCCCCCCGAAGAATAAGCATTTGGCATTTTGTGGCTTATGTTGAAAATTGAATAAGATGTTGTCCTCGAATAAATTTTCAGGAATAACACATGACTAAAAATCAATATTAACAAATGAAAAAGCATTTTACATCATGTTTTGACAAAGAAATGTCTTACCTGCATTTTTTTTTTACTTTCCTTCTTTCTCTTTTCTTGCTTGAGTCTTCCAGCAATTCCTTCTTTTTCTCTCATTTCTTCCTTCTTTCTTTGATCAAGCTTTTCCTTCCTCCTCATTTTCTTTTTCTTGAAGCATTCTTTCTTTTCATTTTCATTTTTTCTCTCTTTCCATTCCTTTCTTTCTTTTCATTTATTTGTCTTTTTTTTCCTTTCTTCATTTTTCTTTTTCTTTTTTTCCTTCTTTTGTTTTCCTCTTCATCCTCTTTTTGACACTTTTTTCTTTTTTGTTTCTTGAATGTGTTTTTCTTTTCATTCTTTTCCTCTCTTTCTTCCTAGGAAACATTATATGACCAAAAACATTCAAACTTGTTTAAGAATTGAATTTAATGAATGAAATAAGTGTGCCATTCATTAGAAGAAAGAATAATGAAAATCCTGGTTTTAAAGTTATTTTTTTATAAAATTTAGAGCAAAAACTGGCCAGAGAATGACCTC
Source organism: Thysanoteuthis rhombus (assembly GCA_963457665.1). NCBI lineage: Eukaryota > Metazoa > Mollusca > Cephalopoda > Oegopsida > Thysanoteuthidae > Thysanoteuthis > Thysanoteuthis major. The sequence goes on along the minus strand of OY735235.1, from coordinate 37,929,237 downwards.
TGTTGACTTTGATTGACCTTGAATGTTAGTCTATGAGAGAAATCGATTTTTATTGATTCTCCATGCCAAATATCAGATCAATCAGCCTAGTAGTTTTTGTGGAGAAGAGACACAAACAAACAAAGATAAGGCTCAAATATTAGTATAGATATATAACGGACAGTTGAAATAACATGACTGCTATCATCACCTCCCAATAACACCTTCAGTACAAGCTGAAGAATTTTTTGAAAGATACCCACTGATATTTTGCATTTTAAAAAAATCAAGATTTCAAAGAGTTTTGAAACTTCTTTTTTTTTTTAATCAATACCTGAATTTGATTTGATTACCCTGGAATTTATTTTAATTTATTGAAAAAATAATAGTAATTCAATGCAAATCACCCTTTATTCCCTGATGATCTGACTTTACATTTATTTGTATGCCGTAAGGAATACTCTATACTCTAAAATTGACAGATTTGTAGACATTTTTATGGAGAGTAAGAGCATAAGAAAGATAAAAGAGTGGATGAGGAAGTAAATATTTGTGCATTCCTTATTGCTTTTTTGCATATGAAACTAATCAATGTTTGCATAACATTTAGATAAAAACATAGACAAATTAAGTGGAAGGGATAAGGGAGAGAATGAGGAGATACATGCAAAGAGTAAGAGAAGAGCAGAGGCACAAAATAATGGATTATGGATTTTCAAGGAGTCCAGCTAGTACAGGAAAATTATGCAAATGTTGTAAAAGATTTGTAGATATTATAACACTATGGTGGTTTTCAGGAGTGTTATTACTCTTTGCCCCTACTTCACCTGAATTTATCTCTCAAAGAGAGATATGTGGCAAAAGATTGCAATTGCAACATTCCATGCAAATGTTGAAAAGAATTAGAATAGTTCCTGGACTCTTGGCTGAAGGATATTTCATCAAATGAACATATTGCCTTTTTATTTCTTTTGTTATTTTAATATCCTCTTTGCAATGTAACTGCTTTATAAAACAAACAATAAAACTATAAAAAGATATTTAATTTGCAAGGTAGGAAATTCTGTATATCTTTAAAAGATATTAATTGCATGTAATTGCTTCATAAAAAAATATCAGTATAGAATTAAGAAAACAGCAGACAGACTGGGAACTGATAACAGGTCTGCAAAATTAAGGTCATTAAAAAGTGTTCCAAGTATTTCAGATGTATTTTTGGTTACCAAATTCAAAAATGAAAACCATTGTTCTCCATCACCAACCATTTTCTCAGGCAACATGTTTTTTTTGTTGTAAGTTGTAGGTTTTCACATAGTTTTGCACTGTCCATATGGATGCATTGAGAAAATTGTTTTGATCATTTTTTTATTTTTGTTTTTGGGTGCTGAATTGAGAAATAAGAACCATTTTTCTCCATCATGTAACATTTTTTCACAAAATATGCTTTTTACTTCTCAATCATAGGTATTCATAAAATTTTATATTATGGATAATTCATTTAAATGACACTACTTGAATCTAGTACTTAAACTTATATACTCTAGTATATCAAAATCCATGTTTAAGATACCAGTTATTATATTAATAAACCTGAATGTGGCTGGAGCACAACATAGTGATGGGTCATATCAGTTTGAAGTAGCATGTTTAGCAGTTGGATATGTCTGGACTGTTTGAGCCTCCTCTGCCATTGATACTATATATGGGAGAGATGCAAGAATATCAAAGTGGGACTCAGTTAACTAGTGTTCTTTTAAATTACTTTCATCAGAGTGTTTTTTTTATCACAGTGACACTCACTAAAAAAAGTGGTGTTTTATTGAAGACAAAGTGATATTAATTATCATTTTTTCCATACAGATAAATCAAGATATTGCTGCACATTCAATTGTCTAAAAAACTAAAAAAAATGTTGATTACCTCTCTCAAAACTATACACAGTATCTGTCAAATATTTGTCAGCCATCTGTTCAGCCACAAATGAGAAGAAACATAAGACAGCCATCTCTAAAGATGAATTAAAAAAGTCTGGCATGACAGAGCATATGTGGAGGGAAAAGGGATCAGACTACCTGGGACAAAATTGAAATAGTAGATAGAGAGCATCACTGAAAACTTAGAAAATTGAAGGAAGTTGTATACATTAGAGGCCAGCATTAATTTCAAAGCAAGGTGGATTTCTTTGCTTACCACTGGATTGTAAAGTATCCCCACATATAAAAAAGATATGGAACAACTTGCATTACTAATCTTGCTGCAAATGCTCTCATTTGAATAGTATATTTACCATTATTCATTTTCTAATTTTTATTACCTACAAAAGAGACCCTCATCTCTTCATACAAACTATACACATGAAGAAGATCATTGAATGAATTGTTTAGTAATGGGAAAAGCAAGAATGTTCAGTGATCTGAACAATTCTCAGATTAACAGTGACTCTTCTTAACATTAAAGAAAGTAGAAATATTATTTTGATTTTTTTTATTAGGTAAAGAATTGTCAACCATTATTCATTTTTTTAGTACCATTTCTTTCATCTTAATTTCAGCTGCTTTTCATTGCAACTACTCAGACTGTCAGTCTATAGCAGTAAGTAAAGAGTGCAGATCAGAGATAAAGAAGATGCTTTCTGTATGACTCAAACTCACATCCTTTTTATCTTGGGAAGCCTGCCTATGTGTGGATTAAATTTGATCTTCTACCTGCTGTAAGAATTCTGGTAGCTAAATTGGTATTGGAATTGCCATATATTTGACTCTTGTAAATCAGGAATTGAAGTATTGTCAGTGGTCTGGAATTAAGATGAACAGGGCTGTAATACACATAATGTAAATATATAGAAATACCGAGAATTGTGCAGTTTTGATTAGTGCTGGTGTCAATATAGTATGTTTATGGTATTGCTCTACCTAAAAGTAAACTGAAAAACTTGACACATCAAATAATGATAAAACTTTAACCACACAGATTTGAACTGTATAAAAGATTTTGGAACCTATTCACCATACTAATCAAGGTTATATTTGTATTGGGGGTTTACTAAAAAAATACACTATGAACGATTTGTCAAGAAAAATGCGTTGAAAATATGTAAAAAGGGATTGCCAATGGTCAAGAACTGAAACAAGTGTTATTGTCAGAATAGGGTTATTATATGTATAATTGAATGAGAATCTATGACGGATGTTGTGTGAGTATTTTAAACAGCCATTACATGAGTTCTCTCACAGTCTATTACATTTGATTTATTTGAATTGCTCTCTTAATTCAGAATCCAAACATTATTCTCCTGCTTTGCCTGGAGGTGCTGATATTATGCTCATTCAAGTGCTGTTAGTTAATAGTCAGTAAATGCTGGAGAAAAAAATGAGAGGAAAGAGGAAGTTAGGTGATGCAAGATAGGGAGGAATTTGAGAGAAAATAAAAACCTATGAAGTATTAAAAAAATTTGATATCAGTCCCTCTTTCACCACAAAGCTGTTTTCTTTGTGTTTATGTCACTTGTTTGTATGACATATATCAGTCAGAATCATTACCTTTTCAATATCACACCTAAACACTTTTGGATTCTATTGAAAAAGGGGATGAATGTTCAAGAATAAAAAGCATCATCTTTTTACTCACCATTTTTTTTATTAAACTTGTCACAGTTTTTATCGTTTTTGTTTGTGCTTGTGAATGGGATTGAAATACTGTAGTTTTTAGGGTGCTTGTCATCAGGGAGCAGGGAGAGAGTTTAGATGGAGAAATTTATTTTTACAAATGAATAAAAAAAATGTGAGTCATAGTTTTTCATGCTAGAATTAATAGAAAAATAAAGTAAAAAAATTATCTAAAGAAATTTACCACAAAACTAATAGAAGAAATAAATTATAAAGAATAAGATGAAAGGCATCTTACTTATGAGATGAAAAACAAAAAAAACAAATTTTTATTTTCAGGGTTAGTTTATGATTACTATGATGTTTTTTTAAAAAGATTTTTTAATCATGAAATTTCTTAATCTAGATGTTTTTTTTTATTTTTGTGCTTTGCTTGACCAGGAGGTGTCTGCATATCACTTAGATATTGTGTGTGTGTGTGTGTGTGTGTGTGTGTGTGTGCACATGCATGCGTGTATGTGAGTGAATGTGGGTGATTGGAATAATGCAGTTTCGAGAGTACTTGTCATTCAATAATAACAAGATGTTTCTCTTAGCCATTTTTCTCTTTTCATCAAAAGAAAAATATTTTCAAGAAGATTCTAGATGAGAGAATAATTTGGAGAGGGGAAGTGGTGGGAAAGAGAGCGAAACAGTTGGTGAAGGAAAAATATGAAAAATATGAAAGACAACTTGATTAACTGAAGTAGTTGATGTTTTTTGAGGGTTGTGCCAACATTTTAGGCTGTTTTTCCTTAACTGTAAAATCTTTTTATAAAATAACGATATAGTTAATCACTCAATAGAAACTGTGAAGTGACCAATGTCTTTTGGCAGCATGCCATTTGGGGTATGATCAAATAAGAAAATTCAAAAAGAGGGTGATAAACAAATCAGTTACTTCTTTTGCCTTTTTTTAGGTAGTGATCACAAAGAAAAGTCTGAATTTTCAAAGAACAAGCATGAACACTGCTGGACACAAAATAGGTGACCAATTTAGCATAAACTTACACTGCAAATTGAACTCCCAACTAAGAGTCTATTTTGAAGGGAATTTTTTAAACAATAAAAGATTTTTTCTTGACATAATTAGGAGTAAATGTTCAAATTTTCAGCTCCATTAGTATGGGTGGTATGCATGATACATACATACATACATACATACATACATACATACATAGCTAGTCAGACCAAGATAAAACCTGGTAAAATTTATGTTGACACTTTTAGTTGACAGTTCCTAATATAATGTCAAATTTTAAATATGAGATGGTATGCAAAGCATAACTTTGATGACTACAATAATCATTTAGGATGTCAACTAATGAGGATAGTGTAATCTCAATAAAAATCAATGGCCTGTCTGTGCACAAAGGATAAGTAATTAACATAATTTTAATATGGGATATATATATATATATATATATATATATATATATATATATATATATATATATATATGATTAATAATTGTATTATCCACAGACAGCTGTTTCGTTGCATTACAACTCTTCAGTATGGCCATAGATTCAATATCCCATCCTGTCCCACTAGGTGAGGTTAAGACCATAGCTTCGGACCCAGGGACTGATGCTCTACCCCTGCCCTATGGAAGTGGGTGGTCAGGACTGAATTATGCAATATATTTACTTGTGCATAATTCCCCATCTACCAGAGATAGAAGAGCATTGCATAGTTGCTTATAGCAGATGAATATCCTACCTTAGAGTGCTCAACCCCTAAAGAAGGGAGAATTAATTATAATTATATATATACTAGTTTACCTGTGCCGTCAAATTCATATGGATACACATTGCATTTATATACATAAAGAATAAAAGAGATTTATATTGCAGTAAGCTTGGAGAATAGCATTCTGTTGACCGAAACTGATTATTATTCTTTTTTGTTTTTCTTTACAAAATTGACATATGGTAATGTACTCAATGATAATATAAGAGTTGTATCCTTTGTTGTGACTGAGAACAAATAGATAAATCAAAAAGGAATAAATACACATGGCATTCAACTATATATATTAAAAAAGTGTATCAAGGCTGCAATTTTTCATTCAAATGTTTTGTTAAAAACGTCTGACAAACTTTGTCTTCAACTCTTGATATTTTTTAAAAGTAACTGAAAAATATGATTTTTTGTGATGTTTGGTTCATTTTATTCTTAGAACATTATACATGTTGATATTCATAAGGCCTTGCTTAGTCATGGCACAAGGTTGCAAAGTAAGACACCAAATCATAATCAAACTTACTACGCTAGGAATTGCATAAAGACTAGCCTCTTTACTAAACAGTACGCTCTTGCATTGTACCTGTATACTTTTATGTATGTATAAAGACATAAAAAGATATCGATGCACAAACCCATCAATATTTATTGAACTGGGATTAGTCTAACACAAGGGACCCTCTGAGGATCAACTTCTCTACAGTTGCAATTGTCTACAAGACTAGCATGTAGACTAAACACTGCTTAATAGTGGGCATCTGCATTAAACCTATATGTATGTATGCATGTATGTAGGCATCAATACCCCTTCAAATTTCTCAAAAAAAAGTTCCTAATGGTTGTAGCCAAATCTTGACTTTTTGTTTATCCTACTTCTATTCTGTTGAAATTCAAGATTTTTAGAAATTCAACTCCAACATTTACTCCTTATGTCAAGGAAAATGTTTTTTTTTTGTTTTTTTTTTCGAAAATTACTCTCCTAAATAGATCTTTAGTGACGGGTTTATTTTGCAATATTTGACTTTTTTTAGTGATCACAGCCTAACATAAGGTGGGGGAAATAATTTATTCATTGATCACCCCAAACAAGGTATACTGCCAAAAGACTTTGATCGCATGACAGTGAAGAACTAAACCTGTTAAACTTTTATTCAGTTTGAATTTAAGATGCAGAGAAATCAGATGACCATTTCAAATCCCTGAAGGAAAAAACTTTGATTGTCTTACATACATACATATACGCATACAATCTATATCTCATTGATAGATGGGCCCCTAAGTGTTTGATAAGACATCTCTGTAAGACAAGGAATCTCTGAAATAAAACCTGCTGTGTATATAACCTCTGGCCATCTTGCTTTTTGCTTGTTGCTAGGTTAATAGTGGCTTACACTTAGAGAGTGGCACGCTAGCATTTGTAATTATAAAATCTGCTTTGTTAATACATTTTGTGTTTTGTAGACAGTCGTATCATCTCTGTCAAGTACAACTAGCTGATGTTGAATCAGCCTTGCTTCCCTAAAGCGGTTTAAAAAGGTATCTGAAACAGTGGTGCCAAACACCACTATGAACAGCATTAAAATCTGCAAATCAACAGCAGATTTTAAAAGCCACCTCAGAGTCCAAGGCAGAAAGACACCTTATTTGAAAAAAAACAAACAATGAAATTAAATAGGAAGTTGATTGATCGTACTCATTGGTGAGTCAACAGCTGCTATGCGTGTACATGTACAAAAAGGTATCCCTATACAAACCCATCTATATCTATAAAGCCTGGCTTAGTTTGGCAAGAGACTATGATAGTAAGGCACCTAATGAGGATCAAACCCACTACACTAGAGATTGTAAGCAAGACTAGTTTCAGTGAGTTCGTCTATTGGGAAATGAAGAGCGTGATAAATGTTGGTGAGACAGGGAATTTAGTCTCCTCATGGTTTGACTATAGCATGTATGCGGCCCTATAGATGTGTAGGAAGAAAGGATGATGTATGAAGTAAATGCGTGCCAAGTATGAACTTGGATGAAACAAAGTGAAAAGAACACATGCAAATATTTTGGCTAGACAAATAAGACATATGTTTAAAACTAAGGCATAAATGACAAGTGAAGAATGAAGTACATATAAGGATAACATAAATCTGATCAATTGTGTGAAGAGATGAGACGAGATAGCAAAAGGCGGAAGCTTTCTTGTCATTGATAGTATTGGCATCGGAGTTGTCTACACTGCTTGGATTTCCATATGGCTTAGATCGCTCCAAAGTGATACGTGGAATCTGGGTTCAGTGTGCAAGCCATACTGCCAAGTTGTGTGCATTGATTTGGGGGCTATTCTCTAACACTGATAGACTCTCGACGGACAGACCATGAAAGACAGAGAACATGGAGTTTTATCAATGCGTGTTTCCCGACGTGAAGAAATCTAGGAAAGATTATCGTGACTATCGGGATAGTGAAAAACCGTGCCATTTCATTTATGTGAGTGAGAGTTGTATATGTATTTGTAGCATGTGGTGAAGACACGGTGGCATAGATGTGTGTATGTGTGATGCCAAGACATAGGTGAAGTGAAATAGGCAAAGTTAGTTCAGAGATAGGTCACGATGGAAAAATGGTTAAGATTGGATCGGCTGGAAGGTCGGTGAAATGATAACGATCTTAGGGAGAAGGAGAGAGAGAGAGCAAGGGCCAAAAGTGTAACCAACTAGGATTTCCGGCTCTTATGAGCATTGGACCATGTGCGTCCAGGGGTTTTATAGGGGTCATTGGAAGGAGTGACGTTTTTGATATCAAGCTAAAAGAAGAGTTTTGTATTTGATTCCAAACTAGAAGAATAGTTACACTAGCTTGCGAACTAAACATCACTCGGTGGCAAACACCTGAATTATTCATGTACATCCACACATAAACCCATTTATATTTATTAAGCCTGGCTTAGTCTGGGACAAGGTTACAATAGTAAGACACCCAGCAAGGATCAAACTCACTACCCTAGGGATGGTCAATGAGACAAACCTGTGGACTAAACATTGCTTAATGGTAGATGTTTTATGTATTATATCGATCTAATACCAGGCTTTTCACCTGTCAGGAAAATATCAGGGAAAAAATACATTTAATCAGGGAATTTTACAAATTGTCTAGGCCTTTTTAAGATTTTCCCAAATTGTTCAAAATGTTGAAATTTTGTAAATTGTCATGAAAATATCAGCTCTCTTTTTTTAATACTTCATAACAGCCAAAACCCTCACGTATATAGATTTTGAAAAAGAAAAGATTTTATCAAATAAAACTTGAAAATTTATAGCCATTCCAGGTTTTCAATTCGAGTCATACATAATTATAATTTTGAGAAGAAGGCACATATTTTTGTTCTATTCAAAATTACAAGTCTTTTAAAAAAAATGCATTGTAACTTTGTTGTTTTAATTTAAGCATACTTTACAGAATTACAGGCTAATGACATATTTTCAATGTATTGCTGAACAACCTTGAGTCTCCAAAGGTGGTGAAGGGTTCTTTCTAAAATGTTTGTTCATTCTAGCACTCCTGGCTACACTGTATGGTCTACAGAAAATTGAAACTTCACTACACCCCTATTGGGGGGGGAAGCTTTTTTTACTCTATCTCAGATGTTTTCCAGTGGAAAACATCAGTGATATCATAAATAGAATTTACTCTGGCCATATTTATTCTTTGATGGAATTTTTTCACATAATTCTAATTTTTGACACTTTGGCTGTTCAAATATTGACAGTGATGATAAGTTTCTCTATATATTTGAATAGAAAGGTGGCGAGGGGTAACTGGATGGAAGGTAGGAGACTAGCAATTACCTCTGTCGACTTATCTATTGTCAGGGAATTGTGGCAAATGTCGGGGAATTTTGAACTGGCAAATTGGTGAGAGTTCTGAATACCTATACTAGAAGAACTAATGAGAATCAAACCCACTAACAATGGCCAACATGATTGGCTTGCTTTAATTGAACTCTACTAAACTGTCTTCCCTAGTTGATCTCTAGGAGGAAATTATGGCATAATCCAGCATGTCTATAAAAGCGCTAACACTGATTAGTGTAATTTCTCCAGTTGAATAAAGCCATTGGTCATTTAATTCTTATTCATGACTATTTATTCAACTGAGTTTCACCAAGAGTTTATCAAAATGGAGCATGTATCATGTCCAGACAGATTGAACATTGAAACAAAAATGACTTACTTGGAATGGGTGTACATGCATTTGAATATAATTTTCAATAACTTTATTGATGAGTGCCTCGACAATATACCAAATAAATAACGTTGCCTAACCAAATATATCTCTACTTCAGTGTACAAACTTATGATAAACTGTGCAATGTACGAGGTTACTGTTGACCTAGATAAGTCTTATAGTAAAAAGAAAAATATTGTCTTTGCTTGCTATCTTCTGGGCATAAGATGACTATTAGCAACCAAAACTCTGGACAAATATTTTCAAGGACAGCAGCTTTTGGATATAACTGCCAAGCATACCACCAGAACTTGGTTCAGGACGTCTTTATAATGGAATTCAACTATTGGCCATACGTCAGTGATTACTTGAATATGAGAAAGCCAGGAGTCCGACCCTACCCCAGGCTTGTGAAACTGTCAGGATGCTTGAACATGTCAAACACAACTCAGAACAGTATGCTTGGGTAGCCACTCAGGTAAGTGCTGCGTTACCTATAGAAAATGATACTATTATCAATTACATGCGGCTTTAAAAAAATAACTCAGTTTCTAATAGAATCACTATTTGTTTACAAATTGACTCTCCTTCAGTCATTGCTGCTCTTATAAAGAGGCAGTGTGTTTCGTGGTGGCTGTCTATGTTTTTGCTCGAAAAGCCTGGCCTGAAAACGCGAATGTGCCACCTGTGACAAAATAGGACACTGAGCAAAAGCGTGACAGTCCAAACAAAAATGTAAAATTGCTACTGCTGCTCAACAGGGTAAAATTTTGGCAGCTGCTTGATACTATTTTGATTCAGCTTGTTCGGGTAGTTTCATAGACTACAAACTATCATGGAAACTAAAGCTAAAGATTAAGTCTGATGTACAATATGTTACATTAGCTATGGCCTCTAAATGTGATCAAGTCAAAGGGATATATCATGGTGACATAGTATTAAATAAATTATTTTAAAAAAACTCATTTTGAAATAATAGAAAACCTCTGTGGAGACATTATTCTTGAAATGGACTTCCTAAAACAACACACTGCTCTTACTATTTTGTATGGTGCACCTGAACCAGAGCTGAGGGTTAATGGTTCTAAGAATAAAATTTGTGGCTTGAGTGCATCAAGTTTAGTTTTGATTATTTGATAGCATGAAGCCAAATGTGAGGCCAATAGTTAGAAGATCTTGTATATATAGTGTTGTTGATTGGATGTCCTTTGCTCAAGAAGTTGAGCACTTGTTGGCAGAGGGTGTTATTGAGCCAAGTTCATCTTCCTGATGAGCACAGGTTGTAATTATGAGGGATGGACGTCAAAAATGGATGCGTGTTGACTACTGTGTAGCAGCCTTTCAGCACTTTATTGACAAGTAGACGAAGAGAACCTTCTTGATATGTTCCTATATCTTGATAACATGACCATTACAAGGCAGGACCTAGAGGAACATGATAAATGTGTGGATTTATTCCTTGAATCTGCTCAACAGCAGCGCATTACTTTAAATGAGTCAAAATCCATAATTTCTGTCATAAAAATATCTGTACTTGGTGTCGAAATCAATGATGGATTAGTTTGGCCAGACAAATCTAGGTTGTAGCCTCTTCTTGATCTCGAGATACTTACAAAAATGATGGTTTTTGAGCAAAATTTGGGTGTGTCTGCTCATTATGCATAGTCAATTCATCCTTTCTCAGATCATGTCCAACCCCTAATAAAAGCAAAGTTTTCTGCTCAATACTGAGTCTTGTGAATCATTCAACAGTTCAAAACAGCTGCTTATACATGCTGCATGACACGGTTCTGACAACCCTGTGCCATATGTGAGAATGTGACACCTCATATGTGGCTGTATCAGTTACATTGAATCATTCAGTAGATAAATTCTTGTGGTTCCCATTTGCAATTCCATGCCAAGACACGTCATCCAAGACTGTCATTCAATGTTTAGAATCAATATTCACTCTATGCAAGGCAACTAATTGTATCCATTCGGACAGATGTTTAGGCTTCTTAGCTTGCAGTGCGCAGGAATACCTCACACTGCATGGAGTTGCCTTCAGCAAGATAACCCTTTACCATCCGCAAGGAAATACTTGATTCAAACAATACAATCATTTGTAGATCCATTTGCCTGGCCCTGAAATTACAAAAGTTCCCCAAATCACATTGGTAGTTGGTGCTTCCTGAAGCTCTGCACAGCATCAGGTCTATGCTATTAACTGCTATAAACATAACTCCTCACATTTATTTGAAATTCTTCTCATTTTCTCAACAGTCATCAATGGGAGTGTCTCTTCCATCCTGAATATCAAAACCAGGAACAGTTTTTCTATGCCCGTATGTAAGACTCACTAAAAGTGATTCACTGGTGAAAGAAGTGGAATTATTGGATATGAACCCTACCTATGCACATATCAGACATGCTGACAGCCATGAGTCTAAAGATTTGGCTCATTGTCTATCACAAATGCCAATAAGTAAAGTGAGTGGGGAAGAGATATCAAACAAAGAAACTCCTTCCAGAGAATCTACATTCCTAGCAACTGGAAATAACACTGCCGACAAACAAATTTTATCCCTTCACCCTCCTCCCTTGCAAGATCAAATCTTTGACAATCATATAACAGATCAAGCTTGGATTAACCACTGCCTCATCTTTCACGGTGGGATAGTCATGCTACACAATGCTTAGGTTGTGAAATTATTCAGCCGAAGTGAGTGTTGTATATATCATATCTATCTAATACCTATACTGGGAGATCCAATGAAAATTGAACTCACTGACAGCAGCCAACTTGGATGTCCTTGCTTCAGTTGAACTAAACTGTCTCCTCTAAGAGGAAATGATGGAATAATCCAGTATATCTATAATAGCAGTAAGACTGATTATTGCAATTTTTCAAGTCCTATTTCTAAGTTGAATTGAGCCATTGTTTATGGAAAAGATTTTGTTTTTATTCATGCATTATAGATGTATGTATGCATACAGAAAGATATCCATCTAAACACTCATTAATATTTATTAAGCTTGGCTTAGTCTGGCACAGTATTTTGATAGTATGGCCCCCAGTGAGGATCAAGCTTACTACACTAGAGACGGTCAATGAGACTAACCTATGGACTGAACATTGGTAGGTACCTGTATTATACATGTATGTATACATGTATAAAAGGACAAAAAGATATCCACACACAAACTGATTTATATCTATTAAGCCTGACTTAGGCACAAGTGTGTATGCAGAAGAACACAAAAACAGACTTAAATTTTTGAATGACATCACAACCAAGCAATCCCCAAGTCAAACAGTTGAGCCAAAAGTTTTTTCAAAACATATTTGAGTTTGAGGTTATTTTTGCAATCATCTGAGCAAGAGTTTCTTGTCAATATAACTGATATGAACAAGAATAAAACTCAGCCAAGCTGATTAACAGAGATAAATAGAATCAGAAGGAATTAAAAACAGATTAGTAAACCTTTTGCCAAGACCAACAAAAAGTACAAAAAAGAAAATGTTTGATATCCTGCCAGGTGAAATGATCAATCTGTGTCCAGAGCAGGTAAGGAAAAAACACAGGTTGTAACTCCTTTTATTTTTCTACTCCATCCTCATTAGCATCACAAGAGGATTTTTTTTGAGATTTCTCATCTATCTAATTTCTGATTTTCTTGGTCTACCTTAAAAGTAGGTAAATCATATACTCAAGAAGAGAAATCAGGGGATTTCCTGAAAATATGCTGCCAAGTTTGGAGAGGTTACAATTGCGGTCAGATTTGGAAACTGGTAGCTGCTTTTATCAAGAGGAGGTATTTTTATGGCAATCATTACATCAGGATTGTTTATTCAGACTACAATAATTATTGCCATTTAAAATTTATAGCAGTGATCAGGGTTCACTTCTAATCATAGCAAGGCATGGAATCTTCTAAAAAAGTGACTATTAAGATTATTCCATTGAAAATGTTATGCTTTACAATACAATGATGAGTTTGATTTATACATTTATTTCAGACTCTTAAAAGCAGTATCCAAATAACTGTCAAATAGCTCAAGTCTCGTCCAAAAAAATTGAAAATAATTTCTTTTAATTGTGTATATGAATATATGTGATATGTATAAGTGATAGTATGATTAAGTCTATAAGTATATGTGATAATGTGCTTACATGGTAATGTCAATATTTGTACATGAGTATTTGTGTTATGTGCATCAATATCAATGTGTATATAAAATTGTTCTGCAAATATCTATGATACAATGTTCAGATTTTGATTTGATTTCAAGAACCTAAGCACAGTTGGAAACCATCTCAAATGTGTGTATCTATGATTTAGCATGTATATATATATATACGATTTTCATTTATGAATTAGCATTTATATACATAAATGTATGCATATGCTCCCACTTTTGGACTAAAAGCTTTATAGTACTTACACATTTTCTATCTAAACTATGATATTTGAAAATGATTGAAAATAAAAGGTTTCTCAGTAAATTGTTCAACTTTTTTTTAATAGTTAAATCAATTGCATTTAAATCCCCAGCCTTGCCTTTTTACCCCATCCCATGCATTAGCAATTACTTACAAAACCAAAAGGAAATTCTTGAATAAAATTGTTAAAATCAAAATGAAAAAAGAGCAATGCTTCCTTTTTTTCAGCTTTTATTTTTTAAACTTTCAACAGTATCAGCTATTCATTTTTACTTTCTTTTAAAAAATCTAATCAAATAGTATTATAAAATTATGGAATATATATTGATTTCTAACACTTGATCATCTCAATATCATAGAGCAAGTGTGTGCTTCACAGCTGGTCTATCTGGATTTTATTCTAACACTAAGACAAGTTATATAGCAAGATAGCCAACAAAGTGAAAAGACAAAATAAATGTTGCTGGAGTCAACTATATTTTTTGTTAATTGATTTTTCTCTCAGTATCTTTAAATGATAATTATGATGCAGATAATGGTTTTTCCTTTCCATATTTCAATATTTTTATTAGTTTTGTTTAGCAAAAAGATGTTGTTTTTTTTGGTTTATATCTTAAATTCATATAAGAAAATTTAAATGTTGATATTATGGGAAATAACTACTGCTCAAAGTTACCATCCTTTCAGGTTTAAGTGAATTTTTTAATTCATTTTTTATCCCAACTAACATTATAGATTGAACAAAATTTGTTTCCTGCACCAGAGTGCTCCACTGTCAATTAGGATCTGTGTCAAGCAGTTTAAGAATTTAAGATTCAAAGGAATGATAATTCTGTTTCAGTCCCTAAAGATTTTTTTCAAGTTTTAAACCCACATATATATATATATATATATATATATATATATATATATATATAAGAAGTGAATGACAAAATTGGAAGTTTTGTTTTAAATTATTAAAATTTCATTCCTGTCATTTCGTCCATTTCCTGACAAATTATATGAAGAAACAAGGAGACAACTGGTTATAGCTGGAGATGAAAATATATACATATATATATATATATATATATATATATATATATATATATATATATACAGATATTTTTTTTTTGCTTCGTCTTGTAAGAGAAATGTTTTTGTTTTTCTTGTTTAAAGGAATGTTACTCCTGTTTAAGTCCTTGAACAAATGAAAATTTTGAGATACAAAAGTAATTTTTTTTATTGTTTTTACAATTAACTTTCTGCTATTTTTTTGCAATTAAAAACCAAAATTGAAATTTCATAGAAAGTATTTAGATTATTGCAACACATTTTTAACATTTTATAAATGTGAAAGGTATCAGGTCTTAACTCTAGGATCTGAACAAAAACAGTATGTGACATGTTTTGTGCATTTATAATGGCTCACCGGCTTTTATCTATAGAGATTATTATTAATATCTTATTAATATTATATTATATTTCATGCTTTTGCATGTACACACCAGATGTCTGGTGACTGTCACTTGAGTAAGTCTTCTCAGATTTCTTCTATTTTCCTCATTATCCTCACATGGTCTGGAGAGAAGAGTCTCAATCCTTCTCTGAATTTTCCAATCCCTCCAGCCTTGTTAGTGTTTTTGGCACTGTTCTAAGTGCTTCAATTATATTGACTATGACACTAACCTTCATGTTCCACAGTTTCTTCAGTTCACAGGTGAGGTCTTGACATTCTTCCAATTTTTCCCTTTCTTTTGTTTTTACTCTGTGGTTCGCTGGCACAGCCCCTTCTACAATCTGGCATGTCTTCCTTGTCTTGTTTATGATCATCACATATTGTCTTCACACTTGGGTAGTTAGGTCAGTCTTGAGGTCAAAGTCTGAAAATATTTTTGTTTTTTTTAATCACTGTAGATTCCTTGTGGCGTAAGGCTGCAGTATGTTTTCAGGAATAAGTAAGTTTTATGAGGTTTTATGTTGCTGTCTCCTGCCCACGATGGTCAGCCCTACAAGCCAAAAAGGCTCCAACTGCCCTGCTATTTACCCATGGCTGGGAAGAGAATTGTATTCAGGCATTTCCCAAGAGCATTAGTGTGAAGTGAATGTAAACTGAAACTCTAACTCGGTTTGCCAATTCCATTTTTCATGCAGGTAACCACTATACACCTCTTAAAGTCTGAAGTACCTATTTTTTTAAATTTTGTCTCCGATATTTGCACTCATACCATTTATTTACAAAGTCAAACCCATTTCATACACTCAATTCCCAGTGTATCACCGTTTCTACTCTGTCATGTCAGCTTTTGTATTGCCTTTGAACCAGTTTTTTTGCATTCACATTTTTTTCCTATGGTTTTCATCAACAGTTGTAGTAATCCTTTTTGATTTTCCACTTGTACCCAAGTTGTTGAAGGGATGGGGAGATGACAGTTGTGTTATTTCATCTGCTTGTTTTTTATTCTCCTTTATTTTACTTGAGCAATTTATTCTAATCCATGTCTGGCTTGCTGGGCACATCAAAGTTTCATCAGAACCCAGTTAACCATACATTTCACAAATATGTTTCCCATTCTCTCTGTTGCCAGTCTCTAACAATACTAGACAAGATGTTGCAACTTTCTGGTTTGTAATTCAGATTTATCTGTCTCCTAAACTGGTAAACAGCTAAGACTCAAGATGTCTCAAAAATTCTGATTCCAGTGTGCTACAATCGTTTAGCCACCTGCATCTCCACACAACTGTACATCCCCATTTTATTAGGAGACATTGGTCAGTTTAACTAAAAAAATGAAAACAAATAGAAGGAATTGTTTCTGCACATGTCCCATTGCTGGTCAATTCAACAAGATCTTGTTGCTGGAAACTAAAAGATATAGAGTGAGAAAGTGTAAATGCTACCAACCATTAAGCCATCAGCATTTCAGCACCTCATAGTTGTGGTTGTTATTATTCTTTTGTCTTCAGTTTTTAAATAGTTTTTTCTTCTTTCTGAGTTATCTGACAACAGCAATGATGCTTGTTTACTGAGGTTTTATGACTAATGATGTTTTCCCCTGAGTGACTCAAATCAACAGGCAAAAAAAGAAATGACTCTATAACAACTGACACTAGTGTTTCTCCCTCTCTTTCTTTTCTTTTGACTATGCAATAGGAAACCAAATAAACTTCCTAATCCTATTAAGACGAAAATTCTTTCTGCAGCTTAGTTAATCAGTAAAATCTCATTAGAATTCTCTCGGACTAGTCATCTCCTCAAAGTGAATCAATAAACTCAAAGAATTCTTCCGTTGTTTTCCTAAAAACAGGGCAGTGGTAGAAAGACGGAAACTATCTTCTCATTCTTTTTATTTTTATTTTCTGTAAACATCCTGATTGAAATGCAACTAACAACTACCTAACTATAAATTGCTACAGGCAGCCAAAACTGCTATCAAAAATCTCTCAGGAATAATTACATTCTGGTTATTTCTTATATATACTTGGAGGTGCAATTGATGTAGCTGGTAACAGCTTGGACAATGGAATCAGCAACCCAAGTTCAAACAAAGGTCGAGGCTGTTTACATACAATTCACACATGCCCTTGGGGAAAGCATGAATCCACCCATTCTCTACTCAGCCATGGATAGAATAACAGGGCAGATTGAACTCTCTATCCTTGGGATGGCAACCAGTTTAGGAAGAGGATGACTCTGATTCTAAAACAAGGAGTGGAGCCCATTGAGTTGGTTTCTCACCCCATTGACGTTCTTCCAGCAGCTCCTGCAGCCAGACATATCCCTCAATGTTTTTCTCTGGACTACATCAGCAAGGTTAAGTGGGAGATTCTGACAACTGGACATACCAAGATCTCCATATGCACTGCTCCAGGCATGCGAGCTGGAGGGAACGTTCTATCATCTCTAGAGAAAGGGAGATCATTCATATTAGTGTACCCATGCCATGAAAAATGATGGAATGTATAACAATATTTCATTTATACAATATACAGATACTGTATCTTAAGTACTGAAATGTTGTTATCTAATTCATTTCATTTTTGCAATTGATAAAATTTCAATTAATTTGTGGTGTTACAGACAAAAGAAATATACAAATATCTGTGATATTCTTGTAGATGAAAAATACTACAAAAATAAAAAAACTCTTTCAGTTTGACTATACAGGATAGTGAAATCATCAAAAATTGCTATTTTACTTTTTCAGTAGTCTTATTATTACTTCTCTGATAGTCATATTACTATCACTTCTTTAATAGTCATATTATCATTACTTCATTAATGGTTGCATTATTGTATTTCTTCAGTTGTCATATTATTATTACTTCTTTAATAGTGGTATTTTATTACTTTTTTATGCATGTATTTATCTATGTATCTAGACTTCGTCCAGGTCCAAGGGTTCAGAGGAGAAACTTAAAATACTGCACACACATCAAGTTTTTAGCAAAGGGTTCAATTTACAATATAAATTTATGCTAAATTCATGTCATCAAAAAAAATGAACATGTATGGGCGGTGGTGATTCATAATTTCCTTTCAAATCATGGTCATCATCATCATCATCATCATCATTATTACTATTATGTTCTTGTTGGCTTTGATTTCAGTTTGTGTGAGTCTCCAGCCAGGTGTGAACCAGAGACATAAGGCTGGTAATCTCATGAGTTATGACAGTCTGAGCTTTAGAAAAAAAATTTTTAAAAGGGGTGAACAGGGTGATACAACACTTTCATGAACATACTTCTACGTAGACATAAAGTGATTCATGTTGAGTGTAGAACATACATTTCACATTGACAAAAAATTTTTAATGTGTGCAGTGCAGGTAAGAGTTAATTCTGTGTTTCATATATGCTGGGCTTTCCACGTATGTTGTTGTTGTCATTGTCGTTGTTGTTGTTGTTGTTATAACAATAATAATGATGATGATAATAATAATAATAATAATAATAATAATAATAATAATAATAATAATAATAATAATAATAAAATAAAAAAAGAAGAATGAAAAAAAGATGAAGGGTTTTGTCTGTGTGTGCACCAAACCTAATCCTACTGACCCCAACACCTATACATAGGAATAGAGAACAATAAAGAGAAAGTAAAAGATGAAAAAACAATTGTCAAAAATTAAGAGAACAAATACCTGATAAGAACAACATAGTTGTTTATGAAAGCAAACTGAAAAATTGGAAAAAAAAACAGTTGTCTGTCAATCACAATGGCTGTGTGAAATAATCAGTAACAATAAAATTGTAAATATTTATATTGAGAGGGATATATAAATATATTATGTTAATGTCATGAAAATTTGAAAGAAATCCTCATTCTCTGTTTAATAACATTGAGTTTGATTGTGGCCAGAGAGTGTTAAAATCTACTAATTTTGTTGAAATTTGAAATGTGAGCGTGATGAGAATTCATCATTATTTAAATAACCTACTATAGAATTTCCTTCTGATGATGCTAATATGTTTAACCATATAAAATCATTATGTATAAGAAAGGGACAAATATCAAAATAATCCCATTCAATCCAAAGCCCTCACTTGATACTGCAGTAAACAACACTCCCTCCTATATCCACAGCCCCCCCCCCCCCATCACTAGTCTTCTCCACTCCATACTCTGCCAACCCCACCTTGACAAAATTGACAGAATAAAAATGATTATAGACTGTACTTGGATTGGCCAAACATTGATTGTGAGAAGACAAAAAGGGGGAAAAAATGGTCAGATGCTGAAGTAAACCAATTATCGAGAAAAATCTGCAAGTCTCCATGAATATGGAACCCAAACTATGGAGTATTTACACCAATCAATTAGATTTTGCTGATGGTGGAAATATGAAAAGAAGGGTTCTTTATTTTGATCTCAGAAGAATTATTAGCAAAT
This sequence comes from Thysanoteuthis rhombus, assembly GCA_963457665.1. Lineage (NCBI taxonomy): Eukaryota > Metazoa > Mollusca > Cephalopoda > Oegopsida > Thysanoteuthidae > Thysanoteuthis > Thysanoteuthis major. The sequence continues at coordinate 37,909,348 of OY735235.1, read as the reverse complement.
TTTAATTGCTTATCATTTAATTTTATTTATTTACCAGCATAGCATTGTCAAAAATGATGAGATTATCTTTGTATGGATAGATTATACAAATGTATATATTTTATGTAAAGTATTTTCAGATTTTTGTCCTCATCTTGGTTCATTTTTTTGAACATGTTTCAGTCATTGTACCTTACGGCCATCTTCAGGTGACGAATGGGATTCTTTTTTTTAGGAATTAAAGCTACTGAGTTACTGATAGAATGGGGCTATTATATGTATGATTTAAATGCATTGCAAATGATTTCACTATCAAAATGTTTTGAATACTTTAGATCATCATTGTAAATGATTTTACTTTTGAAAAGCATTGAAAATCACCAAGAATATTATCATTAATCAGGAATTAAGGCAAATGTTACTAACAGAGTAAGACTATTGAATGAATGATTTTTTTAAAATTATGCATATATTCTGTTATTTTTATCAGCACTGAGTTTTATTCTGACAACCCTCTTTTTTTCATTCCAGGCTCTATTAAATCACAAACCAGATACACAGTGTACAGTATCAACATCACCCGAAAATTCGTGGTTGAATAACCAAAAAGACATTGTGCCATGTAAGTAAAGAAGATTTTCATTCATTGTTTGTCAAGTTATATCAAGTCCGCATAGTCAATTCTCAAGATATACAAAATGGCTGGATACTTTCTGCACAGACTTCATGTGTAATATTGACTTACTCTTGACTCACATTATATTTTTAAAATGACATGATTGAAATATGTTAATCTCAGGCAGTAATCTTCTATGTTCTATCTTTAGCCTTTATCACTGTGGCTTCTCAAAGCTAATCTTTAAAGTAAATAAGATTGCATCTTATGAATTGGAGAAGTCTGTGAAGAAGGTGGTCTTCAAATTGACATAAACCTCCTGGCTAGATTTGAAGAATGGTTTATAAGAAATGAAATTAGTTAACTTTTGTCATGTTCAGCAAGCAGAGGGCCATTCAGACTAAAGACCCTCAGTTCATTAAGGTGCCACAAAAGAGGTACAGGAACTCCTTAAAAAAGAAAGACCCTCATCTGCTGTTGCTGAAACATATCTGCAAGGGAATGTGCAGCTTAAACATTCATCCATATATATATACATATGTATGTATAGATTGATAGATAGATAGATAGATAGATAGTTATGTATTTTAGAAAGCTTTACAGCTTTAAACATACTCACCATTGTACCCAGCCTGCCTGGGAAAAACAAACTTAAAATATAGCAACAAAGGAGAGCGAATGATATTTTATAGAGATTTCATAAAGTTAGAGAGGTTGCATTCATGCACACCCACACACCCTAGCCAACTTGGGGCCCAAATACACTCCTGGGAAGACCTGTATGAATCCACAAGCAAACCTGTGTAGCTTCTACTGAAACCTTCACAAATTTATTTTTTCAAAACTGAGAATTTATGTGCTCAATAGTTTTCACATCAAAGTGGACAATCAGATTTAAATCATGTCCATGTTTTATTGTCATGTTATAGTTGGAATTAGGGCAAGTAGTAGGATTAAGGGTTCTGCTTTTAGAAAAATGTTTTATCATTGAGTTAGGGTCAATTTCATTTTATGAATACTACCAAAGTGGCTTATGCACCATGAGAAATTCACATCTGCAGTTTCCTATAATGAATGGAAAATAATGGTCTAGTTCATTATTATAGTTACAATGAAAATAGAACTCCTCTTCCTCTAAAATCTTTAAAAGAATTTTCTTTGAACTGACATAAATTTCAGGAAAACTTGATGGTCTAATGGATTGAAAGAATATAAAATAGAAATTAAATTTAAATTTTATCTGCTGGAATTCAAACTCGGTCCACCAATTCTATTTTTGTGGCTTCTAAATGAGCTATTGAAGCTTCCACTGTTTCCATAGAAATAAATAAATTTTTAAATAAAAACTTACAAATTTTGGTTACTCCAGTTTTGTAGTTTGTCCAGACATTGTAATTTGGACCTAAAAGTGACCTCAGAGGTCAGCACCACCTTTCATTTCTTCATCCCTGGTTCCAGTTACCTTTCTACACAACTTTTTAGATCCCAGGGTGCAGCCATTTCAGAATCTATAAGATGTATACACACGAGCAAACATTTGTTATCTTTATACTTTTAGATATTTCGAATATGTGTGTCACTGCATGGAGATATACATATATATAATAAATGCAACTTAGGTACTAGGAAAATAATCATGTACACAAACGATTATACACACAATCATGAGTGTGTATCTAGCTTTTATGCAACTTTGATGTGTGTTTGTGTGTGTATGTATATGTTTATACATATATATGCACAAGTACGTATGGATATGAGTTGACAGATTTCTTTTCTAGATTACCAGTAAGTCAACATTTGTCCATCATAGATTTTACAAATTCTAGACTAAATCCAAAGAGCCAAAATACCCCTTCTCCGATGAAAAGGTATAATTATATGTCCTTCTCTTCAATAAATTCACAGTTTATCATATATGCTGGACTATATGATGAATAATTTACAAGGATATTTGGAGGACTATTACTTACTATATTTCATCCAAACCCCCATAAATGTCCATATCTAGCTTCAGTAGATGGCCCCTTAGTAATAATATTAACACATTAGATAGAGTTCATTATTTGAATAGATTATCAAATACCGGCATACATGGTAAATGACTCTCTAACCTGACCAATTTAGCTACACCAGTAAGAGCCAGAATACACAGCCATTAAAAGTTGTAAATTTTTTCTTTTTCCCCAGACAAATCGATACAGATTCTGCGTGTCATTGAATTTAAAGGCATTTGATAAAGTCAGGTTTTCTATGAATGAGTGTCATTGGTCAGTCTATGTCTCTCTTTGTCCAATTATCAATGGAGAATAAAGTGAAGACGACTCATTTCACACTAAATTGATTTTCCATTTGCCGACTTGAATTTATTATCTGTTTATCCACTGAATATTTGGCAGCAGCACCTGCCACAGAATAGCAAAAGCAAAATGTTATTAAAGAACAGCTTTCATGACCAAAAAAGTTGAGGATCAGTTCTACTATAATTTCAATGATAAACTGATCTCCCACTTGTAGCTCAACCGGCAGTGTAATTAGTACAGAAGAGTAGGTATAGGTGGTTCCTATAGTAGATAAGGGAGAGCAGAGATGGCTGTTTCTGTAGCAAAAGATTGTGTAGTTATAGAGAACAAAGTATTTTGTCTCCACATGTTTGTTTTTTTCCATCACATGCCTATGTCATTGGAAATATTGAAGGAGAAAAGTGGACAATAGTCACCATGACTGAGTGGAGAATATGCACGTCAAGTATAATTATGGATATGGAGACAATACAAAGTTTTTTATTGTAATAACGACATATATAAATGTTTAGAAAAACAAATAAAACATATGTTTGATATAGATACATTGAGCTGTGTTGCCAAATATGAAATAAGTGAAATAATTGCTGTGCTTGCATTGAGTAGCTTTGAAGCTCTTGCGGATCCTCACATTGAGGATGATCAGTGACAAAAGACAATATATATAGTCACAATCAAAGTATGGAAACTACACCAGCCGCAAGGTTATAGAGAAGGAAAGGCGGAGTAAAGGAAGAAGTTGCTAACTAAAAGAGCTGAGGCAAATGAGCATGTTTAGAGCTTTTATCAGGAGTAGATGGAGGAAGTGACGTTTAGGCTAGAATTAAAGTTTTGTATCTAAAACTAATATTTGATTTTTGTAATTAATTTTATCAAAAAATAAAGGAGCCATTGCATAGGGTTTTCAAGATAAAAGGGATGCAACTTTGAGTTTTGCCAAGAGCTTACTTTTTAATAATGTTTATGAACAGCCGTAGACTGAATCTCTGAGTAGTTGTGATGTGATAAAAACAAATAAAATTAAGACAAAGAAATACAGCAATAACTTGTATTGCTGTGCAAATTAAAATAACTAAGTACAAGCTGAAAGAAAAAACATTTTATTATAATAAGAACTTGAAAAGTGAGGTTTTGAACAATACGGAACGTTCTGGAACAAATTAACTGCACTAATCAGAGTTTAACTATACTATTCAAAAACTACTGATGGTTCCTCTTCTATGACAGACTATGACTATTCCTCTATCCTAAAAGTTATGTTATATCCACATCTTGGTTTGTTGAAGACTTATTGCAGAACAAGCTTTTCGTCTCAGTCTCAATTATGTTAGCAATTGATGGCATGAATTGATTGGATAATGAACAAAAGGAAAGGTTTATCCTCTCTTCCAAGACATCACTCTGACAGGACCAGTCAACAAGATTAACAGTCTGATAGATGACTTAGTTGGAGAGATGCAAATAATGCTAACACCAACAGTATAACTTTGTCTTACTGCTAAGTCTCCCTGTGCGTATGTTTCGTTTGCTCAAGACAAATCATATTTCCTGATTTGGAACTCTCCTCTGTGTAAAGTGAAAAAAGGTTTGAGAGAAATAGGTTCAGCAACTAAAGTTTTGTAGACAATCCAAATTTTACAAAAGAAAAGAGAGAGATAGAAAGGAGTGTGTGCAGAAGTCAAAATTGCTAAATACAACACTGAATTAGAGGCTTTAAGCAGTGAGTTCCATACCACTAGACATCAGATAATGATTTATCTCATTTAAACCTTACAAAAGATACTCGGGGTAATTTGGTACAGCTACTGGCATCAAGGAGTGTCTTAACTCTCTTATTTTAAGGTTAGTGGGGAGGTACTGTCACCCAGGCTATAGAATTGTACTGAGAAGTGATCATTTAAGAGAGATTGAGAGATAAAGATAAGAGAGAGAAGGCTTTGTTGAATAAGGTCAACTTGAGCACAAGGCCACATCTTTGGAATATCCAGTGAGATATGAACTCATTTGCACTGTCTAACACCATCATATTTGTCTTTTGAGGTTGAACCTGACCATGGTTTGAGTGATGCAGTATCTGTGGAGCATTGCAGGTTCTGAATTCATGACCTGCAGGATAGTGATGTAGAGTTAGCCTCACTCTCTCATTCTTATCTAATTAGGTCCAGTGGTAAGACATGGGGCAACTGGAGACAGACCAGGATACAGTGGATGACCAGATGGCTCTGCATGATAAGCCACGTTCTCTGCACATCACAACACATTGCTGACCTCAAGGGAGCCCATTCCCTGGTTTGGAATCACAATTGTCTATTTCATCATCAGATTAGCTGCCAACCATGACTGAGGAGCCCTATCTATACTGCTATTTATCCATAGCTACTTCTTTAAGAATTACTCTACAATGGACAATCAATAAAAGGATGAACCAAGTTGAAAAAAAAACTTCTGTTTTTGTCAGACTGCAAGACAAACTTCAAAAGAAAATCTAAATAATAAACTCAATCAGAAAATAGAAAGGAATGGCAAACTACTGCTGTAAAATAGTTATAAATGCCATTGCAAAATAATAATCTATGAAGAATTTGTTGGAAGAATATTTATATGCCCCAACTACATTCAACACTTGTGAATGTCTTTTTTTTCTGAAGACTATGCATTAGTTGCTTGTAAAAGTTTTTTTTTCTTTTTTTTTGAAAACCAGAGACTGATTACACAGTTAAAATCTTATCTTTGGCTGGAAACTTTTGCACACACCTTATATATTAATCTAATTATATTTTAGCCTTCAACCTTTGACTCCAGTCTGAATTCAACAGTATGTACACAGATATGAAAAGTACACTTGCAGCTGATGTACCCTTAAAAGCATACCCATATCATAGTAATAGAGAAAGAATCCTGAATCAATATTAGAAATTTTCTATATGGTTCCAAGAAGAGAACCTCAAGAATAGTAGACTTTTGCTCTAATCACTCAGCCATTCCTTAAAGTGATATGGGAATAAAGAGACAAAATAGAACATAAAACAAATGGTAGATCTATCATTGCTTCCACTTTTGATACAATTTCTAAGGATGCTGCATATCAAATCTTTCCAAAACAACCACTTTGTAACCAAATTAAGGTGTGAGATTCTAAGCCGAAAGGCATTTGTTATACATACCAATTATGGATTAACGATGCCTTCTAAGTTCCTGGGAGGTGTACAAAAACCTGCGATCAGTAACTGAGTCCTCATTTGTAGTCATAACATGAAGAGCCAAACTGCGTGAGCAACATTAAAGAGAGAGAAGAAAGGAGCAGGGAGTATGAATGGGGTTTGCATCTAGCTTCCAAACGACTGACCACTAATCGACAGAGATGAATTTAATCTGTTGCCAACTGCCCAATATTTCCACTCAACTGTCCAGCATTAACTCAAGGCATTTCTATGACAAGCACACAGAAATACTTTCTTTGACCAGCCAAGCATCTCACACCTGAAAAGTGCCAGGGTAACCATTTATAAAACTGATAGAACTAATTTATTGGTAGTGAAAACTATCCCATGACTATAAACTCCTTGCAGACTAAGATGGTTACCATCTTCTCTTCTCACACTGGTTTTGGCATAGAATGATTTAGCTATTAGAGATAGATAGATAGATAGATATGGGCAACCGGGGAAGACAGATAAATACGAACAACTAGGGTAGATAGATATGAACAGAGATAGATAAAAAGATGGTCCCCTTCTGATTGGTTGCCAAGTTACATCAAGGCAGCACAACCAGTCCACAAAATACTTAAAATGGCTTGATACTCTCCGGGCAGCCCTTGGCTGAACTAAGTCTGGTTGGTGGCTGAGATAGTTTCAATTTCGCAACAAGTGCTCCTAGTCAGTATTTGAGTCCAGATAAAAGCCTGGATTTCTAATGCTTATTTTCAAATTTGACAAATCCTCCCCGCTTGGAATATTAGCACACAGCATTCCTACTTCTATTTCTCCCCATTTGGCCTTTTGCAAACCTAAGCTAAGCTTAGTAAATATTTAGATAAATCTACATGAATATTAACTGAATTTTTTCCTCCTCTTTACAGATGATCATGCTCGGATTAGTCTGAGGGAAATCCCTCAGGGCTTTGAAACAGACTATATCAATGCCAATTATATTGATGTAAGTATTGTTATATTTATTGGTCTTCTATTTCCCCTCTTTAAATAACTTGCCATTCTTGGTTTTTAATTCTAGCATCCTTGCAGCTGTTATCATTATATCTTTGTTTAACCTGTTCAGTGTCAAGTAAATCTTTTAACTCCTATGTCCTGTTTTGTAGCACCTGTGTCAGGTTTTTCTTATGGATATTTTAAGTTTTCATTGTATATCGTTAGATGGCTAGAAAATTTAAAATGGCTTCATTTTTATTCAAATCAACAATGTATAAAACAGAATATGTAATAAATGTAAACTGATGAGCCAAAATATTATTACTAATGACATGTGCTAAGAATGACAGCTACTGTCTAGTAACAAATGCATGCATGCCAGGGTCAGAGATATATAATCAAGTACACTGGCCCCCAGTACTTCATTCTGATGTGCTGAATGCTGCAGTTATGAGTAAGGAGAGAGATTTGAGTAAATTTGATAAAGACCAAATTGTTATGGTCAGAAGACTAGATCAGAGCATTTCCAAAACAGCACAACCTGTGGGATGCTCATGTTCAGTTGTGGTGAGTACTTATCTTCGGTGGTCCTAGGGGGGAAAAATCAACAACCTGCAACAAGGTATTGGGCAGCCGATATAACCGTAAAAAGTAAATTTAGGCATTTTTGCCAAGTATGAGCAAACAGAAAGGCCACCGTGACACATATGTTAGCTTAAATCAGGGTAAAGGAAGGAGCACATCATAACACAGTACCTTGATTCTTGTTGAGTATGAAGTTGTATGGTCACAAGCCAGTCATAGTATCCATTAAAACTACTGACAGGGGAGATGCAGTCAGTACATTGCACCAAGGCATAGAGTGCTAAGGGGAATCCAAAGGACCAAGGAAGTTGATAGAGCATGGTATGCTAAAAAGTTTACAGCAGATGAAAATAGGATGGCTAAAAGAAGAGATATGAGGGAGGAGAAAACGGCTTTGCAACATCTTATAAAATTCCTCTAAGTGGCCCTGGTATCAATGCTATTCAAAGTCTATAGCTGAAAATATCTTCAAAGGATATACAACCACATTGTATCACTTTCTTCTGAATAAGGTATACAACAGGGTATGTGTGTTTTGTTATCCTGGGGGAGTTGTGGCATCAGATACACAGAGAAAACAACTAGCCAGTGGAGGCAGTGTGATGATTTGGGTAACATTCTGTTGGAAAACACTGGGTCCTATCATTCATGTAGTAGGTACTTTGTCACATACCACCTATCTCAACATCATTGGAGACTAGATCTGCCCCTTCATGGCAAAAGTCTTCTATGATAGTAGTTGCCTCTTTCATCAGGACAATGCTCTCTGCCTCACAATGCAAGATCTCAATTCCACGGAGCACTTGTGGGATGAGTTTGACCAACCAGTTTGCTTTGCTGAACCTCCACCACATAACTTGCAGCAGTTACAGGACCTGCTATTAACATCCTGACCCCAGATCCTAGAGGAAACTATAAGAGGCCTTGTTGAATCCATCCCTGATTGGGTAAGAACAGTTTTGCAGGTACATATTAGTCATAATGCTTTGGTTCAACAATATATATATATATATATATATATATATATATATATATATATATATATATATATATATATATATATATATATATATATATATATAATGATACTTTATTTGATAATTAAAAGTGTTAAAAACCATTTGATGAAAGCTTGATGTTATATTACATGGAAAAATCAACTTTACATATAGAGTCTAGAAAGCTTTACAGCTTTAAACACTAAACATGAAAAAAAAATTTTCAATAGATTTCCTTGTGTCACTTCAGTTACCCATTTCCTGATATTTTTTCTTTGATGTACCAAAACATACATGTATCAATTATTAAAATGATGAGTTATGAAATTTGTATTAAAAAGATATTTTTTGTTTTGTCTCTTTTCAGGGATTTTGCAAATCTAGAGAATACATTGCAACTCAGGGTAAGTCAAGTTATTAATTATAAATTTTTATTCAAATAACATGAAGTACAATTTAAATTGGGTGAAGGTGTTACTGAAATTTCTCTAGTAAAACATTGATCTAATAACCCTAAAAAATAAATAAGTTAATTAGTCAAAAAAGACTCTGCCATTTTGTCTTACAAAAGATTTTCATAGGAACACTCTACTCAAAATCACATGTTGAATTCCTTGTATAGAAAAAGATCTTTTCTCTTCCAATGAATCATTCAAACAAACTGCATTGTGCAGTAACAGTTTGTCCAATCTCTAGCAATTCATATTAAGGAATCCCCTAGTTAGCTTTCTGAAAGATTGAACTGAATGCATAAATATAGTACACAATAAAAGCAACATTCCTCTCTTTCAACAATTTATCAGCATTGTTCTCTAATTAAACTTTCCAAACCAACTTTTTTTTCCTGCTGAACGGGTAAAGTAGTAAAAATGTTAATTAACGTCATTTGGTGCTAAACATATTAAAAAAAATTACATTTTATTTATACCAACTATCAAACAAACTTTCAGTAAATGCTTGAAGAAATCTCCTGAAATAGAAGTCATATGTCATGATTCATTGAGGGAGTGTTACCTCGCAATTCTGAAGCCTAAAAATTAAGTTATAGTAGTAGTAAACCACAAGAATATAGACAGATAGCAAAAGTAATGAATAATAATAACCGATATACTAGTTTTATTTTCCTTTGCATGTTATCATAATATATATATATATATATATATATATATATATATATATATATATATATATATATATATTAAATTACTTGAACTTAAATTATATAATTTAATTGCAGGAATATATATGCAAGAGTAATGATGATATCTCAGTTGTCAACACTTGTAATAGTAATTATGATAATAATTCATAATGAGGAAGATGCTGGACATCAGAGATATCTTGGTCTTCAGCAATAACCAGACATTTAGAATGAACATAGTAGAAAAGTTAGAAAACAGTAGGAAAGATCAGGGCAGTGTGAACCACAGCATTACTGTAACCTGCTAGGATGCTGGGAGGAAGGTTTGAGACCTTAGGCAATTTACTGTCACTCAGTCCTCAGCAATGAACAGCAGAATTTCTGGACATAGCATGTGGTCAAACATGAAATTTGGCGATCTTATGTAGTTTGGACATATTTCTACAAAGCAGGGGAGATAATTGTGGAAGAACTCCAGTCAATGGACCAGCAAACAAGGAAGCTTATGACGATGCACAAAGCTTTACACCTCAGAGATAACACGAATAGACTGTGCGTGAAGAGAAAAGAAGGCAGCAAAGGACTCATCAGCATCAAGGACTGTGTCCAGAGGGCCAAAGCAGGTCTAGCAAAGTATATACAAGCAAACAGTGAAGACATCATAAAGTGTGCCCGAAGAAGTGCAACAAACAACAAAAGAGTAGAAAACAATGGAGCAGCACAGCAAACAAGAAAAGAAAAATAGGAACTATGTGGAGAATTTAAAAGACAGATACAGGTTGTGATAGATGAGAGATCATGGACATGGCTATGAAAAGGAAATATGAAGAGAGAAACAGAATCACTTATCATAGCAGCCCAAAACAAATGCATCAAAAGTAATTATTTCAAAACAAAAATTAATAGAACACAGACAAACAGCAAGACTTACCTGTGTGGAGAAAAAGATGAGACTGTGAACCACATAAGAAGTGAATGTAGTCAACTAGCATAGAAGGAGTATAAACACAGACACGATAGAGTAGCAATAGTGATACACTGAGAACTGAGTAAACGAATGCGATTTAACCATATGGAAAAGTAAAGCCAGCACAAACCAGAGACAGCCCTGGAGAATGGAAACCACAAATTACTTTAGGACTTTGAAATCTAAATGGACCACCCCATCCAAGTGAGAAGACTGGACCTAGTAATTATGGACAAGAAAAGGAAAACCTGCCAAATAATAGATGTGGCCGTACCTGCAGACCATAGAGTAAAGAGGAAAGAGAGTGAAAAACTGGAAAAATACCAGGATCTGGCAAGAGAACTGAAGACGATGTGGAACATGAAAGTCAGTGTAGTTCCAGTAATAATAGGTGCACTTGGAAATGTACCAAAGACACTGAAGGCAAGATTGGAGGAACTAAGGATATAAGGAAGGATTGAGACTGTGCAGACCATAGCATTGCTAGGGACTGCACGAATACTGAGGAGAGTGCTAGAAATATGAGATCCATGACCCCAGTTGTTAGCCGTGGCCTAACAGAAGAGGAGAGAAAAAAAACAAAAAGAACACCCAAATAGTGGTGGAGGGATGAAACAGAGCACTGCTGTGATAGGTGAGGGAGAGATGAGATGAGAGGAGGGCTGAAGACCTGAGGAGACTCACTATCACTCAGCCTTCAGCAATAACCCCCTGGCAATTGGTGTGAAAATGCAAATAATGATGATGATGACGATGACTTCAACAACAACAACCACAACAATTTCCAAGTTAATGAATGCAGGAATGCTGCTTGAAGCAAATTCTGCCAAGCCAGTCTGTTTCTCTCAACCAAAATGTAAATTCTAAAGCCAGGCTTTACAAAAATCATTAATTGAATACCAGCAGGGGGAAAAAAGTTTGCCTTCAATTCCTAAGTTACCATGGAACCTCTCAATTCACTTAGAGAGATTCATCATGGCAATTCATTTCAAGCGTTCTGTCGACAGACAATTGGTCCAATTCCAAAACTCTACTTGCAAAACTCTTTACGCTCTACTTACCAGACTAAAACTCTCGAAGACCAGCCTCTCATTCCACTTAGCTGTTTGACAGCTTCCTCTATGTCTCCAGACAAGTTACATATGTAACCATGGTTCAGTGATAAGAGCAATGGACAGCTGGCCAAGAGACCAGAATAGAGGATAAATTTAGTTCTAAACTGTTCACTGCCACAGACTAGATAACACGTCTCAGCAAGTTGTCAGTCCAGTGACATGGAAGAGATAACTCTTCTTAGCAAATCATCAGTCCAGTACCACGGCTAAGCTAAATCATCTCACATCATCATCATCATCATCATCATCATCAATCTTTTAATGTCCGTTGTTTGACAGAGACCTTCCCCAGGATCTGCCACATTTCGCTATCATGGGTGTCGCGGAGGCAGGCTGTAAAGAGTTTGGGTGAGCTGGTATCACCTTGTCTTACTCCTTTTTGGAGCTCAAAGGGTTCAGAATGTTTATGTTGCCTGGTAAAGGAGTTGCTGTGATTTTATATATACTGTAGTTCTTTGATGTATACAAAGTCTACACCTCGTAGAGTGACGGTCTTCATGACCATGGTAATATTTACAGAGTCAAATGCCTTGTTGAAGTCTATAAATGCTACAACAAGTGACATTTTGTATTCTGCTGCTTTCTTTTTCAGCTGATTTACTGAATGGTCCATGGTTGAGTAGCTTCTTCTAAATCTAGCCTGTTCCATGATTGGTTTTTATCTAGTGTTTTAGAGATCTGCTTGGTGATGATTTCTGTAAAAAGTTTATAGATGCAGTAGGTTTATAGGCCTATAGTTGTTGAGGTCTTTGAGGTTTCCTTTTTCTATGTAGAATCATTATGATTGCCATGTTCCAGTCTTTCAGGACTTTACTCTGTTTTAGGCACAAGTTGTCTATACAATAATAGCTAGTTTTTTAATGATGATCTTACCAGCTTTTTTAAGTTGATCAATGGTGATATTATCTGGTCCAGGGGCTTTTCCTTTTTTAGTTTGTTTGATGGCTTGTTTAACCTCCCATGTGGTTACTTCTGGGAAGTCCACAAACTGATTGTCAGCGTCTTGTGTATCCTGGTTGTTGTTTTGTTGCCTGTGTCTTGAAGAGTAGAGGTCTTGGTAGAATTCTTGGGAGCATTCAATAATACTGTTTCTATCTGTTGTTATGTCTCTGTTTTCTTTGGGTATACAAGTTATTTGTTTCTGTCCTATCCTGAGAGCTTTGTTTATTGCTCTAAAGCCCCAACGTTTTTCGAGAGTGGTTCCAATGTTTGCTGTCGTATACCTTCTTTTGTCTTATCTTAATTTCTTTTTGATTGTTTTGTTTAATCAGTCTCCTCTATTTTTTCCTTTGGTTGTTGTTGGTGGTTTAAGATTTCTATGCTTTTCAATGAGTTTCCGGGTTTTGTCTGAGATTTTTCTAATGATGTGTGGGCTCCTTGTTTAATACATAGTGGCAGCTTCTATTAGAGAGGTTGTAATTTTGCAGTGGAGTTTGTTGGTGTCGTTTTCATCAGTAAGTATTTTATATTTGTTTTTCTATTCTAGCTTGAAGGTTGAGTGAGTTCATTTGGAAAGTTCAGTGGTTGCGGTTTGGTGTGGAACATTTTTCTATGTTATTTATGGATGTTTACTTGCATTTAACATCTTACCATTCTATGGTCACTTCCTATGTTTACTTGGTTTAGAATTTGAATATCTTTGATGGTGTCACTTTTGTCCATTAGGATGTAGTCTATTTTGTTTTTGGTTTCATGGTTGGTGCTCTTCCAAGTCTATTTCCTATTGGGTATCTTTTTGAAGAATGTATTCATGATTTCAAAGTTGTTTGCGGTTGCAAAGTTTACAAGATCTTTACCTCTCTCTTTCCGTCTTTTGTACACAAATTCTCCAATGCATCATTCGTTTCCTTGTCCTTCCTGTGCACTAAAATCTCCCATGACATTGAAGTATTTTTTGGCATCTTATAATAGGGAGTTCAAATCATTGTCAAAGTTGTTTATTTCTTCTTTGGTTGATTGCAAAGTTGGAGCGTAGACTTAGATGACATTTAGCTTGTACCTCTCTGAGAGTTGTATGGTGATGCTGGCTATGCAGCCTGAGATGGCTTTGAAACGTACCATGTTGTCTTTAAGGTCCTTATTGCTGAGGAAGCCTACTCCACTTTGTTTTATTTTCTCTCTTCTGTAGTTGTAGAGAAGATGTTTGTCTTTCAGTTCAGTTAGTTCTTTTCCTGATCAACCCATTTTGTTAAAACCGATGATGTCCCACTTGTTTATGATTTTGCTTTTTAGATGGGTCAGGTGAGAGTCTTTAGAGAGAGTTCTGACATTGTAGGTGCTGATGTATAATGTTGTTCTCTTGTTGAGGGTTTTTGGGTTTGGGTTTCGTTTGGTTGGTCACTGTTGGAGCACATCACTCCCACCCTAAGCAAGTGATGCGGAATATTATACCTGAATTTGATGTACATTTTGAGATTTTGGATCCCTACTCTTGTATAGATTTGTGATAGAAATTAGAAGAGGTTAAAGATTAGGGGATGGAAGAGTAAACATTTCAACAATCAAGCAATACATTTCAAACAAAGCTGGATTAGTGGACAAATGAGTGAAATAAATGAGAAAAAATACAAAAAATTTAGTTTTACTTATCTAGTTTTGATCTCTTCTTGCTATAGCTGGACCTGCAGGTTTCTTTTATCAAGCCAGGGTCGGGTGTAGTACTCTTTAGCTAAGTAAAAAGAATCATCTAACAATAGTCTTTTAATTTTTTTTCTTACATGCATTCATGTATATATTACATTTAATAAATATTCTATTGTACATTTTTGGTGATTTTTATGAAAATAAAATCATGAATATGAAACTCTTTAATCTCTATCTTAAAGCCATAAAAGTATGATTCTCACAACTGATGAGAAGTCTTTCTGGAGAAAAATTTTTTTTTTCAACTTAAGATAAATCCCACATGATATATACCAAACATTATCCATATCATACTTCACAAAAAGTGATGGTAGTAAATTGATTTTTGCATTATTGCTCACTAGGATGTATTGGTGCGAACAACGTAGAATTCATCCAGAGCTGTACACTGGGCAATTTATTGACTTGAGTAGAAGATGAGTTTTAATTTTAGGCTTCTTTTTTCTTTTTTCATTTTTCATTAAAAAAAGGTTGACTTATAGGTAGAGTCAGAGTCACAGTCAATATATTTTTACCGACTCTGATCCCAACTTCATGACTCCAACATCAACTCCATAGCTCTGTTCTAATCTTCACCAATTTCATATTATTGTATTTACTAATGCTTGATACAACAAGTTCAAAACTGCACTGCTCAAGTAATATTATAATTTTATGTGTTTTTTTAGTTCATACATAGTTATATTAATTTGTGCAATCATACCATAAACAAAACCTGCACTAATCAGAGCCACACTGTTTTAGGTATTCCTGTATTATACACCAGGAAATATGGAGCTTTGTTATCCTAATTTGCTTTTCCATTGCCTCCAAAAACTTGGAACAACTATAACATTAGGCATAAACTCAAGGTAATATTATGACCAATACTACTACCATATCTAAAACATCAACAAAAGGGATCAGGGAAAATGAAAGGTAAGTCTATATGGTTGGATTTGATCTCCTGCAAGCTGTAGTGTTCTTGTAGGTCAAGCAGCAGAGCGGCTTGTATGCATAACCAACTTCCAGAGGCAAAAAAGATGTGAGTTTGTGTCTTACCGAAAGCTTATTCTTTATTCCTAATACACGCTGTTTACTAATGGCTGTAGAATGACAGTCTGGCTATCTGTGATTAAAAGCAACTAAATTAAGATGAAAGAAATACTAGTCAAAAATTCATAATGGTTGATAATCCTTCATATAATTAAAAAGAATTGGAATGAAATTAATGGCTAAAACTCAAGGGTTGATCTGTACATGAGATATAATTAAACAGAATTTTTCATTTATTTTCTCAGGTCCTCAGTATAGAATCGCATCTGCCTTTTGGCAAATGGTATGGCAGGAACAAGTCCGGTGCATTGTTATGGCAACAGGGCTTTTTGAGCATGCAACAGTAAGTAGACAACTGGAAGTTTTTGAAATTCTTGCAATTATGTGCACACTCACATATGCACACCACACATATACACATATACACATACATGCACATTTACATACACGCACACTCACACACAGACAAAAATAAACAGGTATGATCAGAAATAGAAAATTATATTCTGTACTGGTATAAAACAAATGATATATGCATATATGTTTGTATTGTGGATGTGAAGTTGATGAAAGTGACAGTTGGACGATAGACAGAAAAACTTGAGAGAAAGCAGGTGTTACTTCTCCAAAAACTCACTTTCCTGACAACTAACCCCTACCTCTCACTGTCCTTTCTTATCTTAGACAAGCCTAATACCCACAGAGACAGAAAACAAACACCCTCTAACCCCTTCTTTCATAGACCTTTCTTATTTCAGACCAAACTTGACCCCCCTCATCTACAGATATACAAACACCTACCCTCCCGCTACTAATGAACAACAAAACAACACAGAAATATCCTCATTTCTCTCCTCAACCTTAGCAAAATTTTCTCTGACCTGAAGTTTTTCTCTGAAAAAGAGGGTTGACACCTACCAGAATGCATCAAAACATGTCCACGTGATAATGAAAAAAAATGAGATGTAACACCTGCTTTCTCTGATGTTTTTCTCTTCACCTTCCAATACTCATTTTCATCATATATATATATATATATATATATATATATATATATATATATATATATATATATATTTCATTTAGTTGTTTATTAATATTAAATATTTTACTTGGACACTGAATGTGAAGTAATAGAAAAATGCATTTTCTTCTTTTTTTTTTCTTCATAAAGCATAAATACTTAGGTTGCTCTTCTTTTTTCCATTTCTCTCTTTTTATTTATTTTTTTAAAATTTAGTTTTCTCTTTTGCTTTTTGTTTTTTGCAGCAGCAATGTGATAAATATTGGGAGGACATTGTAAACGATTATGGCCAGGTAAAACATGGGAAAATTACAATCCGTACGATAAACACAATTTCTATCGCGCACCTGACAATACGAACACTTCAAATATGTAAGGTGAGTATCAATGTCGACAAGAACATTTTTTCTATAAAAATGCTTCATTTTGATATATTTAGATTTAATCTCTTCTTTCAAATAAGCCTCATTTCATCCATTATGCAAACACTATGGATTGCTACGTATCTTTTTTTCCGTTGTTTTTTGTTTTTTCCTGCAAGCCTCTTTACACGCATTTATAATACAAGCATTATGAGCTTGCTATGCATCCCCATAGACTAATAATTGCAGTATAAGAGAATGCATACCTCTGTTGATGCCATTGTAAGGGCGACTGATAGTGTATGGATCCGTTTCAAAATTTAATCAATTCTCCCATAATCTATTAACAACCCTTCCTCAAAATGTCATCGAAATTTATTCATAACTTTTGAAGATATCATGAGGAAAGTCGTGAGTGTGTACATGAATGTAATCGAAAGAAAAAAAAAGGAAAATATCTCTTAATCAGAAAAGAATTCCTGAATCTATCCCAAAATTTCATCATTTCCTTCTGGCCCCATTGCTAACCCTACCACAAAATTTAATTGAGATCCATTCTGTACTGTCGGAGATATAATGTGGACAGACAAGCAGACAAACAAACAGACAAATGAACAGATTGGACTGTATCTCTTTTCAACTTGGTTAATAGAGGTGAAAAAAACAGTCTAGAAGATCAGAATTTACTTAATCAGTTTGAAAGTCCAAATACCTCTTGGAATGATAATGACTCATCTCAAAATTATTGAAGTTATCTTCCAAATAGATTGTACACATGAAGAAGGCCATAAGATGAACTGCCAAAATGTTGTTGTCAGAACACAAGCAACAAAAAGAGTACTGTCTTAATATTTTGTCATGCTGATTTTGAGCAGTAGTTCCTGTATTGATTTTTCCAAGTTTCTTCCTGTTTGTGTCGGTGCTTTTTTACAATCCCTTTTTGTTCACTTATTAACAGGAGGGCAATCCAGGTTGTAGAATAATTGAACATTTTGAGATGTCCAGTTGGGAAATGGATGATACAATAGATGCAGGTGTGATTTTGGATTCTCGACGACGAATCTTAAAGTATATGGACTCTTCTTCAGGACCTTTATTGGTGCACTGCAGGTTTGTAAAAGAAATGAAACTCTCTTTGAATTTGTCAATTGAAATTTATTTTAAACAATTTTTGTCTGTAGAAATAAAGAGAAGACTTAAAACACTATTGATAAAGATAATTATAAGGCATATCCCAAAATAACTCGAATTTTTTCCAAAAATGTTTCATTCTTCTGTGGAACATTTTGAACTTATTTCCTCAAATCGTGGCAAATGAAGCACGAATTTTCTGGAAGCATGTTTCATTTTCAAATCTTCTTACATTTGTTGGCACTCTGAGTCAAATTAGTCACTCCCATTATCTTGTCAATGATTAAACAATGATCTTCATTGATTGTATGGTGAACTTTTCCAAGATTGTTGTCACTTTGGCTTGTTGAAGTTCAGCTAGGTCCATTTTTAAATGACATTTCACCACTTTTTGATTGTGAATACTACACATACATTTGTGTTTAATCTTCTTCTCTAAGCATTATGTCAATATCAGTTGCAGTTCTCTCTGGAAGAAATCCAAACTTCATGCACATTGTTCTTTTTTATGAGTCATCATGAAAATTGTCCACAGGAAACAAATCAGTCATTCCGCGACCATGCCAAAAGACAGACTACCTTAGAATAGTGTCTACTTGTGGCACCTAGCAGTACAATATATAACTACATTTAGTTTATATGCCACATTACAATTCAATTTCTTTTGGTACCCCCTTGTATGCTCATGTCTGCTCCAATGAAGGATCACTTCCAATCAAAACATTCTGTGGTTGATTTGAGTAAAGATCGAAATGTTAGCAAAAATACACTCCATTGTTTTTTTTGACAAATTTCAATTAACATCAAGTTTGTCCTTCAGAGTAACTTCATCTTTTATATTTCAAAATATTAATAAAGTATAAGTAATAATGAAGAGTGTATGAGCCCATGTATGTGATAAGGAGCAACAATGATTAGATGGAGTAAGTCTAGTGATAAGATAATAATATTAATGAAGAGTGTACTGCTTCAGAGTGTCGTGAAAAAAAAACAAGAATCTTTATATGGATTAATGCTAGTAATAGATGATAGTAATATTGAAGAGTGTATCAACCAAGAGCATTGTAACGAAAACCAAAATTAATATGAAGTAAAACTAGTAATAGAATAATAATACTTCCTTGTTTCTTGATCAAATATTAATAAACAACAAATGTGTCAGAGTCATTCTCGTATTTCAAAATTATTTAGTTTTTTCATTCAATTTTCTTGATTGCTCACTTTTGTTAATCACATCACTTTGGTTTATTCCAACCTTATTGAAATATTTACCACATCCTACACTTGAGGAATTGTGACTAGAAACCTCGATTTCACATGGTTGTTCTCATCCCTTATTTAATCATATGATGTCTGTTTGGAAAGTATCTAGCCATTTCTCAAGAACCGGTCCAGAAGCCATGAGGTTACCAGGCAACTGATCAGAATTAACTTTATTGCACATGCAAGAACAAACAATCTCCAGTGGGGTTTCTCAGTCAGCAGTGAGACATCATCACATGAGCTTGTGTACGGTGTGCATTTATAATAACCGATCCTGTCCATTCTTCACGTTTCATGCAGGATTTGATAGCAAAACATTGCATCAACCAGGTTTATCAGCCCCCTTACAGTCTAGATTTCCCTGTGACTTTGGCTTTTCCCAAAAGGGATTTCAGACCGAGGCAACTGATGCCAATCCCAAAAGAGGACTTTGCAGAATGTTTTGAAAAGTGGAAGGAATGCTAGGATATGTGTGCAGTCCAAAGCTGAGTATTTTAAAGGGGACTAAGGTGCCATTGCCCTGAGTAGGCTACTTTTTCGTTAATATCAAATGGCTGGATACATTCTTGTCTAACTTCATATGATTGCTTCCTTGGTTTATTTTCTTGTATCTTGAATTTAAATAATTAGGATAAAAGTAAAGATTTTTATTCTTTTCCCATTGCTGACAGAAGTGGTGGGGCACGGACTGCTATCTTTATAGCTGTGGATTACTGCCTCAAACAACTTGAAGTAGAGGACTATGTCGATGTCTTTGGTGCTATTTTGCACATGCACACCTCGCGCAAAAATATGATAAGGACCCCAGTAAGTTTTTGCTATCAAATAGCTCTTTTTCTTTCTTTTAATTGATTTTTTGGCTTGGCTAATTGTTTGAGGTGCTATGAAGTGATAGTGCACTTATTTCTCCTGTATTTTTATTGTGAACTGAAAATAAATGACTTATACCATTTTTATTAACATGTCAATTAACATTTTCTCTACTTTACCTGTTGATTATCGAACAAGGCTAATTAATTATGCTCCCACTTTTTGAATTCACGTCATTGTCTTTATTTTGTCCTCCATTGACTGCTGTGATCAATACTTGCTTTCTTGTGATACTATTTAATCTCTGGGAATACCTATTGTTCTATTCTTGGCCTATACTCGTCAGTAAAAAAAACATTACCACTAAAGGTGTTAAATATAGAATATGAGTAAGATGATTGCATCTATTTACTTATGTTAGCAATTCTCAAAGTGCGGTCTGCAAACCCTAAAGTGGTCTGTGATATCCATGTAAGAGTTCTGCAAGAGGGAAATGATTTTGAAAAAAATAAAGTGAAAAACTGAAAGAATAACCACAGCTACCAGAAATGACTATTAAAGTACTTCTCCCTTTTCAAACTACACATTTATGTAAAGCAGGATTTTCTGCATACACTACAATAAGGAAAAAAATCATCATTGTAATAAACTGAATGTTGTGACTATAAAAATCCAGCTGTCTACATCTAACAGAGACTTCAAAGACATTTGTAAAAAAAAAAAAAATGAAACTTTCATTCATCTCATTGACTTTTTTTCATTTCCCTTCTCTTTTAGAATGAATACATTTTTCACAAATGTTGACTTGGAAAACTTGTCATGGTTTTTTTTTTTATATAATCACCCAATCAACATAAAAACTCTTTAGAGGTCTTTTTGAGAATATTAAGGGGTACTTGGGGGAAAACATTTGATATCGAATGACTGATGTCATTACTCTATATAGGTTTTCTGCCAGAAATTGATTGCACTAAATAATTATTTCAATGTTCACAGCCTGATTAATTCAAGTCAATCTTTTGAAAAAAACATAAACATTTTGCCCTTGGTACTCTGTGTTTCAGGTTTATTTGCCTCAGTTAATTGAATGGAAGGGATTTTTCAAATGAAGATTTCCTGAAATGTGATTTATTTCTCATGAAATTTGATCCTTTGTTACCTATCATTGCTCTCAAAAACTAAACTCAAGCACTACATGAGATATTTTCAAAATAAATGATAACTTGGCCCCAAATTAAGAGTTAGCTGATGATGTCTACTTCTGCATATACATCAGTAGTTCTCAGAGTTTCCTCAATTCCTCTCCAATTTTGAATTGTCAGCTAGAGATTTTTTCACCATTACGCTTTCCGTTATACGTTCTTTCCCTGATTGAAATTCCTCCCCAATTCCCTCCTTGGCTAAAATTCTCCCCCTGGGACCCAAGTACCTCCTGTTGGAGAATCCTTACTGAAAATGGTATTTCTAGATTGAAGGGAGATAATCAAGCAAGGTTTCTAACTTCAATCATAAAAAACATTGTATTTGAACAGATATAAAAGAAAAAATGTGGTTCTATTAGTTTAAAACAATTGAATTAATCTTCATGATTCATCATTTGATCCTGTAGAACATTTTTAAACTTTTGGCTTGATTGATCCTATCTAGATTTTGAAAGAGAAATATGTTCCCAAATCAATTTATTTTTTAGTTTTATAATGCACTTTGAAGCAGTCCTAATTACAATGTGTCAATACTGAAAAGTGACAAAATTCTTTATGTTATTATGGATTTGTTCTGAAGAATCATTGAAGTATTTTTTCTTGTCTTGTTGCAGGTGCAATATAGGTTGATTTATGATACATTAGCTCTTTACATGCAGTGCAGCAATTCCATATACAGTGCATCATCGCTAATCCAAAGGCTGTCAGAGAAGGTACCAAACAGAGCTAATGAATTTGCTGTTGAATTTCATGTAAGTAACTTTTACTTTTGCAGATTTCACAAAAATGCTCATGCTATTAACCCGGAAAACATTGAATTTTATTAATTTTTCACTACTTTTTCATTTCATAAAATTCAGATCTTGAAGGAAGCTCATTGGTCATCTCTGATCCATGCTACATAAATGTAAAATAGACCTGAGAGTTGCAATAAGAAGCAACAAAAATAAGATGACTAAAAGAATAGGCAAAAATTTGAAATAATTACAAAGCTTCAACTAATTATTTCAGACGATTCAAAAGTATTTGATCTTATGCTACTTGTGTAAATAGAGGTTCAGATATTAAGGGCAATTTGTCTCCCAATAGGAATGCAATCTTCTCATTCATATTTATCTGAAATTATTCAAAAAATGCATTGGATAAAAAAGTAAATTTATTGAATGAACTAGTCTGCACAGCCAGTTTTCATATTCATAGAAGAATCTTATTGCCTCTACCCCCTGGTTTACAAAACTGGAACCTCTGAAGTCCTGAATTGAGAGTTTTTTTCAATAACAGATGTAAAAAGGCCTTGACCAGTAGATGGTCATCTACAAGATCAAGTATGATTACAGGTTTAGTATTTGGAATACATTGCTGATGATTATCATGTTAGTTGATCAGATTTAGAAAAATGATAATCTTGCCTTCTTAAAACACTCAATCACTAAATTAACCCCCTGACTGCCATTTTAAAAGATTTCATTGACAAATATTGAAAGCCCTGACTGTTGGCTATTCAAACATGTATCAACTTTCACCCCAAAACATTTAGCCCATCTTTGTTACATCTTTGCTTTTTGGTAAGAAATATTGCCAATTTTGAGGCTTAGGAACTAACATCACCTGAAATTTTTATAAAATCTTCTTTTTTTCTTGATTGGCTATCAGCACCATGAAAGTCATCAAAAGAGTTCTGTACAACCATGCACTGCTGATATGACCCTCATAACTCCAACCTTCAGTGTAAACAATCAAGATAGCAGTATAGTGATTGGAGAAAAAAAGGATGTACCTATATGGCTTAATTAAATGTCCACATCAATCTATCAATCTATCCTAGTCTGCTCATATCTATCCATTCATAAGTGTTTGTCTATCTATCTATATACCTTTACATTCTAGTCTATTCATATCTATTTATCAATCTATCTTAGTCTGTTCTCATCTAATTATATATTTATTTGCAGAAAGAGAGGAAAATGTACTATTTCATCAAAAATGAAATCCAGGCCACTTTTTATTCATCCCCATCTAAAAAGAAATAAATACAGATTAGAATATCTGACACTTTGCTTTCATTTTTAAAGAAAACTCATTCCCATCAAGGCTCTGAAATTTGAAAATTATTCCAACTCAAACAATGACACCAATAAATGATTTCTGGGCTTCATTTTAATCAAACTATTCAAATATATTTCAATGTGTGCTTACCTTTTACAAAACATTGTTGCAGACGTTAAACCAGGTGGTGCCTAAGCTGTCAATTGGAGATTGTGCTGGGGGACATCGACAAGAGAACAGAAGCAAGAGTCGTGATATCATGTTGCAACCACGTAAGTTCTTGTCACTTTTCTGAGATCCTTTTCTTTTCTTTTTTTTTTTTGTATAGTGCCTCCTTCCATATCTTTTTTTTTACATGACCCATGGTTGAAATTTATTTGCCCGTCTACAATAGTAGATTGTGACATGGTTGGAGTCATTAGGCTCCAGTTAATTTTGGAGGGAGGTTTTCCAGTCCTGAAAAATCAAATAGCATAAGGCCACAGTAATAGGCATATACTGAGCTTGATCATCAATTTTTTTTTTGACTAGTTTTTCTTTCATCTTATTTTCATCTGCTTTTCATTTTATTCTCAATCCTCAAGTAGCAGCTACTCTGTTAGTAAACTAAATGCTTGCTAAACCAAATGAAAAGCAATTAAAATTAACATGAAAGGAATTTTAGGCAAAAATTAATAATGGTTGACAATTTTTCATTTTATGAAATAATAAAGCAAAATAATATTACAATTGTTAAGCTTTTGTATGGCACAAGATCACAATTGCAGAGCACCTAGTGAGAACTGAAGTCGCTCAAGTTGTAATGGTTTGAGAACTAGCTTGCTAACCACTACTCAATGACAAGGTACTCCTAAATATTCAATAAGCTTAATTAAAACTGGCACAAGGCCACAGTAATGGAGTACACTTGTGAACTGGTTTGCTGGATAGGTTTACTGACCATCATGCCATGTCAGGAATCTCTCTTCACAAAGCTTATTACGTTACAAGGTCACATGGATGGTGCAACTCACTACAATAGCAATGGTCTACAAGACGAGTTTTGCATCTTCTATCTTGACAGTTATGTTCTTATTCTCAACATGATTGTTGCACATGATTTTTGTTTTACACTACTAGCTGAATTTCATTACTCTTTTCCTTTTTTGATTTCTCACTATTTAGCCTACACATGCTACCTATGACCACTTACAAAGTGGGGGAAGAAGGTGTGATGTCAATTGCAGTCCACAGTAATTTAAGTTTAGCATCTTACTGCAATAAAATTCAACAAGGCCTCAAAATGTAGTAGATATTTAGGCTCAAAGATGAATATCTTGGAGTTTGCCACCACTACAAATAAGACAGCTGTAATAAACATGTGATGAAGTACACTGGATTTTTAACCCTTTAACAAGAACTTTTCATTGTATCATCATAACTTGAGCAGTGTGGAATCCAAATGGAAAAATTTTTTAATAAATGAATATATGAAGAAGAAAAGTTTCAAACATCAAAATCACAGAAATTATATGTGACATTTTTCACTAACATTTGAGTCATAGCTTTTCAGCACTAGAATTGACAAAACTTGCCATTACAGTTAATAATTGAACAACCATTACATCAAAATTTGAAGTCAAGTAAAAGTAGAATCTAGGTGTTATTAATAAACTATACTTGTCAAAATAAAGCCACTAAAAGGTCCAAAAGCTTTTTTTTTCTAGTCGAGTACTAGTGCTGGAAGATACTAATAAACACACATGTACAAATATATATAAAAAAAGGATAGAACCTTCTGCCGCCTTCAGTGGCTACGGTCGTTCAACTAATCAAAGACTTTTACTACAAAACCAACAAATAAAAAAGATTAGGAAAATAAAAAAGAATAGGACAAAAGATGTCTCACTTATATTAGATGAAAAACAAATCATACTATTTTCTTTACTAACAAATTTATAAAACTTTTTTATCTAGATTTAAAAAAAAAAAATTCAATCAAATTCCCTATTGGAGGGAAGAGTCCACTCCCAGGACCTCCTTTCTCTTGGGTCTTCGCATGTATTATCATTATGAATTCATGATCAAATCATACTAAAAGCCTCAACATTTAACCATTTTGCAACAGCCTTCTTGTTTCATTTATGTACAACCCTACAGTGAACATGTTAACATACATCCAGAGTAGCTAATATTAACTGCTTGAATAACTATAAATGTTTTCAAGGTGAAAGGATTTTTTTTTTCAGTTAAATTCTTTCTAACATTACTCAATTTCCAAATAAAAGTCTCATCTATCTTACAAACAGGAGAGCAGACAACAAAGTTCATTCCCACTTGCCCTTGAAAAAAAATCTATTAACTTGAACTCTTCAATCAACGAACACTGAAAACAAGTAATAGTAAGAGGTTTATTCAATGACAACAGACAAGGATATAAATAGACACACAATTTGTTTGTTGGATTGTTATTTTCTGCAAAAGAGAATGTCTTTGTATGAATAAGTGTTAGAATTCTATAAAAAGTTTTTGAATAGGGAGAGTTCAGTTGAGTGTGGTATACAATAGGCAACTAGTAGAATAGAATGATGTCTTCTCTTACAGATGAGCCATGGCATTTTGCTTGTTAACAGGGAGAATAGGTTCAGTGAAAACCTTGCTCAATGTTAAACAAATTGAGAAGCCTATTGTTCAGTTAGCTGGTTGGGTGTGATTTCTATTTCAGCAGATTTCCTCAAACATTTACTGAAAATTTGTTAGGTAGTTGGTATAAATGCAAAATAATCTCTTTTAACACATTCTATGCCAAAGGGTGTTAAGTAATGTTTTTGCTACTTTACCTGTTAAGCACAACAAAAAAAATACATTTGTGCTGAAGGTGTTAATTGGAGAACAATATTGATAGATTGTTGAAAGAGAAAAATGCGGCTTTTATTGAGTATTGTAGTTATATATTCAGTTATTTTTTTCCGAGTGAGCTACTATTTTTGTTATTTTGAATCTTTTTTTCTTTTTCATTGTTAATGCTGAGAAGCCTTATTAATCTTTGTTACAATGTCTGGGCATTGTTTTCCAACCCCAGGATTTTGAGAAGGGGTGGGGGTCCAATTATTTTTTTCTTTAACTCTATCTTAGACAATGGATATGATAATTTTTTTGGTTTTTACAGTTAGTTTATGATTACTTTGGATTATCTTGGGATTTTATCTATAAAATTTCATTACATGGATATTTTTTTCAATGTTCTAATTATGCTTTGCCTGAACAGAGGGAGGGGTAGGTCTGCTGGAAATTTCTCTCCTTTGCTGGCCCTTCTCTTGAAACTTGGGCTCTCTATTGAAGTGGAAGAGCTGCGTTTATGCACATTTTTGAAAACAAATGAAATTAAAAAAATATCTGATTATTTCTTCTCTCTATTTTTCTTTTTGCTGTCAAAATAAATCAATCACAATATTTGCTACAATGGATCACATATGTACATTTCTGCCTTTAAGAAAACTTTGTTTTTTATTAAAAGATGAATTTACATTAAAAACATGAAAAATATTAGAAACAAGAATAGTTAATGATATTTTTTTCTCTTAAAAAAAGATATTTATTTCTTTAAAGAAAAGATTTTTTTTTAAAAATTGAATGAATACATTACATTAAAATGAAATACATTACAATAAAACAAATCTTATTTCTTTTTTATGTATATTAACGTTACTTTTAAATTAAAAAATGACCAATAGAAATGTATAATGGTCACACTTTTATAAACGTTATGTGTGGAATTTCTTCTTTGGACTTAATTAATTTTCATATAATGAATACATGCATTCTTGAAATCTTTTAATACACAAATTCTTCAAATCTTTTAAATATTTAAATATTCAATAGTTTTTTGATTCACAGATTAATATGAATAAATATGTATAAATAATTTCTTTGCTGAAATGATGCCAAATAAAACTAAGTTATACAGAAAGCCCCCCAAAATTATGCATATGATCATCCATAGTAAATTTCACCAATGGTTTAAAATGCAAAAGATGGCATGGATCCTTTTACTGAAAGATTGAAATAAGAACTATCACTCTCTCCCTTTCTTTCTATCAATTATAGAAAGAAATAAACATCCCCCCTTCTCCTTCTCCCTTTCTTTCACTCTATTGCAAAAAAAAGAAACATCCTCCTCCCTCTCTTTACTCTTCTTTCACTCTATTATAAAAAGAAATAAACCTCTCTCTCTCTCTCTCTCTCTCTCTCTCTCTCTCTCTCTGAATTTTGGTATACAAATAAGATAGAATAGAAAATAATGAAAGACAAATCAAAGTAGATTGAAAAATATTAGATTATATTGGTATTGCTTTGAATAAATCAACTTATTCTTTTCTTAGTAGTATGCCATCTTTAACAATCAGGTACGTCAGTTAATCAATTAATTTGATAAAATAAATGAAAAGTAAGAAAAATTAAACTATTGGTAATATGATATACCAATAATAATTTGAATTTTCTGACAAAAATTGCAAAATTACCTCACTTATCTGTTGGATTTACATATATCAAAGATATAAGATGTTCAAACAGAAATTATCAATTTAGGTTGCTCATCTTTAGGATTATCTATTTTACAGCAATTTGCAGCTAGTGAATGATGATTCAATTTATTTCTCTAAAATATACTAAAAGGTAGAAAAGAGAACTAAAATGTTTACATAGTAGAAATTTTACTGTTTAGGATAGTCCTGATAGAATGCCATCAGGTAAAACATTTACTGTCTATATAAGGTCTGATATTATGTATATTTCGTATTCATAGAAAACATTTACTGACTATATGGGGTCAGATGTTATATCTTCAGGTAAAACATTTACTGACTAAATAATGTCTAAAGTTACATGATCAGGTCAAACTTTTCATCATCATCATCATCAGTCTTTTATTGTTTGTTGTTGGACATAAACCTTCCTCAGGATTTGCCACATTTTTCTATTGTGGATGTTGCGGAACCTGTGTACTTCGGCTCACCATTTCATATTCTGCCGGCCTCAGTTCCCCATTTGATCTCTGGGGATCCATATTATAAGATGTGACGTCCAGTGATTGTCTGCCATTCTTGCAACATGGCGTGCCCATTGCCATATGAGTTTCCTAAGGGTTTCTATGATGTCTCTGACTCCTGTTTTCTCCCTGATATACTGTGCAGTCTTCTGGTCTCTCCATGTGATGTTGAGCATGATTTACTCATGTACATGTTACATGGTTCTCGGTTTGCAAGTCTTTCTCTTGGTTAGGTTCCATGTTCCAGCTCCATAGGTGACTATCGGGAGAATGCATTCTTCTTTATAAGACTAATGGAATTTTCTTCTTCTCAAAGGTTGAGTTTGTTCTACTAAAGGCTTGCCACCCTGTTGTGATTCTTTGCTTGATTTCTTCTTCTTTTGAGGATGTCATGGAGACTCGTTGTCCTAGGTAGATGAAGTGGTCTACTTTGTCCTGCTTTGCGTTTTCGATTTTGATCACTGTGTATTTATTTCCAACATATTGGTTGTACATGATCTTTGTTTTGCTGAAGTTCATGTGAAGGCCAATTTTCTTACTTTCTTTATTCATTTCATCTAGCACTAATGGAAGGTTGTGTAGGTTCTCTGCAGAAAGGATGATATTGTCATAAAATCTGAGGTTACTCAGGTATTCATCGTCCATTCTGATTCCCTTGTTTTCCCATTCTAGGTTCCTGAAGAACATTTCAAGGCAGGCTGTATAGAGGTTGGGTGAACTGGTATCACCTTGTCTTACCTCTTTTTGTAACTGAAAGGGCTCTGAGTCTTCATGTAACCTGGTAAAGAATCTGCTTTGACAGTAAATGTGATGCAATGCTCTGACATTTATGGGTCTACACGTTTTCGAGTGATAGCATCAATGACATTGGGAATCCCTATTGAGTCAAAGGCCTTTTTGAAGTCTATGAATACTACCATAAGTGGCATTCTATATTCTACTGCTTTCTCATTTAATTGGTTTATTGAATGGAGATGGTCCATGGTTGAGTAGCTTCTTCTAAAGCCAACTTGTTCCTGTGGTTAGTTTTCATCCAGCATTTTTGTAATTCTGTTGGTGATAACTTTGAGGAAAAATTTGTAGATGCAGTTGAGTAGACTTATTGGTCCGTAGTTGTTGAGGTCTTTTGGGTTTCTTTGTGTATGTAACAGTATTATGATTGCAGTGCTCCAATCTTCTGGAACCTTACTTTCAGGTATAAATTGGATAAAATGGCTAGTTTCCTTGTGATGATTTTACCAGCTCTTTTGAGTAGGTCGATGGTGATGTAATCTGGGCCAGGGGTCTTTCCTTTTTTTATTTGTTTGATGACTTGTTTTACTTCCCATGGTGTAACTTCTGGTAAGTCCTTGGATTGATTGCTCATGTCTTGCCCATTCTGTTTGCTATTTTGTGTTTCTTGTTTAGAGGAGTAAAGTTTTTGGTAGAATTCTTTGGCACGTTCGACAATCTAGTCTCTGTCTGTTGTTATGTGTCCATTTTCTTTGAGTATGATAGTTATCTGTTTCTGTCCTGTGTTGTGGGTTTCGTTAATAGCTTTGAATCCCTGACCTTTTTTGAGGATTGAAGGTCTGAAGTTACAAGATTAGGTAAAACATTTCCTGACTCTTGAAGATCTGATGCAGTAACGTAGCCAAGTTTTAATGTTAGGGGGAGCGAGCATAGAAAAAAGGTGCCAAAATACATACTAAATAATTTAGGTTCTTTTTACATATTTATTTTCCATTTGAAATTTAAAAAAAGAAAGATACAGTTTTAAAGGAAGTACATAGTTGTCACATTATTTTTACAATTGAGGCATAAATTTGAAAAAATGAGCTCATAAATCTAGAGTAAACTTTCATTGTAGCGGCATCATTTGATGACACACATTTCTAAAGGCACATTTGTTTCTCACAAAACTATTGTCAGTGATTATACCTTTTCACAAATAAATTATTTGCTGGTTGTATTTTTTAATCTACCTTTTATGGCAAATTTGCTATGGCAATACTCTTCAAAATGCTGTTATTATGGGAATCCACTATATGTTGCATTTAAGATCAAGCATAATAAAAATGTGTGTTATCTATTTGTTTTACAGACTTGAAAGAAAGAAATTTTTGTAGCAAATTTCTAGCATTTTTAACTTACATTTGAGTTGTAACTTTTTAGTGTTATAATTGACAAAAGGGTAAAATAGAAAAAATAATCAAAGAAATTCACCACAAAACTAATAAATTGAAAAATTAAACGGAATACCTCTTACTTATATCATTTGATTTACATAAATATTTTTTCTGCTTTCAATCAATTACATCTCATTTCCTCAGTAAATTTGTCAGTTTTGAAAAGAGATGATTTAAGGTTTTACAATTTACAATACAACTATAATGCTAAACTAGACCCTTAATTTCCGATACTTGTATGGAGGTACTATTTACATGAATTATTTTTCCCTTGTTCAGAATTTATTTTCAGAACTTGATTCCTAAAGTTGGCTTCGGAATCTTGCTTATTTTCATGGCGTGGGGTACGTTTCTGAAATATGTGCTTCATCATCATCAGTCTTCTATTATCCACCGATTGATAGACCTTCCCCAGGATTCACCACATCTCTCTATCGTGGAAGTCACAGAGCCAGTATTTTCTCAATATGTCTAGTTTGTTTCTCCATCTTGTATTCTGCCAGCCTCAGTTTATGTGATCTCTGGGAATCCATGTTGCAAGTTGTGATGTCCATTGGTTGTGTCTCATTCTTGCAACATAACTGGCCCATTGCCATTTAAGTTTTCTTGTAGATTCCTTTTTGATAGCAAATGTTAATTTCACTTTTTTTTCAAATTAGGCTTTGGCAGCCCTTTTAAGTATAATATTCTTTTATAAAGAAATATTTTCCCAACATTCCAGGTAATGTTATTTTTTCTTTTTCAGCTGAAAGAGCCCGTCCATATTTGTTGAGTAATGACAAGAGTGATGATAGTGACTTTATCAACGGAGTTTATGTAGATGTAAGTATTTCCTACAGGTACTGATACTCTCTTACATTGATATGTCGATCAGTGTATTACAGTGTTCTTCATATTTATGAATACCTTTAATTAAACATAAATTATTCCATTCAAATTCAGATCAAAACAACAGAGATTAAGAAACTAGTCCATATAATTCATTGAATAAAATGAGGACACTTATCTATGAAATTCATTGAATAATGACAATACTTCATGTCAGCTTCAGACGATACTAGAAAATCCCCAAAATGTATCAACTAAGATATATGGATCAAAACTACAAAAATGAGGATACTAGTCCATATAATTCATCAAATAATGGCAATTCTTTATCTCAGCTCGAGACAATATGACAAAAAAATGCAATGGCTAAAATGTGCTGATTAAAACAAAGATGGGATGTGTGCCTGCTTAATTCATAGAATATCATTAATATCTCCTATTAGGTACACAATGTTTTTCCATGAAAGTATCTAGCCATTTAATATTTGCAGAAAAGTTTGCCTCTTCAAACCTCTTCCAAATACTCCTTTTGGGACCTCACATTCTTATTCCAGCATCCCTTTCACTTTTCAAAATAGTCTGCAAAGTTCTTTTTTGGAATCACCATTAGTTGCCTCATCAAATTCTTTTTAACCTTGTCCACAATCTGAAATCTTTTGGGGTAAAGTTAGAAGCTGCAGTGAGACAAATCTGGATTGTAGTGGGTGGAGATAGCTGACAGTCCTGGGTGTTGCAATGTTTTTCCAAAAATTCTGCATGAGACACAGAGAATGCTCAAGCTCAGTCATTGTGAATGTGACAGATGCATTATATAAGTTCACTCAATGGTATCTCACTGCCAACTAAGTAACCCTATGGGAGAGTGTCTACCAAAACATACATTATAAGGTCCCTTCTAATTGGTTATTTGGTAACATCAAGGCTATACGACTGTTTTTCAAGATTTTTTAAATGGCTTTCAAGAGATCTTACTTCCTATGTTTCCATAAGAACCTTTCATTGAAATTGTTTTCTTCATTTTTCAGGGTTATTGGAACCGAAATAATTACATTGTAACCCAGTGGCCAATGAGGAACACAGTACGGGATATCTGGCGTTTGGTCTATGACTACAAAGTTCATACAATAGTGTTATTAAATGACGTGAAATTTTCTCGGGTAAGTCATCAATGATTTGGAAACTATAAGTTTATTCTCTGTTCTGGCAGGTTTTTTCATTATTTTTAGAAATTTAAATTACCACCTATGATGTACTGCTTCCCAAATCAAAGCATACGTGACAGCTGTTTACTTTATCCACAAAATAAAAATTGTTTTCTCTCATTCTAAATCAATGTTTTGATATTTGTTCCCTGTTCTCAAAGCAATTTAAGGAACACTGAAGTTCTAGACTTAAAATGTATGTTTATGCGCTCCATAACTGTATTTTATTACAAACAGTCTAAACAGGGAATTTTTCAAAATGTAATCTGAGATTTAGCATGATATTGATAAAATATTTGGATATTCTACAAAATACATTTGTATTAAGTTTGTTTAAAAAGTAATGTTGCATTTTTAGGGAGGAAATAAAACCCTTTCCCAACTGTACCAAAAGTTAAATTTGTCGAGAAGATGATCATCATTATTAGAAATGATAAAAGTCCACTTCAAAACCAATCCTCTTATTCTTAGTTGAAAGAATCTGGGATTGTGTATGGAAATCCAATATTGACATCTAGACCAGTATTCCATCCATGTAAGGTCTTGATAAGCACAATGTTGTAGTTTTCATGTATTATTAACAGTCGTAAAATGATGGTCTGAGTACCTGTGATGAAAAGCAACTGAAATTAAAATGGGAGAAACACTAGACAAAAATTTATAATCGTTAACAATGCTTCATCTAATAATAATAAATGATATTACTACTGATACTATTAGTGGATGTAAAAAAAATAAACATCAAATATGGTGACACCAAGTGTAATAAAGGAAAGTATATTAGATCTCATCTTCAATGTTGGCTCTCATGGCTAAAGTGATAAAGAAGTTGTCATGGTAAGTCAGGCTCCCCAAGGAAAAAAAAGATGCCAGAGTCTCACCCAATCTGTGCTGTTTACTAATGGCTATAGAATGACAGTCAAAGTAAATGTGATGAAAATCAGCAGAAGTTAAAATGAAAGCAATACTACTAAAAAGTAAGCGTTACTATTTACCGCAGTCGTGCCAGCCAGAAAATATAGAAACAATTTTTTTATGATAGAGTGAGAGGAAGGAGGAGACAGATGGGGGGGGGGTATTTTGTTTTACAATAGAGTGAAAAAAGTAGGAGAGAGAGGGGCAGGATGTTCATTTCTTAATGAGTAAAAGAAGGTGAGAGAGCAGAGATAGTGAAGATTTTTATTTCTTTTGAAATAGACTATCAAGAGTGAAAGAAAGGGAGAGGGAGGATGTTTATTTCTTTTTATGAAAGTTTCAGAGAAAGAGAGAGGGAGGATGCTTATCTCTTTTTATGGTAGATTTAAAGAAAGAGAGAGAGCAAAGATGTTTATTTCTTTTCATGATACAGTGAAACAGGACAGAGAGGATAAGGATGTTTACTTTTTATGGGAAGTGAAGGAAAGGGAGAGAGAGAGTGAGGATGTTTATTTCTTTTCGCATTATAGTGAAAGAAGGGGAGAAAGAAAGAGTATGTTTTTTTCTTTTTTCTTGAATTTTTGGCAGGGACGGCTGGAGTGAGAAATAGTGCCTGTAAAAAGTTAATAATTCTATCACACCTTTAATATCTATAACTTGAATGATTGTAGAAGGAAAATGTATCCTGAATTCTCAATCAACAGTGAATCGAGCACAGCTTATTTTAGGATATTTGACCATTTGCTTCTCAGCAGACTTAGTGTCTTGAGAATTTCATTGAATCACATCATTGGAACACTTTGCTTTGGGGAAAAACCTTTAAACTTTTAAAAAAGATAAATTCAACATTATTGTAATTCTTTTCATCCAGAATCATTGATCTTTTCAATAAGGAATGAAAGAATTAATTTCACTGTGAGCTTTTGTCATTGTTAATAATTAATCCCCGCCAGCCACAATAGACCAGTGGAATTACTATGACTGGGTTTAGTTTATTCATGTGATCTGACATTTCTATCCATATATCCAGACTTTGCCCAGCCCCTACCGTTCATAGTAGAAGTTTCCCTTCTAAAGTAGGTTTAGTGAGGGTTCAATATACAATCTAAATTCCTACTAGATTGGTTATTAGTTTGTGCCTGCTTGATTTTTTGAAATTCAGACCCTTTTTAGTGAAGGATGAAAGAAGTAACTTTTTAATTGATTACTTTCAACACAACATATAAGGGTAGTGACATGGTGAATATGTTCTTGACAAAGAAATTTTATATTCATTTTTGTTTCATTTGATTAGGTTTTTATTCAATTTCAAAAATGGGAAAACCTGATATATAATATATTTGTATATATAAGTAATTCATAAGCAATTAAAGAAATTCTAAACATTTTGAATATTTCAGCAGGAGCATTGTAGTAATAAATGTTGGTATTTTAGAATTAAAAGCCTATTATGATATTATCTATTAGCTGAAGTACCTGTTTATGCTAGGTTAAATATCTAAGGAGTAAAGAACAAGGACTAAAACTTGCAGACTTTAAAAAAGTTTCCCTCCACTTTTGACCCCCAGACGCAAAAAAGAAGTTTACCCTTACTTTTGATCCCTTAAAAAGGCAAAAAGTTTCTCTTGACTTTTGATCCCTTCCAGTGTGAAGAAGTTTCCCTCCACTTTTGACACCTAAGGGGGAAAAAATTATCCTCCATTCTCGGCTTCTTAAACAATTATATATACAGTAAACCCTTGCATTTACAAACTAATTGGAGAAGGTGGTTGCCACTAAAGCTGAAAGTTTGTTAGACTCAATGGTTGCCCCTCATTCATTAAGAAAGAAGAAAGTTCAGTAGTTCACTGCATTTACAGAACATCATTTAGTAAATCCAAAGGCAGTTCAATTGTCACTCATTCTATTTATCACATGTTTACCACATTTATCAAACTTTGTTCAGTAAATAAGAAGAAAGTTTGGTACTTCATGTGATGAAGCACTTTTGAATTCTAAAGTTTAAAATAAGAAACGTCGTTTGGTCCAAGAAATTATCTCCAACAAGGTTATTGTTTTATGTAACACTGATATGATATTTTTGGTAAATCCAAAGTCAGTTCTGATGAATCCACAAGTTCATTAAAGCCGAAATAGCGAGGATTTACAGTAAACATATGAATCAGAAGATATGTATATCTATTTATGTATATTGAATGGAAAGAAGGGTCCAGTTTAGCATTATAATTACATTTTGAATAGAACCCCCCCACCCTCTAAAACATTCAAAATACCCATAAAAAATTTGTAATGATCTGATTTCTAAATTTCGTTTATGATTTTCTGGTGGTTTTTTTTTACCATAACACAGCAAAAACAGCATATTCTAGCACAAATTTTGTTTGCTCAAAGCTATAAAAATTCTCCAACTTCGAAAATGAAGCAATTTCCTGTCTAATCAGGCCACAGGGGTTCAAGTGGTTGATCTAATTAAGCATAAATTGAAGAAAAAAGTAGTTTTACAAGGGAGGTAACTCAAAAATCTCCCAATGACAGTTTTTTATAAGTAATACGAGGAATAACCAAATTGTTATGATTGAATTCTAGAAATAGGAAGTAACTTGATATTGAACTTGAAGGCTGCCAAAGGTGGCTTTCGAGTGACTTGTCAAAGAATTTTAGAAATAAATATTTCATCCCAGAATTTTGAATGTTTCCTCTTCTTTTGTACGCCACAGACCTACCCCTGTTTTTGGCCAAAAGAAGTTAACCAAGAAAAGAAGTACGGTCCTATCGGCGTTAAATACTGCAGAACTTGGAAATATCCAGATATGGTTGTACGGGTGTTCAGGGTCCGGAAAGTAAGTATCATAAAGACTGATTTTTGATTATTTGATTTTATTTGTGAAGTATCAAGTGACGATGATCAATTATTATGATAATTTTTACGTCTGTGTCCAGTATTATATCACAGGGGGTTTTTTTGTTCTTTATTTTAAGGAAGTATTTTTTATTTCAGTTATTTGAATTAGGATCTAATTTTTGGGGGTTGTTTTTTAGAGAAGAGGTGTTTTTGTTTTTTTGAGGCTGGAGGGGAGTATCATTGCTTTCTTTTAAGAGAGTCATTTTCTCAAGTGCTTATTATTTTTTAGGGGAATGTTCTCAATTTGTGGGTCTGTCTCATGGAACCTAACCAAGAGACAGATCAGCAAATTAAGAACCATGCAGCATGCACATGACAGAACTATGCTCAACCTCACAATACGTCCAGGAGAAGACAGGGGTCAGGGACATCATAGAATCCATCAAAAAACTCAAATGGCAATGGGCTGGGCATGTCGCAAGAATTGTAGACAACCAATAGACATTGCTACTCATGACATGGATCCCCAGAGATTACATGCACAACCGAGGCCGGCAGAGTATTAGATGGAGAGATGAGCTAGACAAATTCAGAAAGTATTGACTCCATGATGCCCATGATGGAGAAGTGTGGAAAATCCTGGGAAAGGTCTATATCCAACAACAGACATTAAGAGACTGATGATGATGATGATTGTTTTTCATTGTAGTGTTGTTTTTTATTGAAGGAAGTGTTATTGCTTTCTATTGAAGGACGTGTTATTGTTTTTTATATTGAGAATGTGTTACCATAGAAGATTGCCATATGGTGAAAGATCTTGGCTATTTCACACAGTTTATCATGACTTTAGGTGGCCTTAGAGCCTATTTGACAGATGAGTTTCACTACTCCGAGGTCAACACAGACATCTCATCTGCAACTGGTACAAACTTGTATGTATTGGTCTGTGAGTAATACTTGGTCAGCTTCTGCTTCTCAGCCTGTTCGGCAACAATACTTTGCCCAATAACCAATGAGATCATGTTGCCATTGATGAAGGAATCACTTCAGGCAGCATCCCAAATAAGTGGTTTGCTGGCTGCAAATGGGAAGACATCTATCTCACCTAGGTGTTTACCATCCTCCCGACAATGCTGATGGGCTCCAACAGGGCGGGAATTCCAGTAGTCCCCTTATATAATTATCATTATCATACACAGATTTATTTGAACTGTTGTCCTAATTTTTGTTGTTATAGTCACAACGTATGGTTCCACTGGCTGACCCAGGGATTATGCTCAAAACTACCCACCAACATTTAGGGGGCTAGGACAATGAAGTGATGTAATTTTGGAGCCTAAAACATAATGTCTGTCTATGTCAGTGGAATCTATATACTCTGGTACTCAGTGAAACAAGCAACATCACAAGGACAAATTAACAAAGAATGAATTAAATGAGAAATATTACCAAGATATCCCCTGGAAATGACAGTAGAATGAGAATAATCTACACCCACGGATTGAATGAAGGATTTGGTTCTTGCGAGAATGTTGATGAATATAACAGGTACCCGAAGAGGGTCATAAGGGAGTACAGCTATAACAACCAAGATGAGGATAACAGTTTGGATAAATCTCTGTATAACTAATTAAACAGTCATAGAATGTAAAAAGGTTTGTTTACTAAATAGTCATATGATGTAAAAACAACTTGAGTGCTGTAATGAAAAGCAACAAAAACATGAGGAAATAAAAACTTATCAAAAAATCAATTATACAAAAATCTTTGCAAATTCGAATGCATACATGATGGTAAAGAAAAAAATGTTATCATAAAGTGCTTAAATTTAAATTACCATATTTGATGACACATAAAACCCACCTTTTTCCCCAAAAATAGCTCAAAAATATACCCTAGGTCTTGTATGCAAAATTGAGGTATCTGGTTGGCTTTTGTTTTCTCTGGTAAATTATTGCGATATAATATTTTAAAAAAAGATCTTTCCTGCTGTTGTAGTTGCATGTTTTGGTCAAGTTTTCTTCTTTTTTTTTGGCCATACTGTCGCAACATAAGAGGCTGGTATTGTACCTTTTTCTCCAATGCCTGTGTTGAGTAAGTCTCCCAGATATAGCTTGGATTATCTTCCTCGTAGCCAAATCTAGCCACCCTGATCAATACTGACATTAGCTTTTCTATTCAAGTTCCCAAACTGAAATATTGCTTTCCTTATTTTTGAATACCATATTTGATAACATATGAGGTACAACTTTTCACCAGCCCCCTCCTCCAAAAATAGGCCTTGGGTCTTATATGCAAAGTTGAGCTATAAAGCCAAGCTGCTTCTATTTTCTCTTGGAAATTATTCTTGAAAAGATCTTTCCTGTTGTTCTAGTTGCATGTTTTGGTCAAGTTTTCTTCTTTTTTTTTTTTGCTACTCCGTAGCTACATATTTCAATAAGATTAAATGCTTACGATGAAAATTCACTAAACATTTTTTTGAATATTCCCTGCAGAGATGGGAGTGGAGGGTATGATATGCCCACAGTTTCTCATTTTGGCAGTGCAAAAAGTCAACATTTGATGCTATTTTTAGCCCTTTTTAGCACTATTTTACAGTCTTAATTATTTTTTGTCATTTTAACCATTGAAATGGCCATAAAATGACTAACATCGTTTTTTGATGCTTTTTCTGAGGTCAATTTAGCATGGAAAAATTTTTTTTGAATTGGTAATACTGCTTATATGCCTTCAAATATGGTAAGACAGTCAATACTTTTACATGAATTCAAGTACAAATATGCACTGACCAATAGTGACATTCTTGGCATTTCAATGACAATAAATGTTTACCTGTAAATACATTGGAAAATTTTTCCATAATATTCCCTGTTGGCATCTTCGGTGA
This sequence comes from Thysanoteuthis rhombus, assembly GCA_963457665.1. NCBI lineage: Eukaryota > Metazoa > Mollusca > Cephalopoda > Oegopsida > Thysanoteuthidae > Thysanoteuthis > Thysanoteuthis major. Next base: position 37,870,109 of record OY735235.1, on the reverse strand, counting down.
GGGTCTTATATGACACTAAATATGGTAACAATTATTTTATTTAGTTGCATTTTCACGTTATTTTTATGGTAATAAGTAATTTATCAGCATTTTCATGTTTCTATGGAAATGATTCATTAATTTATTAGAATTTTCATATAGCTTTTAAAATAATAATTGATTTAATAGCATCTATTTAATATCATATCCATGTTGTTTTTATATTGATAGAAAATGATTCCCAAATTAATTTTCGTAATGTTTTACTTTATTCTCTCTTTTGGTTGGTATATGTCCCAAAAAAGGAAATTATTTTTCCTGTTTCTTCATATGCATCTCATCATTTTTCTGTTATCTGTGATTCAGTGTTGACATTTCGATCGATGGATAAACAAGGGTTATTTCCCTTTACAAGATTCTTATTTTGCCTCAGATATAAACTAATCACTGTTACTAATTTTAGTCAAAGTGATAAACAAGACTTCTTCCCATATACAACCTTTTCTTGACTCATGATTGTATTCTGCATTCTATTTTCGCTTTGTCTTCTATTTTCATTTTTCCTGTTTATAAATGTATTCATAAATCTGTGGTAAATAAGAGTTGTTCCCCTTGTTTAATGAAATTACAAGTACATATATATCTATAATTATGCTTTTTATTTTCCTTCTAAATTTAAACAATGGCCTTATAGTAATGATAAAATTAAATGAGATCTTTCTATTGTCTCTAACCAGCGCAATTGGTTATATGTAAGTAAAAGTTAAATACAGCTTACGCATCTTTTTTCTTGTCTCTGTGAAAGATACCAAATCTATTAGTTGGCACTATCCAACATTATTTATGTCTATATTTGGCACAATTTCAAGAAAAAATGAATCTATCCAGATTTTTTTTCCCTTCTTCTTTCTGTAGAGGAATTAAGAAAGCCTCTGCAGTTTGTTTTGTTTTTTTTTTTCTAATTATCTTATCACCATTTTTTCATAACTGAGTTTAATCACTGCGTTTCCAATTATATACAGGGTGTCCCAAAAGTAATGGACAATTTGTTCCAACAGTTATGCCAGTTCTAAGAGAAATTCTAGGGCAACTATTTTACTAGTAATTTTTGGCATACTGGCATGCTGAACATTACATTAAATAGTTACTGGCTTTACTATTGAGACAAATAGGGCGTTACTTCTGGTACAGCCTGTTATACTCAGTAAAAATGCATGTCAAGTTTTTTTCTTCTTTTACTTACATGTATCATTTAATACTGGGAAATTTGCATTAAAGCAATTGTAACTTGAATATAAATTCAATTTTTTTCTATATTTAAAGATAAAGCATACATACTTATATTTATACATGAAGGGATAGAGGGGTAGTAAATAAGATAAAATCCATCACAAAAAATAAAATCATTTAACAAATATACAAATATTTGCATTTGTATGTATGTATGTATGTATGTATGTATGTGTGTGTGTGTATATATATACATATGTATATATGTATGTATATATACATATATAACATGTGCATATATATGTATATATATATATATATATACACACATTTATGTATGTATATATATATACATTTATGTATACATATACACATACACATATATATATGCATATATATATATTTATATATAGATATATATACGTTTATGTACACATATACACGCATATATACATACACCCACACAAAATGTGTCTTGAAAAACGAGACTAGATTTATGTAAGTCAAAGCACAGCATTTTAAATTGATGCAATAAAGTATTAATATATGTATGTATGTATGTAATGATAGGTAGTAAAAATGATCATTTTTAAGCTAGAAAAATCCTATATAATTGGTTTAATCTAAAGGTAGTTATATAAGTAGCTAGATGATCACCTGTACAAAACACTTTTTCCCCCATACCATCTTTAAGAAAATTCTAAAAATCTGTCACCAGGAGTATGTGGTAGTTCTTTGATTCACTGCATGAGGAATTTCTTTCACTTTTTTCACCAAAGCACAGAAAGAATTTGCATTTTCTAAATTTTTTTCAGAGTTACTTTTGCTGTATTTTTGGCTTCATCACATTTTCAAATTCAAAATGCTTCTTTTTATAATGATTTTCTTTTTTTTTTGTCCATTTTTCATAGTTATTATTTTTTTTCCCATTTCTTATATTTATTTACTTATCCATTGTTTTCTATTTTTTCTATTCTTCATTTTTATTTCTATTATTTTCTTTGGGATTTTTTTCTTCTTTCCACTCTTTATTCATTCATTAATCTACATATTTGTTATTTTTTTCTTCTTTGGTATTTCTTCCACTTCTTATATTTATTTTTTTCCCCATTCCTCATATATTTTTCTTTGTTTTTTCTTTCCAATTCCTCATTCATTTATTTATTTATTTATTATTATTAATATCATTTCTTCATTTCTTATTTCTCTTTTTTTTTATTCCTCATTTTTTAAAATTATTTTTCTCCATATGTAATATCATCATCATAATCACCATCAC
>OY735235.1:37855121-37862621 GCA_963457665.1 Thysanoteuthis rhombus | reverse complement strand
ATTTTGTTTCATGTAGACTCCTTATGGAGCATAGGCCAACATTGCAGTTTCAGTAACAAGGAGCTTTTACAGGGTGGAGTCACTAGCCCCTTGCCTATGATGGGTGACTTACTAGGCTAAAAGGCTCCATCTACCCCACTATTTATCCATAGATGGAGAAGATGTAGATTCATGCCTTTCACAAGGGATTTTCCAATAACGAAACCTGCATAACATAAACTATTAAGTTTTATGGTCTGTTCAGTTGAACAAACCATAATTCTATCCTTGACTTGTTGTTACAATCAAATAAATCTCATCTTTGTTCCTTCTGGTGCCCGGCCAACCATTTTGCCCTGCTTTTATGGGACGGCTTCATTTCCTCCTTTTTTTGGTTCCTGCAATACAAATCATTTTCTACTTGTTTGACCCACCCAAAAATCTTGTTTATTGGATTCACAATAAGTCTTTATGACTATTTTGAGGCCTTCTTTTTTTCTTTTTGTTTTTGTTTTCTTGAATTTTCTCACCAGACCTGGGCGTTGTGGTTGAACAATATGGCAGCCATAAAAATGACTCCTCCAGAGAGTCCAGTAGATATATTACATTCAAAGTATCTTGCCAAATGTGCTCATATTTATTCCAGTCTGTTTCTTAAGAAAACTTTGGTATTCATGAGAACCTGTAAGAATAAATAAATAATTAATAGTAAAAGTAAAAGTAGCAGATATTCTTTTGAGAATGCTCTCTCTCTCTCTCTCTCTCTCTCTCTCTCTCTTTCTCTCTCTCTCTCTCTCTCTCTCTCTCTCTCTCTCTCTCTCTCTCTCTCTCTCTCTCTCTCTCTTACAATCATCAGTCGATGTGGATGCAATAAAGAAAGGCTAGAAACTGATTTCTCATTTCCAATCATCTTGATCGTGTTTAATTTTTGGCATGCCAAAATAGAATGTAGGAAGAGAGAGTAAGGACCATGCTGAACAAGTCCTTTTTGTTATAATCTAATATACATACACAAGCTTCTCAACAGTATTCTCAAGAGGAAATCATTTCCTACCAATTTTAATTTTTTTTATTACACATATTTTTTGCAATATAGATAATTTTATTTTATCAAGCATTTTCAAACTACAAAACCTGTCGGAAATTTCAAAATTACTTTCTGATGAGTGATACCTTCTCTGTTTTATTTAAATAAATGAATCTCGGATGCTTCTGACTTGTGTTGGAGTGAGATTCGGTTCATTTCAAAAGATCACTTTCTTTTCAAGATACCAGTTATGTCAGCTACGATGATATGCCAAAATAAGCAAAACTAAACAAAACTTTGTAAATCACTTATTTATGGATTATTTTTTTTTTGTAACTACATCTGGTGATTACGATTTTAGATCAAAGTTGGAAAAGAGCATAAAGTAGAACCTTCTTGATTAAGATAAAAATCAATGAAAACCCATCACTGACCATAAATATTTGCTCTTATCATCATCAGAGCAGTCAAATTAGAATCAGGATTTTTTTAAAGCTAATTTTAGAAAAATAAAAACAATATTAAATACTAAAAACACATCTATCGGAATTTGGTTTCAGATACAGTACATCTCCAAGTAAATTGATTTTTTGAACTTAAACCTGAAAATGTGTTTGTGAAGGAAAAGATACTCTAAATCTTTATTTCAAAAAGAAAAAAACACAAGAAGATTCAACAACTTAAAAAACCAAAATGCAATAGATGAAGTGTTGGAATTTTTTAAACAGAACTCATACTTTTTCAACATCGTATGAATATTCAAATAAGAAGTCTCTGTGTGGATATGGTGCTAATTGCAATAAGCATATCAGATAAATTTTCAAAATAAATAATAAAATGTATCTTGAAGAATTAAAATTGGTATTCATAGGAGATTTTGCTTCTTTACACAAAGGGAAACCATTTGGCATGTATCTATTGAAACAAAAAACATATTTTCTATTAATGTGTCAGAAGCACCTACACCTATATTTTTTCTATTACTTTGTTTTAAACTAGGTATTCTCTTATTGATTTGAAAAAAGTCTTTCTTAAAGAGTATTTAGTTATTAAAACGAAATCCATAAATAATTAATCACCTACTTACAACAGACCAGTTTAATCACTGTTGTTGGGTTTATATTTCACCACTACCCACAACAGACCAATCTAATCACTGTTGTTGGATTCAAGTTATGTGTCCTGACACTTATATGTATCTATCTATGTATCATGGGAACCGTAGGGTAGACGAAAAACAGGAGTTTGAGATATCAAAGAATCCATAAGAAAACTCAAATGGTAATGAGCTGCTCATGATATTAGAATGACAGACAGCCACTGGATATTATGACTCACAACATGGATCACACATGAAACCATGACCAACAAAATATAAGATGATGTGACAAACAAGATTAGTTCAGAAAGTATTGGCTTTGCACCACCCATGATAGAGAGGTCTGGTGAATCTTGGAGAAGGTCTATGTCTTGTGACGGATGCTAAAAGGCTGCTGGTGACGATGATCTATGTATCTATCTGGACTTGGTCTTGGCCCTTACTATTCATAGTAGAAACTTGAAATTCTGCACACACACTCCTCTCAATCAGGAGGAAAATGTTTTTTTCTTGTTTGGGGGGGGGGGAAATTACTGTCCAAAGTATGCTTTTGGCAAGGGGGTTCAATATGCAATGTAAGTTTATGCCAAATTAATTACCAGTTTGTGCCTGCTTGTTTTTTGAAAATTCCAACTTCTTTTGGCGATCACAGCCCAACTTTTTAATTGATCACCTTTGACACAGCATAAATAAGTGGTGGTGATTCCTAATTTCACTTAGAATGCTAGTTTATATTGTTATCATTTTAAAACAAAGTCCATGAATAAGTAATTTGTGTTGTTTTGTTTTAAACTATGTATTTATTCTTAGAAAATAATTTTTTATTGTTTTGTTTTAAACTTTGTATCAAATTACATTGATTTGAAAAAAAACTTCCTTAAACCATATGCAGTTATTGAAACAAAATCAATAACTAATTTATATATTGTTAATGTTTTAAAACAATGAATGAGTAATTCGTTTTGTTTTGCTTGTTTGGACCGAGTTTGTATGACTTTGTAGCTAACTTCACTAATGTCTTAAAAATAAGCGATCTTTTAGAATGAGCCAAATCTTGGTCCAAAATGAGTCAGAAGCACCCATTTCATAATTTTTGCTTTTGTTTTTCTTTTTGTTGGTGTTGTTGTTGATTTAATTATCTCCCTTTAGAATTGCGTCACTCTTCCACCAAGAGATACAAAAGATGAAAGCCGACCAGTCCGCATCTTTCAACTGCTCAACTGGCCCAAATCAAATAAGGTGCCTCCAAACACAATGTCATTTGCCTACCTCCTTGGTCTTGTGGAAGAATGGCAAAGCCAGATCAACTCAAGCAGCCCAGTTGTGGTCATTTCAAAGTAAGTAATCTCACCACATGACATTTCATGCAAATAGCCAATGTCTACTGTAGATGGCTTTGGCACCTAAAAGGTTCATCAGTAAAAAAAATTTTCCTTTTATTCTATATCTTAACCAAAATAATCTTTAAATCATTTCCTACTATAGTAATACCTTGCTTAGTGCTGTCCTTTTTAGCACTGACTTGCTTTAGCTCACTTTTTCAAATATTTTCCATAATAAATATCACAATGATAAATTTCAGAAATAAATAATGATAAAAGACAGCATCAAGGACAGTCTCCAAAATAATTGTATACTGTATACTTTGGTTAATTTGCCATGCATATGAGAATAAACACATACACATACAAGTACACCATAAATCATTTTGTGGTATATATCGACAATGATTGATGTTTCACCAACTCCAGAAAGTAGCTTCCAGATGAGATACACAGCACTAATCCAATCAATCTTGTTAGGCCCAACAACACCATCATATCTTTTGAAATAATTGCTGGTACAATCTCTATTCATGATATGTTATAATGACCCTGTTTAACACTGTTTCATTTAGTGCTGCATTCTTAGAAATGCATCCAGAGTGCTAACCAAAGTATTGTTGTAATTAGAAAACAATCAAAAATGGCCACAAAAGTAAAAAATAAATGATAGAATGTGAAAAATGTTACGAATAAATGAGTGGCTGTGCATGATAAGTGCCCAATGAGCAATTTTTAAAGAGTTGAGATCATTGAGGAAAATTGTTATCAAAGTTTGAAGAAATCTTGCTATTTCGTTATTTTTAGAGCTATAATGCTCTGTCCTTTTTTCATTTAAAACCTTGAAAACTTTTCATTATGATTTTGCTTATTATATTAGTGAATCTTAAATACTTACGATGCATCAAGTGAAATTTTTCGTTTTTTTCTACATCCAAATAAACAAAAGCTCACATATCTTTGAGTATTTTAGGAACATTGTTTTACATATTGAAATTAAAAATAAAACTAAAATGAGCATCCTGACTGGAAAAATAAATAAAATATTACAGTTGAAGACTTGGTAAAAAAAAGTCATACATAATTTTCCACCAGAGTTCAAATAAAACAAATCAGTGATTATGTTGATTAATATAAGATCTATTGTGATATGCATCAGAATCATAATGCAGTGTGTTCAAGCTTTAAATTTTTAAAAAAGAGCTTTGTAGTGCTAAAAATAGCAAAAATATTGTGAGCACTCATTATACTTTAAATTTGATTTTCTTAACTTTTCCTCCTCCTTCTGCAACTATTACTATAGCTGGTGGGCACATTGTTGAACTTATGGTTCTTGTTTTCTTTTCATAGGGATGGTTTCAGTAGATGTGGCATGTACTGTGCCATCAGTATATGTTGTGACCGACTCAAAGATGATCGTGAGGTGGACATTATGAATGCTGTACGTGTTGTTAAAAAGAACAGGCCACAGTTAGTACCAACATTGGTAAGTAAGGAGCCTCCAATCTGTTTAAGCAAAAATGTATTGATGAACAAGTATTTCACAATCTGTGTTACAAAATTGCTTCTCCCTGATCACCATTCATTTAATAAAGGTGTACATTTTCTAATAGTTTGCTATCTCTGGTGAATTCCATTTACACTTAGTGACCATTCCACTCACCCATTGCCATTTCCACAGAAACAACTTCTTCTAAACTGCTGTTCTATGGAACAAACTTCCCTGAGAGCACTTACCGGATACCTGCTGGATATAATATCCATCTCTTTCCCAGAGTCGAAGCATCCTGCAAACCTATCATGAAATTACCTTAGCCCTATTCCTAGAGTGGCCCCTGTGCCCTGTATAGGGTAACTGCAAAGTACAAAAAATGTTATTTTCTCTTATACCATACCCTAGGCACAATGCTGAGTCCTTCATGACATTTCTCAGGATAATGAGGTCATTTGGCAATGCCCATCTCCTCACCAAGTATTCAGTGACAGGTTGTATTGGGTTACATGGTATGAGTAGCAGAGACCAATCTGTGATGAACTTCTGAGTGAGGTCCATATCTTTCCCAAGGGCAGTAGTACTAGTAAACACAAACTACCCCAACTACAATTCCAATTTGATTTATTAGTTTTATTTTCAGCATTGTTAACAGTTAGGTCAATAACTGATGAAGGTAAAAGAATGGATCATTCAAAAGAAAAAGAATGAGATCAATAATCCAAACAAATCTTGGAATCATTATGACTCATCTCAAAATTACTAAATCTATTACGTCTAAAATGTTAAATTTTCAATTGAATTTACAAGGACTATCGAAACTAGGATCTAGAAAATAAGAAAAATTAGATATGCGATTTCCCACTGGCACAAGTAGCTAGTCCTTGAGTCCAGATTTTTCTTATAAGTAAATCATAAAATGTATAAATAGAGAAAAGCATATTAAAAAAACTAGTCCTTTAAGGGATCATATTTTGAATTTTGAGTTTTTCCTTGTAATATATATATTGATTATGTAGATATGATTGGGGATCTCTCATAAGAAGAACCCTCATTGAGGTAATACCAGCTATAATGCTGCAGTGAATAATATAAGTGTTTCATCAGACTCATCACACTTGACTTCATATTTTGATGGGCTGTTTTGCCGTAACCAGCAAATAGCAGGCTATAGGTTTTCCACAAGCAGAGGAAGAATGAGTTGTCAGCCATGGATTCTTCCCCCTTAGTTCTGGCAACTAAACATCCTACCTTCTAAACCTGTCTAAAGAGAAGGGTGTAGAAATGGTGTCTTCCTACACCCATTTCTCTCCATTTGGTTTTGTACTGTATTAAACTGAGCTTAGTGATTATTTCTATTAGAAAGAATGATGCAACACAATCTTCCTCTTTGATCTTGTGCTGTCTTAACCTAAGCTTGATGAATATCTTCTAATTAGAAGACTGGTGCAAAACAAACTTCCTTCCTTGATTTTTCTCCATCTGGATTTCTACAGTAATAAGCTTATAAAAAAACAGCAGTATGATCTAAAAAAAGTCAAAGAACAAAACAAATTCTTCTTCTTTTAAATACTTTGTATGTTCTCCTTGCAGGCTGAATACAACTACTGTTATACCTTCATTGGATCTCTATTGGAACACTTGCAAGAAATTGGCCCTAAGATAGTCGTCACAAATGCAGAAGGTAGTAAAGAAACTGACAATAATGACCAGGAAGAAGGTACCAGTCAGGGTCGCCGTTCTTCTCGAAGATCGAGTGATTCCTCTTCCTTTTTCACTGCTCTGGACATGGACACACCGTTCAATATTGGAAACCTCTCTCAGTTCCATTCAGCCTTATCTCCCCTGCACCTCTCGCCTTGCAGTTCTCCGATGACAAGGAATGCTGTTCTGTCAGCCGCAGACACTTGTAGCCTCTATGATCTGGAGAGCTCACAGACCTTTTTAAAAGTTCCGTGGTCTCCACGTGAAAATGTTAACGGGAGGCCCCATATGTTTGAGGCTAACAATAACTGTATTCGGGAGTCGGTGACACTTCCTTTTCGAAACAAAGCACGAAGCATTGCAAAGGCCGCATATAACAGTCGAGCAAGCAGATTCATTCGAATTCCTTCCTCTTCCGTTCACAAAAAAGAGAATGATATTATTCATGATGAGGAGATAAGAGGCTGGGAAATGCCAGAAGTAATGAACGGAATTTGTGGGAAGCCCACCACAAAAGAATTTTTTTCAGCTGCTCGGAAACAGCTCAGTCATCGACAAATTCATTCTGCCAGACACAATTTTATGAACGGTCACTGCACCTTAGAAGTACAGCACAGTCAAAGACATGGACAAATTGAATGAAACTTGAAATTGAAGAATTTTTTGGCGCACTTATCTTTTGAAAACAAAAATGTGTGGTCTGGCAATGACCGATGCCTTTTGTTATCATGTTGTCTGGAGACAACATCCTGACAAATCAAAATAGGCAGCAGCAGCAGAATCCTACATTGCTGAAACAGGTCAATTCCTGCCAGACCTGACCAGTAGTTTGACCCCTTATTCCATAGGGAAATTGATGGAAAGCAGAGTTCTCTCC
>OY735235.1:37847621-37850121 GCA_963457665.1 Thysanoteuthis rhombus | reverse complement strand
TCATAATCACAAATGTCAAGTAATCATTATTTATATTTATTTGGTTATTACTTTGTTCTTATTCTGATTAAAGTTCCATGAACAAATGATTATTTGAATTATGAAACAGTATTTTCACAATTCATTCTTTGCTAGACTTTTCCTCCTATCATTGTTGCTTTTTATCAAAACTTTCTCAGAATAAGTATACTGAAAAAAATTCAAGAAGTAGCTTCCATTATATTATTTGAATTTTGAGATTAACTATTTTCACTACTCATTTTGGCTAATCTTTTCTTCCTCTTGTTGCTTTTTATCGTAACTTTCTTGGTTGAATAGTGTCTGGTCATTGAAATTAGTAGTGTAAAGTAATAATAAGGACATAATTTCTAGACTCACATTCTATAACCCATTGGAAGCTTCTTCTCGGTTCTTACCTCAAGATACTTGCCTCAACTGTCGGAGAATAATCTATCTGATTAACTCTGCAATAGTCTCTTGACTGACTCTATGTATACAAAATCAACACAGGTATCTAGTGATCATAACAGAATGCTTTCATTACTCTCTTGCATCAAATAACATTTTAATTTATCTACAAGTTTTATTTCTTACTGGTCAGTCAAATCATATTTTTAGAGATTTGAAATTTTGTATACACTAACAGAAACACATAATTGTAGCTATACTGTAGAAGGCTACTCCCAACAAATACACAACAGATACTGTCTGATGAAGGCAGACTAAGCTGTAAGTGAGTCATCATTGACCTATCAAAAACTTTGTTCATGCTGGCCCAATCAAATTGCTTGTTGGCTTTAATAAGGGAAGGAAATTATTACAAATATATTTCATTCGTAATTAATTTTGACTAGATTCTTTTTCCTTCCCTTTTTATTGTTGCTTTTTATCTTATCTTTTTATTTTAAGCACCAAAGGCTTCATGGTAGAGTCAAATCTACAGTCTTCTAGCATCTACTTATTCATTAATTGATTAATTATTTCATGATTGATAATAAAAAATAATTCATCAAAGAGATTCAGATAACTCAAATACTGATACTTGATTTATTTTCATTATTCAAGTTTCGGCTTAAACAAATTGATGTCCAAATTAACCAGAATCTGGATTGATAGATAGATAGATAGATAGATAGATAGATATGAGCAAGTAAGATAGATAAATTTGCACAGACAGATTTATCAATAGATAGATAGATATATGTGAACAGACTTCAACCCCATCCATGCCTGAGAAACCTGGACATGGTCTTTGACTGTAGGAATGCAGCGACAATCCATATAACCATTAGGTAGCTTCAGACTTGGCTTACCGTAGTAAACCAGTTTGGCTCACCTGGCTTGGATTTATCAACATGGCATCTTGCCTCAAGTCCTCAGTTTCCTACTGATTTACAAGGTATCCCTGCCAACAATGGAGACCCTGGAGAGGAGTATCAGCAGCAGTGCAGTACTATATAAGAGGAGCAGCAAGCTCCAACACTTTATCTGAAGTTAAGGTTTTTTTACATGGGAGCGGTGATGCTCTATTTGACTCCAGGGACTCAAAAGTGAGATCAATGGGCATTATGCTGTGGATAGGCAGTAAGTGGTGAGGCCAGGAAAAGAGAGTCTTGACTGAAACACAGAGCTATGGTAGGCATGGTGGCAACAGAACAGGTAGGATTGGAAGCTATCCCACAACCTCACTATGATAGGGCCCAAGGCAAGGACAGATGCCTTATAGTCCTGGAGGAGGTGGGGGTAGGTGTCAAAGAGGAACAGATCAGCAGGATAGAGGTCATGTAACAACAGGGAAAATAGACAAGGTGGGAGGTTGTGCTGAAGAGGAAGATGTCCTGGCAGTCCATATTCCATATTCTTTATGATGTCCTTACTAGTACAGCAAATCTGGAGCAATATTCTCCAACATCTTCTCTTTCAATGGGAAAGGTTCACTTGAGAATAGCCTCAACAGCTGCCCAACATCCCTTGGTAAACGCTGCTACCACTAACAGTACAAGCAAATGCTGAGCACAGTTGCAGGGACCATCTCCAAAAAAGCTAACAGCAACAAGCATGTCTACAGCTTCACCTTTGTCAGAACTTGAAAGCAACCTCAGACACAGCCTAGAATAACAACATCTGGTCTGCTCACCTTTGTCATACAGGGAGCTGTGGGCTGACTTGGAGAGGTAGTTCCCAGACAATATCTCACATGTTATGACAATATTGTTGATACCAGACTGACTGCTATCATTATTCTCTTCAAACCATGTGTCCCTTATGGAGCTGACAGTTCCCTAGAAGGACCGTTTGGAAGAGGAAAATGTGCAGGAGCAGTCCATGTGCCAAGAACTGGTGGGCTCTCTGTGAGTCCAATGAAGTTGAATGTAGTGGCTTGGCTGGCTATTTGTTGTACAGGCTCCACATGACATCGCTTAGATTGGCAAGAAGGAAAACCATAAAGTACACTATGGAAGCTGCAGAAAGGGCCTCCAGATAGCTTGGGATCAAGAGG
>OY735235.1:37537621-37840121 GCA_963457665.1 Thysanoteuthis rhombus | reverse complement strand
ATACTTACAACATTCATACATACACACAGATATTTTGAGCAATTCAACAATACAACATATACACACTTGTAGATAATTTGAAGAATTCTGAAATACAACACAGACATATACTTTGTTTATGTTATATTATAGAAGGTGAGAAAAATGTCTGTTCTAAGTTTATACTAACAAGTTATGAAATATGAAGCTATTAATTAAAATAACATCTATTTATTTAGTTTTGATTGTTTCTGCTAAAATAGCAATTTCTCTATTAGGGTTGCCATACAACTGTATCTTCCCAGATATGTCCTCTACTTCGTTCTCAAAATCTTCATCTGGGAGGAATTTTTACAATTCTTCAAAAGTCCAGAATTTCAGCTTCCATTGTTTTCTTTAAAAATTGTTATAATGAAAGAGAGACTGAGACAGGTTGAGAGAGAGAGGAGGATGCCCGCACAGTTTTGCCAACTTAGCAGTTTTAGGGCTAGTATGTTGTGCCATGCACTGCTTTTTCTTGTTCTTCTTCTTGCATATTAATTTTTTTTTATATTGCTATTACAGCCATAAATGAAATGTTGAAAGTATACCATTTATTTCTTATGGCTTTTTCTTACACTGTAGAATTTGTTTATCTTGCCCTGCATTTAAGGCCTTTCAGCAATTTTCAACCTTAATCTAGCCGCTATCACTATAATATTCATGTATGTTGACAACCATGGCAGTGACCAGGAACTTTTCTTTTTTTGAATTATGGTGACTGGGAACTTTTTTTTTAATGTTCTGTTATGGCAGCCCTATTTTCTATGCAATGTTCCTTCAGTTTTCAAAACTGTTTTGCATTTTATCTGGTCTCAAAAATTGAATATGCATTTTTCTCTTTAACTTTCAAAACTTGAATAATTTTCTCAAAAAATTTGCTGACAAATTTCAAAGATTAGTGTAAAAAAACAAAAAATCTACAAAAGAGCAATTATTCTCCAGAGAAGGCAATTTTTTCCGTCTTTTCTCTGGTAATTTTTGTGTCCCTGCAATTGCATACATACTGCCCCCTCCCATGTGTAAATAGGATTTCCTTCAAATAATAGAGACATAATTGTAGTTAAATGGCTTCTTCCAGATTTTCTGCTCTTCTGAAAATTTGTCAGAATATTTCTTTGATCTTGATGAATATAAACGTTTGTTTATTTTTGTTGAATGATGAAAAATTACAAATGTGAGACCAGGTAGAAAAAAATTATTAGAATAACATGGCCGTAAAGATTTATTGAACAGATACTTCCAAATGTCTTTGGTCAATTGAATGATATTGGAATTTTGGTCATTGTTGATGAAAATGGCATCTGATTTTGGTGTAGAATTTTCTTTTTTGTAAGATAGATATATGTTTGTATTTTTCAAAGACAAAATGAATGAAAGGTATAACAAAATATTAAGAAATAACGTATTCTTCATTTCACTTTTAGGAGGGCTATAAGACAATCTTTTATCAATTTAGTAATTAGCTTTTCTCTTCATCTTATTATTGATGCTTTTTATTACAACATACAGGTCATTCTGTGACTTGTAAGTAAGTTACATGTCTCTGCTCATCAGAGGCTTATTCTTTATTTCCTATCCATGCTGCTTACTGGACAGTTATGATATGTAAAAACTACATGATTATTGCAATAATGGTCAACAAAACAAGATGAAAGATAAACTAGTTAGAGATTAATAGTAAAGACAATACTTCATCTAAAAAATTCAGACAACTTGAGTTTATTACATCTTCAACCTTGTTTAAATCAATTGAAATGAGTGAAAATATGAAAAAATTGAACATTTTTAATTTCACTTGTACTTACAAAATAATTTATATCCATATACATGTATTAGTACCTAATATGTCCTACTCATTTTTTTTAGTTTGACAGAGAGCCCACTAGATTTTAACAGTCTGTGATGATTCTCAAGTCCCTGTACCAAACATCAAAAAGACATAAATTAGCTTCTCCTTGGATATTCACTCCATTCCATGAAGGCGACTTTTGCAAATAGATTACAGATTCTCAATTGGATTTAAATGCAAAAGTTTCAAAGCTAGTCTATATGCCTCCCATTCAGGATTTCTTTCACCTTTTCTGAGGTGTAGCACAGGGCTGGATCTTGCTGAAATATACCTGACCCGTAGGATAGATCTTTTCCTGTACAGAAAGTACTTTCCTTTGAAAAACTGAAGTACTATTGTGAGTGCAGATACCTTCAGCTGGGTGCAACTTACTGGCGCCATAATAGTTGAAGCATCCCAATAATATCTTTTATATGTGTTCCATGCATTGATTATATGGAATTCCTAAAGTTTCTCGCCTGGTGACCTCCAAACATGCTGACTTCTCTGACTTTGAACAAAGAAATTACTTTCATCACTGAATAATATATTTCTCCAATCTTCTTCGGTCCAGTCTCCATTTGTGGTGTTTTTCTCTTGTTGCCTTTGTCAGAAGTCATATCTTTATTTGCTTTCGGGCTTTTTGACCGACCTATAGGAGTCTTCTGATCTTTATGTGTTTCCTGGGTGTTACCCCTGAATTGGAAAACAGTTGTGTCACAACTAAACAGGGGTGTGACCAAGAACTAGAGTAAAAAAGTAAAAAAAAATCTCAGTTTGTTTCAATTAATTTGCAAAAGGATGTACTATCATTTCTAGGTTTTTAAAAAAAGCAACAAGATGAAAGGAAACCTAGTTGAAAATTAATGATAACAAAAATTCTCCTTTTAAAAGATTCAGGCAACATACGACTATTACATCTATTACTACTACTAGGTATAAAAAAGCAATAAAAAGAAGATAAAAGAAAAACTAATTATTGAATCTAATAATAATGACAATTCTTCATCTAAAAAATATAGACTACTTAATACTTAAACCCATCATTACTATTAGGTGTAAACAAGCTACAAAAATAAGATGAAAGAAAAACTAGTTATTTAAATTAATAATAATGGCAACGCTCCATTTAAGAAACTTAAACAACTTGATACTATTATATTTATTACTATTAGATAGATTCTTCATTTTACTTTCAAGCAGTTTAGCCATGAAAATTATGGATAACAACTGCTGTAAAACCTATTACTCTGAATTAAAATTATAAGGGATTACTGAATGTCATTCATGTTCGTAAGAGGAGAACCTGTTAATCATATACATAAAACAATTCATTTTTCAAATTTGCAAAGATGTAAGAAATAGCATTGTTTCATGATAATCATATGGTTTTAATGAATATGCAAGCTTAACCTTTTGATAATAAACATTAAGAAAGCAGCCAGGGGTTAGATCCAATTTCATATATTGTTCTGGAGGTGCCTTTCCTCAAGCAATGTGTAAAATTTTTGATGGGTATTTCTTTTTCTTTTTAAATTTCAAGACTATTCCAACAATATTTTTATTCAAATAAACATCACATTTTCTCTGAATTTAACAATGAATCAAACCCTAATCATAGATTCATCACCTTTTTTGTCAAACAAATATCAAATCTTTATATTCATCGCTGTTAATGAAAAAAAAATTTGATCAAAGCACTGAAATCACAATACCTCATTGGATCTAGTGTCAACCCAATGTGACAAATACAGTACCTGACCATTTATCCAGCAAGCTTGGGATCAGATTTCTGTTTTTTTTTCAGATTTATGGACTAAAGCTTGATATATATATATATATATATATATATATATATATATATATATATATATATATATATATATATATATTGAAATATAAAATAAATAATGAAAAGTAAAGAACAAAATTGTATTTAACATCTATTAATTAATACACTTCTAAATTGTTTGATGTTAATCAATCCTCTTAAAATTCTTAATTAAATTATACAATGAAAAGTAAACAAAGAAAAGTGGAAAACACGACAGTTTTTAACATACAAATTAATCCACTTCAAAAAACGGTTTGTTTAATCAATATTAATTCACTAATCTTCATCTGAAGACAACTCAACCATGCCAAAAAACTTAAACAGCAAACAGCTACAAAGCCTACCTGATCAAAACTAGCCAGTTTTCTAGAAGCCAGATAAATGGTCCAGTTCTGTATCATGTAAAAATCTTCGCAAAAAATGAAATTTTTTTTTCAAACTGGATTTGATAACTACAAGTTTTGTTTTTAAATTCAACCATATTTTGTTTGTATATTTGAACAAACCAGAACCATTTTTTTTTAAAATGATTTTTTCTCTTAATCGCATCATTGCTGAAGTAATTTGGATTCAGAATATAAAAAGACAAATAAATGGTCCAAACATTTGTTTCAATTTACCAAAATTTTGGTCGGGTCATTGCCTGAATAAATTGAGTCCCATATTTGTAGAGTCTCCACCTTACCAATTTCAGTTACACAGGCATTTTATTAACTTCTGATTGTTTCTGTCTCACTTGGCTCATTTGACACATTGTCCTCTTCCAAATAGAAACCGTCAACAAAAACTCAGTTTTTAAGCTGGTCTGGCTAGCTATATATATATGTATCACATGTGCAGGCTGCACAAATGGAGCAAGAGGGTTGAAAGTTTCAACATTTACTCCTTAATAGGTCTAAAAAAAAACATTTTCTGTTTTTTTTTTTTTTAAATCCCCTTCCTCCAAATAGGTTTTTAATTCAATGTAAGTTTATTATAAATTGATCCCTTAGTTTGTGTCAGCCAGCATTCAGGCTTATTTTTGGAAATTTTTTCAATTTTTTTAATTGATCACCCCCCCACCCCCCAACATAGCATGCTGCCAAAAGACATTGGTCCCATGGCACTTTCTATTGGGTGACTGATCAGACCTGCATCTTTATAACATTTTCTTAAATGACATTTTGTAAATAGTTTCTAGTAATTTTGACTACTATTTTCCTTCAACTTATTTTGTTGTTACTCTTTCTTACAACTCTGGTCTTTGACCTATGGCAAAAAAACAAACATGGTGCTGGAGAGATTGAAAATGAAGGGTAGATATAAGGGTTATATTTGATCTTCTACCAAGCCTTTGAGTTTCCATGGCTCAGACGGATAAAGGTAGCTGGGCATTCATCAGGATTCCCCAAGCAAAAAGGATGTGAGTTCAAATCCCACTGGGAGATTATTCTTTATTTCCTATCTGCACAATTTGCTTACAGCTGTAGATTGATTAAGTTAAGTTGGGATTGAAACCAGTTAATATGAAGGGAAGTAGTTGACAAAATCCTACTCTATAAACCTCAAAAACATTTCTGGCTTCATAACTTTCTTAAAAAAAGCCAAGTTTGAAAAACAGACAAGACACTTGTACACAATCTCTATGATTCTTACTTTTTCATTCCCATCTGTTATGTTTCATTTTCTGTTTTTCTTCCGATTGTTTCTTCTTTCTTTTCTATTCTTCTATTCTATCTTTTCTATCTCTTCAATTCTGCTCTATTCTTTTATCCTGTTCTATTCTATTTTTAATTGTTGCCACACAATCTTCCTAACCTCACTTCCCTCCATTTGACCCTGTGCAGTAATAAACTAAGCCTAGTGAATATTATCTACTTGGAGGCTTGCAACACAATCTCCCTACCCTCATTTCTCTCAATTTGGCCTTGTAGCATATGAACCAAGTTTAGACAATATTGAGGACAAAACAATCATGCTAAGAGTTAAAATTGTTTTCTTGATTGCAATTTTATTTCTGCATATCCCTTGAACCAGGAAACTTTTTTTTTCATTTATTTGTTGGATTTATTATTTGATTTTAATACACAAAATCTACCTTTTGCAAACAGAACTTTTTTTTTTAAATTTGTGTGCATTCTTTTCATGAAAAAAACTCCTTTCTAATTTTAGATGACTGACCTCTTGAGTTCAAAGGTCAGTCATTAGATTTTTTCGAAAGATGAAATGAAAATTGAAGAGGGAAAGGAAAATGAATAAAGGTACAAACGACTTAAGGATAATTTCCTGTTTTTACGCACATGTCATTGAAGTCTGTGTTCACCTTTATATATACACCCATATATACATATACACACATATATACATCTATATACACACACGCATACACTCAAATATCCTGGGGGTGGGCGTGGGAGCTTCTTGATATCAAAATATCATAATTTGGAAACATCTGTCATATTCATATTAACTCACTCACAAAAAACACGTACTTACGAACAGACACCAACACACTTTCACAAATACCTATATTAGCTTACAAACCAGCACATATACTCACATACCAAAATAGACATGTGCTCAAACACACCAACACATACACACACACACGTATACACAAAACAACAACCTCACGCACACGTACTCACATCATATCATGAAGTCAATGAATGATTCATATATTTCTATGTATATGTGTGTGTGTATATATATATGTGTATGTATATATATATATATATATATATATATATATATATATATATATATATATATATATATTTGTGTGTGCATGTGCTTACCTGGATTTATAGATATGTATAAAATTACATCGCACATCTATAAATGCAGCCCATTATGAACATAAAGAGACTGATTTTTTAAGAATACTTCAATGCAATAATTCACCAAAAACTATTTGGCAGCTTTTCATTTAGGTAGTCACAAATGCAACTAGAAGTATTGCAAGTGACAGTTATTTTTTCTTGTTCAATCATCATTAATTAATGGGAAAAAATATCTGGGTTTTTGGATTGGCTGGCAAAGAG
Source organism: Thysanoteuthis rhombus (assembly GCA_963457665.1). Taxonomy (NCBI): domain Eukaryota; kingdom Metazoa; phylum Mollusca; class Cephalopoda; order Oegopsida; family Thysanoteuthidae; genus Thysanoteuthis; species Thysanoteuthis major. The sequence continues at coordinate 37,833,415 of OY735235.1, read as the reverse complement.
AAATACTCCAGTTACGAACAGAACAATAATTTTTAAAACAAAAAAAACAAAGCAAAGGAATGGTAACTGCGAAATTTTGAGGGACGCTATGGAACAAAAGGTTGTTACTTCTTTACTGACTTTACTCTTACAATGAATTAGAAGCAATCAGACATATCTCTGACAGAAAATTTCTCAGAATGCTTTTAGAACAAAATGAAGTATAGGAGTTTTACAAAACAATCTTTTCATGGGGGATGGTTCAAAATTAGAGAATGGCGAGTATATCCCTGTCAATATATTCACGGATATATCTGAATTCCAATGAGATGATTTTTTATGAAAAAAATATTGAATTGTTTCATTGAAACCATAGTTTCAAATGGTGGGTAGGAAATATCTTTATTGACAGAATTGTTACCTTTAATTAAGTCAATTGTTACTGACAGAAAAGCAAGAAAATCACAATGTTCATTATATAAGTATAAGATGATATTAATCTCTTTAAGTTCCTAACAGGCTTCATATCAATGAATCTGTTGTTTGACGCACACGCATGCCTATATACATATACAAGTCTACATTAATTATATATATATATATATATATATATATATATATATATATATATATATATATATATATATATATATATATATATAAGAGAAAAAGATAATACTGATTTATATGTGTGTATGTGTACGTATGCATATACTTTTGGGGGCACCTGGTCAATGACCTCTCAGCCACCCACCACCCAGCACAAAACCTTTATCAATATTTGTAAATAAAAAAACAGCTTATTTATTGCTGTTCATTTGTTATCCCAAACATTTTGGGGAGTTTTTTTTTCATTTTCTATCGCCCTTCACCTGTTTGTCCGTCTGTCTCTCTTCCTCTCCTAGTTTTCATGTATGCATAAACATTTTTTAAATAGAAATTGCACATCTGATATTTCTGTTGTTGTATTCCAGGCCTGTAGCCAGAAAAGATGCTAAAGTAAACTGGTGTAGTTGACACGTCATGAGATTTGGGATTAGGGCTAAGGGCTTCCATATTTCTTTCTCTCTTGCTATATATACATATATATATCTATATATATATATATATATATATATATATATATTTACACAGCGTTGGAATGCACGTGCCGTTGTGCTCCCAATAAAGTCACCATCAGATGATGACCCTAGGGTGTGGTGCGGTTGTAGGGCTGGAATATCTTTACCACTGACCAAGGAGGCTGCCTCAGAAGTATCTCACAATATACTACAAGACTTACATATCTATATGAGAGTATATGAATAAAATCCTGGAAAATGTTTTCTTTCGAATGTTATAAGTTTACTCCAATGAAAAGCAATTAGAACGCTTGTAACACTATCTGCAAGATGTAGACATAGTTGGAGATGAAGGAGAAAAATAAGTCTTTCCATCGTTCATCTCTACCTTCATTAAAGAATCTGATTTTTTCCAGGATCTTTTTGATATAACCTGGTATATATGTATATAAAAAGAAATTATATATATATACATATATTGTTACTTGGTCTCGCAAATGAGAATTTTTGAGGGGACTCCACAATCTCTACATGATTGCCATTGGCCGGTAAGACAGACAAGTTTTTTTGTAATGAGTGCAGAAAGACTTGTGACTGGAGGAAACATCAATTTTACAGAGCTACCTCCTCTTCCTCTCCTGATTCTGCGATTGGATTCAGTAAGGAGGGGGAGGTCGCCTGGAAGACCTTATGGCGCCATGTCTGCCTGCCAGCAGACTCCACTTATCACATACACACACATATATATATGTATATAAATATATATATGGGTGTGTATATACATAATTTTATTTTACATACATATGTATATAATTTTTTATATATATATACACAAGGTGCTACCCAAAAATTCAGGGAACTTAAGGTTTAAAATAGCTTCCTTAAAGAAAGAAAAAATTGATAGAAAATGAGGTTTTTTATTTCCTGGTTGGGTGATTTTGGGAGATGTGTGAAATACCCAGCGAGGCAAAGGAAATGCTGGGTAACTTGACAGATGAACTTCTCCAAGCTTTTCATTAGCACCTCGTAATATGCCCATAAAATTGACATTTTTAGTCACGTCCCTCTTTTTCTCTTTTGACTTGTTCACCATTGTTTCTTGTTCCAACCTCATCTTCAACCAGTGCCAGTGCAGGGTTTCACAATCTGCAGAGGCCTCAAAGAATTTAAAAGGCGTGTTTGTTTTTAAGTATTGTGAGACCTGGCGGGACTATCAGGAGGGTTTCATGCGCCCTAGACGAGACTTGAAATTTGCACAAGGGTTTCATGCACCCTAGACAAGACTTGAAACTTGCACCTCCTGATTGTATTCTAACAACTATTTTTTCCAGTTTGGAGTGCACCCCTAAGACCTTCGCACCCTAGGTGACCACCTAGGTTTGCCTCATAAATGGGCCTTGTGGCATAATTTTTAACAAGGGGCAACCAAGCTTTAGGGCCTCACAGAGTCTAAATCTGGCAACATTGTGTTTGTTTGCAAATTTACCTTTTTCAGTTGAAACTTTTAACTGAATTTATTTTCTGAAAAAAAAGGAAGAGTTTATACAGTGTTATGTGAAAAACGAAGCCTAAAATGTATAATCCTCACATGGACTTCTCACCTCTTTATGTGATAACTTTTTGAATTACATGTTGCATAAATTCTTTTTGAGAAGACAAAAGAACATGTCCTTAATTTAATCACCCTCAATAAAAACTTCGGAGCAATACTTACAATTGAATATTGCTTTTAAAAAAAGTGTTTTTCCTTTTTTTGTTGTTTTGATAAAAAAAAAAAAGACTGAATTTATTGTTTCTGAATTAATACAGAGGAAGCCACTTAGTGTGATCACTTTAAGACTTGTCTTTTAGATAACAATAACACGCTGATAACATTCATTGTTATGAATCAATTTCATCATTGTTAATAACTTTAGCATTCCCACCGAAGTCACCATCAGATGATGACCCTAGGGTCTGGCACAATTTCAGGACTGCAACATCATTACCACTGACCCAGGCTGTCTCAGAAGTACCTCACAATACTTCCAGATTTATACATTCATATCAGATTGGAAATTTCAAAATTGATATGAAATTCATTTTTTAAAGTTTTTAATTCATTTTAAATGAAGTGTTTGGGACCAACTGATTTTGATAACAATAGTCGTTCGTTAACATTATCTGTGATTATAATAAATTGCTTCCTTTGCATTTAGTAATGATTTTTATTTCAGCAAAAAAATATTTCTTCTCTCTCATTTTTGGTTGCTTTTCATTGCAAGACCATCAGTCTATAGCTGTGAGTGAACAACATGGATTGGAAATGAAGAATTAACTTGCTGTGAGATTCAAACTCACATCCTTTAATTTTGGGAAGCCTAGCTATACATAACAGCTGCTCCACCATTTGAGCTACAAGAGTTTTATGGCTCACAGATGATCAACTCTAATCATATAGTCTTAACCTTTATCTGCCCCTGATTGTACAGCGCCATATTTGTTGGTGTTTTGATACACACTAGATAGTAATAGTAATATTATCTTGATTTCTCCTTCCATTAAATGAAACATTGTCAACAATTACCAATTTTTGACATTTCTTTCATCTCGATTTTAGTTGCCTTTCATTACAACTACTTAGACAGACAGCCACAGACTTACAGTCTAAGTGGATGAAAAGCAACTAAAATCAAGATGAAAGAAATACTAGTAAAAACAGATGAGTAATAGTAGACAATGCTCTATCTGATTAAAAATAAATCAAAATAATATTACAAGTAAATTTGAATTTTGCTGGAAATAGAAGAATCAAAGATTGAGTCGAACAACACAAAAGAAAATGGAGAAAAAATTAGGTGAGTTTATTGTTGCAAAGTGCATTCAACATACATTCCAAAAAGATTAAACTTTTTCAGAGGTTATTGATGGACAAGAAGTAACAATACCCCTGATGTGTAATCTATGAGGCAGTGAAACAATTCATTGAAAAAGAGAGACACAAGAAATCGTGGTGTGGTTAGAGCAAGAGTCAATGTGTGGGTAGCCTAATAGTTAACAACATGGAGAACAGAATGCAGTAAATAGCAGGGTAGTTAAAACCCATTACTCTTGTAAGGCAGTCCATCTTGGGAGCTAGACTAGAACCTGGGCCCCATAATAACCAACAATTGCAATAGTTGAGTCTTTGAATCATTCAAGAAATTGAGACAAAATCATTTCCTAAGGCATTGTGCGATATGGAAGCAACTGAGTTAGATGCAGAACCCCAAAAATGGATGGGTTAGAGTACTCATCAGATGTGAAGGGGTTCAACCATACAATGAGACAAAAAAACCTATAAACTGATAGTAAAGAAAAGAAAAATCGACCCACCGAAACTAACAAAAAACAAAATTACAACAAAATAAAGGAAGATGCTTACAGGAAAAAGTTAGATACCTATAGAAAGATTCTGAATAAATCAAAGCATTCCCTGATGTCTGTACTTTCTAAAATGAGGCAGAGTAAACAGAGGGCTACAAAAAAGAAAAATGGTGTTAGAATGGGGTGAAAGCCCCTTCCCCCAAAATGATGGTAACATGCATTAATACTGGTATAATTATACAATATGGCAATAGGCCTATTAAACAATCAACCAGGAGACAGAAATGGTATCCATAGAATTGTGGCAGGAAATAAGAGAAGAGAAGGCAAAAAAGATTTTATACAAAGAGGGCAGACCACAGGATTTTGTAAGAGTAAAAGAATAAAAATAGATGAATTTAAATATATAACTAAAAGGGACAAAAATTATCACTGAGGAAAGTAGCCATACAAGTATCTATGAGGCTTAATCAGGCACAGAGCCAGGATTTCAAGACATTTAGTGAAGATGGAACTCGCTGTATAGTAGGAATTGCTTTGATAGACCAATTAACCATTATCCCAAGGAGAGGCATTTTTTTTTTTTTACTGAGCTCTTAATAGCCGTTTAATAACCCTATTTTATCATTAATGCTTGCCTCCGTTCCCAACCACTGACAATCCCTTCATTTCTTATTTTCAATGCATTTCTATAGTAAAACATTTACAATTTGCATATAATAACCCTATTCTATCATTAATTTTTGCTTTAATTCCTGGCCACTGAAAATACCATTCTTTCTCATTTTCAATGAACAACATACAGATTGGGTTGTGAAAACAAATTTCAAGTACGTGATTATAGATTTATCAAAGTCCAGTTTTAATTCATGTTACTTTATCGATTTCCATTCATAGTGAATAACCTTTAGCTCATTCCTCTGAGACCAACACTTACCAAGAGAGGACCATTACAAATTCTTTGGTGAGAGAAGCCAAAATTTACTTTTTGTATCCTCTACACAATCTTGCACCTAAGACAAAGACAGTCCTGGATTGGTGGTGCCTGAAGGGTTGCCAGCTTCATCTATTTTTTCCTGAAAAGCTACTCATCTGTCAGCTTCAAACTTGAAGCTGACTGCGTTTAAGTGTCATGTCAGCCTTTCCTATCACCTGCTGCCTGGTCCCTTCAGTGTTGGTGGATGCTGGCTAGAGAAAGCTGCTTCCTGAGCTGGTATTTAAAGCATTTACCGGGGACTCTACATGTGCGTATTCCTTCACAAATTGTTGTTGTTGTTCACTCCTTCCACCTGCACTGGTTGTTTGAAATGGAGATCAGCTCCATACATAAAGTCCATTCTTCAGGCTTGGTGCCCTGCATCAGTAGCTTAGCAAACCAAGACTACCAAGGTGACAGCCTGCTCTTAGATGGAATGTCATATATATATATATATATATATATATATATATATATATATATATATATATATATATATATATAAACATAAAATTTGATAAACAAATAAGTCACATTACACCTTCAAAAAATGCTGTTTTCTTAAACCTTTGAAAGTTACATCAGTTTCCTCTGATTGTTGGACAGCAAACAATAAATAAATAATCATTTTACGTGGAATGTAAGTATTAAATGATCAACTTATTGAATCATTAATGATATATTTATCATCAGTCAACATGGTACATGAACAACTTAGCATTACCTTACAATACCAATAAACTTTGTTGGTTTCTCTTATTTATCTATTTGCAAATGCATAAAAAAAATCTAGGGTCATTCAGGTCATATCAGATAGCATTGATTTTTTTGAGGGTGCCTTTACTTTGAAATATATAGTCCGAATGAGAGAAATATATAGATGTCCCAATGATAGAGAGGGAGAGAGGAAACTGCCCTTTATAGAGAAAGAATTAATAGGTACATAAGTAGCATTACACACACACACACACACACACACACACACACACACACATTATATATATATATATATAGATATAGATATATATTGATAAAAGACTAATTGTTCAAACTGACATTATGTGATTAAGGTGTTGTTGGGTTAGGGTTAAACTCTGCTTGAATTACCTCTAATAGATTTTGTGATTTTTCACCAAATATCACATAAATTTTTATTCATATACTTATGGTAACTGTCAGCAATGCAATGGAGCATGACTAGATATATCTACATAGATAAATATAAAATCATCTGACAACTCTATCTCCAAAGTATAACAGGTAAGAGCATCTAACTACAATAGAAGAAATCTATGTCTGTGTGTGCGCATTTATATACTTGACAACTGGCCACTGTATGTACGAAGTTGACATTCACCAGATGTATCAGTCAGTACACAAGGCAGTGTTGATTTTTTGATTTATTTGGACCAGCGGTTTTCAGGGAATCAAATAAAAACGAATAAAAAAATTATGGATTATAGATCTTTTATCTATAATTATAGATCTAAATTTAGATCTAAAATATCTCAATTGGCAACACTGACAGTAAGTAACCAAAATACTTGTACTTAACTTCTTATTGGAACCTTTAAGTAGACAAGGAATGGAGCAAAGCAGGTAATGGCGAGCAAGTGAAAGGTCTGTATGATATGTTGCATGAAGATCTCCCCATCCTATGATTGTTTGCTGCTTGGCACTGGCAACTCGAGGTATCATCAAGCAGCAAAATATGGCCTGGGCCAACTCGGAGATGGGTGGGGGGTCAACACGAATGTCTGCAGTGCTTCTGTTGGCACAACCCAGCCCTGTGTGTGCAGCAGCTTTCAAAAGTTATTCCAATCAATCAATTTTCAAGTTCAGAGGTCTTCTGCAGCATTCCTTGACCTTTTCATAACCTTCTTGTTGAAACTTCACAAACCATTCCCAATACATGATTTCACCTACATCAGCTTCAGTGATCCATCACCTCATTCCCACCGGACATCCAGCATTGCCCAGGAAAAAAAAAGCTATAAATCTAACAACGCTGAGTAGCAAATGATATTTCATGAAATCAAATGGGTAGGTGGGAGCACATGCAGACCCTAAAGAAATCGACAATTTTTTTTAAAAATATGCCTCGAGGATATTTGATGTAGGTAATATGAATCCTGCTGATTTTGCCCTCTGTTCTGTGATGCATAGTTCTCAACATCTTAGAGTATATATATATATATATATATATATATATATATATATATATATACTTTGGTACTTTATAATATAGATAGATACAGCCAGAAATACATTAGCACTGAAAGAAAAGAGAAATCCCCATTTGCAGTTTTCTTATGACAAATGGTCCAGTTGTAAAATACTTGAAATTTTTTTAAAAATCAAAACGAACAAATTTCCAGAAAGTTTGAAGGTCAAATAGATTGAAAGAAAATAAATTTCTCTGTCGGAGTTTGAACTTGGTCTACCAATTACATTTTCCAATCATCTAACCTCAGTTATTGAGCTACCATGATCTTGAAACCTACAAATTAGTGTCCAAAAAGAAATTTTAAAAAAGGGTTGATCACATGTATAAGTTCAAATAAAAGGTGAAAAAAACCTTCCCTGGATTAAGCTGATACCAAAATATATAATTGATTTTATGAATCTAACTCTAATAGTTTTTGAGATTACTAGATGAAAAAAAAAAAGAAGAATTTTCAAGACAGACTTTTTCAGAAAGCATAAATGCACACATCAAAGAAATTGACTCCTTTTTTATAAGAAAAGTTAGTTCAAAAGTTGAATATAACCTTTGTTGTCCAGCCCTGGCCAGAAATTCAGGAGTTATAAAACTGGGTGAGAAATCAAATCAATGCAGTTTTTCTCATTATTCCAAGTTGAAATAGGATCCGGGGAGCCTTATATGACATCAAGTACTGTACTTTTTATTCATTTATTTTATCAGATCAAGTATTGCAAATCATTATTATTATTAACCTTTAACTACTATTTACCTTAATCTCAATTTTTTGTTGCTTTTTATTGCAACTAAACCAAAACCAGTTTCCCAAGGGCTGTAATTAAATAATTTAAAAATGCAAATTGGAATAAAGAATAAGTTCCATGTGAGAATCAAACTCACAAATTTTCATGTCAGAGGATGGCTTGGTCAATACCCAACCACTCTTACCACTGAGGTACTAGAACTAGTGGCAAGCAATAAAAAATTGAAATGAAGGTAAATAACACCAAAAAACAAAATGAATGATAACGACTGTATAGGGAATCCCCAAGTTACAAACACTCAACTTACAAACAAATCATACGTACAAACAGATTGTCATAAATATTTTTTTTTCTAAATTGTGTTACAGACAGTGGTTCATAATCTTAACCTAGCACATCTTCAGTCGAAGAAATTAAAATTTATGTGTATTTGGGGCTACAATTTATAAATGCAAATTCTTAGGGTACTAAATTTATATTGTTTATGCAAATAATTTTTAAATAGGAATATACATCTTTAAAACCTATGCTGGTGTTAGCCGAAAAAGGTTTCTTAACTGTTAACGTTTTCAAATCAAATGTTTTTTTTTGTATTTCATTTGTTTTCTCCATGGACACACACATCCTCTTTGGTTACATTATTATTATCATTGTTATTAAAATCATTATTTTAGTGATAACAATGAGAAACTTGGTGAATGCTCTTCAAAGCTCCATTCAATTAATTGTATAGATACTTTAGTTTCGATTAATGGTTCATCGGCTCTGACTTTTTGCTAAATAATGTTTCTCTGACAGTTACCCAGCTAGGACATCTATTTCATCATGCTGTCAATATATTTTAAATGTAATTAATTGAAACTTAGTTCTTGGCTTTGCTAGAAAGAAAACAGTACAGATTTTTGTTGGAATGAATGAAAAATGGCTTAATATTTGTTTTGTTTTTTTACACGAACAGATTTGAAAGAAAAAAGTTCTTCCAATTTTAGGTGTTTTCAATCCATTAGCCCCGAGAACTATTTGAAAATTTTTCAATTCTTAGAAAAATGATTTTTCCCGACTCAAGCATTATAGTTGGTTTATAAATAAAACCTCTCATAAACCTAAAAAAAACTTCTTTCTAAAAACTAACAAATGTCTGGATGGTTCTTGGGGTTAATCAATTGAAAATACTTGAAATTGAAACAAAAAACAAAACTTGTGAAAGTTTCATTTGCTGATTTATCGAATAACTGTCAACAACTGCCACAGTATATTGATATCTTGCCGATAATCAAAATGTAAACTAACTCAAGCCTTGATTGTAAAATGTCCCTTTCAACTCAATAATAATTGAAAACTCATTTTCCTTTTCTTCAGACAACATTCGAGGCGTTTTCTTTCCAGCAAAGCCAAGATAGAACTCAAAAATCAAATTTTTAAATTTCAATTACATTTTTAAAATAGGGTATCGATCGGCAAGAGGAAACCTTAGTAAATTTTTAAAATAACATAAAATTTACTTTAAATCAACAGGTTTTAAATTTGACAGTAAAAATAACACCATAATAAATGTATTATTATAGTTTCTTTAATGTTTTTCATGCAGAGAAAGGTACTATATACAAAGGGTAGACAAACATTTGACTACCATACTAAGCAAACGTAACTATTCCGACTTACGAACAGACCTATGAGCAGAACCCAGTTATATAAAGGACTCCTTGTACTTTATTTTGATTTCATACTTCTTACTTTAACAGTCAGGGGGTCATGTTGACCTAGACTAAGGGTGGCAAATCTATGATGTGCGTGCTCAGTGAGGCACACAAAAAACATTCTCTTGGCACACAGAGGATACAATTTTTCAATTAGTGATTTAATGAAAAAAAAAATAACAAACATGGCGACCTTCAATTTATCAGCTGTCATCTCGGTTATTGATTTTCTAAACAGACTTTTCCATGAATGCTTTCAAGCATTTTGTTCTCTTTCTCCATAAAATACAAATAAAATAAAAACTTAAGTGCATTTCCTGAAGGAACTGCAAGTCTGATTGCACCAATGTAGCAATTTGCTGAATCAAAGAGCATTGGAAGACATGATGTGAGGAAGCATTTCTTTAGTGAGATCACAGCGTATTCTAGTAATCTATTCCAAAATCGGACACCTAAAAAAGAATTTTTTGATATTCAATCTGAGAGATATTGTTGAGTATATATAGCTACAATGTACATGGAGTTGACTGTGAAAAATTCATAGATCTGCCTCAAAATGTAAACAGCTCTTACTTAGTGCTCTGCCTACCCTCCCATAAAATTATATCGAAATTCATTGAGAACTTTTGGAGATATTGTGCTGTGTACACATAACCAATAATAATTTTTTAGGTATTAACCCATTACTTGCAGATGACAGGAATCTTTGTCATTTTAGTTCTACTGCTAAATCAATGAAATTTCTGTTTTTTGTAATTGATGGCAACTCAGTCCTATCTGTGAGTCACGGCTTTTATCTTACAATGGATAACTGTAACACCACCTCTTGCAGTTGAAATATCATCAATATCTTTCATTCCTAAATTTAACAGAGTTATTCATAGTTTATTGCGAATAAACATGTTAGAATCAAAGCAGGAAGGCTGGACGAATTTTCCCGTTGAATATTTGATAGGTTTAGCCTAGTCTGACACAAGGCCACAATAGCTGAGCACCAAGACAGGACCAAACTCGTGCGCAATGGCTTTCAAGACTATCTTATTCTACATCAGGCTTATCGAGACCAGGTTCTTGGAGCACCAAACTTGAGAGCAATAACATGCAAGACTAGCTTGTTAACCATTACGTTATGGCAGGTCTTCTGCCGTATTTAATGGATTCTTCTCATAATAATAATCTCATACAAAAAGCCCTGTTTGTCTGTTTTTTGTCAGTTGAAAGGAAATAGATACGCACAGGCCTGGCTGCTGCAGGGTCAAACTCCACCCCTACTTCTAGTCCAACGGAAAATGATTATTGCAACTCTTGTTTTGTATATGTAATAAATAAATTCGTAGGAATAAAAAACTTGTTGGTTTAGCTTAGTTGGAAAGAGAGTCACTTTCCAATCACAAGGTCATGATTTCAAATCACAGTAGGGAAATGTTAATTTTTTAAATAGGTTTGGTTTGATGAGACAGGATATTCAGACAGTGAAGAATTTACTCTCCTAGATTTGATGAGGATTGTTCTTGTTGTTCTTGTTAAGTCAACTCCAACTTGGACTGGAATTTGACAAAAATTAAGTGTATCCTGCTATGATCAGGCAAAAGATGTATCTGCTGGGTCATCGTCACACTGTTTGGATTTAGGGTGAAATTAACTTGAAAGTACTAAGTTAAGGGTTTGCTTTCTCAAGTTAGTAATCACTTGAATTAATCATTTATATATTAGAAACTGTTAACATGTGTTTCTTTAGTTTTTAAGTGTGGATTGCTATCTATCTGTATGTGTTGCATGCACAGGCCACACCTATGGAGCTAGAGGGCTAGAAATTTATATAGTTACTCCTTATCTTGTCAAGAAAAAAAAAAAAGTTTGTTTTTTGAACGCTACCTTCAATAAGTTCCGGGGGGGGGGGGGATTCAATTTGCAATGTAAGTTTAGTCCCTTAGTTTGTATCTGGCAACATTTATGCTTTTTTCTTTCAGAGATAACTGCCCAACAAGAGGCTGGAGAGGTAACTTATTCATGGATCATCCGTTTTTCCAATTTTTTAATTGATCACCTCCAACATAGCATGCTGCCAAAAGACGTTGATCACTTGACGGTTTTTTGATGTGTTAAACTCATTCAAAACAACAAAAAGTAAAAATTTAATATTTTCTTGGAATTTTATTACATTTTAACAATACAGCCATCGCTTTAAAGTTCCACATCTATCACGGCTTTTTTCGATCATCTTTTCCCAACTTGAAGTTAATTCCATTATTATTGGGATATAAATTTCACAGAAGAAAAACAGAAATCCAATAATATTTTTTTCTTTGCAAATGATGAATGGGAAAAGTTAAGAAACAAGAGTCCTTACCAACAGGTCAGACTTTTCTTCCATCAACTTGAATCCCATTATTCACTGTATGTGAAAAACCTTAGTGCATTTTAATTTTATTTTACTCCTATGAATTTAATATCCCAAAATTGAGAGTAAGGAATGTCCAGTTAAAATAAATTTACCTTGAGACAATAAAATCTTTTAAAAAATATTAAGAATAAAATGGGAACCTAATTATGGACAATGTAATGCCTAACAAGCTAGCTTAACAAATGATTCACTTCAATGAACTTGATACTCACTGTGTACTCAAACACATAGACTAAGCTAAGCTTAAGCATTTATTATTATCATTATTGGATAAAGTATTGCAATTGTAACATTATTTTTTTATAAATTTGACCAGTTTTTACTTCCATCTTAATTTTTAGTTTTTTTTATTTAACGTTCGATTTGAACCATTATTTCTATGGTAATGAAAAAAACTGCACGATCAGAGATAAAGAGTAAGCCTTTGGTGAGAATCGAAATCACACCGTAGTAGCCAGGGGGGAATTCTGTATATGCCAATAGGCCACAGAGACTTATCATGGTTAGATAGAAGCTGATTTACTCTTTCAATCTTAGCACCTTATAACTGACTAAGCTTAATCACTGATATAAAGAATGATGGTAACTCTGAAAATCAGGCTTGGAGATAATTTGGTTAACAAACAAGAAATAAAATTGATTTTGTCCAATTCATCTGATCACCAAAGTTCTTAAGAACAATTTCCAATTAGCCTTACGCAGCAATACCTGGGTTATCAGATTTGGCCAGAAGGGGTGACAATCCAAGTTTTATCTCAAAGACTTAGCCAACACAGACATTGAAATAGTGTTAAATTTGGAAATAGGATGAGTCCGGAGACAGGGATTCAATACCAGCCTCTTTAGGCAGCCACACCTCAAAAGGGTGGTATTGTACCTTTTTCTCCAATGCCTGTGTTGAGTAAGTCTCCCAGATAAAGCTTGGATTATCTTCCTCCTAGCCAAATCTAGCCACCCTGATCAATACTGACATTAGCTTTTCTATTTAAGTTCCCAAAATGAAATATTGCTTTCCTTATTTTTGAATACCATATTTGATAACATATGAGGTACAAATTTTCACCAGCCCCCTCCTCCAAAAAAAGGCCTTGGGTCTTATGTGCAAAGTTGAGCTATAAAGCCAAGCTGCTTCTATTTTCTTTTGGAAATTATTCTTGAAAAGATCTTTCCTGTTGTTCTAATTGCATGTTTTGGTCAAGTTTTCTTCTTTTTTTTTTTTTGCTACTCCATAGCTACATATTTCAATAAGATTAAATGCTTACGATGAAAATTCACTAAACATTTTTTTGAATATTCCCTGCAGAGATGGGAGTGGAGGGTATGATATGCCCACAGTTTCTCATTTTGGCAGTGCAAAAAGTCAACATTTGATACTATTTTTAGCCCTTTTTAGCACTATTTTACAGTCTTAATTATTTTTTGTCATTTTAACCATTGAAATGGCCATAAAATGATTAACTTCGTTTTTTGATGCTTTTTCTGAGATCAATTTAGCATGGAAAATTTTTTTTTGAATTGGTAATACTGCTTATATGCCTTCAAATATGGTAAGTCAGTCTATACTTTTACATGAATTCAAGTACAAATATTTACAGCCCGATAGTGACATTCTTAGGTTTTCAAATAATGTTTTCAAACTGAAATATTGTTTCCTTGAGTTTTAACTGTTTTTCAAGAATAAATTACATTCAACTAATGCGGTGAAAAGATGCCAGTTTCACAAGCCATTAATAGTCATTTTGTGACACGCCGAGGGCTCGGTGGAAATGGCCAAGTCCAAATATATCCATGTTGAGTTTCTATGGAGGCAATGGATTAATTACGGATTATCCATACTTTCTCTTCCGGAAATGAAAATATTGGGCCGGGGAATTGGCAGAACGTTTGTGAACTGAAATAAACATTATAAATTAATACCGAGTAATAAAAATGGGTTCTTTCTGCCGAATGAAGAAGGAGGAGATTCATGAGATTTTCTGTCATTTTGAGAAGAGTCATCAACATTTAATGAGTTTTTTCCGTCATTTGAACTTATTTTTCTCATTAATTTTGTTGTTTCCAATACCGTTTCAGCTGATGTATTCTACAGCCTTCTTCAGTTTGCTACCATTTTTCTATTTATTTTTGCTCTGCACCATCTGAAAGAGAGATTCTCTATTTTTTTGAATATTATAAATTAAACCTGAAGAAAGCCATAGAATGGTCCAGCCATAACATTGTGGGATCAAAATTAACAAAAAAAACCGAGATTCATGAACTAAATCAAAAAGAATGATTGGGGTACGGGATGGTTTTGAACCAAATGAAAAATATATATTTTAAATATATATATATATATAAAGAAAAATTTCAAAGAAACAAAAAAAAAAAAGTTGTTTTCAAATACATCCCTTCTCACAAATAAAGTCAGACTCAAAAGAAAGCCGTTTTAATCTCTTTTCACAACATATTGATAAAAAAAAAAAAAGAGGAAACACAAATAGAGAAAAAAATAGAAAATACACAATGCCAATTTTTTTCTCACTGAATATTTCAATTTTAAAATCCTTATTTCTGCCACTCGACAATTAAAAAATAGAAAAAAATGGTGGCATTGAAGGTTATTATTCCTGATGATGCCGATGTGAATAATACTTTCTATTTTGCTAAGGTCTGTTCTGACAATCATGAGATTGGCATGACGTGTTTAATAGTCTGAATTTCAGGGATTTCACGGACTGGTGTCTTTATCTTGGTTGTTTTGGTCATAACCTTTCGGCTGCTGTACTCTCCAACCTTCTTCAGGTGTCAGTCGTAGTAGATAATCTTCTGGGGATTTCGAACGGAACCCTTTATTCAATCCATGGATTGTTCTCATTCCACTGTCCATGCCAGAGGATATCTCCTATCGGTTAATTCTACAACAGTCACTCGCAGAGAGTCGGAGGGTAGAGCAGACGAAACGTTGTGACCATAACAACCAAAACGATGACACTAGTGCAAGTGAATCAGTGTATGATGATGATGACATGAGACGTATTGGCCAGAAGATGAGAGAGTCACATTTTGGATGGTGAATGGATTCTGAATGAACATCTTCAATGAATAATGAGTGGAAAATGTGAATGTGATTTATAAACCAGGCATGATGTATGCTATGTTGTCTAAAGTCTTGGAGAGAGTGGCTCGCGGACAGCCATTAATCTCAGGTAGAGAAGCAGTCAGACACATCAGAGGGCTAAATGCACAGAGCATGGAGTCCAAAAGCACAGACAAGCTACCCTGAACAGCTATCATACCCTGAAAGGAAGCAAAAAACATAATTATTTATAATGCTTATTCCCTGCATATAATAATTAGTGAGGTTCATTTGTCATTGGTAATGGCTGCTGACATGATTTAGTTGAAACAGGATTGTTATGTTGAACTTAGTAAATTGTATCTTTACTTAATTTTACCTTCAGTTTAATTTAATATTCAGGAAATACTGAACATAGACAAGAAAATGCTGTACAACAATGTTTTTGATATTTTACAAGTACAATGCAATTGCAAAATTACTTAATTATTGATGGAAAGGGTTAACTAGTAATCGATGATGATTATCAGTCAGAAAGAAGTTGGGTGCTGACAGGAGGAAAATAATAAATAAATATTAAATGTAAACAGGGAAAAAGTGACGATTAATTCAAGTAGTTGAGAAGCAATAAAAAATTTGTTTCATGAGATAAAACTAAATAAAAATCCCTTTGATCCATTTATAAATTATTGGGATCTCATTAAGAAGGTGAAAAATAACAGGTCCATTTTTGGTATTGATGGGAATTAATGTTGACATGAATAATACTTGCTCTTTTCTTAAGGAACTGGTGCTCACATTGAAAGGGTTAAAATAAATCATCAAATCATTCATGCCTCACCAGAGAAGTTTAGTCAAATCAAAACTTACCTTGTGCTCCTGTAACCTCATACCAATGATACTGAGGGACTCGCCCAAGAGCTTGAGGTGAGCAGCAGCATCCACAGGTTCAATTCCAAGCCCCTTCAATGAAAAGAATTGCCAAATGAATGAAGAGACATTTCAGCGAAAAAAACGGACAAATTCCAAATCATCTTTCTTCAAACACTTTGGCTGGTTTCCTCTCCAGCCTCCATCAGGTTGATATTGCATTTGGTAATTTAGAACTACAACTACTAGGTGTACACAAGCAACAGAAATAAGATGAAAGAAAAACTAGTCAACAATAAATAATAATGAAGATGGTTCATCTAAGAATTTCAGACAACTTGAGACTATTATGTCTAATACCACTATTAGGTGTAAACAAGTAGAAAAAAAAAATAAATTGAAAGAAAATCAAAGAAAATAATGATATCTGTACCTCAAAGACATGAATCACCATAGCCTGCATGTTATCTTAAAAATAGATCTTTTATCTAAAAAAAAAAAAAATAGATTTGGGCATTGCAGGTTCAATTTGACCATAGACACCAAATGAAGTATCTGGGGGGTGTTTTTAGATGCCTACCGTACTCATGCAAATTTTCAAAGTTGTAGCTCCCAAAATGTGACCAGGAGCACTCAGAGATTGACAGACAGAGACACTCAAGGAGATAAGAATCTGTAGCCCACTTGGCTGACTGGTCGCTCATTTCTGGATGCTACGGTGATCCGATAAAGTCAACTCCAACGATTAGAATTTGACAACTATGTTCCATTTAGGACACCATGATCACTCAAGACTAAATATCCAGATTTCAAATCTAAATTAGATCTTGTTTTCATTTTTCTTTTCCTTTCATTATAAATTCATTTGTAATATTTACACCATAAAACTCCAATACAATTATTATATATATTTATTAATAATGGAATCTTGTGAATACTTACCTTAACAGGGCTCGTAGCCATATCCTCTGTTAGTGATTTCACTATTTTGGTGGCTGGGGTGCTGGGACTTTTTACCACTGCAATGGGGGTGGTGCTCGTAGCTGGGGCTGGAGCTGCATTTGATACAGTTTTACTGCTTCCTTTGCCAGTACGAATCAGGGTTGAGCCTTTGCCGGCTGCTTTCTTAGCCTTCTGCTTCCATGACTACAAGCAAATCATATAATAGGAAGAGTTTAGTCTTCAGTAAAAATAACTGTAGAGAAAAATAAATCAACATATGCAGACATAAATTGTCATAGAATTTTTTTCCAATATCAATATCACAAGATTTCCACAGACAATACCTTTCTATTTGCAATTAACACATTGTGATAATACTTTCTTAATATCACTCTATTAAGAGTATTCACAGGTAAGCTTAGTCTGGCACAAGGCCACTAATGTGAGGCACCCAATGAGGATCGTTATTACTACACATTAGTAATAGTCTGCTAAGCTAGGTTGACTCAACGTTACTTGATGACATTACATAGATATAGAGACATTCTTATTTCATAAAAATAAAAACAAAAAATGTAAAAAAAAACATACCATTTTTTCTTTTTCTGTCAAACCCTGCCAGATTTCTCCTAATCTACGACTGATCTGAGCAAAATCTGGAAATAAAAGAAGATACAATAAAAGATCAATGCAAAAAAAAAAAATATTCAATTAATCCCCAATCTGTTTTTTTTTTACGGATTTGGTGTCTATGAGAGATCAATTTGCTAATTATTTAAGTACTAAACTGAACCCCCACTTTAGGTCCCGTAAATTAGTAAAATAAACAAGTACCATGGCTCAATATTAGCCTGAGAAAATATGAGTGAATAGCAGGGCAGTCTGGGATCATCAGCTTTGGGTTGGCAACCGGTCTAGGAGACAGACAACCAGATTCAAACCCAGGAAAGTCCACCTCCTCGTCCAGCCTTAAGAGAGGTAGGCAACGGATAGAGAAGGGAATGTATTCCCAAAATGCGAAGTCGAAAGGGCTCTGATGGAGCTTTGACAGCCTTAACAAGCCGGAAGAGGATTATAATAAATTATTCACTTAGATAAAGGAGAATAAAAACAGACAGATGGACCTCCCTGTGACACCTCAGGTACAAGTGGAAGCAAAATTACATCTAAAAGTTGAGAATATCTTCTAAAGCAAACAGATTTTAAAATACGGCTACCGAATTTGAAAATTCAGTTTGCTTGTCTTTTTAAAATGCTTGGCGTATTTTCAAATTTGCTTGGCATATATTTCAATTTACTTTATGATTCCTTTACTTTAACATTTGCTTTGGAAAAAGTATGGTATGGAAGCCCAATAGAAGAAGAAATATAGATTCATTTGCAAGATTAACTGAAGACTCACCTAGTTTGGGATTTTCAGAAACCACTTTGCTTCTGGTTGCATTACACCACAACATATAAGCAGTAGGAGCCCGACGTTTCTTGGGAGGCTGAAACAGAAAATATGAAGAGTTGTAGAAAAATCAACAGAAAAATGGATTTTGTTCAAGGATTTTTTTCTTTGAAATAAATACATTCATATTGAAATATACATTAATATTATTCATTCATACATACATAGATAATCCCATCATTTTGACAGGTACTGATTTTTAATGCAGAATTTTATAAGTGGTTCTATTACGAATTTTGTCTTCTTTCCTCTTCTACTCTAGCAATAATAAGAATGTGAAAGTGATGGCAAAAAACATGTTTTTAGTGTTCTAATCAACATCGATTAAAGAGCAAGATTTACCATTGGTTTCATTAATATTTCAATGCTTATTTACATCATTTTTGCAATATCATAAATCGAAATGACAAATTTGCTACACCTATCAACGCAAGACTTGACAAACACATTCAATTTTTGAAAACCCAAGGACCTATTCTTTAAAGGAAATATTCTGATAGACCCCTATTTTAGCATTTAGTTTTTAGACTGTAATCAATGAAGTACAATAATAAAGAATTTTTTAGGATTATTAAAAATCATATTTATTTCAAACAGATTACATTTATTCAGATTCTAATATATTGCACAGGTCTGCATACAATAATTATGTTTTTTTGCAATGGATGATGTTGCTCTTAAACCACAAGATTCACAATGTCAGGTTTAGGTGGAACACTGCTACTAAGACTGAGCATTATTGGGCGGACCCCAGAGCTCCATGTACCCCAGTTTCAAAACCAATAGTCCAGGTATAAATTTTGTCTTCTATCATTTTGCACACGTAAACCAAATTAGACAACTTCTATTCTTAGATAATAATGTAAATATTTTATAAAGATAGAGGTCAGCTAATAAATGGAGACTAAAAAAGCAGCTTTTTCTTTATAAAAGATTTTAGAAATGCTATGTAGTTAATTGGTTTACCCCAAAACTCAGAGACCTGGACTTCTGTCTTTCATTTAAAAGGATAAGGGTGTTTGTTTCCTCCCCAAATGTGACAGGCTGTACTGGGTTATATGATACCAGCAGTAGAGAAGAATCAGTGGCCTGACAAAGTCACAAAGAAAATTATGATTTCAAACAAAATGGCAAATAATCTTAATAATCATCATTATTATTAGATGAAGTATTATAACATTATTTCCATTAAAGTTTAACCAATCATTATCTTCATCTTGATTTTTTTAGTTGTTTTTATACAACTCTCAATTCGGTTATTATTTCTATATTTGCAACGATGGCCTGTATTAAAAGTTGTATAAAAAACAACAACAAAAATCAAGATGAAAATAGAAAAACTAGTCAAATTTACGAAAAGTAAAAGGGGAAGTAATTCGCTCTTTGGATAGAAAATGAAGCAAGGGAGATTACTCGCTTTATTCACAAAGTCGTTCTCTGAGGAAAATTGAGTGGTCAAGATTAAAACTCAGCTTAGCTTAGTGATATTTTCTGGAACAGGTTTTATAGTAAATCCTCTCCTCAAGATTCCTTTAATCATTTTAGATTTTCACATGACTTCCAAATGTTTATTGTGGTCTTGTAAATGTATAGAATCTCTTGTCTATCCCAATGTTTACTGAGTCTGTTCTTGAAAGAATTCACACTTTTTTTTTGAACATTCTATTTCATTTGATAGACTATTCCATATCTGCACTATGCGGACATTGAAACTATATTTTCTCATACCAAGCCTGGCTCTTTCCTGGTACACTTCCTATTTATTCCCCCTGTTTCTTGGTCTCTATGTATTTGCTTCATACTTTTTGATGAAGCCAAAAAGGCAAGCTTTACTGATAGAACAAGGATATTATAGATAAAATGTAAATAATTTTACTAAAGAAATGTATTATAGATGAATTTACAATAGAAATTTATTGTGAAAGATTTCAATACAGAAATGTATTGGAAATCAGGAGGAAAGGGATTATCAGTGGTCAGGAATTAAGAGTAGTATCTGTTATTCTCGTGTCAACGAAGCATAACATCAACTTTCCGTTTTCAATTTCAAATACGGTTATAGTTGTATTCAACTGTTTCCTTTATGGATTTTAATTTAATCTTAATTTTTTTTTCATTTGATAAAAACAAAAGCTATATTATGGTTATATTTTTATTGTCTTCTTGAATTTCATAAAACAATAATTTACGTATGAAACACAATAATTGAAAAGCAAAATAGGAATCAAACAATTTATTCCAATAAAGAATTTAATAATAATTAATAAGTTGAAAATGAGTTAAAAAAAGGGTTATGAAGACTTATAATAAATTGAGATGATTTAGTGAAATCAAATTACTCGACTTTTTCAGTAAGAAATGCGAATGGGATAAACTTTAAATTTAAGATGCTAATGTTAAGTTAAATAGTTTTCAGTGACGACAATAAATAAGATCCATAACAACTTTCGTTTTTGTCAATTAAAAAGATATTTAAATTGAATTGAAATTCATGGAGAAAATAATTAAAATACAACCACAATAGTGCTTAAAATTGAAAATGGGAAGTTGATACTATGTTTTATTGACATGAGAACAGATACTATACTTTGATCTTGATGCAAAGGCCACAAAAGGAGGAATATACCAAATTCATCATGGTCCACGTTTATGCCATATTTATCAGAGTTCGTTTGATAAACGAGAAGAGTGTTATGGTCCACGAGTTTGTTAAAGCCAAAATTCATTATATTGAGGTTTGTTATAGTTAGGGTTTACTATATCTGTACAAAAAAATGCATTATTTCATTATTTTTATTTTATTATCAATATTAACTCATTAGTTTAGCCCTTGTCATAAAAAAATAAAAAAATAACAGAAATAATCAAGTAGTTTAGCAATTGCACTGTACTTATAAAATTTAAAAACATTGTTGCTCCAAGTTTTCTCTTTTATGTTCAATATTTCCTAAATATTAATTGTGACATTCCTAATTATTTAAGTGCAGATTACTATTATAATTATTATATGTATTAAGAAAAGGATATATATGATCTGACAGAATGATTATTGATTGCATATTACATAGAAACTTATTTGAAATGATCTCTCGTCATTATATGATAATCATATCACTCAATTTAGACAATGTGAATAGAATTGAATTTTTCTTCAATTGTATATTCTAATTAAGCTGTCTATGCTAAGTGATACATTAACCGTGTAATGACAGGATATCATTTCAAATAAGATTCTATATGATATAACGCAATATATAATCAATCATTATATGTATAATGAAAAAGTATGATATATATCAATTCATATAAAAGAAGAGAAAAATCAATAGTTATTAAAGTAGGGAATAAGAATTATACATTGATCTTAAGAAATACATGTCAATTTAACAAAGATGTCAGCAGGTCTGCTTAGGCCATCAGTAGATATTGTCAAATGCCCAATGTCTTTTAGCAGCATGGCAATCAATAAAAAAAATTAGAAAAAGAATGATCTATGTTTAAGTTACTTCTCAAGCATTTTGTCGGTGATCACTAAAAAAGTCTGATTTTCCCAAAAACAAGCATGAATGCTGCCAGATACAAAATAAGGGATCAATTTAGCATGAACTTACATTGCAAATTGAACCCCCCTGTAAAAACTTATTTAGGGGGTGAATTTAAAAAAAAAAAATCAACATTTGTCCAAAGCTTAATAAGAAATACATGTTTAAATTTTCAGCCTGCTAGATCCATTGGTGCAGCTCATATGAGTGGTACACACATAGTCAGACAGACCAACTTAAAAACTGAAGAAACCTCGGTTGACGTTGACGGTTTCCAACAGGCTTTTAATTTCATCTAACTATACACATATATAAACATGTAACCTTTGGAAAATTCATACATGGAATCTTGTTTACCTTATCTGGATCCTCTTTGGGAGTCTTTTTTGACTTTTTGGCTTTTTTCTCTGGAGATTTTGTTTTGGGAGTTGATGGTAGGGTAGTCACTACTTCTTCCATCACTCCAGTTTCTGGGGAAAGATAAATACAAGGATTATGATTATTATTGGAAGAAAAAAAAGGTTCTTTGGGGTTATTTTTCCCCAAGTTACAATCATCTTTATTCATAGATACACACAAATAAATGTGAATAAAATAAAAAGGTTGAAAAGCCACAAGCACAACAACCACAACCATATATATATATATATATATATATATATATATATATATATATATATAATTAATGACCAGTGTATTGATGTGGGTTATAATTATCCGACAACATAAGAGTGAAATGACGATTCAGAAGATCTTAAAATAAACAAAGAAATCTCATTTGTACACAACTAGGTCTTCTGAGTTGTCATTTCACTCTAATATGGGTGAACATTCGATAGAAGTGACACGAAAAATAAGTCACGTTTATTGATATACTTATTGATCACTCATTGTCAAATACATTTTTTGGGTAACCTACATGAGTAATCTCAGTGTTTCAAAAAGAATAGATGATGTGTAATAAGAAATAACATCCATACAAAATAGATGATGATGATGATGATAATACACAATAAAAATAAACTGCATGTATTGAGACATGGAACTAAAAATAATAAAACAAAGTTGAATATCAAAATCCCAGCTCAAGAGGAGTTAGAACATTGCTGCTCGGTGCCATGTTAATATTATTGTTTTGTTTTTAAATCCCTGAAACGGTTACATGGTGAACAACTGAAGATCCAACAAGAAATATTCACACATATCTAATTACGTGTAAAACATAAAAACAATGTTTTTCTCAATATATATAGCATAAGTTGTAAAGCCATGTAGACTATACACACACACACACATATATATATATATATATATATATATATATATATATATATATATACACACACACACACCAAAGTACAAATCTGTAATTCAATAAATGATGTGTGATAAGTTTGTTTCATAAAAGTGCTCAATATAGATACATTCAGTTAGAGCAGAACTTATAATATGGTGGAATAATAGATAACTACAAAAAAATCATACGTATATATATATATTATTGTGTCATCCACAGACAGCTGTTTCGTTGTATTACAACTCTTCAGTATGGCTATAGACTGTCCATTATCCCATCCAGTACCACGAAGCAGGATTGAAACCTTCGCTTTAGACCCGGAGGCCAGTATCCTACCTCTGCACTACAGAACTGGATGGTCAGTAAAGTTGAATGTAAGTGATATATTTATTTTAGCACATATTCCCCATCCACCAGAGTGCTCCATTATATATATATATATATATATACTCTACATGTGTTTGTGCACTTTTTTAAAAGATATTTTTTTTAATCAGTATTAAATCATAAAATTGACCAACACTACTTTTACTTTTGAAATAATTTAAAAAAAAAAAATTGTAGTAATAATATATATATATATATATATATATATATATATATATATATATATATATATATATATATATATACAAAATATGAAATTTATTAATAAATCAAAAAGTTCCAACTCACCATCGTCAAAAAACTCCATTTCTACTTCAGGGACTGGATTCATCATGGGAGAAACAGAAGAAAAAAAGAAAATAGAAAAATGAATAAAATAATTGAAAAAAATTTAAATGGTTCGAAGCAGGCATTCATGTTTTTTTTTTTGAAGGTGCTTTTTTTGGTCTCTATGGTCATTTTGGGACCAGCATATATGTGGACTATGGTGATTCACTGATGCAAAGTACAGATATATTAACTATTTTATAGTAAGTATGATTTATGCACTTTATTCGGAGATCATATAGAAGAGTTCAGATCACTGTCTAGTAGAGATCACCTTCTTTTGGGGTTTAGGATAGGCCTATGGAAAAGTATACTCCAACCTGCAGGAGGGTCAATTTTTCTGACTTATTTTGAAAGAAAATTGCATATTTAACACCAGGAAATAAGGTACATCAATTGTACACAAGACTGCAATGCATCGATTACAAAATAAGAAAATGGCCTCTTCACCTTCAACAGACCATTCATTCCTTAGGGCCAAGGAAAATAAATCAAGACTTCTGAAGAAAAAATGACTGAAACCTGACTACTTATCAAAGACCCAATTATAACATCCAATACCAGCGCAAGAATTGAAGCACTTTTGGGGGAGAGAAAAAAAAAACAAAAACAATATTCAAATAGTATCTAGTGGTATATTCATGCAAATTTTCAAGGTTCTCTTTCGAAAAAAATGTGACCAGGATTGCCCAAAGACGTAGGAATCTGTAGCCCATTTGGCTTGTTGTGGTAGCACACACGTACACACATTATATATATATATATATATATATATATATATATATATATATATATATATATATATATACATACATATATACACATATATATATATATGGAGGGTAGATCAATAAATCTATAGCCTGACACAGTTATTAGCTGAGTTTTGATCTGAAATTCCCACTGTATAATGTTCCAACTCTGTGGTTGATGGAGAAGTGTTTGGTTAAATCCATCATGTTGCAAAATAAATATTTGTAGTATCAAATAAATGCTTTTATTCATCATTAAGCTAGACTCATTGTTATACCTATATACATACACACACACACACACATATATGAGGTGTGGCTACTAAATAATGAGACTGGTCTTATATAAGTTGAATCACAGTGTGCATGAGCAAACCACATGGTATACACTGACCTATGGTCTACCATAAACAACCCCTGAAAGTTTCAATCCAATCTCATCTTCAGTTTGCTGTTAAGCATTGCTTGAATTGAAAATGTCTTTCTGGTGTGTTGGAGAAAGGGTCAATTTAAAATAATTGAACATGGGATCAATTTGAAATTTTTGGTGAAATTGAACAGAACGGCTACTGAATCTTTTTATACGCTAACTGAAGTTTATGGAGAAAAATTCACGTCATATGCAAATGTCTTTGAGTGGCACAAGAGATTTTGTCTACGGTCAGAAGGTTTAGGACAACTTTTGCACAAAGTTTTGTCATGTCAAGATTATTATGTAAAATCTGCTAAACAACTTCATTTATCATTTATCATTCATTGTTGATCATTTTAAACGATTTGTTTGAATCTTTTTAACATACTTGACATGTAAAGATGTCCACAATGTCGATCATCTTCAACATCCTTGCTATGGTGTTACAGTTAGCAATCTATCTTAGCAGACCATTACTATTACATAAGTTTAATTCTCACTGAGTTGCACACAAATATGGATTTGTGTGAGAATAAGAGAAAAGAAAAAAAAGTGGGGGGCTCATCATTCCTCATGGTCCTTCCAACAAATTATTCCAGCACTTCCAAGTGAAACGTATCAAATGAATTTTCCTTTCCGTTAAAATTAAATCACCATAGCACCGCAAAAGGCCCAACCATCTCCAGGAACTCCTGGTCACATTTTGGGGGCTACAACCATTTATTTATGCAAGGTATGATATTACATTCAAATATAATGCTACTCATTCTTCATTAAATTAAGCACATTTTCCTCATGTTGTACCATCAGAAAAAGCCATAATTGAAGAAATCTCTGTGAGTACAAGTGATAACACTCAGATAGATAAACCACAATTACTCAATAATAGACTATTGTATGAAGTTGATATTCGTCATACATATTAATTAGCACAACAGGAATTGCAGTGTTGAATTTACAGTTATTTGGATCAGCAGTTATCAAGAAATCTAAAGCACAACAATTACTCAATAACTGGCAATGTATGAGGTCAATATTTGCAAGATATATTAGTCAGCACACAAAGCAGTGCAGTGTTGGGTTCAAAGTTTTCTGATTCAGCAGTTCTTGAGAAATCGAATGAAAATAAATAAGAAAACAACAGATTATAGATATTTTATCTAAGAACATAGATCTGAATCTAGATACGAAATATCTGAATTGGGAATAGAGCTAAATTAAAATAAAAAAATATCTAAATTGGCAACATTGAAGAGAAGTAACAGAAATACTTCACACCCTTAGTTTCGTACAACAGATGGAAAATCATTTTACAAGACTACTATGACAGGCTGTTCCACACACTACGAAGTTCAGCCCTCTTCAAACATGCAAGTTTGTAACGGGCACTGCCCTCGTTAGGTAAAGCCATTTTTATCAACTAATGTTAACAGATAAAAATTGAAAAAAATTTTTTTTTTCTAAAATCACAACCTTTCTTTCTGGAACTGGGCTTTTATACAGCGTCTACTTTTTAAAATTTTTTTTATTAAAATCGGCAACACCAAAGACCGAATAGGATGAGAATGTTTATTCGGTTAAGCATGGGGGAGGGGGGAGCAACATGACGGTTACCGGTAGGGAAAACAGAATCAGCAGACTGAGTTTGAATTTCGACTGAGGCTATTTAGATTCATTTTGCCCAAATACCCTTGTGAAAGGCATGAATCCACTTCTTCCCTACCCCCACACCTATGGGTAAATAGCAGGGTAGTTGGATCCCTTTTAGCCCTGTAAGGCAGTCCATCTAAGAGAAGGTTACTCTGTCAGAAAAAAAAAAATCACAGCTTGGCAGTCACCATAGCTGGTCCCAAGCCTGGGTAAAGGAGGAAGTCTAGGTGCGGGGCTAGCAACTTGCAGTAAAAAAACCTACTTGCGATTGAAAACCCAGCAGAATAGTTGGGGCACTATGCTCCACAAAAAAAGTCTATAGGGATTAACAAAACACCTTTGGAGGATTAATATTTGATGTTATTTCAAGAAAAAGTACAATAATCATAAATATTCTAACTAGAAGGTGGAAAAAAGCTTCAGCCATTTTTACTCTTGAGAAAAGCATAAATCTAATTTTCCCTACATCTTTTCCTGGTCACTATCTTGTCACTGGCACTCCACAATAATATACAGGGGGTGCGGTGAACAGGTTCACAGCAAATCCAATTTCACCAGGGTCATCCCGAACCCAACCCCCGAGAAATAACAGCAAAATAGTAACTATTAGTAGGCATTTTGATATAGTATATCATTGATATATGAAATAGTATATCATTAGAGTACTGACAAGAAACCGGGAGAATATGTGTAAAGTCTTACCTATTATATATATCTCAGTGTTAATAGTTTTTCTCGTCTATGTTAGGATTAATTTGGGGAAAAAAAAAAATCTTTCACGGCCACAAACATTCAACAATAAACATGTAGACAAAATGAGGAAAGAAGTTGTAAATTGATAAGAGCAGGGATGTTGTGGGGGAAGGTATCCACAGGAAGTCATGAGATCACTCACTCAATTAAGTGAAGGTGCATTTTTTTGGCAGGGGTGGGGAGAGATTTTTTTTCTTTTTAAAAGCTATCTTGAGACGTGACAAAACATATATACAGAGGAAGCCACTTATCATAATCATGGATAATGTTATCAAACGGTTATTATAATCAAAATCAGTCGGCCCAAAACACTTTAATAAGTGGCTACCTTTATAGATCGGCAAATTATTATCTAAAACCCTGTCTCAAGGTGATCACAATAAGCAGCTTCCTTTGCGCATGTGTGTGTATGTATATATATATATATATATATATATATATATATATATATATATATATATATGTGTGTGTGTGTGTGTGTGTGTGTGTGCATCTTCAAGTGAACTTTATTTCTTTGTATGCCAACACAGATATTGAAAAATAGCTAAGACAGTACACGTGTGTGCATGAATGTACACACACATGGATACATTACTTGAAATAAGGCTGTCTGATAAGATAAACCATACAAGATAAGCCTCAAAAACACTAGAGACTTTTCATTCTAAGTGGATCACAGACTGATAACTGTATAGATGACCTACAGTTTTTATTCAAGTAAATATGAAATACTTAAAACAGTTAGTTTGACATCTTTAATCCAGCAACCTTGTGACCTGGTCGTTGCTGGAAAAACAGAATTATTTTTATTTATATATTATGTGATAATATTTAACACTTTGAGTTTTTGAATTTTTTTTTTCTAGTAGTGGAGAAAAAAATCTTACAATATATTTTGAACAAGCCTAGTTGTTCCTGGATTAAACTCAACTCAACACCTACTCCTATCCTGACTGAAGATGATTACAGAAACTTTTGTATTGTATACATATATATATATATATATATATATATATATATATATATAATAAAATATGTTTTTAGATATGTCCACACATCTCTATCAGACACTTTTCAGTCAGTTGGTTGGCTGGTCTTTCTGCCAGTCACTCCCACTAATGTTAACAATGGAAATAGGAAAGAGGGAAGAGATGCGATGTTTTTAAAGGCATGACATCATCAATGCTTGGAATGTATGAGCTCAGCATTTTTGTGATTTAAGCCATTCATGATTTTTATTGAAAATAATACTCTCAGAATATTTCCATATTGCAATATTTTACAAGTAAGAGAATCAATTGACCCAAAGAAAGACTACTTGCTCTTCTTCCTCCTCATGTTACAACCACCACGGAAGGTGGACGTATCATTGAACTTATGGTTCTTGTTTTAGTATAAATGTCTTTATTAGAATGAAAAGAGCCCTTGTGCATCAGTAAGATAAAATTTGTGGATATGTAAGGCGTGTCAATTTAACTCAGCCTACTAATCAGATGGTGTTGGTTTCAAATCCCGGTAGGGAAATGTTACTTCTGTAGATCTATTTTATTATTAGAATGTGTATTTCTAACATAAATTTTAGTAGATATGTAAAACTTGTCAATTTGGTTCAATCAGTAAGACACCATTCACTTGGTTGTGATTTGAAATCACGGTAAGGGAGAGTTAATTTTTACTCTTCTAAATTTGGTGAGGGTTGTTGAAAAACAAAGTCAACTCCAGACTTGGATTGATGTTTGATACAATTCATATTTGAAACCAAATTGAAGAACTCTATGGGCAGATCCACAAAGTAATGGCAGTTGATTCAAAACATCCCTGACAATGGGAAATGCCAGATCTAAGAGGGCCGGATTGGAGAAGCATAACCTGAATTTGTAGCTAATCAGGAGTTAAATGTATTCAACTGAAACAGTGAAACTGGCTTACATATAGCAACAGGTTCCATAACAGTAATGTATTTCGAAAATAAAATTTGCAGTAAATATCTGAACTTTACATAAGCGAATCACCATAGCTCACATTTGTACCAGAACTAATTATCTAAAAAAACTAACAAAAAAAAAAGATCTAACTCAAAATGATCAGCATAAGATTTTAGAATTGTTGGTCCAAAATGACCATTGATTTCCAAAAAAGCACATTTTAAGAGAAAAAAAAAAAGTTTTTAGATAGTGTCTAGTGGCTTTCAAGGTTGAAGCCCTCAAAATGTGACCAGGAGTACCCGGAGACACAGACAAATACATACATAGACTCAGACTCTCAAAGAGAACCCGCTTGATTGGTTGGTCTGGCAGGCCATTTGTGGGGCTACAGTAATTCAATAAGTTTTTTCATTTTTCTCAACCCAAATAGCAGAATCTTCATTTTTATCAATGGATGACTCTCCATTGGTTGAAATTTAAATTCAATTATGACCCAAAACTAAAAGTTTCAAAAAACATTTTAAAACGGAATTTTTGGAGTTACTTAAGGATAAAATTTGAACCAAGAAGAAAACTTTGACTTGGACGTTGAAAGCGATGCAGTTCTGGGTTTTCTTTTGAGCTGTATTGCTTTCAATGTGAGGCTCAAAGCGTGGTCCGTGAGACTCATGTAAAAAGTTTGCAAAAGAATCAGTTTGAAATAAATGCATTTTAGAAAAAACTTTTGAAAGCTCATTTTTACTATAATCACCAAAGCTGCATAAAAACTCTTTAGGGGTTTCACACATTTTTTGAGAACTTTGAAGGGTTTATGGAGAAAGAGTTTGAAAACTGGCCTAGGGAAATTCATTTTTAAGAGAGCTTATCAAGTCAACAAAACAAGTTCTGAAGAAAAGTAGCATTCTAAGGGAAATTATAAATCACTGCCAACCATGTATGCTGCTTTTTACAAGGTAAATTAAGCAGTGTTGATGTTGAATCAAGTTACCTTGATGAAAATACTACCAATATGGTTTGAATCATATATTTATGAATTGAAAAGCAAAAACAAAACAATGACATAGACTTTCATAGTAAATTGAACCCCTCCCCCATGAAAACCTATTTACGAGCGGAATTTTCAAAAAAATAAAACATTTATCATCCTTACTCAATGAGGGGTGCGTTTGCGCAAAATTTCAAGTTTCTATGATGAACAGTTAGGGCTGAGAGAAGTCCGAATAGATACAAAAGTCAGAACACACGAATAACCTAAACCCAGTAACAGTGATTAAACCATTCTGTTGTGGGTAGCAGTGATTAAAAAACGGATTTATATTATTATTAATTTCTTCACACTGGGTTCTCTTTGGTATTGAATAAATAAAATAAAATTGGATTTTTACTGAATTATCGATTAATAACAAACATGGTGCAACAGAGATTAGGATAGGAAATGGGTTCAAGGCTTTGATTTGGACTGATGCTTGCCAATGAGTTCCAGGGTCTCAGAGGTAAGAGTGGTTGCATATTAAGTAAGCTACCCTGCAGCATATAGGGTCTTGAGGGCGATCCTCACCTGGAACTTATTCTTGGTTCCGATCTGAACTGTTAATTTATTTACTCACTGCTGGAGGGAACCCAGCCTGAGTTTAATAGTGATGAAAAACAACAATTCGGATGATGGTAAATAGTAGCAGAAAATAAATAATAACTAGCCATAATTGAACAACTGTAGCGTCAAATAAAGTCATGTAAAAAAAATTGTATTAAAGGAAAAAATATGATCAGAATAAATTCCACTTGAGACATCACTGGAAAAAATCTAAGAATCAACTCATCAGAATAAAGCGATAAAAAGTCAAAAAAGCCTTTTACTAAAGATGAAAAAAACATTTTTGGAAGGAGTCTAGCGGAGTACTAATAACAATTTTCATATCAGTAGATAAAACGGTACGGCCAGGATTGCTGGAAGACTAGCAACAGATTCCTATTCTCTCTTCAAGTGTCTATGCCTATTTGTTTAAGTGGGTGGGTGTGTCTCCAGGCATTCCTGGTCATATTTCTGGAGCTAAAACCATTTATTTATGCAAGGTATGATATTACATTCAAATATAATGCTACTCATTCTTCATTAAATCAAGCACATTTTCCTCAGGTTTTACCATCAGAAAAAGCCATAATTGAAAAAATCTCTGTGGGTATGAGTGATAACACTCAGATAAATACACAACAATTACTCGATAACAGGCCATAACACTAATAGATATATTGCCTGAAACACTTTGCTATCTTTGATGGCTACGGTTTAATGATCGACAGAGTATCATCTAATAAAATGAATAAAATAAAATTTAAAAAAAAAAAAGAATTCACTTTTTCTCTTACTTTCTTTAATCAGTTCCTGTTTGGGTTTTATGAGATCCCCATCAATTTTCACTTTCTTCTTGCTTGGGGGTCGGTTGGAAGGAGATTTTTTGGGTTTTGAGGCCGTCTTGGAACCTGGCTCAGCAATTACTAGATTGGGCTCATCTGTAAAGTCGAACTTGCTCAGGTCGGTCGTAGTCTCTCCTTTGACAGCAGAGAAATAAGCAACACTGGTTGGTGGAGTCTTTTGGCCTGTTGACAGGGTTACTGTGGAACTGCTTTGCCCAGAAATGACGGCGACTGTTTTGGGAATCGTAGGAGTTGAAGGGGGAGAAGCAAGTGCATTCTCGGGATTCCCCTTCTTCTTCTTGGTTTTCTTGGATTTTTTCTCCTCAGACTCGGGCGTGGTCTTGGGTGTGGCCTTTGGAGTGGAACTTTTCGATTTCGATGTTGATGGAGACTTATTTTGGCTCGTACTCTTGCTACTGACTGGTTTCTTCACGGTCACAATTTTCGTGGCTGGGGGCGGGGGTTTGACCACGGGGACAACCTTGATTGCAGGAATGGGTTTCACCACTGGCAGGTTTTTGGGTATAGTGATGGTTTTCACCCCGGGGATGACGTTGGGGATAGGGATGGCTTTGGGTAATTGTTTTGTGTCTGGTTCCTCTTTGGTACCTGGAATCGTCTTTGGAATAGAAATCGCCTCGGCACTTGGAATTGTTTTCAGGGATGAAATTATTTTAGTAACTGGAATCGGTTTGGGGACAGGGATGGTCTTGTGAATGGGTACAACTTTGGGGACAGGGACTGGGAGGACAGAGGGAAGGTTAGAAATGGACATTTTGCTGCTGGGGGGTGATTTGGTCTCAGCAATCGTTTGGGGGATAGTCGGGACATCATCCTTTGCTTTGTCACTGGTCGAACTACTCGAAGACTGTCCTGACAGTTTGTCCTTTGGCGATAGAATGAATTTCATTTTTAGGCTACCGTCCTTGGCACTAGCATCAGTCACAACTTCAGACTGAATTTTTGCAGTTGTGTCGACAGATATAGGAGACTTCCCAGATGATGCTACTAACTGGTTCGACCCAACCATCAGCCTGTATTTCAATTCGGTTTCGCCCTGCTTTT
The DNA here is from genome assembly GCA_963457665.1 of Thysanoteuthis rhombus. NCBI lineage: Eukaryota > Metazoa > Mollusca > Cephalopoda > Oegopsida > Thysanoteuthidae > Thysanoteuthis > Thysanoteuthis major. The sequence goes on along the minus strand of OY735235.1, from coordinate 37,800,138 downwards.
TAGATGGTGACTGTAGGCATGTAAGGCTTTGTAAAAGCGTTATGTCCGATTTAGGTTTTGCGGGTTTGGGGCTTTTTTTGAGCGGTGAACTTTTCTCAGTCAGAAGAGACTCGGATTTGGTCTTCAAGACAGAATGTGTGGCCAAGGCAGGCGTCGACGGTTGTGTTGGTGAGCTGAGGAGGAATTTTATGACACTGCCTTTTGGCGGGGTATCTTCAGTTTTCTGTGGTAATACAGGGGACTGGGATTCGTCACTTGATTTAGAGGGTTTAAGTTTTTTAGGACTGGCTGGCATGTGACCCGGAATGTTGAGCAACTGTGTTTTGGGTTTCTTAGTTGGGTCAATTGGTGTCTTCTTGGTGCTTGTCTGCTTTTTCTCAATTTCCTCAAATTCTTCCATTTCTCTTAGCTTGGTGGATTTTTTACGTACCTGTTAAAGAAAAGAAACTCTTTCATTATATGGTTCTATAAAAACATCGTCAATGAGAAATTTTGAGCAAGGCCCGATAAGTCTTATTATATGAAAGACCATGTTACTTTTTTGTTTGTTTGTTTGTCAGTTTTTGTCACAATAAAGCAAACAGAAAGAGAGGGAGTGGGTAAAGCAAAGCTTGTAAGTTTGTGTATGTTAAAGCAAACATACTGTGTCTGTGTTCATATCTACATTACTACTACAACTACTGCTGATATGTTAGTAATAAAAAGGAAACAAGAAGAGATATCACTGTATTTTCATGAATAAAACAGATGTTTTTCTTCAAATGAAAAACAAAATCTGTTTTTCACCTAATTCTGCTGCCTTGTTTTAAATCAATTAAAAAAACAGAAAATATGAAGATTTGTAGAAAATCAACATAAAAATTTTGTTCAAGATATGAATTTTCCTGTTAGCAATAAGTATATTTATGCTGTGACGTGTATTTATATAATTCATCCATAATGATCCCGTCACTTTTTATGGGTCCTATGCTAGATTTTAAAATGAAGAAAAAGGAATTGACATACTTTTTTTTTCTAGTTAAGATGGTAAATTATCAAAGAAACATCATCAAAAAAAGGTTTTCACAATTAAAAGTAAGCTTTTCTGCAGGGAAAAAGGTTATGATGTATTAAATATTTGACTATCTCTGATTTTATGAAAAAACAGTTGCAGAAAATTTGCAGCCCATAGATTACAACCGTTTAGAAGGATATAAAACAAAGTTAGTTAGAAAAAAGTTACAAAGAAACCGACATTTGCTGTCTCTATAATATTAATTCTCCCTCACTCTTTTTCTCTCTCTATATATATATATATGTATATATATACACATTACTCCTAATCTGTAAGATTGCCTATTAACATTTCACAAAAAAATAAACAAATGATCTTAATATGATTAAAAGTTTATTTAATCAAAACAAAGACATAAAAGTTATTTTTCAACAAAAAGTTTATGAAATCAAAAAGAAATCAATTTTATTTATTTAATTTTTTTTTTTTACGAAAGATAAGTAAATTTTGCCAATCAGGCAATTTCAATGATATGGTTAGTTACTAAGCTTACCTTAGCTTGGTACAAGGCATTGGTTAGATTCGAAGGGCTCGCACTGGTTCGTGCAAACCAGTTACTAAAATTCCAGAAGTATGTAGAACTACTTATCAAATTTCCTTGACTATTCACAGGTTAGTATAACTATATTTAGCGAAAATCTGTTGAAACATATGCAAGTGGCTACTCCGTTTTCAATAACAGCAAGGAATTCAAGCAGTTGTAAATAAAAAAAAAAAATTCATTTTTCAAATTTGTTAAACTCAGTCAAGTCAATGAAACCTAAATAATACAACCTATTTCAAAATATATCACTCTAAGTTTTTTTTTTAAATTTTCAAACAATAAGGTATTGAGTATAAAGAAAAATTCTCTTTTACTTGTGCCATAAAAAATAATGGAAAATGAAATTGATATCAACATAGGTTTCTTCAGTTTTGAAATTGGTCTGAGTATGTATGTATCATGTGTACAGACTGCACCAATGGAGCTAGAGGGCTGAAATTTTCAATATTACCTCCTTCTGTCTGGAAAATACATTTTTTTCGTTTATTGGAAATTCCCTTCTTAAATAGGTTTTCTTAGGGGTTCAAATGGCTATGTAAGTTTATGCTAAATTGATCAGTAATTTGTGTCCAGCAGCATTTACACTTGGTTTTTGAAAATTCAGACTTTTTAGTCATCATTACTCAAAAAAAAACAAGAGAAGTACTACTCACTGATCATCCCTTTTATCCTAATTTTTTAATTGATCACCCCAAACACAGCATGCTACATAAAGACGTTGGTCATATGATGCTTTTTTCACTGAGTGAGTAAGCAGATCTGCTATAAGAAGGTTTAAACATATGACAGGAGAAGAAGGATGACAAATAAGTATATCAGGAATATTCTTTTAGTTTTGTTCATTGACCACTGAAATGGTTTTGTATAATTCATTTCATTATCATAGTTTGTGTGCCATGTAAGACAATATATTTCTTTTGTGAACTAATTACGGAAAAGATAGAGAGAAATGAGGATGAAAACCAGAGAGAAGGAGGGAGAAGTGAGGACGAAAATGAGAGAGAGAGAAAAAGAGAAGTGAGGATGAAAATATGAGAGAGAGAGAGAGAGAGAAAGAGAAGTGAGGATGAAAACCGGAGAGAGAGAGAAAGAGAGAGAAGTGAGGATGAAAATGAGAGAGAGAGAAAGAGAAGTGAGGATGAAAACCAGAGAGAGAGAGGGAAGATGAAAACGGGACAGAGAGGGAAGATGAAAACGGGACAGAGAGGGAAGATGAAAACGGGACAGAGAGGGAAGATGAAAACGGGACAGAGAGGGAAGATGAAAACAAGAGAGTGAGAAGTAAGGGTGAAAACAAAAGAGTGAGAAGTAAGGGTGAAAACAAGAGAGTGAGAAGTAAGGGTGAAAACAAGAGAGTGAGAAGTAAGGGTGAAAACAAGAGAGTGAGAAGTAAGGGTGAAAACAAGAGAGTGAGAAGTAAGGGTGAAAACAAGAGAGTGAGAAGTAAGCGTGAAAACAAGAGAGCGAGAATGAAAAAGGGAGAAACAGAGAGTGATAAAGAAGAAAAAAAAGAACACAAAAATAAAGAGAAAAAGAGCTTGCGAGCATGTCTAAGGATTTTTGTTTGTTTGTCCTGACCTCTGATAATGATCAGAGAAGAGTAAGGCAATTAGATAAATCTGATGCATTTCTTCCTACTTCTTTGTTTCATTAAAAATAATGTGTGTGTGCGTGTAACACTTTCCAATGTGCATACACTCACAGATACTACATTCTGATCCTAGACAGAAATGCATGAGAGCGACATTTAGATCCTGCACAGATTCTACAAATACTCTGATTCTTGGAATCTTGAAATACAACATTATACTCGATTGCTTAACCCCATTAATTTTTTTCATTATGTCTTTGAAGGCACTGAAAACATCCTGCAAACCCTGTCCTTAATCTACAAGCCCTTTCAAAATTTAAGTCATACTTTCCTGCAATCATTGCAGTACTCTTAATTGTAGCAAATATCTCACAAAGTTAATTTTGGGGGTCTGGAAAGGCTCAATAATAATTACTTCTTTGCTTCACACCATTTAGGCTTGAAAAGAATTGCTTTCCAAGAAGGAAGTGAGGAGACTTCAAATACAGGTGGTTATCTTGTGATGTTCTAACAGAAGAGCTCTCCAAAAAGGAGGTGTGGAGACTATAAATATCAGTGGCCATCTTGCTACAGGAAGATTCCAAGTAACACAGACCAAGACTATGTTGACCACTGTTAAAAGCAGGAGAAACCTGTATTACAAAGCGGTCAATGAAAGAGATCTGTAGTAATATGGTCATAGTTTGAGACGAATAACTTTTAAGACTGCAGCAGTCACAGAACTAATATCAAGATATTCTTACCCTTCCTGATTTTGTTAGTTCAGATTCTCGAGAAGCTTCATCGTCCAATTCTTCAAATTTTAGAACTTTCTTTTTGAGTTTTCCCATGCGAGCCACTGAAAAAAAAAAAAAAAAAAAAAAAATGAACGATGATATAAGTGAGAAATAAAAATGACGTCACAATAAATGTATGGACCAAGTCGTATATGGACTTCATACATTATACCGGTAAATTTTCAATCATGGTATAAGATTGAGCAATACCGGTTATACCGATATAGCCACAATGATGCCAATTTAGCTATTTTGTAGCTAAATTTAGCTTCTTCTTTTCTCAGGCTCGCCTGTCTCCACCCCAAATCGTCAATGCAACCCAGCCCTCACTGTCCTTGTGTGTGAGTGTGTGCCAAAGCGAGCCTTCCCTCCTTCACATTTCCTTCAACTATCAACATAAAAGAGCCACCTGGCAAAGAGATATCTTCCGCCAGTCCCCCTTCTGAAAGGGTTTTCAGTTGTAGTGGTAACATTGTAACTTGCCATAGGGCACCCCTGAAACCTGAGGCCATCAATAAACTAGTTTTCCTTGCAGAAAACCTGTAATAAAAAAATCTTTTTTAAAAAGTATAAGGCCACATAGGAGCCTGATAAAGAATTGTCAACCTCACTAGAAAACTATTTTCTGTTCTATTTACATTTTAATCTTACTTTCTTTTTGTCAAAGAAAGTATTCTGTGTTCTTGTTATAGTTGAAAAAGCAACATACTCAGAGATATGCCAATTCTTTATTTATTCTAATTTTGAATTCAGTTTGTTTTAATAAAAGTTCTTGTGAAATCTCATGTGGCTTCGACTTGCAATTGGACATAAGAAAATAACGAGGTAAATTGTACATCAGTTTTCAGCCTACCAAGATATTAATTTTTGTTCATCTCGCCCAACCCTGGTAAGAACAATTGAAAAATGCCCTCTCCCACACACGCACGTATTATAAATGCATTACCAGCAGATTTTACCTCAATGGTAAGAGTGATGCTATATTGAATTGGCTACCTTACCGGTTGTAGGTTTGATTGCTGCAGCAGCCCCATTTTCTTCAATTGTTTATTCTATCTATGCTGTCTAAGCCAAATAATACATTCACCTTGTAATAGCAGGAGATCATTTAAGATAGAGTTTCAAAGTTATAAAATGCATTTATAATTATTTCAGACAGATTATATATCCATTTCATGTTTATATATATATATATATATGAATATGTATATATAATGATAATTAATAATTGTGTCATCCACAGACAGCTGTTTTATTGTATTACAACTCTTCAGTGTTGTTATAGACTATCCAACATCCCTTCCAGTACCACAGGGTCAGATCGAAACCTTCACTTCAGACCCAGAAGGAGACATTTTACCCCTGCCCTACGCAAGACTGGACGGTCAGTAGGACTGAATTAAGCGATATATTTACTTACGCATAATTCCTCATCTACCAAAGTGCTCCATTCCAGAGTTGGAAGAACTTTGCATTATAGCAGTAATAGACGGGTGCCCTACCTAAAGAGTGCTTGACCCATAGGAAGGGAGCGTTAATTATAATAATTAATAATTGGGTCATCCACAGACAGCTGTTTTGTTGTATTACAACTCTTTAGTGTGGCTATATAAGGTCGCTATATATGAAATGTCATCTCTCTTTACATCATAGAGAATAATATTAAAAAAGAGAGATTAGAAAGGAAATCATATTTTTGCCCCTCCTATGAACATAAAGATATAATTCGTTATTAATGAAGGTTTTCAAACCCTTGCATGCGTGTCTACCCAATGAGATTAGCTTACAAATACTTCTTCAAAATAGGATATAATGCTGCCTTAAGCTTTTGATAATGTCAATGAAGTATTTGGAATGAACACTACTACAGTGTGAACCTTTCAGCACAGGTTCAATATGCTTAGGTCAGGACATTTAGATACCAATGATTAAGTCCAAAGGAGGCCCAAACCTAGCAGAGGTCACAAACATTTTCTGGACACTTTAGAAATTCAATAGTGACCATATCACGTCATCACAATAAGAATGGTTAGGGCTCCGTTTCAACTGAATGAAATGCCCCAAGATAGTGCCAAACACTACACCACAGTGTCTGAACTTAGAGAATTGGGATATGGAGTCTTACAGCATCTTCTGTATTCACCTGACATTTCTCTTTGAGATTATCATCTCTTCAAGAATTTTGAACTTCATATTTGTAATAAAAGATTCAATAAAAGAATGATATAATTTGGGCTTTTAACTGAATTTGTGACAATTTGAGCGTAAGTATTTTCTTGTCATTGAGATGGCATATTATCATTAGAGGATTGTTGATAAATATTATTGCTTCAATTGGGTCAGATTTTCATTAAATATTTAGCATTTTTTGTTGCTGGTATCATCCTTCATCTTATTATTTAAAAAAATGACCAATATACTTCCCTGTGTTTTTATTTTCAACTTATTTGGTGTAAAGGGCGCTCAATATTACAAAATTGAGCTTATTTAGATATTTTTCTTTTATTACGTAGAGTTTTTTGCAGAAAAAAATCCATGTAATTACGAAAGAATTATCAATATATATACACATAACAAAACAGAAATTTAGCTTGTGTGATTTAGTTTAGAGAATGAAAAGCAGGAATTTCACACATACAAAAGAAAAAAAAAAAGATTTCATCGCTATCACAAATTCTTTTACTCAAATTTTGTGGTTCTGAATGCTAAATTACCAGAAAATGTATTCTTTTAATACGTAGGAAATTTATTTCAATTTAAACAAAATTTCAAAATATTAAATAAATCAAACTGAGTATTTTTTTCTACCCAGCTAAAATCTTGTTCAGAATCGGTCAAAGAGATTGAAATGGCTAACTAACGTTGCTATTTGGAAGAGTTGACAAAATAATTCGTTAAACAGCTTTTTCAAATGGACTGATACACATTTTGGGAAGACATAATGACTGTTTGTTCAAAATATTTATACACATGTAAATACAGATGAACATCATGTGTTATATAGATGTGAGATAACTTCTGATGCAATCGCATATTGATATAAAATACTTATTTTTCTCCAAAATAAGTGTTTATATACATATATCTACATATATACATATACTCATGAGCAGTACTTTATATATATATAAACCGTCGTATATAATGTAGGTCTCAAAAAAGCTTAACGGATCAGTTTTGAAAAACTATACAAAATAATCAAAATTCATGATAAATTTGTGCTCAAATCAAAGGTAAATTCATTTCATACTAAAATTACGAAATGTTTCTTTTTACTTAAAAAAATATATATAATCTAAAGTTTTATTTAAAACCCCTTATCAATATTTTCACCCAACTTCATAAAGAGAAATTATACCTTTTTGAATAATTTGAACGGAATGTTTGTTTTAGAAATGTCAAAAATGAAAAACAATGCTTACCACACTATATTCCTAACCTACAAAGAGCAAATATCTCTTCTTTTTGTAATTATTATTATTATTATTATTGAAAATAAAATTCTTCAAAGTGTCCGTAGATTTATATAGCACAAAGATATTGATGATGCTGTCAAAAATTTAACAAAAGTTGTTTACAATATGAAGGAAAATGAAAAAACATCATGATCAACATAGATTGTAAATCATTACAGAGATCAATTCACTGTTTACAATTTTAAATATGAACATTCTTGAAGCACTTGAAACGTCATTATTACGATTTCTCTAAACAATGGAATTATATATTTTTTTATATCAATGTTTTAAATGATCGTGCAATTCCAATTAAAATAAATAAAAGGAAAACATTAATAAGTTCAGAAAAGTCAAAAGTGTCAAAATAAAAGGTTATACAACATACATACACAAGATAGATGAACTTTAACTCAACAAGACCGACTAATTAATTTGAAATTTCCAACCGAATAAATCAATTTAGCCACTTAAAAAGTCCACAAAAGTAACTTTTTTTAAAAGAAATTTTTGGCAAGATTAGACGAAAATTACTTGATATTTAGAACAGAAAACGAAGTAAACAATATAAAGAGCCAATTTAAATCGAATTTCAAATATCAAAAAAACAATGCCTAAGATAGCATTTACTCTGATTAATTAAATAAAACTTGGAAGATAAACATCCAAAAATCTTTAAAAAGATAACAAAAAATATCTTCTTTTTTTCCTATTTGGAAGAATATAGTTTAATCAATTTTCCTACCAAAATCGTTGGAAATCCATTCATTCTGGTCAATTCCGTTGGTCAAAAAGACATAATCAGACTAAAAAAATAAATAAACGTATCTAATAAAGGTTCAAAGTTCACAAAAGAGAAAAGAAACTATAAATATACATTTTACTTATTTAAAAAACGAAAACTATTTAAAAACACAACACAAAAGTCACACCGGTCAATTCTCCAGAAATGCTCCAAACCAACTCGCTGTAATCTTAGCGCTTAATCAAAACCAATATTAAATATTTTTTTGTAAAAAAATTGCAATAAATTTTGACATACGTTCATCAGCTTTCAAAAATCTCTTTGTAAATTCATCTTCTTCCTCGTCATCAAGTTCTCTTTTTCTCTTGATTGGTTTCGGAGCGGCCATTTTGAATTATTGTTTGCAAAGAGTTATCGTTCCTGATCGGTGCCCGCCATTGAAAGCTTGACTTTCGCTCAATACTTGATACGGATGGCAATACGTGCAATAAAACTTGTACCCCTTTTTAAGTCATAATCTGCTTATAAGTTCAAAATCCTTTGCAATAATTTGTCTCTGAAGTTATAAAAGCAGGACACTGCTTTAATCGAGTATAATAATCATCATCTGTATTTCAGGAATATCTAGCGCGGCAAGTTTGAAATATTTATTTTGTTTTTTCAATGTTGAGCTAACGATTTTTTTTTACCCGCTCTGAAAAAAACGGTCGTAGGACAAAATTTCCCCAGACAAAATTTTCCCGGACAAAATTTCCCCAGACAATATCCCACCCCCTCAAAATGGTAAGCGAGACAAAAGTCTTTGGTTATATTAAAACATGATAGAACTTTTTGTAATCTATGACAGTATAGGTATATTTTATTGAGTGTATATCAACAGAGTTTTTTAGTATTTATTCCCAAAATTAAAAAGCAAATCCATGTGACCTAGTAAAGAATTTACTGAAATAAATCAAAAAATAGAATTTAAAACTGTGTGATTAGAATATGAGGTTTGATAATAACAAAATTCGATACTATTTGTTTTTTTTCAATTTTTGGAATCAACACAGAAAAAACAACTCCAATAATATACATTTAGATTAAGAGACCAGTTAAAAATCATTTATTCTCCCACCAATTATAAGAAGTTTTGTCATGATTTATTCTAAGAACTTTCTGTCCTGTTTGGCACTTCAAAGCTGAAATTTTGTTCAGAGAATTTTTGTCCAATACCTTTGTTGTTCTGCGTCCCTCAAAAAAACAGGTTTATCCACCAGTCACTGAATTTTATGGTAAATTTGCAAAAGATTGTTCAAGGGATAGGATCTTTTTTTTTTTTAATTGATAAATCAATTGAATTATGAAAATAGGAAAGATTCAAGATAGATGTGACTTGGAAGAAAAAAAAAACTTTTTTTATCCTAGTTTTTTATTCATGCACTTTTAGAGAAGGATATTCATAAAAGTCAATTAGTGCGATTCCTTCTTTGGTAGTCTTCAGTATCTTTTTTAATTTGGTCACTATTCAACAATAGTTTCTATCTTCTGAAGAAATTACACTTTGATTTGCCGAAGTACAATAATTAATATGATGATGCCATAAACAAGAGCTGAGTGAAATTGTCTTGAATTCAAAAGTTGTATTTATTATTGTCTCTAACTTTGAGAAGAGTCATTTGTTCAGACAATCTAATCTCTTCTCCTTCCCATATTTGCTGTTGACACAACGTTTCGGATGATTTATTCTACATCCTTCTTCAGGCATAAAATGTAATATCCATAAGGGGAGAGAGTCTTTTTTATCGGTCTCTTTCCATAGTGATATTACATTTTATGCCTGAAGAAGGCCGTGGAATGTATTGACCGAAACCTGACAACAACAAAGATAGGAAGGAGAGAAGATTAGATTGTCCAAACAAAAGTTGTTCGTTTTTCTCGTATTAATCAGCTTAAGAAAATAAAGAAGATTATAGCAGGTAGAGCTCTTCAGCTGAGGCTAAAACTGGTTTAACTGCCTCACTGTGGTACAGTGGTCAGCAAGTTAGCCCAGCAGACCATTACAACTATCATGAATCCAGTCTTCAATAGGTGTTCCACACTTTAGACCTTGTTCCATATTACGCTAAGCTGAATAAATATCAAGAGCTCTTCAGTGTGGGTATATGGTTAGCAAGCTTTGCCTGATTACCATTACTCAAATAATGTGTTTGAATCTCACTGGGGTCTGTATTCATGGTTGCTTTATTGACAAGGTTTGGAGGATGAATGAGCGATGGTTTTGTAAAATCTGTTACAATTTAAGAAGCAGGAATAAGTAGAGGGAGGTAGGAAACTATCGCCACCGACACAATTTAGTAAGATTTGAACAAAACAAAGGTGTTTGAGCAAGATTTATAGTAAGGATGGGGTAGACACAAGGGAAGTGAAAATGTACAGTATTGACAGGAACAAGGGAATTCTTTTGTTTTCAAAGAAAAATTTAACTGAAAAATATTTTGGTGACACAAAAATTTTACAGTCGCTGAAATTAGCAGGTACAATTAAACTTGGTTAACAAAGTTCTCCCCCTTACATTGTTTACTAGTTAGTTGTCCTTTGAGGGGAAAATTTTTACAAATTTGTAGTTCTCCCCACCTCCCAACTATTAGGGAAGAAAGAGTAGAGATGGACTCTCAAAAATCAATCAGTAGGGAAGGTGGGGTCCAAAATAAGATCGAGAATATTAGAAATTTTTCTCCAAAATTAATTAGTGGGGAGGACAGCAATTAGACACTGAAGAGTGTACTTGGAGCCTTGCGTGAGACAAAACTAAGCTCAGTAAATACATTGAACACTTCTTAAAGTAATGGTTTACCAGTTAATCTTGCAGACTATAACTGCTGTGAAGAGTTCAACCCTCAGCTGATTTGATTTTTCAATTTTTCAATTCTGGAAGTCACTCTCAAATTTGAAAAATTTGATAAAAAAATTTTAAATTGGCAACCCTGGACTTTAAAACATGGAAAAAAAGATTTTCGAAATCTAAATATTGTCAACAATTGACTCACAAATTTGAAAAAAAAAACACCTCAATTCAAGTTGATTGGATGTTTCTCTATGGACAAGCAACGTTTAAAGAAGATCCAAAGATCCATGTTAAAAACCATTACCCAAAACTGTCAACATAGGTTTCTTTGATTTTTAAGTGATTCTGGCTAGCTGGCTGGCTATGTATGTATGTGTTATGCATAAAGGCCACACTAAAGGAGCTAAAGAGCTGAAAATTTAAACATTTACTCCTTATCATGTCTAATAAACTTTTTTTGTTTCTTGAAAACCCAACATCGCAATGAACTTTCACAGAGGTTTCAATTCACAATGTAAGTTTATGCTAAATTGGTTCATTAGTTTGTGACCAGCAATGTTCATGCTTGTTTTCTGGCGATCCCAATAAAGGCAAAAGAAGTAAGTTATTAATTGATCATCCCTTTTTCCAATTTTCAATAGATCACCCTCAACACGGCATACTACCAAAGGACATTGGTCACTTGACATTTTCTATTGAGTGACTAACTCGACACGTTGAAGAATATGATCTGATTCCTTTAGAAATAATGATGGGTATTTGTCCAATATTATTAAATTTTAAAAAATACTACCAAAACTCATAGAATTTAAAGAACTGATCAGATGGATTTCTGTAGAGCTCATGATGAACAGCTAATACTAATAGTTGGTCAGAGAAGGTTCTCCTGTAATCCAATGATCATAATAAACAAGGAATATATGTAGGAGTTCTGTGGGTATTTACCAAGCTTCAGCATAATCCTGCACAAGGCCACTAGTGTAGAGCACCCAATGAGGATCGACACCATGTAGTGTTTTTGGTCCTTACTGGATGTCCTATACTTGTAGGCATAATGGTCAACTGGACTTGCTACCAAACCATTACTCAATGGAGTGGTGCCCTTATGGTAGATTATAAAGAAGCCTTCCCAACCAGTTGGAATGAGGAACTTGATACCATTTCCAAAATCAATAAGTCAAATGATTATGTTATTGGATTGATGCAATAGTTCCCAGCATTTTTCAACATTGTAAATTGAAGCGCGCACTAACGGCCTGGATTTTCAAAACATAAAAGTTTTTTTTCAAAATATAAGGAGTAAATATAAGAAATTTCAGCCCTCTAGCTCCATTAGGACATCATACATACATACATACATACATACATACATACATATATAGCCAGCCAGCCCGTCTGACAATCTTGAAAAGTGAAGAAACCTATGTAGGGGAAACTTTCCATTCCATTTCCCAATGTCACATTTTCAACGGAACGGCAGGTGTTGTCACACAGCAAAATCAGTGGTTGACTTCCTTAGCAGAATAATGTGTTTTCTCTCCCGATGCATCATTCAAACAAGCCAATTGCTAACAGTAATTTTGCAGATTTGGCCTAATGTTCTCACAGCATAGAAAATGGAATTGACAAACCAAGTCCTAATTCCAGCTGAGGTAAGGCATGGATCACTTTTCTCAATAGATCTGATCAAAGATTATTTCCTGCAGTTGGTAACATGTAACGGAATATAAGTGGTTACATGCACGCACCTCTGCATTTGCCTGCCCACCCATCCCCTTCCTGGATCAGGCCTTCTTGCTTAGGGAGAGTGTTTTTGAAAATTGAAACCTTATAGTCAATAAAGGAGAATGGTATGGTACAGTTGTTTTATGCAACCCCAACTAGATGTACTATGAAAAGATAGTATTATTGTTTGCTGGTAAAAGATATATTCTGAATATAACCTTTGCCCCCCCCCTGAAAAAGTGGCAACAGATACCCATGTTCATATGTTTCTTGAAGGGGGATATGGCCTGAAGAATCAGAGGAGAGAGGTGACAATCTGTCGATAGATTTTGGCCCCTGTCTAACCATTAGGCATCAGTGGCCTCATTTATTGGTTTGTTGTCCATATAAGATGAACTCCTGGGATACGGAATATGAATTCAAGTTTCATCAGAGGTAACTTCTTTATTTCAATTTCATACAACTGAGTTTAACTGAGGGTTTGTCGATTGATAATGTTGTGAAAAAAATCAACAATAAGACAATGAAAATTAAGAATGAGAATAATTATCCCAAGATTCAAACAACTTGACTAATATTATTTTGAATTTCTCAGATGGAGTGTTTTCAATGATTATTTATTAAGGTAGTGTCTGTTTCAAAGGGGCATGCTTGGAAGAGGCCCGACTTTATGGTGTGTGGAGCAACCTGCCATAATTGTCATGTGAAATAATTTCCCTCTGTTGTACAAAACTACACCTTTGAAGCCTTTCATAAAACTTCTCTTCAGTGTTGCCAATTTAGATATTTTATATCTAAATTTAGATCTTTTGTCAATTTAGATATTTTATGCCTTGATTTAGATCTATTGTCGATTTGGATATTTTGTCAAAATCTAGGTTCTATTGCCAATTTGAATATTTTTCATCTGATTTATTGCCAATAGATATTTAATATCTAAATTTAGATCTATTGTCAATTTGGATATTTTGTCAAAATCTAGGTTCTATTGCCAATTTGAATATTTTTCATCTGATTTATTGCCAATAGATATTTAATATCTAAATTTAGATCTATTGTCAATTTGGATATTTTGTCAAAATCTAGGTTCTATTGCCAATTTGAATATTTTTCATCTGATTTATTGCCAATAGATATTTAATATCTAAATTTAGATCTTTTGTCAATTTAGATATTTTATGCCTTGATTTAGATCTATTGTCGATTTGGATATTTTGTCAAAATCTAGGTTCTATTGCCAATTTGAATATTTTTCATCTGATTTATTGCCAATAGATATTTAATATCTAAATTTAGATCTATTGTCAATTTGGATATTTCATATCTGAATTTGGATCTATTGCCAAAATAGATATTTAATATCTAAATTTAGATCTATTGTCAATTTAGATATTTAATACCTGAATTTAGATCAATTGCCAATTAAGATATTTTATGCTGATATTTACATCAATATTTTTAGATAAAAGATCGATAATCTTTCATTATTTATTTTCAATAGATTTCTCAAAACCTGCTTATCCAAAAAACTTCAAATTCAACACAGCACTGCCTTGTGTACTGACTAATATATTTGGCAAATAATAACTTCATACAAATGCCAGTTGATGAGTATTTGCAGTGCAGACACACACAGAGAATGAAATTTCTCCAATTGTAGTTACATTTTTGACTAATATTTCTCTCATCCTTATTTTAGTTGCTTTGATTATTTGAACTGGGAATTGCGATAAAAAGCAACTGAAATAAAGATGAAAGAAATACGAGTCAAAAAGTAATAATTCCATCTATTTCATCATTGCATCTGAACGGGTTTATCTGAGGTACTTAATGTTAGGATCCAAGGAAATAAATTAATTTGTTTTTATTTTACAAAGAAAATTAAAATCAAACATTATTAGCTCGATTGCACATGCCTTAGGGATTGGTACAAATCCATGGCTTGGTGCTTGGGGACAACTGGACTAGAGTATTGGTTGAAAAAAAAGAAAGAAAGAGCAATACAGGCCTCATTAATCACTGTCAACTGACCAATGTCTCTTGATAGCATGTAGGATTGATTGAGGGTGATCAATTAAAAGATTGGATAAGGGGGTGATCAATAAATAAGTTACTTCTCCTACCTTTTGTTGTATCACTAAAGAGTATAAATCACTAAAATCTATTTAGGGGGTATATTGAAAAAAACAAAAAGAAACTTTTTTTCTAGACATAATAAGGAGTAAATGTTTAAGTTTTCAGCCCTCTAGCGCCATTTGTGCAGCCGGTATGCAAGATAGATATATAGCCAGACCAGCTTAAAAAACAAAGTATTCTATTTTGACAGTTTTTGATAATTGCTAGATCATATCATTTCCTTGCAGCTTGATAGCACTTGCTTTGTGACCCCGTACCAGTCTGCAGCCTGGTGGTTGGGGAAAACTAGACTAGAATATTAAAAACAAAAAGCCATACAATATTGTTTAAAGTCTTATCTTGAATCATTTCAGATACACATGTAAGTGAAGGCAGTTCCACTGTTTTACCTTGTAAGATGTCAGAGAAAGGCAAGACATAAAGAAAGGCAGTTCCAATGTTTTACCTTGTAAGATGTCAGAGAAAGGCAAGACATAAAGAAAGGCAGTTCCAATGTTTTACCTTGTAAGATGTCAGAGAAAGGCTAGTTGTAAGAAAAGGCAGTTCCAATGCCTTACCTTGTAAGACAGAGAAAGGCTAGACGTCAGAAAAGGCAGAACCAATGCTTTACCATATAAGATATCAGTGAAAAGTGATAAGTGAGGAAAACAGTTTCAATGCTTTATCTCGTAAGACATCAGAGAAAAGTTTGATGTAAGTAAAGACAGTTTCAATGCTTTACCCTGTGAGACAATAGAGAACAGCTAGATGTAAGGAAAGACTGTTCCAATGCTTTACCTTATAAAACATCTGTGAAAGGCCAGAAGACAGTACATGGGTTCAAGTGCTGTAATGAAAATTAAAAAAAGATGAGAATGCTGGTGGGAAAAAAATCACTGAATCATAACAATATATTATAGCGAAAGTCTAGGTAGAAAATAGTCAATTAGAAACTGTCAACCGAAACTGTCACCATCAACAAGGTTTCCTCAGTTGGTCTTCTGGGTATGTATCATGTGTAAGGGCTGCACCAAGAGCTATGAGGCTGGAAATTTAAACTTTAACTCCTTATCAAATTTAGAATATTTGTTTTTTAGTGATTACTGCTCAAAATAAAGGCAAGGGTAGTAACTTTTTCATTGATCACCCCTTTTTCCAATTTTTTAATTGATTACCCCCAACAAAGCCAACTACCAAGAGACATTGGTCAAGTGACGGTTTCTATCAAGTAATTAACCAGACCTGTCTTTTAGATAAAAATGCTACATCTAAAAATCCTCCAAAAATATGTTGAGAAAAGGTTGTCTCTGTCAGGATGAAATGGATTCTTTTTATCACATGACTTGAAGGAGTGCCAGCAGCTAGTCTATGAAATCAAATTTGGTTAACTTCATTCTCTTTATCTCCTTCTTTCCAGTGCAAGTTGTTCAATACATAGGGATGATAAAGTCGTTCCACCTCATTTATTTCTTTTATTGATTCCCAACAATCATTGAGATCCATTTGAAGTTATAGATCCCTCAAAGTGTATTTTATCATTGTTTATTCAATATGACAATGAATGGCTTGGCTTCGCAGACAAAGATTTTGGGAGGGTTTTCCTATGATTATGGGACCAATGGAGTTTTGAGGTAAAGCACGACATGCACACAGCTGTCCCCAACCTTTCAAGGGTTTACCTCCTAAGGTCCAATGGGGTAGCATGGAAAGGAGCAAAGCTCCTGGGTTGTAGGTTTAACTCAAGTTTCCTTCTGGCTTATGTCAGAGCTAACTATAGGAATCTGCCGACACTTTGCAGGAGTATTCCGACAGTATAGCTGGGTAGTTAAACCAAGGGACATGATCAATCCGTGGTTCATTTGATATAGAAGCAGACAAAAAAAATCACATTTTGTTTAACTCAGCAGATCCTCCAAATTTTGGGAACTTCATCAACTTTGGTTTATTGATACAAATCCCTAACCTCCTTTGTAACTAGGTACTTTTCCTGATGCATTTGCACCCTCCCATCTCTCTTTAAGATCATTGGTAGAAATTGGGGAGGGGTATTCAGGGGTACGGTGTGGACATACTTCACAATTTCTAGGCTTTGAATGTCTCAAAACAGGCCACGAAATTGGCAATATTTGTTGTAAAAATACCTACATGGGCTTACAGCATCCCAGAATCCCCAGCAGCATATGTTCACTTCGCTCATCCCTGATAGACCCCTCTGTGATTCTGAAGCATAAATCCTAGGTACAGCTTTACTATATACCTAGTTCCCCAAAACCATTTCCTTTATTGTTTAAAATGTTCCTTTTATGTCTCTAAAGGGTTACTACTCCAGGTTTGTTTACTTGGTGGTACTCGCAGACTCATACTTGTGTGTGAAATTTCAAAGAAAATCAACCATACAAAGAAGAGAATAGAAATGAATGAGTATGGTCTAATGGCACATTATCTACTATAAAGTGGTCAAGTTGAGCCAAAAAATAATCTAAAGTAGATTCTCAGCTTTTATAGAAAATATCCTTGTGTAATATTCACTTCATTGGAAACGGTAATCTCTAAAATGCTAAATTGTTCACGTCTTATTTGGCCTTTTAAACCATAAACTACTGAATCTATTTTAAGGTAAGATATTGAATATGAATTAATTCAAATTAGTTGGCCTTGTGGTGTTGTATATATTTTACTTTAATACCATCCCCTAGGTCCACTGAGTATACATGCCAAATTTGGTTGGGTGAATCAAAATTTTAGTATTATATAGAAATAGATGGAAATTAGATCACTATTATCGGGGTAAGAGTGAACGCTGACTTCGCATTTATTTTTTTACAGAAGGAGAAACCATTTGTGAATTTTGTACACATGTACAATCTATTTGAGGCCTACAGGAACTGTCTTGGGCTTTGGGTTAAGTTAAGAAAATAAATGGTTCAAGTGAAAATCAACTGTTGTGAAATGATATGATTGATTCCTACTCAAATAAACCAAAAAACTATCAAATCAATTCAAACTTCTCACACTACTGAGTCAGAATTCTAAAACAACTTTAACCTTATAATTCATGTCTGAATTTTGTTAGATGTGATGTATTAAACATTGTGTGTGATATGGTCGGGCTATTTTCCTCCTCTATTAATCACTGCTACCCACAACAGACTGGCTTAATCACTGTTGCTAGTAGGTTATTCATGTGTTCTGACATTTATATATGTCTATCCAGACTACGCCAGCTCTAAAGCTGTTCATAGTTGAAACTCAAAATTTTGCACACATACTCCCCTAAATGAGTGGGGAAAATGTTTTTTTAAAATTTCTTCAAAAACACCCCCAAATAGATTTTTATTGGGGGTGGGGAGTGTCAATTTGTTCATGCCAAAGTGATCCCTTAGTTTGTGTCCAGCAGCATTCATTTGGTGTAATTTTGTTTTTTAGTTTGTACTTTCTAGTGATCACAGTCCCCCAAAAGGCAAGAACTAATTTAATCATTGATGACACCTTTTTCCAATTTTCTAAATGATCATCCTATCGAATGACAAACCAGACCTGATTTTTTTTTTTAAAGTCATAAATCTATGAATCAAACCGTACCGGTAGAATTTTCATCAAGGTAACTTGATTTTACCACAACTACTGCTCAATTTAAAAGGTAAAAAGCGGCATATATTGGTGGTGGTGATTCATAATTTCCCTTGGAATGCTAGCGTGTCAATTTGTCCACAACTTTTTGGCAATGTATGTGATGTGTCCAGTCCAATTGAGCACGCACTCTGGGTAGTGATTCCACATTCTAGAACCAGGAACACCCGAAGAAAGGCTGTAGGGTACATGATTGAAATATTGTGACCAAATAAACACATAGACAAAGAAAATAGTCCAACTGTATCATACATAACCTTAACCTTACACTAAATTTAACCAACTAACTCTACATCGTAAAATTAGTGAACATTTTTTACATCGTCGGAAAGAGCATTATACATCAGTCACTTTTTCTTAGCCATACTGTAATTAATTAACATGAAGAAATAAGATTTTCTGGCTTCTATCAAATGTCATTTTGAAAAAATATTTTGAACACTACTGAATGAATATTTCTTTCTCTCTCTCTCTTTCATTCATTCATTCATTCATTTTCTGATTCACTAAGTGGGTGTTTTTTGAAAATGCTACCAAACATGTTTTGGATTTTTGCTGTGAGGGAGAAAAATCAAGGTATTGAATCAGTCAATCGATCGATGAGCTATCGATCGATTGATGACATTCTTGTTTTGTTGTTTCTCCAGAGTTTCTGGTTGTTTTTATTGAGCTGCCAAGGACAAGATTTTTTTCTTTTTTCTCATTCTTTCTTTTCTTTTTCTGGCTTTCCTTCTTTCTATCCCTTTTTCTTTCATCCTTTCTCCTTTCCATTTCCTTTTTCTCTCTCTTTCTATTCCATTTTCTCTTTCTTTCTTGATATCTTCCTCTCTATTCCATTCCTCTTTTTCTTTCTTTCTTCCCATTTTTTTTCTTTCTATCTTCCTTTCAATTCCATTTTCTCTCTCTTCCTTTTCTCTTTTCTTTCCCATCTTCTTTCTCTCTTTCATTTCCTTTCTGTCTTTCTTTCCCATTCGTCTTTCTCTCTCACTCGTCCATTTCCTGTCTTTCTTTCTTACCCATTTTCTTGCTTCCTTTCTTCTCTCTTCCATTTCCTATGTTTCTTTTCTCTTCAATTTCCTTTCTTTCTTTTCTCTTCCGTTTCCTTTCTTTCTACTCTCTTCAATTTCCCTTCTTTCTTCTCTCTACCATTTCCTCTCTTTCTCTTTTTTTCTGCATTTCCTTTCTTCCTACTTTTCCGATTTTCTTGCTTACCTTCTCCCTTCTTGTTCTTCTCTCTCTCTCTCTTTCAAGTGTTCTTGTTGTGTACGGGTAACAGGTAGTAGCAGCAGCATTGACATCCTAATCACTAGCACCATCATTCACAATCACCATCGTCCTGATCGTCGTGCTGGTTCCGAGCATGAAGAAGAAGAAGAAGTGTTGATGTCGAAGTTTCCCGTTTTCGTTCTCAGCTCTCCCATCGATTTCTCTGATGGTGTGCTCGATGCAGTGCCTGTTGTTCATGGTATACATACACGTGGAGTAGACTGATCCAAACGACTTGTTCAAGTGTTTAATAATCACTCACTCAGGACCAGAAACGGAGTACGTTCTTGACTGACTGTCAGTCGTGTATCTTTTCTCCCGACTATTATTTATTTATCTATTTATTTTGCTAATGAATGCAGTCCACACTTTTGGGATGGCGAACGTACCACCAGGACAACAGGAGGACGGAGAAGGATTCGGACAAGTGAGGAAAGCTTTGTGGTAGGGAAGTCCAGATGTATAACTGCATACACCCTTCTCCAGGTAAACAATCCTATTTTGTGTACTATCTTTAAAATAAATAAATAAATAAAAAAAAGGATAAAAAGGGCCCGACGAAAAAAGTGATTTTCTGGTACACCGTTGTTGATTAGAAGTAGGTACAAATAGTTGAACTGATCTGACTGAATTTGTAGCAGTAGTTCCTGTTGCTGGAAGGGATTTTTGTTTTTAATCCGACTTGTAGATCAGAAGCATTTAAGACGTATTTTTTTTTTTTTAGAAATTCCGACACCCTATTTTAAAAACGTAATTAAAATTTTAAAAAAATTGTTCCCGAGATTTTCCGTGTTTCTACTAGGAAGAAAAAAAAAGTCCAAATATTTGTCTATAGAAAAAGGAAAACAGAATTTCGTTAATAACGTAAATACACATCTTTTTCTACCCGTTGAGTTTCTCTTTTTGTTTTTTTTTTTTCAATTCAGTTCTGTTGACGGAAGAAATATTAGATCTGGTCAACTCTATATTACGAAAAACTGGTGAAGAAAGGAGAAAATGTGAATCAAAATGATGACGTTTTTGGAAATTCCGATATCGAAGGAATGGGTATGAAATTAGGAATTAATCAAGGGGTAGTGTTTGATTAAAATGTTCTAGGTATATTCCCGGTTGAAGGTCTATAAAAGTATAAGTACTAGTAGTTACAGAAAATACACGTATTTTGCACTTGACTCAAATAAAGAGAAATAAACAAAAACACCCACAATGGGGTTTTAATTTAATCGAAATCTGTAGTAATATTATTAAATGTCTTAGGTTTGTTGATGTAGAAAAATCAGTTTTTAAAAGATCGTTCAGATCTATCAATGGAATAAATGATCGGGTACAAGCAGCAAACGTCAGTGCGTGGGTACATTAGATATACTAAATCTGAAAAGAATATTTTAAAAATCTTTCATAAATTAAAATATTACTTCATAAGCTTCTTCTGTTATCATTTAATTCACTCTTTCAATGTCGTCCCGTTTCTACACTGAACAGAAATTAGATTTTTTTTTGTTTGAAAAATTCACAATTGTTTTGTGTCGACATAATTTTAATCTAGCCAAAATGAAAATACAGAAATACCTCGAATAGTGCGGTTTTGATATGTACAGGTTTTGATGTTGTGCGGTCAAGGTATACAAATTAACGTAACCAAGTAAGCTGGAAAAAAAACATTATATTTAGAGACCTTGAACAGTACATAAAATTTGGAAACGAATAGGCCGCACTAATCAAGGTATCCTTATACTCAACTTATTCGTTCAAGTTGGTGTCGAAAAACAAGAAAATGTTTAAGATCACTCGGAGAGGAGATCAAATTTAATATTAGATTTTTTTTCTTTCTCACTTTCACGTCCGACCCCTTCAAACGGGTACCTTCCAATTTTTCTGGCTTCATGTAAAGTAGAGGCTCTAATGATGCCGCTAGACATATATCCATTAATTGTGGGCTGTTCGTTATCTTCACATCTCTAGATAGCTCTCTGTGATTTCATTCATAATGGTACCACCAGGAAAATTCGATACCAGTTACTTCTAATGACCTAGAAATAAGAAGAAAAAAAAAAAGAAAAAAAGGAACGATCTAACTTAATGAGGAAATAAGTCATTTGAACGTTTTATGACTGCTAGTGACCCACGAAACAGGAAGTGTTTATGTTCAGAAGGAAGAAATAATACTCTTTCAATGTTGTTTGTTTTGAAAACACTTGGTTTTTCATGATCCATTTTGGGGTGTGTATATACGTGCGTTGTATATGAATGGTTCTGTTATGATACTTCCTTGCTTATCTTCTTTCTCTGGGAGACAGAAAAAGGTGGTAATTACTGCCTCTAACAGAAGGTGTTCTGTAGAATGTCTATTGTTATATACTTTAATAGTTATGACAGAGGCCAATATTGCAAGCAAGATTCTTGAACTTGCTGGTTCTGTTATGAAATGATCTATGCTTCCCAGGATATATTTTGAGAGACAAACAAAAACATGATTGTTCCTGTCTAATGTCCAATAGATCTAAGATCTAATAGATATTGTTTTTTTTTTGTTGACCCTCAATCATGCTTATAACCTTCTGTAGTTCCAATATTTCTAGTTCGATACTTGAACTTACTTCAACCAAATGATCATGGCTTTTTTAAATAAGACATTTCAGAAAGATTGGTTGGAATTTTAGACAAATAAAAAAAAAGAAAAGAAAAATAAAAGGTCTGGTTAGTTACTTGATAGAAACTGTCACGTGAGCATCATCTTCTGGTCGCATGTCATGTTAGGGGTGATCAATTGAAAAATCAGAAAAAGGGGTCGTCAGTGGACGAGATGCGATACACTAGATACAGTTTATCTTATGTCAGCTATAAACCAAAATTAAATATTAGGAAAACAGGTCTGGTTTGACACTTAAAAGAAACTGTTATGTGACCAATGTCTTTTGGCAGCATGCTATGCTAGGGGTGATCAAAGGAAAAATTGGAAAAAGGTGTGATCAAAGAATTATCCACTTCTCGTGCATTTATGTTGAGCAGCGATCTCTGAAAAAGTCAGAATTTTCAACAAAAAAAAAATCAGTGAATGCTGTCAAATAAAAACTGTGACCAATTTAGCATAAACTTACATTGCAAATCCCCTCCTCTAAAAACCCATGAAGAGGGAGAATTTTCAAAAAGCAAAAAAAAGTTTTTCCCAAACATAAGAGGTAAATGAAAATTTTACCTCCTTAGCTCTTATGGTATGGCTGGTACTTGTAACACAGCCAGCTGGACCAACTTGATAACTGCAGAGACCTTATTTTGACAGTTTTGGTTAATGGTTTTTAATAATTACTATCAGAATAACAATGTTTGAACTCTGAAAACATGAAATGATTTAAAATGGAAGCCTAGGGATATAATTGTGTTGATTTTCATAGGTTTATGGTTGAAATCTTTCTGGTTTCATCATGATTCCTTGCAGTGATTTTGTTTTTTGTGAACATAACCATCTGTGACAGGTAAGATATCTGATGTCCTAAATTTAGATGAATCAAAAATTAATATTTTTGATATTTTATGCAATAGCAATGTTGATTTTACAACTACATGGTTGTACACTATAGACAAGAGGTGATGAAAAACTTGCTTGAAGTCCAGTAATACTGGCTTGTAGATTTGAACCTAAGACAGTGAATTTAAGAGTAAATAGTGTAAACATCTTTTTATATCATCAGATTTTCATAAGCTTTTTGTATGTATATTGTAATCACTAGAAACTGTGATTAAAAACTGTCAACCTCAATGTAGGTTTCTTCAGACATTGGTCACATGGCAGTTTCTATTGGGTGACTAACCAGACCTGTTACACATTGATTCATTCAGACCAGATTCCTCTTTTTCGTTATCATATTCTCATTGCAGTAGATTCTGACCTTCTTTGTGTCTGGATTTCTGAAATGATGTGTTGTTACTATTATACATTGATTCATTCAGATCAGCCTCAACATCTTTATTATCTTAGTAACAACATTTTGGCTGCTGTACTCTCCAACCTTCTTTCGATCTCAATGTCTGTATGAGGTATTTGTACTATTAGACAAATTTATCCACATTGACCAACAGTGATTCATTTTGACCAATTTCCTTGTCATCATTGTTTTTTCTTGTGTTCTGACCATTGTTCTCTCTGGCTTCCTGTTGGTGTCTATTTTATTCAGTCACCTGCTGGCAGGGCCAATCCAAGACGTTATGGGATCCTAAACAGTATTTGATTTGTCCCTATGGAACCATAAGTAGAGTTTGATTCAGGGGCCCCCACTGACTTTGATTTCAGGGTTCTTGCCCTCTCTTGGAGGCCCTCTGGTGGTCATGGGGCCCTTAGCAGCTGCTTTGTTTGTTTATGTATTGGGCTGGTTCTACTTTGTTGGAATATTGAATGAAACCCTTTCTTTGATCTATGAGGGTGTGCTGTTCACATTCCTATAGTTGTTACAACTAGTGTTCTTCCCAGGGATCTCCAGGACTTGCCATTTCTTAATGTTTATTAAGGTTTGAAATGATTATAAACCGCC
Source organism: Thysanoteuthis rhombus (assembly GCA_963457665.1). Taxonomy (NCBI): domain Eukaryota; kingdom Metazoa; phylum Mollusca; class Cephalopoda; order Oegopsida; family Thysanoteuthidae; genus Thysanoteuthis; species Thysanoteuthis major. The sequence goes on along the minus strand of OY735235.1, from coordinate 37,775,884 downwards.
TGACAATATGGCAACCTGACAATGTTATATTAAACAGTAAAGTGAAAATAATGTAAAAATTCACAAGATACCATGTGTAGAAAATATTCTGTCAAAAGTTCACTCCACTGGTCCTTACTCCTTCAGCTCCTCTAGAGTGGGTAGCTTATAAACCAATGGTGGTAACTTGGTTAGTCATGATTGGCCAATCGGTCAATTACCAAAGTGGTCATAACTCATTAATATTTAGAAATAGTTGAGTAAAGTAAAATGTCTATCTCTTATGACACCATTCTCATTGATGTATGATCAGTTGGTGATGAAGTCCTATTTCCTGTTGCATGTGTCAGCTCAGTGATCCTTGCAATTCTCTAGTCGGGTCAGGACCTGGAGTTTATAGCTACAAATTTTTCTATGACCACTCCTTTTACAGGATGCAAGTCCACTTGAGTGATATCTCCATCCTTATCACACAGTTTAGAGTGTACTCAATTAGCTGCTGAATTTGTCCTAATGAAGAATTTTCCATGCTCCTCACTCGTATCGGGAATCAAAATCGAGACCCTCTGCGCATGAGGGAGACATGTTGACCATTATGCTACTCGAGCGGACATTATATTGTAGAGCATCATAGAAATTACTGCATATTGCTGTGAGCGTTTTGAAACTAACCTATTGAATGAAATGGCCTCTGTTCTGTCTCTACAGACAATGGAATGTTGCCTCCAGGAAGCATTCTTGGGTGGAGCATATGGAGATTCTGTTGTTAGAATCCCCCTTCTCTGACTTGCTGATGTAGTTTAGAGGAAAGCAGAGTGTGATATGTCTGGCATCATCTTGGCTGCAGGAGCGGCTGAAAGGATGTTGAATCAGGTATCAAACTGCCTAAAGGGGGCTCAACTCATTCCTTGGGACTTAGAGTTGTCTTTCTAGACTGGTTGCTTTCCAAAGGTTAAAGAGCCCAATCTGCCCTGCTGTTGTATTTAGAGATGGATTCATGCCTTTTTCAAGGAAATAAATGTAAACTGAACATTACCAGCAATGATGACTTTGAACTCTGGTCAACGATTCCATTGTCCACGTCATTAACGCTACATCAATTGTGTCTATATAGAGTAACATATTATGGTACTTAATGCCTGGATTTTTGAAAAGGTATAAAAGTCGTTAATGTGGTAATTTTTATTTGATCGTTAAAGAAAACTATTCTCTTATTGTAATAGAACTTTTCCGTACTTTGATGAACCAAAATCATAACAGGATACATTTGTCTCGGTAGATATTTATAATTTTTTGTAAGATGTATAACCCTGAAGACATTCCGAATTCCATAAACAAAAAATTTAGGGCTGTAAAGAAATTGAAAATCGGTTCTTAAAAATTTGGAATCCTACCATTGGTACAAAGGCAAAATAGTAAATCACTAAGTGACGACAGAAATCACTACACTTGTGAATTAGTCTGTGAAATGGGATTGGTAACCATTACACTATGGTAGGCACTCTTATTTCCAAAGCTTTGCTGTAAAAGAAATATATGGGACATATATATCCCAGTAGTCATAGAAAACTCTGTGTATATATGTCCCAGAGGCCTTGAAAGGGTTGATGAACTGTCCCATTTACTTACATTATGTAACTTGTTAGTTTCTCTTGCTGTGTATCCAGGGCAGGCTCTATTAGGCAAAACTAGGAAGCCACCTTGGGTGCGGACCTCAAAAGGGGTGCAGTACTGATCCTTCAAAAAGATGGGAAGAAAGGGATGGTTAATGAATAAATAACTTATTTTGTCTTTTGTTGGGCCATGATCACTGAAAAAATTTGGATTTTCAAAAAACAATTGTAAATACTGCCAGACTTGAACCGAGGAAAAAATCCAGGATAAACTTACATTGTAAATTGAACTACCTACCCCGAAAACTTATCTTTTCTGGGAATTAAAAAAATAAATTGAAAGGTAGTTATAATTCAATCAAAATTTCATTTATATACCTATCCTCTACATGGTCCGATTGTTTTGAAAAACAGGCTGATATATTACCAAAATTGTGAATAGTCTTCTTATTCCACTGTGGGAGGATACATTAAGCTTAAAAGGAAGTTTCAGAATTGAAAGAGGAAACAATTTACAGCAGAAACATACAAGACAGACTCATAACTTGTTAATCAAATCAACTTTGTTTTAATTGCTCAGTCCTAGCTGTTTTGTAGAGGTCACTCGAAATGAGCCAAATGTCTGCAAGTTCATTACCAGCCATTATAAGTTCACTGTTAGACAAAGGCCCTTCCCATCTCTCTCCATGACAAGTGTGATTGTGCTGATCTCACCCATATCTTTCCAGCAAACTTTTACATCTTTCTATCTTGTTTTTGGTCTTTTCCTACTGAGTTTAACTGTCCCCTTGGCACTAGTCAGTTAGCTTTTTGTTCCAGCTATTGTCCTTTCTTCTCTCTATGTGTCCTGCCCATCTGCATTTTAGTTGCTTGATTACTTGTACAGTATTTTTCACCTTTATCTTTTCTCAGATCCATACTGATTTTTTTCTATCATGAAAACTGATTCCTAACGTGGCTTTTTTCACTACCCTAGTCCTGTTCTGTGTTGGTTTTTGAGTAGTTTTGTAAGTTTCCAGGTTTTTCACTCAGATATCATAATTGATCTTTTAAAATATGGCACAAAAAAATAAAAGCTTACTAACCAACAATACTAAAGGAACTTTTATTCAATTTCAGACACATTGAATCATTCATTAACTACAAAATGGGACATAGTCAACACTTCAATCTTAATTTAACATTATAAGTGAGTTTTTTCACCACCAAACGAGTTTAAGTCAGTGATTTCAGTTGTTAACACCACGGTGTATGTTTCCTGGAACATAGAAACAGAAATCATAATTGACCGAGTAACCCCATGAAAGAGTATTCACTCATGCATGGACTGTGAGGTTCCCTCTGATTGGTTGCAAAATTACATCAAGGCTGCACAACAGGTTCTCGAGATGTTCCTTATTATTGATTCTTTTCTGGACAGACTTCTTATAGAGATAGAAGAATAAATAAATACTGAGAGATGTTAGCAAAAACAAAACTGTGATGTTAATGTATACAAATATCTCCATCATTTACCCTTCAACTCATTCTAGCCTTGTTTTTTTTAAGGGTTATAAAGCAAGGATGAAATGGATGAATTTAACTTTTCTAATTTTCTAAGAAACTCTTGGAAGTCATATATAATTTTAAAGGTTTTAAGATATGGATATCATAAATGATATCCATATCTTAAAACCTTGAAATAATATAAATATTTGTACACATAAACATCACAAAATATAATTATCATGTGACCTCATCAAGTATTCAAAATGGCTACAAAATTTAAAGCCTGAATAAGATTCAAATCCAGAGACTGGCATTACTGGACTTCAAGCAAGTTTTTCATCTTCTCTTGTTGAGATTTGTCAACCATGTATTTCCAAAATCAACATTAATATGGTATAAGAATATTCATTGATAATTCATTTAAATTTTGAACATTTATACTTTTACTCCTCACAATATATGGTTGCAAAAGACAAAATTACTTTTAGATCTCAAATCTCTTTGGAAAAAAGCTAGAAGTCTCAGGAAGCCAAATTTGAACTGTAGTTGAGGGTGTTATAGAAAAGATAGTATTAAGTTAGGTATGTGTATGGTCATAGTAGTACTGAAAACTAGCGGTGTGTAAATTCAACTCCCTGGTTGAAATTTGGCACTGGCCTTGAATTTCTTATGGCTCATTGAATTAAGAACATTTTGGGGGTGAAGAACAAGATTAGCTGTACAAAAAAATTCATGTACAAAGTATGTTAAGAGTTTTATCTCAGTGTTGTTCTCACAGGTGCAAGGAATTTCAACCCAGGTCAGGTTGTAACAAAATTTCTGTTTTTTTTTTGTTTTTTTTGTATCGATAGTTGAAACAAATCTTGCTTCTACAGACGGGTTGATGCAATGATTTGTCAAAAGTCTAGCAAAACCTTTTGTGTACCATTTTTAACACTGAGTGAGCAGAAATCTACAATTCACAATTGGGGTTTATTTTATAGCCAACCAAAATTCATCATTAGAGATTGTCAGGATGGGTATTAGAACATATTCTGAAGTCAATATGAAGTATTGGTATCTGGGCTTAGTCAGGACCTCGGTAATGATAACCACCTTCTATTTTAGAATTATTCCTTTTTTTTTTTCAACTGTAAAATGCAGTAATGTCCTGTATAAGGCTGCATAATTCTGTGAGGATTCACTATAGAACACTTTTTCAAACTTTTCCATAATAAATTTAGAAATGTTGAATTTCCAAAATGAATAACGATTAAAAAAAGCAATGTTGACAGTCCCCAAAGTAAGTGTAAACTATAGACTTTGGTTAATGTGCCATGTGTATAAGAATGAACACATACATATAGATATACAAATATACAATAATATATCATGTAGTGATTGATATATATTTTACCAGCTCCAGAAAGCATGTACCAGATTACATAAACAGCACTGATCCATTCCATCGTGTTGAGATTCAGCAACATCATACATTTAAAAAAATATTCACTGGCATATCTCTATTTATGACATGTTATAATGACGCTGTTTTTTTAGCTTAGCACTGCATTTTTTATGGACCCATTGAGAAAGCTAACTGAGGTGTTATTGTATTTGTTGTTACATGTGAAATGTTTTCTTTTTACTGGTAGAGACTGTTAATTTTCAATGTTAAAGCATTATTAACATGCTTCTATTAGATGTAAGTAAAACATACCTAGGAAATGGGAAGAAAATTATATTTCAGGCATAAGTTGAGATACTATCTTGATTTTATTTTTAGTTTGATGAGATATTGTCAACCATCAATGAAAACTAATCAGATGTAAATCATTTTGCTTTTACAATCAACTTTCTCAGAATGTACTTCCTGGTTGACTTGAAACTTGTCTTTTCATTGGTTGCTATTTGTGGTATTATGATTATATTGCAAACATCTTCAATGTTTGATATACTTGAAGAAATTTCTTTTTTAATTTCATTGTTACTAGAAGCCATCTTTTTCTCGAAAGGGATTTTTTTTTAAATAATGGGTAATCTTAGTTTTCAACACCTGCGGAATTTCCACAAGCTCGGTTAGTAATTAATTATTAGCTTTCACTTGATCATGATTTATTATTACTCACTGAGAACCTGGCGTAAGACATAAAATTGCATATACAGACACAACAAATGTAGATTGCTCAGTCGCCAGGGCTGTACTTGAGGTAACTCAAACAGTGCAACTGCAAAGATTTTAGGGACCCAAAATACGTCTTCAAAATATTCCAATATCTTTACTTTTTGTTGGTAAAAAAGGTAAAGTGTCTCAACTATACTTCTTTGAGGATTTATCATCTTACATAGAGATAGATTGATCCATAAAGGATTTAGAGTTAAATTAAACATAATCAAACATAATTTTATGAAATTTCTTTTTCGTTTTGATTTGTTTGAAAATAATAGCTGAATGCAAAAATTGAAGAGCCCCCAAGAAATGTTAGGCACTTGGCTCCGTCAATGGTAAATCTAGCTCTGTCAGTTGTAGCAAAGAAGTATTGGAACTAAAGGGACCAATTATCAACGTACAGCTGTGGTCCTCAAACTTTGATGTATGATTGAACACTAAGAAATATATTTGACATAAGTGGCTCTTGAACTGTATAAATAGAATGAATTAGGCAAAACCATTTCAGTAGTTAAAGGACAAAACTTTCATATCGACATACTGATATATGTACTTATCTCTCCTTCTTCCTTTCTCTTGTAGCTAAATAAGTTGAGATCTCTTGAAATATAGCAATAAAAGCAGATTGGGGACTTTGGTGTAAGTGAAATAGACACAATAATTGTACAGGGCACATTTAAGGCTCAAAATATATGTTTGTGTATTAGGAGATAGTTGCAACACACATTTTGAGAACCACTGGTATACTGACTAGGTGCCATGCAGTAGGGCCCACAGACTGTCTGGCTCACAGACTGACTGGCCCACTGAGATCCCTGTCTATAATCCAGACTTCTTCCCAGAGAGGATAACGTTCGCCTTTCTTTCTCCAGGTGTTGTTAGTTATCATTTAATTAAAAGGGTAAAAAGTTCTGAGGTTAAGCCAGAAGCATGGCTGGAGGGGGTGTGTGTGTGTGTGTGAAAGGGGCAATTTCAAAATGCCACTGGGCCCCCTATTGAGGGGTGGGTGGCAAAAAGTTTTATAATTGATATTTTACTTACTGCATTTCAACTGACATTATACAGTAACAAAGATATATTTGTACATACATGAATTGCAAAAATAATAACAGCCTTTGGGTTGTTTTTCACCAATTAAGAGATAGAGCATTATCCATTAGAAACTTTCCTTTTTCTTCAAATCTTACTAAATGTTGTAGGGTTTTCTTGAGGAGCCAAGCTCCCCGGGCCCTCAAATCTATAATTACATCTCTGGGTTATACATCCTGCTTATTTTCTGTGTGTAGTGATGCTTGTATGTATGTAAGTAATTATTGACAGGTAAGTAGCTTCTTCTAGTCTATAGATGTGGGAGAAAGCCAATCTGCTTCGTTACGTTAGTGTTCAAATGGGTATGTGAGAAGTTGTTATTTATTTAGGTATGTTTGTGTACTAAGGTCGTGTTAGTAATGAAAACCAATGTTGTGTGAATTCAACTGCTGGTTGAAATCTGGCACTGGCCTTGAATTTCTTACGGCATATTGAATTGAGAAGATTTCTTAAAGTGAGGAATGAGATTAACTGTACAAAAAGATTCATGTACAAAATATGTTCAGTTCCATCTCAGTGTTGTTCTCACAGGTGCAAGGAATTTCAACCCAGGTCAGGTTGTAACGGAATTTCTGGTTTTTTTTTTGTTTTTTTTTGTATTGATAATTTCAACAAATCCTGCAGCTACACTCAGGAAATTTAGTCAATATTCCAATGTTAGTCATTGCAATTTGAATAGGCTGGGAAAAGTGTTTTGAAAATGGATCCCACTTGACCTTTCCATAGCAAATCGCCAGCAACATGCTGACTGTTGTGAGTCACAGCATTCTCAGCAACTCCAGGTACTTTTTTAGACAGAGTTGTTTCTGTGGATGAGAAATGGATCCTTTTCAACAATGTTAAGCACTGTCAATTGCTCAGTCATGATGATAGACCTGTGCCCCAGACGAAAAATGACTTTCATCCAAATGAGATTTTTTTGAGTTTTTGGTGGTATATGCAAGGAATCATTCATTATGAACTTTTAAACAATAACCAAATAATCGCAGCTGAAGTTTATTGCCAACAACTCCACCACCTGGAAACAGGTTTGGACTGAAAATGCCCGTTTTCAGTGAACAGAAAAGGGGTCATTCTTCATCATGATAATGTGTGCCCTCATACGAAATGAATGACCAAAGATCTCATAGAGGCATTCAGCCTGGAAATAATGATTCATCCCCAACCATCTCTTGACCTTACTCCAAATGACTATCATTTGTTTAAGAGTTTTCAACACCATTTTGATACACCAAGATGTACTTCAAGAGAAGAGATTGAAAATCAGCTTGTCTCTTATTTTAGGTCAAAATTGAAGGAATTTTGTAAATCTGGTACCGAAAAACTGGTTGATAGATAGAATAAAGTTATCAAAAGTGAAGGAGAGTATATCAATGATTGAGTGTATTTTCAACTGAATCGCTGTAGCCCCATAAATTGCCTGCATGACCAACCAGCCAAGTGGGCTACAGATTCTTCTTTCTTTGCTCATCTGTGTGTGTGTGTATCTCTGGGCACTCATGGTCACATTTTTGGGCTTACAATCTCGAAGATTCACATGAATACAGCACTAGGTAATAGTAACAGGACTTTTGTTTTTTAAAAAAAGTACTTTTTTGGACCTCCGTGGTCTAAATGACCAACAATGCACAAATCTTGGGCTGGTATTTTTAAAAATAATCTTATCTAAAAGATCTAGTTTTAAAAGATAATTCTGAATAATTAGTTCTGGTACATGCGCAGGCTATGGTGATTTATTCATGCAAAGTATGGATATCACTATTATATTTGTGTTTCCAAATGAATTCTAACATTGGACAAAACTTTCATTACAACTTAATATAAATAAAGATTTTGGATGCTGATTTTCAAAACAAGCAGGCAGACTCTACCTACTTGGAAGATCGATGTAACACAATTTTCATAAAGGTTGGGTGTTTGCATGTACAATGTTGGTGAAAGAGAGGGTGTACCGCACTAAACCACAAACTCTGGTGTACATTCGACATATGCCCAACATACTGCTGGAATTCCAGTAAAGGTCTATCAAGACCATACCAAAATACTTATAGAAATTGGTGAACAACAGTGAATTTTAACACAGCAGGCAAATTCTACCATTGTATGGTCTAAAGTAAAGTTGGTTTGACTACAATTAACCAAAAAATAATAGATTTATCACTTATTACTGATAGGGAGTTTCTTTTCACCCACCCTGTATACTTCACGTTTTAAATATTTAGAATAGTTCTAAATTGGCAGACAAAATGAACATGACTTTCTGTCACAACATTTACAAAAGAATTTATTCTCAACAAATGAGCATCTAATGTAAAGGAGAAAAATTCTCCAGTTAAGCTTCCTGCTTGTTTCCTGCAAGTAGGTAGCTTCTTAAAGTCTTTTTTGTAGAGGGAAAGTGAAGATTCACTTAATCATGTTAGTGTAATGAGTGTATGGAGTTATACTTGTATGTATGCATATGTATTTAGAAAGGAGTGTATATGATCTGACAATGATTATAGATTGTGTTGTGTCATATAGAAACTCATTTTAAATGATATCCCGTGATAACATGGTTAATGCATCACTCGCTCTAAATAACGTGAATAGAATAAACAATTTAAGAAAATGGGGCTGCTGCATGAAGAGAAGTGAAAAGATCGAAATTAAATGAGATGAGAATTTGGTGTGAAAATAGTAATTTTGGCCTTAGCATTACCAGCGGCTGTTTAGCTCAATGGTGAGAGCGTTGCTACGTTGTAGCAGCTACCCTAGCAGCGGCTGGTTCAATTCCTGATTGGCTAATTGCATTCTAGCTTTTCATTGGTCAAAAAAGAAGGATGCTGAAATTCAAATTTTCTTTTGTTGTGATTTGCTCTTTGCTCAGATTTGTCCCTGTTATCTAGTATAAAAGCTGTATCCTGCTGCACCCTCTGTTAGACTTGGGCCATTTGATGTTAAGTGTATCGGCCCTTACATTTTATCCCTGTCACCTTTTAATACTAGTAGTTCCCAAACATTAACAAACTCCCTGCCATTCCCTTCCACGCCTTAATATTAAGAGTTTCAAAACATAAAGAAACTGCCTGCCATTCCCTACCGCTCCTTAATACTCAAAAATTTTTCACTAACATTTGCAGGCAATGGCGGGAATAAAAAGTATTGCTGGCACTTAAAGTGTAGTAAATCATCATTACATATATATATATATATATATATGTATATGTTGTAATACGACGAAACAGTTGTCTGTGGATGACATGATTATTTAATCATATATATATAGATGTATAAACTACCATAGTTATTTGTGTATGATATGCACATTTTTCCAGATTTTTTAACCTAAAACTTAGAAAACTTAGTGGTGTGTATCATACTTGGAAACTAAACGTTACTTCTTTTTTCTGAACAAGTGTGTGGCCATATTCAGGATGGCATGACGGAAGGTAGGTTATATTTATGGTCTAAACCAACTAATGTGTAACAAGCAGTTTAAATCACTAACCAAACACGGGCGTTGTTTAAATTATTTTTTGCACAACGTTATCAAGTACATTTTAGTCTGATTCACTGCTGCCTGTTTTCAAAACGTAATTTAAATCATACAAAATCTTACTTTTAGTTGATACGAATCAGGTAGAAAGTTGGACAAAGGTTAAATTTAGCCGCAACGAATTCTAAAAAGTCAATACGTATTATACATGAGTGATGTTTTTCTCCAGGATTTCATAGTCTTTAATTGGGGGTGCAAAATAATATGCGAGTGTGTATTATACACAAAGAATTGTGGTAGATAATCTGTGAAAGATTCCATGGACGTAAATTTCTGAATTTATATGAGATTATTTCTTAGATAAGAAACTTGTTTCAATAGAAGAGTCCATTGTTTTATGTGGTAGATAGGAAATATTCCTATTGGCAAAATGGTTACCTCTAAGTGGAAGTGTTCATTGGTATGGATAGAGAAACAAAAATAAAATCATACTGTTCACTATATACATAAATTAGAGACATATCTGTCATACTCATTGTGTCAGTAGCAGTCATCAGCCCCTTTCCTTTCCTACCTTCTTCAAACTAACTTTTTTTACCCTCTCTCTTTTCCTACCCTCTCATTGAACTATCTTCCTTTCCTCTCATCTCCCTTCCTTTTGTATCTGTCACACTTATAGTATTAGTAGCAGCCATCAGCTGAATCTGTTGTTGTACATATAATAACCATCAGCGAGGTGATGAGTCATGGACTAGTATGTATAGAGGAGCAGACAGATTTTTGTTACCTTGGGCGAGGGCTGTCAAATTTGGTACTTTTCTAATGCTGATGGCTGCTACTGATACTATAAATATGACAGACATGGCTCTTATCTACATCTACATACATACTGAACAGTATGATTTTTACTATTTCTTTGTTAATAACAATGGACTCTTTCACCTAAAGTAGTAGCAGTGATATTTCCTTGTTTAGAGTCACGAGTAGAACCAGAACAAAAAGTCGGAATTATATCTGAGTGCAGTCCCTGCTTTTACAGCCCTGCTTTACACAAGTCACAAGTTTCAGATGGAGAATACTGCACAGAGAAGAACATCTGGGAATTGTTACCTTTCCCGTTTTAAAATGGCCACTGCTTGTATTAGGGTTATTGTTAGGTTCTTTGATTTGAAATTCGTCATCAGCATCTGTTATTCTACAGTTGGAATGGTGAACATTTAAAAACGGGAAAGGTAACAGTTGCTGAATGTCTTATTCTACATGTACATAAATATTTTGGAGAAGTGGCTGTAGTGTTGTAAATTTAGAGCCAGGAAAAAGTATTTACATCACTTCAACATCCTTCCCCTAGATTGGTGGAGGGGGGGTAATATGTTTAATTACAAGAAAAAAAGAGGGGGTGGGGTGAACTCATGGCTGACAACACATTCCAAGCCATCATTCTTCATCTGCTTGTAGAAAGCCCATTGCTAGCTATTTGCTGGTTACAACTGAACCACCTTTTAACGTATGAAGTTAATTTTATGAAGGCCTACTTATAAGAATTCATGTGGTATGACACGTTTGGTGATAATACATTTAAATTATATGTATTCTTATGAGTGAACAATATGTTCTTTAACTAGGAATTAATAATAAAATCGACATCTGAGAAATTTAAAAATCTGGCAAAAATCAACATATAATTCGATTTGAATATTCATTTATTAAAGGGCGAATTTGAAAAAAAATGATTTTCTATTTCAAATATCAGAGAAGGATGATTTTTTTTATATGACTCTTACCTCACCTTTTATTATTTTATGATTTATTTTATTCATATATTGCTACTTTCATTGATTTTTACACATTTAACAGATAAATCTCAAGAGACATTAAGTAAGTTTACTTTTTTTAGAAAAGCGACCATAGAATAGTTTGAGAGTATTTCCATAAAAATGATGAATAATCTTTCTTTTCAAGTATTGAGTGAAATTTTTTCTTCCAGATCAAAAGCCTAAATCATAATTGAATAGAACTAAAAAATTTGTTGGGTGGAAATATTGTTTTACTTAATTTTCCAAAGTAAGAATCCCAAATTGAGCAGTTCTGGACTGCTTTTCTGAAAGTGATAAACATAATTGATATTTCATGGAATTTATCTATAAATGTGTAAAAAAAATCAATGAAAGCAACAATGTATGAATAAGATAAATAATTGAAATGGTTGGAATCATATGAAAAAAAACCCTCTTCTTTCTTATATTTGAAATGAAAAATTTGAAAAAAAATAATTCACCCTTTAATAAATAAGTATCAAAAATTTTATCAAAATTGAATGATATGCTGATTTTTGCCAGATTTTAAAAATTTCCTAGGTGTTGATTTTCCAGTGAAATTGCAGACATATTGTTTATACCTATCTTTAACTGTAGATAAAACTTGTCAATAAAATAAATCTCTTCTCTCTCTTAGATTGCTTTTAGGCGGAAATGTTCAACTGATAAAACTTAGTGGGGATGATGTTCAAATGACCTCTCAAGGGAAAGGGGAATCATACCACGTACATTCTTGTGAGTAGACTTTAAAAAATTAGTTTCATACATTAAATGGTTGTTTAATTGTAACCCTCTACAAGCGGATGAAGAATGACGGCTTGGAATGTATTGTCAGCCAAGAGTTCTCCTCACCCTTGGTTTTTGCAATTAAGCATATCACCCCCTATAAAACCAGTCTACGAGGAAGGATGTTGAAGTCACCTAAGCATTCAGTGATATAAATATCAGGATAATGTTAAAATCAATCCTTTTCATACAAAGCTATCATCACTTACAAGAAAATGTAAACTTTTAGTTCAGGGTTTCTCTGCCTTTTTTCCTTGCCAACCCTTTTTATGGATTTAAAAAAAAAAATCCATTGCCCCCCTCCAGCTCAAGATCTGTCCTTTTCGGGGGCGATTGACTACTGTACGTTATCTAATGCTTTTTTCAAAATAAATACTCACATCTACTAGCTTGATTGTATGTTTTCCTTTCCAAAAGGAACAATGCTTTCTATTATGTAATGCTTTATCTTGGCTCAGCCAAGTAAATTTAATAATGAATTGTTCACAGCAAATATTTAGACCTCCTGGTCGGCCTATTTCTGCTTGTATAATGAAATTTGTTGGATAACAGAAATGGTGATCACTAATTAGAACAATTTTTTTTAGAAAAATGCATATTCTGTAATTCACCAACTGGGAGTAGCTTCCCCTTAATTTCTGGCTTTACAGACATAAAACAAAAATTGCCTTAAAAAAAAAAGAAAATTCCATTTGTATATGACAGTCTATTGCCCTCAACTTTTGAATCTTCAGAGGCAATATTATCTCTATTGAGAAAGATTGATTTAGTATTAAGGATCATTGAGCAGTAAAATATATTAGCACAAGACTATTTGAAGAAACAGGTCCCAGTAGTGTAAGGCATTTATTCTCTCAACAGAATGAAATGTGGTTCATTACTTTTTTTTAACATAGGGACCTGCACGTGCATGGGTAAGTGCAAAAATTGCCTAATTTTATAGGCATGTTGCTGCAGGCATCAGGGAATAACCCTGACCTTACCCTTTTTAGTGCAATGGAGAAGTCCTACTGGGAGACTGTTCTCCAGAAATTAGACTTATACTCCATATTATGATCCTTGGTCACCTGTGAACAAAGATTTAGCAACTTCTATGTCAGATCCTTGTAGTGTAAGATCAAGGAAAAATTGAAAAAAAGGGTAATTTTCAAAAATTTAATTTTAAAATGGCCGCTGTTCTAACTGCAAATAACAGGTACTGATGACGAACTAACCCAAGCATTAACCCTAAAAATACTAACCATAATCTCCTGAAACGGTGGCCATTTTAAAACAGGAAAGGTTGCAATTGCCTAGAAAAAGAATGCCTTTATAACTAAAAAAAAATTTTCATTTTAATCATAATATTAGTTTAATTATGACATCTAGAATGATTTAAGGTTGGATTTTATCGATAGAGCAATCAAAATGTTTTTAAAGAAACTATTTTGAATTTTAAGACAATTTTTTTCGATGTTGTTTACTTTTGAGTCAAAAATGCTAATCAAGTAAAAATCAACTGACCTGTTGTTGTTGTGTTAATACTTCTTGCCGGCAACTTAAAATCTTATATTTTATTTACGTGAAGTATTTATACCAAATATATTTAATTTATTAGTTAATTTGAAAAAAAAATGTGAAGAGTGCTGTGTATGCTAAAAAAATTTCAAATAAATTTTTTAATTTAAAAAATAAATATGAAAATACATAATGCTATTATTAATTTTTTATATGAATTAAAATGACATTGGTAAATGGATGCTTAAAACTATCATTGTTGCAACTTATTTTTAATGTATAGAATTGAATAGATCAACTAAAATTTGTTTATAATTCATAATTAATAATTAGTTTTAATAACCTATTACAAGAACTAAATTGTGTAATATTTTTCCGTTTGAACAGTTGTTTCGTTTCGTTGTATTTATCAACAACCTTCTGCCATAATCCAATCTGATTGTTACGAAAATATTATATATATACAAATAAATATAAATTATCGTTATATGATTCAAATTCGGGTCTTTGAGAATAATTAATTGCATTGGACGTTTAAAATATTGTTTCGAGCATTTATTTCACTGATAAAAGCTTTTTAAAAGCGAATTTGGCTGTTTATCATAAACTGTAATGTAGTGAAAAACCGAGCACCGGGTAACATGGCGACCTTTTCGGCTCGCCACCACGGACGTAGTCTAAGAAGTGGACGTCTTCGAGGTATTTAAATCGATTCTTATATCAATAATCAAATTTTTGGGTTATTGAGACAATGTGCGATCTATTTGGGTATATATGATATCGTTTTATTTTTCAGGTCGGCACGAAAGCGGGGAGGAAAATGTTCGATTGGATTTCTCTCGTAGTGAGTATTACACTTGACTTTAATATGATTATTATTATTTTTAACAACTCGGTCCACTCAGCAGTTTAGATAGAGACTAAATGATGATGGGAATTATTTACATAGACATGTAAATAGTCCATGTCTTGTTTAGATTGATGAGTGTTTATTTAAGTTATATTGTATGGATGCTAATAGTAATAATAAACCTTTGTAACGGGAGTGAAGAGAGCAACAACTTCAAAAATACGTTTCCACATCTTTCATCTTCACTTAGTAGAATGCTTTTATGATCTTGGTTTAAGGTTTTTACTGTAATTTTTAATAACAGTCACTTTAATATGTTTCTAACCTATAATACTCTTCAATGGGCTGATTGGTTTTATTTATTCATCTTTATTCATAACGAATTCCTTGTTTTTATTTTTATCGACATCATTCACTCGCTCGCTAATAACAACAGTTGGTCAAAACGGTTTTCATCATCTTCCTTATAAATATCAACAATATTATCGCCTTGATTTCATATTTATAATATAAATAATTCTTTCTTTTTCACATCAATTGCTTTTTTCTGTTATTATCTTAAAATATCCTATTTCAACCTAAACATATGAGATCTTTTAAATATTTAAATAGCAAATAAAACTTACATAAAAAAAACATGATTGATTTTGTTTAATGTTTGAGATGGGCTAGTCAAGTTTTAAATGAAATTTTGTGATTACAAAGAACGAATAAGATTTTTCGTAAACAATTTTGAAGATTTTCTAAAAGATTATGAAATGAGAAGCATGTATTTGTCATCAGAAATGATGAATAAACTAAACTGAACTGACAGTTTCGGGGTCTAGCTTCTCTGTCAGGTATTTTTTCTGATTTACTTGTCGCTAAAAAAAGTATACAAATAATATTCAACTATCTGT
Organism: Thysanoteuthis rhombus; assembly: GCA_963457665.1. Classification (NCBI taxonomy): domain Eukaryota; kingdom Metazoa; phylum Mollusca; class Cephalopoda; order Oegopsida; family Thysanoteuthidae; genus Thysanoteuthis; species Thysanoteuthis major. Next base: position 37,760,242 of record OY735235.1, on the reverse strand, counting down.
CCTTCCTTTTTTTCTTTTACCTACATAAATACAATTATATCATTAAAGCTTTCTTTAAAAAAAATCAACCTATCTTTTAAATGTAGCTCTGAATTTTCATCTTTGAATATAAAAAACAAACAAAAAACAAACAAAACACCTCCCACAAAAAATAACCGGTGATTAAGTGATTAATTTAATTCTTAATTTTCTCAACTTCATCGTTTAAAATAGATGATTTTTTCTGTTGAAAATTCCTGTTTGATATTGCGAAAAAGATGTTAAAAAAAAAAAAAAATTCACGAAAATGTATTATAATTTTGGTAACATTCTGACATTATTTTTAACTATTTTTCTCAATAACAGATGACATAAAATTCGAATTAAACTGTCATAAGAACGAAAAACGATATAACACCGATTGTTTTTGTTTTCAGTACTTTTTACGATACGGAAGTCGCGTAACCAAACACTTCACGTTTCCTCACTTAAATGTTGATTTGTTTGTGTGTGTGTGTGTGTGTGTGTGTTTTCGAAGTCCTATTTATTACAGTACAGTACTGTAGTATAAAAATGAAATAAGTTTATTAATGCCTCATAAATAATGTGAGGGCTTTAGTATTTATTTTCGCACAATGTAGGGAAGGTGATCGCGATTATAAAGTTTCGTACACTGGCATACATGATGATATAAACGGTGCAAATATAAAAATGATTTAAACTCAAAGCTATATAACAATAAATTCTATGAATACTCCTATTTTTTTTTATCCATGCGCCGTTTTTAACACAGAGTGTCTGAAACTTGACAATTGTGACCACACCTTTAATTTTAAATATCTAAAATGTTTATTGAAAACTCATGGTAAACTTGAGTCAGAGACAGTTCTGTTTTATTTTCCAGATCATTAGAAGAATTCTTTATTCATTGAATAAGTAACTAACTAACTACTATCAAATTAATCCCTGGATGTGTGCTAACAATGCGTGTGTTTATGTGCCGCGAGTACTCTACAGCTGGTAAATGGCCTTGGCACGAATCTAGCATTCGCCAGATATGAGCACACAAGGCAATGCAGTGTCACGTTTGAAGTTATCTGGATCAGCAGTTCTCGAGAAATCTAATGAAATCAAATTTAAAAAAAATTATATCTTTTATCTAAGTCATAGATGTATAAATTTAGATATAAAATATCTGAACTGGCAACACAGAAGAAAAGTCACCGAAATACTTCGAACCGTAGTGTCGTACGAATTTTACATGACTATTATAGCAGCCTGTCAACACACCATTAAGTCCGGTCCCTCCCGAACATGCTTTTTTGAAACGGGAACCATCCCATCGTGTAAAACGAGACAAAACATCTTTGTCTTGACTCTTTAAATGCCACTAATTAAATATCCATCCTTGTGAAGAAACTAGTTTCATTCGGAAACCGTTTTCTGTGATCATTAACGATTCTGACAGCGATTTTCAATGAAATCAACGGAATATGAAACAAATCAAATAACAACAACCATAATTATTATTATCATCTCGAAGTTTTTGGTTGGTGTAGTAAAGTGAAGTTTCATTTCTTTCTTTAGTTTCATTTTCTCTATTCTAACGAAAAAAGAAATCCCCGAAGTTCGATTATTTTTTTTCCAATTGGTCATTGGAAACTTTGGTTACTAAAAAACTAATTTCACACTGGAATTTTTATTAAGGCTTTGAAAGATCAAAAGTATTGGATCCATGTGCTTCTCTTTCATGCCTTCTTCTCCTTGGCTTTCGGATTTGTTAAGTAAACTTGAACTAAACGAAGTATAAGCTTTCAAATTTTGAGTTCTATTATTATAAAATGTGTTTAAGATAGTTTATTGTATAAAAAATCAAGAGCGAATTCAAGGGATGAAATTAGTTTAAAAATGAAACTAGGAACCTTTTCGGATCGCGAGTGTTTACTGTAAAAAAAACAACAAAAAAAACCCATTTTTCTCTGGGGAAATAAAATGCACTTTCAGGATGAACAACAAGTAGAGAAAATATGGACAAGTTTTTTAAAAAAAAATTATTCAGTTGGACATGAAGAGTTTTAATCAGGTTCTCCAAAAGGGTTTCAGAGTGATTTAAAGTAAATTATGACGAGTTTTTTTTCTCTCTCTCTCTTCAGCTGATGACTAAGTAAGTACTAGAACTAGGGATAACCAGATACTGACTAATGTTATTTACTTACTTTTTTCTCTCCCTTTTTTGTCTGATGTCGCGGTTTAAAACTGCTTTTTTTCCCCCATTCAGTTTAGAAGTAAAAGCGTTACCTTTAGTTTTGCCTTTAATTAGAAAGTATTTGTCAGAATTTTCTTGAAAGTCACATTGTGTAAAAGGTGGGTTATGAGTAAGTGGGACAGATTATGTCAACGGAGAATAATTCAGAAACGAATCATGAAAATAATTATAGATGTATAGTTAAATTTATTTTTAAATATAGGATTGAACGAAATTCAATATTTTTATTAGATTTAGGACTGAACAAAATACTCTTCTCCTTCATATTCCAATATACTAATTTTTTTTGTATTTCATTTGATCAGAAAATGAACAGTCCCAAATTTAATTATATCTATTATTCCTTATAAAAAGAAGGTGTTGGGTGCCTCCTTGTCGAAATGTAAAGGTTGGCAAACTAATCTCACAGAGGTGAGTTCGATCCTCACCGATTATTTATTCTTGTGGCATTGTGCCAAATCTAAGTTAATGTATTTGACAATCCTCAAAAACCTGACCCATCGGCAACAAGGCTTGCTTTTCCTGTCCAGTTGATCAACTTAACCCTATCTCAAAATGCTGGAATTAACTTGAACAGTGTGGTTTTCTGATTTAGTACTATTGAAATAGTACTGGACAAATTAATTCAACTAAGTATAATCTGAAAAAAAAGATTGAATTATTAAAATTTGAACGAATTAACCGCACCAGTCAAGGTTTACCTGTAATTACATACACCTTCCAATGCAATTAAACCTTCAGTCAACTTGGACCTTTTTTTAATCTTTCTTTCAATTTAAGCATTATTGCCATATGTGTCAGACATTCTTTTATATACATATTGAACTGATCGTGATCATTATCAACCAAACCTCAGGATGCTGTTCAACACAGATATCCTGAAAGTTAGAAACATCTGTATGACTCTTTCATAAACACTTATCTTTTTTCACAATCTGACTTTGAATGACAAATACTTTTTAATTAAATGAAAAATAAATATGCAGAACTGTTGGTAATGCTCCTGGATCATAAAACTGCATAAGTATTACCCCTCTCAAGCTGAAAAGAGCAGACTAACATTCCAACATCAGAGGGGAATAAAAGGAAGAAAAAAAATATATATATCATTAAACATTTCGTGTTTTGAATAGTCAGTCATTTATTTCACTGTCGAGAGATGAACTAAATTCAAGATCAGTACATTATTTTATGAATTGTATTTTTGAATACCAAGCCAAATAGAATATACTTATTAATTTTTGAAACTTGATAGTAAATGAAATTTAATTTATCACTGGTTTTATTTGATTCAACTCTGTAGTTGATATATTCTTCCGCTCAGTTATGTTCTATCAAATTATTTTGACTGGACAAATTAGTTTATATTTATTTGATTCTAAAGTAAAAGAGTGAGTGTAATAGTAATTTAGTTTATATCTATGAATGAATTTGATCTCCCATTTCCTCTTATACTCATCTCTTGTCTTCTCATTTTATTTTCCCTCTCAACATTGTTTACATCTGTTCATTGTTGCCGAACTATCATTTGTTATTTATTGCTGAAAATAGCTAAAATCTGTTAAGTTTAATATATTTTTAATGTTATACTCATTTAAAGCCTGCATCGGATAAAAATGACTGTATTTAGGAAAACAAACTCTATATCAAATCTATAATGAAAATTTTACATTTACTTTTATTGAACTTAACAAATTTAATCGGCTATCGTGGATTTTTATCTATCGGCTAAATTGGAGAAAAGAAATCAGCCAGATGTTGCCGAAAAATGGCTAATTTGGCAACCCTTCCTCCGTTCCTCTTTTTTTATGTAACCTTCATTTAGTGTCACGTGTCGCGGGCACTGGGGAAAGTAAATTATCGATTTGTTTACGATCACATCAGATTATCTATTTACACTATGATGATGATGATGATAATTGTTTTATTGTGGGAGTAGAGTACCATTGATTATTATAAATACTGTTCGAACGTGAAGCATTCCAAGACCGCCTTAGAATCAAACATTTTATTTTCTAGGTTTCATTATGTTTCATCTTATCGAGGGTTTTATAAGCAATATATAATCATTTACATTTATTTACCTTTTAAAGAAAAGGTGTATTATCCTCAGGCATACTTATTTCACTTCTATACCATTTTTGTCTGTTATAAGTATTCACGATATCCTGTAAATTAGGTTAAAACTTTTGTCAATCAACACCTCTTGAATAATTTGATGTAATTTGACTACTTATAAAGGGCGATCTTTCGTTTTGTCGGTAAATCGGGATTCAACTACACTTAGGTAAATTACAAAAACATAGGTAACAAATTATAAATAATTCATTTATTGACAATTCTACATTGTTTACAGTGAATGATAGTGTTAGATTCAATTAATGAAATTTATAAACGAATTGTCAACATAAACTCTGAAAAAAAAAAAACATTACAAAAATCCAAACATCCCCAGACACTTGTAGATGTGTGTTTCATAAGCCATTATTCAACATTCTCTGCATCTTGTTCAAGGTTTCCATAGTTTTAATGCTGGACCACTCCAGTTGTCATCAGCGGTATTCATATGCAATGGGACACCATTTTAATCAACGAAGCTAATATTATTGTTCAACTCCTACTATTGAGTTCTGACTCCATTTTCGTATTTATCAAGGACAATGACCAGGCCATTCAAAGACCAATGACACAGTGACGTACGCAAAAACTGATGACGAATTCTCTCTAATTCGAAAGCTCAACCTGGGTCGACTTGTTTTGCTAAAATTTACAAGTCGCCTTTACAGGAACTAAAAATAAAGGAGTTGAAATGGGACAAATAATTTTCATATGATATTGTACGGAGAAATGGAGTCTGTTTTGTTTACCTTTTAGATTTTAATGGAGCAAAGGAAAGCTCGTTCATCTTGAGTCATTTGGTTCTCGATTAGGGTAATTAGACCCTTGGCCAATTATTTTTAGTGCTTAATATGAGTAGCAGTAGCTGTACTGCAAACCCTCATTCTTCGAATCCTTCGTTAACCTGATTTCGAATTTACCATTTATCGATGGTGCTTCTACTGTTTCCTGATTCAGGCTAATCTGATAATTTGCAACAGCGCGATTCTTTAGCCCAGTGTATGCCCTCCGTACGTCGGTAATTATTTTTCGTTGTCTGTTGGTAAGTTCAAGAATAATAGCCGAATTTACCAAGAGTTAGAGTTGCTTTCTCAATAAACCAAAAGATAGCCCCCATCCCAACGAAAAATGATGATAGTTTTCTGATGTTTCCACACATCTATTAAACGCTTTTTGGTCGGTCTGTCAGTCAGTTGGTCCCATTTGCGTTAAACAACGGAAATAGGAAGGAAGAGATGTGATGTCATTAAAGGCGTAAATACAGAATGTATGAAAGTGGTATTTTTGTATCAAAAAGGTATTTATGATTTTTATTGAAAAAATACTTTCAAAATATTTCCATATTACAAATACATGAATCAATTGATGCAAAGAAAGACTCATTGCTCTTCTTCCTCCTCTTCCTCCTCCTACCATCGCAGATGGTGGCCGCATCATCAAACTTTTGATTCCCATTGATGTTTACAAACCTCTCATACTCAATACTATGTTCTCTTTTCCCGGTCAAGTTTTACAATTGTGTGGATGAAAGTTATCTATATAGCATATCAAAATTCTTCTGAATAATCCTCTAAAAGATTCTGCCTAGCTGGCTATGTATGTGTGCAGGTCACACCAATGTAGCTAGAGGGTTGAAAATTTGAACTTTTCCTCATTAGTAAGTCTAGAAAAAAATGCTTTTTCTGATTTTTGGACCACCCCACTCCCAATAAGTTTTCAGTTGGGGGTTCAATTAACAGTGGAAGTTTTTTCTGTTATTTGTCCTTTAGTGTGCATCTGGCAGCGTTCACACTTGTTTTTAAAAATTTCAACTTTTTAGTGATCACCGTCCAACAAAAGATGAGAGAAGTAACTTATTCATAGATTTCCTTTTTTTTTTTTCCAATTTTTTTAATTGAACCCCTTCAACATGGCATGCTGCCTAGAGATGTTGGTCACATGACAGTTTCTATTGAGTGACCAAGTGATATTAGTATTATTGCAAGCACCTCATTTATAGAAATGAAAAATGGTTTACGATGTACACACCTAATTTTCATATTTGAAAATCTGGAAAAACCTGCATTGTGTACACGAATGAATAGGGCAATCTTATTTTGGCACTTTTAGACCTTGCATACACCGTATTAACAATATATTCCGGTATCAAAGATTTCTATTTAGTTAATTTTAATTGTTTGATATGGAGATCAGTTTTAGGTGCAACAGTCAATCTTGAATACTGCAGGTCAGCCAGGCCAGTCAAAAAATAAGTGTGTCGGACTTGATTTGGCCGTAACAGGTCTATGTAAGAGAGCAAACAAATCTTTGCAGCATCCTCATGAGATTTAGATAACCAGATGAGGCTTTAATTCATGCCATGTGTGATTGCCAATTTTACTTTTTTTTCTATACTGCTCTAAAATACATTGATTCTGTTGTCAAAGATATCGATACCCCGTTCTTATTTGTTGATTCTCTTGCCAAAGGTATCAATCAATAATGCCCCCTCATTTGATAATTCTATTGTCAAAGGTATCAATCAATAATGCCCCCTTATTTGATAATTCTATTGTCAAAGGTATCAATCAATAATGCCCCCTCATTTGATGATTTTATTGTCAAAGGTATCAATCAATAATACCCCCTCATTTGATAATTTTATTGTCAAAGGTATTGATCAATAATGCCCCCTCATTTGATAACTCTATTGCCAAAGGTATCAATCAATAATGCCCCCTTATTTGATAATTCTATTGCCAAAGGTATCAATCAATAATGCCCCCTCATTTGATGATTTTATTGTCAAAGGTATCAATCAATAATGCCCCCTCATTTGATAATTTTATTGCCAAAGGTATCAATCAATAATACCCTCTGATTCAAATCAGGTCCCTCTGATAGATTGCCAAGGCTGTGCAACTGGTTCTTGAGATATCCAAACTGGCTGGATATTCTGTGTTCATTAATTCTATTGGCATGGAAAAACTCTCTATTTATCACGGTCTGATAAAGTGATGTTGTGCCTCATAAGACAGAAAATCTGACCAAATGTCTATTCTGAATGCTTATGCTTACATTTTGTCAATGGCTAGAATTTTGCACATGGTTTTTTAACTGAAATTTCCTATCAATCAACCTATAAAGAACTAAGCGTGACTTTTTGCAATCAATGTTCATTTATTCATTGAAGATAGTTTAGATCTTCTCATTCTTTTTCCTTCTTAACATTTTGCAGTGTTTGATTTCATGCCCTCACTGAAATGCCACTTCCCATCCTGCTGCTTATTGTGATCGCTCAAATAAACATCTAATACTCTTTTGATCTCTCCCTGTAATCGGGTGTGCCTTGTAACAGTGTTACTGCATTATTGTGCTTTTTTGTGATTCGGTAAATACTGTATTTCTTTTGTGTATCACTCAAAAGATCTTGTACCTAAATCTGAGCGAAAATAGAGGTTAGGTCCATACTATACTTGAATGTATGTTGAATATGTTTTCATGCATTACTGGAAGTAACGGGTTTTTACCATTGGTTTAAGCTTTTCAACCGGTAAGTCTGATGTTTTAGGCTGAGCATTATTAACTATACCCTGTAAGCCCATTTGATGACGGAGGCAATGCAACCCCTTCCTCACACACACATATACTAATAAATATATACGACTGAGGTGGCAAACCTACTGCAAAAATGAAATTCAAATGTTTTGTTGATTATATTATTTTACCTGTTGAAATCAAATTGTAATTGCACACAACATATTGGACACTGTAGAAATCTATAACATTGAATCAGAAAAACACATGTACCTGTGTTATACTAGAGGCTAAAATTTTATACCTATTCTTCCCCTCTAAACCTATTACTCGTATTATACAAGAAATACAGTAAGGATCAAAGCTAAATATTTCAGTAAGTTGTAATAGGTCTTTGTGTAGAAGCAAAATATGTTTAGAAATACTTATGTATCCATGTTTTATATTTTAAATATGAGGTCTGTCCGGAAAATATCCAGACGTTTGATAAAAATGAAAAAAATTGCCTACCTAGGGCAATGGCACCTTTGTCCTTTCGGACTTCACACACTTATTAAAGTGCCCTTTCCGCTTTTCAAAATGGTCTGCAAAGTTCTCTTTCAAGACCACTGCTAACTTTTTTGTCATGTCTATAATCTCGTCGGGAAAGCCAGAAGTCACAGGGAGCAAAATCTGAATGTGGGGAGGGAGGAGTGTGCTGGCAGACCTGGATGATGCGGTTTACCTAAAATCCTTGTACAAAACATGAAGAATAGGCAGGCCTAGTCATTGTGAATACAACAGTCACTGAGTAGACAAGCTCACTCAATGGTGGCTCACTGCAGACTGAGTAACTCAATAGGAGAGTGTCTGTTCAAGTATGCTCTATCAGGTCCCCTCTGATAGATTGCCAAGGCTGTGCAACTAGTTCTCAAAATATACAAAATGGCTAGATACTCTGTGTTCATTACTTTTTTTTTCATTCATGTCTTTGATATCTTTTCTGGGAAGTGTTGATTCATCACTGCCACCCACAACAGACCAGTTTAATCACTGTTGCTGGGTTTAGGTTATTCATTTGTTCTGACATCTATTTGTATCTATCTATCTGGACTTAGGCCAGCCTTAACTGTTCATTGTAGAAACTTGAAATTTTGCACTCCTCTCCCTCAATGAGTAGGGAAAATATTTTTTTTCTGTTTTTTGAAAATTCCCTCCTAAATAGGTTTTTTAGTGAGGGTTCTATTTGCAATGAAAGTTTATGAAAAATTATCCCCTAGATTTGTCTGTATTAAGAGAAAAAAGAAAATCATGAACTTATGGTTCAAATCATACTGGTAGCATTTTCATGAAGGCTACTTACTTTTACTACCATCTCTTCTTAATTTACGAGGCGAAGAGTAGCCTGTATGTATCCTATGGATTGTTCCCTTATTCAAATCACAAGTTTTGAAATAACAATATTTTGTCAGTTTCCAGAATTAATGCATTGGTGTTCTTGCAACCACCTTCTTTGAATGACGCTAAAGTCAATAAGCCTGGCTGCTGCAGGGTCAAACTCCACTCCTTGGTCGCATGACGGGTCCTATTGGATGACTAACCAGACTGGTTTTTATATTGTACAACCAAGTTGAAATTAATCATTTTTAGTATATGTACTAATTTTATCATGATTTCTTGAAACAAACTGCTCACTCAAAATAAAAAAGCTTTTTTTTTTCTTTTTTTTTTTTTTTTGATAGTTTATGTATGGTAATTAGCCTCATCAACTTGGCACAAAAGGATGAAATCTCCATTTTCTGATCTATACTTCTGTCCCTACTATCATTTGAATGCTGCCATATCAGAGAAAAAAAAAGAAAACAATGTCATCATTTAGGGCTTTATTGTCATGTTCATACAAATACTAGATAGCCATACAGATAAGATGAGACTGAAAAATTATATTAATATGCATTTTATTGTTAGTAGATAAATCAACATAAAAGCATCGTGTCTGGCAGATGATAACTAAAAATTCCTTTTCACAGCTGTGTTGAGTGTTTGAACAAACTTGACAACAATAGGGGTTTCCCCTCTTTACTTTGTGTACAGTTCATTGTGGGAATTGTAGTTAAACCGCTGATTTAAACACAGTGTTATTATGAAATTGAAAAGAAAACCTGGAGGAAAAAAGTTTGTTCTTCATTAAATAAGTTATATGTTATTGTTATTCAATAGTTGATTATTTTGTAATTTAAAAAAATGTAGATGTGTTTGCGTGTAAAGTTTATGCAAAATAACTCCATCTGCAGATATTTAGCTTACATTTTCACAAAATTTTAGCCAAGATGTTTTTCTAAATATCTTTGGGTTCTACAAAGTTTTCACTCATAATTCTTTCTCTCATTTTTCTCCAATCTTTGTTCTTACTAATGAGATAAAGATTCTGATGATAAAATTGGATCTTATCCAATTATGTAGTTTTATTTCTTTTAAGATGTCAATTAAAATTTTCCCTACTTGTAGAGGATAGAATTTTTTCCATGTTTTCTTTTTCGACTTTGTAATACCATGTGTTTGAATGAGCAGTTAAACTACAATCCCCACAATGCAATGCGCGCCAAGTAAAAAGGAGATCTCCCTCTATTGTATGGTATAGTCATGCTGGGTCATTTTCCAGATTACACGTGTCCAATGGAGGTAACTCCTGTTTTTAAAATTAAAGATTATCTCCCCTTGAAACAAATCATTTTGTAATATTCGAAAATTTTTTTTAGATGATTGAACTCCTTGTTGTTTGTGGTGTACACGACTTTTCGGCCGATCCATTCTACGGCTTTCTTCAAATGTACCATCTGAATGTGATAATGGTAGACATTCAGATGGTTCACCTGAAGACGGTAAGAGGATGGATCGTCCGAAATGTGTTAACAACACGAATGAGTTCAATCCATGGTAAAAACACTTTTAATGTTACTGACCCTCCTCAAAATCATAGACAATATCGAACCATCATAGCCCCACAAATCGCTTGACCAACCAGTCAAGAAGCTATTGATTCTTATCTTCTTGCTGTTCTGTGTGGGTGGGTGCCTGTCTTGGGGTGCCCTTGGTCACATTTTTGAGATTACAACCTTGAAAATTTGCTTGAGAACATCACTTGGCCCCATTTAAGACCTCTTTTTTTTTTTTTTCAAAAAAGGGCCTTTTTTGGTCTCCATGGTCATTTTGGACCAACAATGGCCAAATCTTGTGCTGTATTTTTTCTTTAAAAGCTCTATTTTTTTTTTCATGATAATTTTAGACAATTAGTTATGGTACATGCATGGACTTCGGTAATTCATTTATGCAAGGTACAGATACCTTGTGATATCTTTGAATAAATTGAATTGTTAAATTTTTGTTTGTGTGCTGTTTTTAGCATCAAGTGGGTAAAATCTTAAATGTTTATATGGAAATAGTTTTTTTTATATTTGTTTTATTTGTCCTATGTTTTAACATTTTTTAACGTGTGTGTGAATATATATATATATTAGTGTTGAATTTTATTGTCCTCCATTTTTAAACATTGCCCACTTGATGTTGAAAATGGAAGCCAAATAAAATTTGGTAAAAACAGCACACAAATAAAAACATTTTAATGAATATACCATTTTTCTATTTCATTGAGAGAGGTAAATTGAATTTATTAAAAAATATCAGATCACCCTAGCCTCACAATTGGCCTATCGCCCAAGTGGATTATAGATACTTTTTTCTCCAAGTGTCCCATATTGGCACTCCTGGTTACATTTTGGGGGCTACAACTTTAAAAATTACCACTAGGCACTATCTAAGAACCTTTTCTTTTTTTTTTTTTTCATTTCTGGATAATTAATACTATTACTTGTGTGGGTTATGGTGATTCATATAATCGTTCATTTCAGAAACAGGAGTTACTCCCATTTTATGAGCATAACCTAGGAGATTACCGTCTTGTAGATATTTGGTTTGAATGATAGTGAGATGCTTTGATCATTAAGAAATGGATTTATAAAATCCTCATCTACAAAAACAAAAGCAAATTGAATATGTTTAATTCATAAAGTACATGTATATTATCATTGTATTTTCTGCTGGTCACAGTTTTGCATATGATCTCTGGAGATCCATGTTTTGAGCCGCAATATCCAGGGGTTGTCTGACATTCTTGCAATAACTTCTGATGTACAGTTTTGTAATAAACTTGTCTCTTCGTTACATTTCTTTCATTGTCACTCAATCGACCAACACTTCGACTGTTATATATGAATAAGTTGATGAGAAATTGTGGTGCATACACACAGAGATTTTTTTTTCAATTGTAGTTTGAGCTAACTTTTTCCACTTCTTGTCCTATTCTAGCGGTTTTCAACCTTTTTCTTGTCCATGGCGCCTTTCTCATCATATTGCAGAATGTCATACCCCCTTCCAAGATCGCTTCATTCTAGAAAAGGTCCTTTCCAGAATTGTAGTTTGTAGAAAGGTCAATATTCCAACAGTTTGACTCTATCACTCTATGGTCTTAATTCCCTGGAAACCCAAAAATCTCCCCCCTTAAAGCGAGGTTGGATGGTAGTCTGTCGTTGAGACCCTCTGCTCTTATTAGTTTCTGGTATCTTGCATTTTTCCTACCATGATATAAAGTAACAGGTTATCTCCCTTTAACCCTCATGTGACTCTCAAGACGACTGTATTTCTTCATATGTAACAAAATTTTGTATCCAAATCTGAGCCAAAATAGTGAAGGTTGTGCTATATTCGAATGTATGTATATTTGACTTACCTGACTCACTAAATGTAAACATGAAATGAATTAGACAGAAATAGTACTGTAGTCCCTGAATTGAATAAATATTTCATTCATTTTCGTTTTTTTTTTTTTTTTTTTTTTTTTTTTTTTTTTGATACTAATTGAGAGTAGGTATATTTGTTTGTTTTTTCTTTTTTTGATAAAATTGTGCCAATACACATTATAAGAATAGTGGGTACTTTATTGTATGAATGCTATATACAAAATTGAAACGAAAAAATGTGTGGCTGCCTAACTGTGTCATACCAGAGGCTACAATTATATACCTATATATGTCCTGGAGACCATTTTCTAAAAGAAGTCCACTTGAACATTTTAATCCAGGCATTAAGCACCTAAATCGGTTAATCTTGGAACTAACATAACACTGCATTCCAGTCTGGGAAATGTTTTCTGCTGACACCCATAGATACTAATTTTAGAGAGGTTTGTTTAAACTGTTTATGTATTATGGATGGTTAAAATTGTATATTTTGATAACCTTTGAAATAGAGGCTAACTTGATATCTATACTCAGATCTAATAAATCATCTTAATTCAGCAGTTTTTTTTCCTTTAGTAAATAAATTATTTTTCTTTGTCAATTAATCTACGATATTATTTTTTTAAACATTACTGCAAATGACAGAAATTTCTATGGCTAACTCAATGAAAATTTTTTTATTGAGATTGATGGCAAATCAGTTCTATGAGTCAGAGCTTTTATCTTATAACTTGCTATAGATTCTTGGCAATGGCTAAGGGCTTCTATTTTGCAATGGATATCTATTCATCTTCACCACCTGTCACAGTTAATGGGTTTTAATAAACATTCAACCCCCAGGATGAAAGAAAGAAAATGGACTTCTATTTTCTTTTTCCTTCTTTTCTCAAAGAATTTCAAACAAATGGAACTCACTAGTACAATATAATCTCAATATACTAGAAATAAAAACACGAAATAATTTCAAAAGCAAATACAACAGTTACTCAACATATAAAAAAAAGAAAACCTTTTGAAGAAGAAAATTCTTAAACAGAAGCGAGATACAAGTGGAAATATCGAATCACTGTAGCCCCTTAAATGGCCCAATCTCTCTTAGAGTGTCTGTGTCTATCTATCTCTGGACACCCCAGGTCACATCTTTGGGGCTACAATCTTAAAAATTAGCATGAGGACACTACTAACCACCATCTAAAAATAGATTGATTGTTTGTTTTCAAAAAAGTGCTTTTTCAGGTCTGTATGATCATTTTGGACCACAATGTCCAAATCTTGTGCTGTTATTTTTATTTTATTTATTTTATTTTTTTTGATAATTTTGATGATTATTATTAATAAAATGGCTTTTTTTTTTTTTTCCCCCTCAGATAATTAGTTCTTGTACACAAACTGGCTATGGTGATTCATTTATATGTGATATGGATATGTGCATAATTTTAATTTGCAAAATTTTTATGTGGATTTAATTAGTGATTAAAACATGTTCTTTTTGTTTCAAATTCTACTTTCAGTAATTTGAAATGAATTGCTTTTGTAAACCATGTCTTCTTGCCCCTTCCTTTTAATTTGCCCCTTTCTCTGTTTACAAGTATAAATAAAACAACCCTCCCCCCAAAAAAACAAAACAAGGGTCAAACTCCATTCCAACTTTCATTCTGAATGAAGATGATTATTGCCATTTTGGATTGTATGTACGATAAATAAATTCCCGAAATGTAGTTTTAGTAAGAATGTATTTATTCATTAGAAATGAGCCCATGTGGATCTATGAGATAAAAAAAGTGTGAATGATTTATTTTTTAATATTTTCCTCCACATACATTTACACCTATGCTCCTAACTGTCCACACGATATCTCCAAAAGTTCTCTCTGAAATTCCATGGTAGGATGGACAATAGGAGAACTGATCAAATTTTTGAGTGGATCCATTCACAATTACCTGCCCACGTTGCAACCATATTATAGTGCCAAAATTTCATGTATGCCCATTAGATATCTTTAAAAGTTCTCAAAGAATTTCTATGACATTTTATGTAAGGGTGCACAAAAGGCTACGGAAGGACTGATTACATTTGGAGATGGATCCATGCTCAATTATGTCCCTTTACGTTGCTGTTATATGTTGAAAAAAAAAAACAAAACTCTATTACCAATTTTTTTTTTCCCTGTCTGTAAGATATCTCTAAAAGTCTTCAATAAATTACAATCCAATATTGTGGATTAGATCCCCTATGTTGTAATTGCGTATCTGAACCACATCGCCAAAATTTTATGACAGTCTATACAATATCTCCGAGAGTACGAATTCAATAAAACTTGTGGGAAGGTTGGTTAATGGGTTAAGAAAGAGGTGTTAAAATTTGAGGATGGATCCAGAAATCTTTTTTTTTTTTTTTTTTCTTTTGTTCCTTCATTTACACTTATGTATATGCTCATGAATGTCCATACAATATACCCAAAAGTTCTCTCTGGGTTCCAACGACATTTCTTGAAAGGGTGGACAATTTGCTACGGAAGAAATGATTAGATTTTCAAATGGATCCATACAAAATCATCTACTCTGCATTGTAGTTATAGCCATTTTTAATAGCTAAAAATAACTAGATTTGACTGAAATGGCTTGAAAATAGCTAAAATTGTGCTAAAAATTGTACTAAAAGCTGAGATTTTGCACTGCCTAAACAAGAAATGCACTAAACTCGCTCAATTGGCTTTCTATTTTATGCTGGATTTTCAATTATCCTTATATATTACTACAGTATCTTCAATTTATATATCTTTAGAATCCATTAGAAAAATCTTTTGGTGGCTTAAAATAACAAAAATGTATCGTACAGACATAACTGCTTTTTAAAACTTTTTTTAGTAGATGAGATATTGTAAAATCATTATTTTATTTATTTATTTTTTTTTTTCACTATTTACCTTCATCTAAATTGTTGTTGCTTTTTATCTCAACTAAATTTGGGCTTGGTTCCATTCAGTTGTGAGTGGATAAATTAACTGCACCTATCAGAAGGTGGAACTCTTTTGAAATCTGGTCTGTGTTTTTAATTTACTCACTGCTGACGGGAACCCAGCCTGAATTTAATCGTGATAAAAAGCAACAATTAAGATGAAGACAAATAGTAGTAAAAAATTGAATAATGATTTTTTCTTTCTTTCTTTCTTCCCTTGTTTGTTTCAATCCAGTGGAGAAGGAAAAAACTTAGTAATGTGTTTCAGAATGTTAAGTTTGATTTTATTCAATATATAAAAAATTTGAATGAAAAAATAAATTGACTTACAAAAAAGTTTTAGTTTTTATAACTAAGATTTCTAAAAAAATTGAGTTTTTTGAGCTCTCTGTCCGACATAGATAAATATGTTGAGACTAAAAAGCACTCAGAGAACACATACCTTTAGCAGCGCCATACTCTAACTGAAAACTTGCTAGGGAGGTAACTGTAAGTTTCGATATTTTTTTTTTCCCCTCTCCTCATATTCCGCACTATAGTCTTGACACCAGAAAAAAAAAATCTCTCAATTAAAAAAAAATAAAAGATATCTAGATCTGACCAGAACCTCAATTAATTCTTCTTTAGCTCAGGGCTCAACCTTTCACTAGATGTCATTTAAATTCATTGAGAACCTCTGGAGATATTGTGTGGGTGTACTGATAAATGTGAGTCAATACTTATATCTCTTCCAACTTGGTTGACAGAGGTGAGTAAAAAAAAAAAAAGAAAAAAATTGGAATTTTAAATATTTCTGAATAGTCGATTTTATCATTAAAAGAAATAGTTTGAAACTCTTCTTTGAGGGTGAAAACTAAATTTACCCCCCCCCCCATTTTTTTAAATACTAGCCAAAGTTAAGATCCTCTGTTCTTTCTTTTTAAAAAAAATTTTTTTTCCTCTCCCTGCCCCGGTGAACCATAAATTACAAACTCCATATTAAATGCATAGCATTTTTCTCTCTTTCTCTGTCTCTTGTTTATTTCATGTCAATGTCCAATTTTCAGAATCTATCATAAAAAGTGTTTTGTGTGACTGTTGACTGTTGTAGAGGGGAAGGGAGTAGTAAAATAATCCTCCATATTTGACTGGGAGACGGTTTCAAGTCCATCTATTTATTTAGTAGATTATTTATTGACTCAGAAATGCTGCCAGCCAAGTTATAAGTGTCTTCTTCTCTTTGATATTCTAACTTCTCGTGTTCATAACTGTGGATGATGAAAGCTACAGCTGTGTTCTATCTGGAGTTGGAAGATGGACAGGAAGAAATATCTTGTCGAGATTTCAGGCTAGATTTCGCTAAAGGTAATATCTACTGTCACTAGAAACCTTTTTTTAAAATTTCTGTATTACTTTGAATCTAGTGTCTTTCAAGATTTACTTCTAGTTTAGAAGGGTACTTGGAGAAGTCCCGCTCACCCAAGTTTCATAAATATTTATATCTAGCTTTGGGAGACCTCTTAGTCATAATATCAGTGCATTGGACCCAGTGTAATATTTGCATTGTTTGTTTGTTCGTTTTTTTTTTTTTGTGTGTGTATGTGTGTGTGTGTTTTTAATGTTTGATTAAATGTCTGTCTTATATACTGACCGGTGTAGCTAATTTAGATGGGGTTTTTTTTTCAATTTTTTTTATGTGAGAATTCAAAAAATTTAGAAAAAAACCCATGTAAATTGGCAACACTGTACTCTCAACTTCGAAAGATTAAAAACAAAGACATCTTATTTTGTATCGCTGGACTTGGAAATTCGAAAAATAAGAATAAAGACATCTGAATTGGCAACACTAATACCGGCATATACGATAAAATCACATTTAATCTCTGTATAGGTATTTCTTCTTTTTCTTCAAAATCCCAACCAATCTTCTCTGTTCGTCTTTTTGCATAAGTGAAACGATGAAAAAAAGTTGTTGCTTATCTAGGCTTATTAAGTGAGCATCTCATAAGCTGAGTGGTTGCTATAAATGATAATCTGCCTGTATTTCTCATTGGGTGCTTCAAAAGTGTTAAAACTGGGTTTACTGTTTCATTGTAGAATGGCCTCCTTGTTCCAACATTAATTACTGATGGTGAAGCAATTCACAAATTTTTTTTTTTTTTTCAGTCAACAGAATTCATGTTTGGTCGCTTATGTTTTCATAAGAGAGGCTGTTTGAAAAAAAAAAAAATTTTATTCATTTTTGGTCACTTCCAGCCACTTTTCACATGAAAGGGTTAGTGAAAAGGGACTTATTTTTGCCACAGAATGAAAACCAGTTTAAAAAAAAAGTTAATAGTTTGTAAAAGTTGGAAACACTAAAACACAACTTGTGTAAAATGAAACTAAAAGAGATATAAGAGTTAGAAATGACTTATGAGAGTTAGAAACACCGAGATGAAGAGTAATAAGAGACTTGAAAAAGCCTCACATTTGTTAAGGCACTTGATGCTCATCAATGTGCTTCAGTTGTACTACTATCGACAACTTTGGGACCTAGCCTTAGAAAATAGCAGAAAAGAATTTTCTTTTTCATACTATTAAGTAATAAATTTCAACAGTTCTCTGATTTTTAACAATATTTTGATATAATTTATATGATCATGTTGGATACACCTGTTCTCATAGGATTACCAAAGTTAAGTGATGTCGAGCCTGGTTATTACCCAAATGGGTGACCATCAGAATACCAGATGCTGTATGTAGCTACAAGATTGTTCTTCAGCCGTCTCAGCCTAAGCTCTGTCGCCGATTGACAGAACATCCTGCCGAGCTAGGATCGGACTGTGCATCCAGTCCTTTCCCAAGCACATGTTGCTACATGGAGGGCACATGGTGGTGTGCTCTTCTGGGGGCTTCTACTCTCGTATCGAGTGACAGTCATCATCATCATCTGTAATATAAATTATAATGAAAAATTATTTGTGTTTGCTTATGCTCATGAATTGTATTCAAAATAATTATGGGATTCAGAAAATAATTAATCAGTCAACTGTGTAATTTTAAATTAAAATAAACATCAAAAGTTGTCAAATTTAAAGTTCATTGATTCAGTTTGAAACTGTGTTTAGGTTTTTACACATTTGGTTCAATGAGTTGGTTTATAAAAGGGCCAAATTACAGTTCAAACTGTGGTTCGAAACCAGACCAAATCAGAAAATCTTGTGTCAGATTCAGTAACTAATAGCGGCAAATTCAAATGTGCCCAACGAGAGGCATGGATGGACCATAGTGTCGGATTAGAGTGGTACAACCTGTATTTCATAAATGTTTGAGTACTTAGGACTGTATGTATTTGTAACACATTATTAAACCATTGAGTATTAGAAACTGTCAATCAAAACTGTCAACATGACTTTCTTCAGTTTTTAAGTTGGTCTGGCTAGCTGTGTATCAATCATACAGGCTGCATCAATGAGAGGGCTGAAAATTTAAATATTTACTCTTTATGTGTAGGAGAAAATGTTTTTTTTTTCAATATTAAGAAAAATGGGTGGTTCGGTTCGCAATTTAAATTTATGCTAAATTGATCTCTTATTTTGTGTCTGTTTTTTTCTTCTTCTTTCTTAGTGATTATTTACCTACAAATGGCGAGAGCAGTAACTTATTTCTTGATAACTCCTTTTTTCCAATTTTTGATTGATCATAGCCAACACGACATGCTGCCAAAAATGTTGGTTGTGTGACGGTTTTTATTGAGTGACTTACCAGACCTGTTTTGATGTGTTTTATTCAACTCTTTTCAGCTCCATGTGAAAATGTGAAGGAAATTCTAAGCAACGTTGTGTGCCAAAATGGCGTCTCCAAGAACAAGAAGCTTGGCTATCTCAATTGTTTTGTCAAGCTGCTCAATAAAGTTGGTTCCGAACAGAATCTAGGTTACAGCATTGAAGAAATTTTATGCTGGTAAGTTTATTAATTCTTACATCTTTTGTGATTTTTTTTTTTTTTGCTTTATCAACGATTGAAGCAATATAGTGGCAAAGTGTTGACATCATTAGCAGACGTCCGCTTCAAGATTGTCTTGAAATAACATTGCAAAAAAATCACGCTTTTTTTTCTTTCTTCAATGATTCTTTTTCATTTTTTGACTGAAATTTTGCATAGTTTGTAAGTATAACAGCCAGTTTATACGGTATTGAAAATTTTGATAACTCTTTTTGTTAATTATTCTTACTGAAGTTTTCCCAGCTTATTTTGATTATTATTCGGACTATCCTCATCTTGGTTGTTTTTCATACAACTTTTCGTCCGTTGTACTCTATGGCCTTCATCAGGTATCATCTGATGAAGGCCGTAGAGTACAATGGCTGAAATGCTGTATGAGAAACAACCCAGATGAGGATAGTCCGAATAATAGTCAAAATAATAAATAATGCCTCATCTCAAAAATTCAGAGAAACACTAATTTTCCCAGCTTGTTCATGCATGCAGACTCTTTAGAAATTATTTGTAGAAAAAGTGATTGTCATTAAACACATTCATTTGAACTGGTTTTTCTCTTGGTTATTTGAGTCACAACATTTCAGTTGTTGTACCGTCCAGTGCGTCATTATTCTCATTCTATTGACCATGCTACAGGACATCTCTTATTAATTTGTCTTAGTTTATTCTGAGCTGGAGTACGTGGATTTCTCTGCCTGACTCAGGAATTGAACTTGTGACCATATTTAGCGAATATGTGAATCCACCTGGCCATTGCCCCATAGGGCAATCAGTTGGTGCAATTTTCGAGCCTCAAACCTAATGTCTTCCTGATCAAAGGCTCCCATATGATATTCAATTCTATATGTCTATTGAGGAAGGTATAGAAGCTGCACTGATTTATTCAATCATCTTATTCTCCAACATGGCTCTATTATTCTGACAGTTTCATTGAGGTAGAGACCCCTTCCCCTTCTTTTTCCACACATGATCAGCTATACCTATCTTCAGTCTTTCCAAGAACTACAGTTTTTTAATGTATATCTAGCCATCATTTTTAGAGAGTGGCCATTTCATCCCACAACCACATGGAATGCTCTATACTCAGTTCTTTGTTATGTTTTCATCTGATGGAGGCTTGGCTCTAGTCAGGTATCTCCGGAGAAAAGAATCGATGCACCTGTTATGCTCTGATAACCTTCTCAGTTGGTCATAAGTTAATAAATTCATTTGCATCTCATGTTCATAAGAAATTCAAATAATTCAATGTATTAATAATTTTTTTCTCTTTCTTCAGCTTGAAAGTTGGGCTGCTCCACGATGCTAAGGAAGTGCGTGCGGCCACCCTGAGAGTGATTCGTTATTTATTAACTGACAAAAAAGTTCTTGATGTGATTGTGAGTTTGCGAATTGATTATCTGATTGCAAGGTGAGTTCAGGTTTTTGTATCAGATTATATCAATTTTGAACAACTCCTTTTATTGCTGATAGAATATAAAAGAAGAGTCATTATCATCCCTAAAGTTGTTTGGATTATCTGTACTTATTTTTTGTGTTGCTCATTTTGTTACCATGTTTTGATCAATTGATTCTACAGCCTTCTTCAGGTCCCAAAATCTGTTAGGGATCCCTCTTTTTTTCCATAGAATCAGATGGTGATCAGAAAATATAAACTAATATACAGATCAGCTTGGTTTTATTTGATTCCCATTGCTGGGTACTACAGCTGGTCTGTATATAAGTTACTATTTTCCGTTCAACGTCAAGTTCTGTACAAAGAAAATTGAAAACTGGATCTCTCTCTTTCCTTACGGATTTTGCCCTAGGAGAATTCTGGAGAATAGGTTTGCTAAATGAAACGTCATGGTTATAACAAAACAATACAAAGAATGAGTTCAGTTAACCAAACAACTGTTGGAGTGAATATTATGATTTTTTTCTTTTTAAAAAATATATTTTTGTTGATTGTTACCTTTCCTGTTTTAAAATTGCTGCCATAATTTTCTTGTTGTAGGTAAAACGAAAAACCTTGAATTACTGGAATAAAGCAAATACAGATTCTGCAAAATGCAATGCTAGTACTTTTAATTTATTTTTCTTATTAACACATTTTGGTTAATTTCATCTGTGAATATTGTAGTGACTGGAATAGCTTTTTATTTTGATCTATAATACTTGCATAACATAGAGAATTTAGTGCTTTCTGTGGTATTATATCTGTGATGGAAGCCTGAATTCTTAGGGGCATTGGCGAAAATTATAGAAATTTATGTCCTCAACTAAGTCCTTGCCCTGTAAATAAAAAAAGTGCAAGCCTTTTGGCTCTTGTTCTATCAAGTGTCAGCCTCTCTGTACTTTTATGAGGCAGACCTTCCCAGTCTTATGTGTTCTGTGTGAGACACATGCATTTTTGTATATTCTCATTCCAATGAAAGGAAAATGTGTGAGCATTTTATAAAAAGTGTTAGTTATTTAAAATTATTAGATTGGTTTAGACTTCAGATAAAAAATCTCATCTTAGATGGAACATGTTTTAAAGAGACTTCAAGACTATACAATTTTTGTTGCTGATATATTCTGAAACATCAATTTTTGCCAATCTTGGATACATAAATCTAAAATTCTTTAAATTGCTCCCCCAGGTTCTCCTGAGAGCTCCACCCCCATTTCCCCCTCTGAACTCAGAAAATTAAAAATAATGGGGGTATTCTCATCCATTCTTAATACTAAAAATTTGACATGTCTAAGTGGGTAACTTGGTGAAATTAAACTTCTGTAATTCTAATCCAATTAAGACGTTTGTATTGTGCAATGTCGTTTACAAATGTACTTATGAGAAATAACTTAATCTTTTCTTAGTTGATCACATTATTAGATTGTGTAACAAATGGTATTTTCCTAATCCAAAATGCTTTTACTCTGAAACCTTATATTGTTCCAGAAATTTTGTATTGCATTTGTTTTACTGTGAACACAATCTTTGAATTATAATTGCTTTATTGACTTGAATCGATTCAGTCAATTTATCAATGACATGTCCGCTTGATGATTTATGTTATCAAATGTTTTCACCTTTTTATCCAGACCACAAAGTTGCTTTTCCTTGTCTCTACACGGATTGAATCCAGCATTTAAACCTCATGGACTGTAGAGTCTCTACCATACAGGGTGGCCATATTGGGCCCTGAGAGGAAATAATCCTAACTTTATCGCCAAGACCGACCCAACCCATTGAAATAGCATTGAATTTGGAAATCGAGTGAGTCTAGAGCCTGAGGTTCAATACCAGCCTCAAGCCTTGTATCTCTATTGGCTGGTATTGAAATTGCTACCTCCAGACTTACTCGATTTCCAAATTCAATGCAGTTCCAATGCTTGTGTTGGGTTATTGAGATAAAGTTCAGATTATTTCCCCTTGTGACCATATCTGACAACCCTGCTAAGAGAGCCATAGAAACGTAAAATGTCAACAAGATGAGTCTTTTAAATGAAAATACTTTTTCCTCATAAAAAGAATATTTCCAGTAAATTGGTGACCCCCATCAATTTGGTAATAACGTCCGTATTGGTGACTGTGAAGGTGTAGGGTGGCATGATAGAATCTGTTAAAGTTTGAGTTTCAGCCTGGACTGCTTATGTTCACTTTGCACTGATGCTCTTGGGAAAGGCATGAATCTACTTCTCCCCACAGCTATGGGTAAAATATCATGAAAGTTGAAAAATTGAGATTTTTTAATGGTTGTTGTTCAACCAAAGGCAAGGGCAGTGACTTATCCTTTGAACACCTTTTTTTTCAATTGATCACTCCTAACACAGCATACTGCCAAAAGACAATAGTCACGTGACCATTGATTGACTAACCAGTCCTCATTCTTATCTTTTTTTAGATGTTTGGATATCTGCCTAAGCAACGAAGTCGAGCGCATTCATGCGATGAAGCTTATTCGGAAAATAATCCAACATTATCCTCATCATGTCCCCTTATCATTGCTTTATCCGATGGTGGCCATTGGCCGAGATGGCTCAACTGAACGGGACCGGTTGCGTCGTGCCTGCTTGGCTACCATATGTGAACTGGGTGAGTAATATCTTTCTCTTTACATTAGGTAGGTATCAAGAACTACGGCTCGTACTTCTCCAATCTGTCACTTTTTGAATCTGTTGTCATTAGTTTGTAGACCTGCCACTGGAGTTATTTGATTCCATCTTAGATTCTGTTTTGAACAATAATTAAGTGGTTCATAAATCAACTCATTGAAATGAATGTGAAAAATTCTAACTTGTTTGAAACCAAATTGAACAACTCTGAATTTGACAACTTCTAGCAAAAAAATTAGATGTTTTATTGATTTTTTTTTTTTTTCCTTTTTTTTTTCTAAATCTTAAATTATTTTTAATACAGCCAATTAAAAAAACATAAGCAAACAAATAATTTTCATTTAATATAATCTGAATTGAATGAATCATACTAGAGATAGATATCATGTTCAATTTTATTATGCTCTTAGAAACATCGTTAAAATTTCCTGTTGTTCTACAATAGCTTGTCAGATTAAAAAGTGAATTCATGATATAGCTGAGAACAGCAAAATCATATAAAATAGTATTTGTACAATACAGGATGTTGACAAAAGAAATAGACCATTTCAAAAATTTATTAAAATAAAACTATTTGAGATATTGTCACGCACAGTTTTGTAGAGAAACATTTGGAAGTTTATTACTGCAAGGTTTTATGCTAAAATGTATGTCCAGTAGTGCTGACACAAGTTTATATAAAAATGTTTTTGAAAAAAGTAAAAAATCCCATTGGAAGAAATTGTTAGAAATTTCCAAAAATCATTAAAACTTTTTCTATTGGAGTACTCATGTGAACTTCTAAGGCAAATTTTATGTCTGGTAGAACTCATCTAAGATTTTAGTTAATTAAAAAAAAAAAAAAAAATTAGTTTTCTAAGAGAAAAAAAAAATGAACATTTCCAGATTACTAGTGGTGTAGTCATGCAATATTTTCAAGATTTTTTAGGCCAAATCATGTGTCTGGTGGTGCTGAAACAATATTTTTGAAAAGTTGAAAAATTCCATTATACAAATTGAAAATGCTCACATTGAATAACATGTAATTTGCAGTAATAAACATCAAACATTTCTTTACAAAACTGCATCATTAGTGACAATATCTTGAATTGTTGGTATGAACTGAATGTATGCTATTTCACTGGAAAATCAACACCAGAGAAATTAAGAAATATGGCAAAAATCAGCATATGATTTGATTTTAATAAAATTTTCAATACTTATTTGTGAAAGGACTAATTTGGAAAAAAAAAAATTTCCATATCATTCTTACCATTTTGATGATTTGATTTATCTATATATTGCTATTTTTATTGATTTTTACACATTTGACAGATAAATTCCTGAGATATCATTTATGTCTACTTCTTTTTAGAAAAGCACTCTGAAATTGTTATAACTGGAAGTCTTACTTTTGGAATTAAAAAACAGGAAAATTAAGTAAAATATCTTTCCTGGTGAATTGTTTTAGTTTTACTCAATCAATTATAATGGAGGCTTTTGATTTGTTTGAGCAGTTCCTGAATGCTTTTCTAAAAAAATGTAAACATAATTTATATCTTGAGGGATTTATGTTAGATGTGTAAAAAATCAAGGAACATACCAACGTAGAAATAAAAAAAATTCATCAAATAAAAGGTTGGGTAGTAATCATCAAAGAAAAAAAAATATTTCTGATAGTTAGAATGAAATAGTACCTTTTTCGAAAGTTCGTTCTTTAATGAATAAGTATTGAAAATTTTATTAAAATCTGATGGGCTAATTTTTGCCTGATTTTAAAATTTCTCAGATGTTGATTTTGCAGTGAAAATTGCATTCATATTGATCATATTAAGATAATTTAGTTTTGCTTTTATAAATTTTGGGAACTCCTTTCCTTTCGTAAACCCTCTGTACACAAGGAAATACCCAATGAAAAATGCTCTTTGCATATCAGCTAATCGAATGGACAAAAAAAACATTTGTTGCATATAGAATAGTTCTATCTGTTAACCATTGATCTATCTTCTCTCTTCTTTCTGCTTCTATTTTTGGGGCACTGTATGAGTACAGATTTCCCCGGTTAGTTACACATTCCTATTAAAAAAAAATTGTAAGACAAAATGGCTTAAAGTTAAGAAGCAATTACCATTAAGTTTTGAGTGTTCCCTGACCCCCCAAATAGTGATGAAGGTATGTTAGGTTGAGTTGCTGGAGATAGGTATGATGGTAGCTACAAGAGACTGGGGTGTAGAAGAAAGGGAGGAAGTGAATGTGAACTGCTTCTATAACGGCAAAGCAAACGCTGAATGCTATTCTCGCTTTAATTAATTTTGAGATAACACTGCCACGATTGCTAATTATGTAAGATCCAGCTCTTAAATGTTGCGTTTGTCTGTTGACAATTGTCTTGCCAGAAATGAGAGTATTCATATAAATACCTGCCTTAGAAAGTCTCATCCAAGTGAATAAGGAGTTATCATAAAAAGTCTTTTCATTTAATTATGATGTCTATTTTCAGTTGATCACAGACTTTGCATAACCATCATTCGGGAAGATGATTAAATTTTAGTTTAGGTTCTCTTGTAATAGAGAGATCCGGGATATGATATGCATAAAAGAGTGAGTTATTCCCCTTGTATTGTATTGAAATAAACTACTAAAATAAATCATTTGATAACTTTGTATAAAATTGTGTATCAAATTAAATTGTTTTGTATTAAATTTTTTTTTTTTTCCATCAAAATTTTTGTAGGGATTTTTTTCGTTCATGTCCAGACTCCCAAATTATAAGAAAAAATTCTCCTAAAGGGAATAACTCATGGTCTTTTACAAATATTACACCCTAGATCCCACTATTAAAAGAAAACTGCATTTGATGTTCTGAATTGCTTTTTGGAAAATATCCAACAGATTTCCAGTTCTAGTTGAGGCTGCTAATATCACTCCCATACTAATGCTTATGAATTAAACTATTTCCTGTCCCATTGCCAGTCTTCTCAGACATAAACTTGTCTCTGGCATGCCATAATTGTCAATAGGCAAGAGACGGAAGGTAAGCAAGTACACGGCCAATCTTTTCTGTCCCTGATTACTCTAACAATACTTGTCATATTCATTTATTTAAGACAGAAATGAAGTCGAATTTGCATCAAGTTAATCAAACTGACCCAGGAATGTACCAGGTTTTTATTGAAGCTGAAAGATAATTCTAAAACAATGTCAATTCTTAATAATCCTTATAATTAAGTGAAATTATTCATTTGTTTCCCTATGATTAATTGATTGTAATATTGGATGTGCAAAATACAGAAAAATATTTGTGGCTATTTAGAGCTCTTATATTAGGTTGTTACATATGAAATAAATTTTTTTTATCTTTTTTTGTTTTCTAATAAGATGAAGGATGATGTAAACACCCCCAAAATTGAATCAAAATATCTATTTAAAGCAGTAATCTTTTTCCAATGGTCCTCAAATGATAATATGACATGTGTATAAAATTCTTTGAATTAGTGGTCACAAATTCAGTTAAAGCACAAATAATGGCTTCCCTAATATTGTACCTTTTTTTCCATGGATATGAAGTCCAAAATGGTTGAAAAGATGATAATCTGATAAAGAAAGGTCCATTGAATGTGGAGGATGTTGCAAGATTTTGTATCCCAGGTATCTTAGATTAAACAAAGTCTGCTGAGAAGTTTGGGGTCTTGCAATGTCATGGAGCATTTAATTCAGTTCATGTGGGGTCCATTTTTCTAACTTCCTATCCTTTCTTATTACCTTGATATAATATAATTACTGTGTAAGTCCTAAAATCTCTAGAAAGCACTCAGACAGTCGTTGAGTCGTTTTGGTAATTCTCCATCATTAAGAACAGGTTATGGCCTCCCTTGCAGCTTATTATTGGTGTCCATATTTCCAGACCTAAAGTTATTGAACAGATGCTAAACAGTTTGCAATATAGTAATAACTATAAATGCTCTGTTGACATAAACAACATGAGCAGCAATATAGTGAATTGTACTTGAAAATTGGTCCAAGTTCTTGGGTAGACACCATTAGTGTTAAGGGCTCAAAAACCTCCAATAAGAACGCATTTTTATTTACATCGAATTTGCAAAAGGAGCAATAATATTTGTAAATCTTTCTCTTTGAGCATTATTCTCAGATGTTAACCCTCACCCCAACTGACATTTCATGTGTAACAACCGAATAGTTTTTATGTTATTTATATGAACTGTTCCATAACAAGAGCAAAATGTATCTGCTTGATGAGAATTAACTATCTTAAGTTGTCTGAATTCCTTAGATGAAGTATGATCATTAGTTTTATGAGACTTTTTGGTTTGGTCCCTTATATGTTCAATATTGGTTTTCTTAGCCATACCATGTTGGATTGATATGAAACTTGGTCCAGATCTTCAAGTGAACCATCCTCATCTTTCTCTTCCCGCTACTACTACCACAACTAGTAATACTAAATATCTATTTTATCAGCCATATCATGTTGGATTAATATGAAACTTGGTTCAGACCTTTGTTTTAACCATCCTTATATCCCTCTTCCCTCTCCTCTTCATACTACCACAAATGGTGGACACATCATTGAACTTATTGTTCTTGTTCTTCAATCTAAGAAATTAGGACAACTTGAGACTATTATGTCTACTAAACAAACAATATGCAATGAAGCAAATTGGATAAGGAAGAATGCACACCTAAGGGACTAAATTTAGATAACATCTGAGGGTTAGCTTCTATCGCTCAATTGGTAAGGTGTTGTTCTGGTCACACAGAATAAAGATGCAAGTTCAAATTTATCAGATGCTTATCCTTTATTTCCAATTCATGCAGCTTATGAATGTAATATAATTACAATGAAAATAGGAAAAAAATATATATTATGAGAACTCTAAATAATGCTTGTCTATGTTTACTTTCCATTGGAATTACAGTGACGTCATTCTTCCCTTCAACTTTCTCCTTGAAAAAAAAAAAATGAATTTATGAATCTATAAGTTAATCAGTAAGTTAATAAAGAAAAAGGGGAAATGTATATTCTCAACTTGCACACATAGTGAACATCAAAATTTAGAGTCACATGACCCATAGAGATTATGATATGCCAAGGTATCATCTGATAGGATTTTCATAAAGTACTTTAACACATTCACTACCACACGACACACATTTGTATCTTGTTGCATGTTGCCTCTGATGCACATGTGTGTCCATTCCATGGTTTTATTTAAAGCAATATAGATAAATATGGCAACGTACTAGACTCGGTTTCTGCCTTACGGCACTGAGCGGAGGACATTTATTTTGTTGCGCTCTATATTGCACTATCCAAGCTTTCAGTGAACGTGTTAAAACTTCTGCCTTAGAATTAATTTTGTTTTCTTTTGTTCAATTATTCACTCTTTGGCTTTATGCCGTCAAAAAAGCCGATTATATGTTCTTGAAAAAATTTTGGCAAAATTTGAATATTGGTTAAACTGTTTTGTTAAAGACTAAACTAGCTTTTACCAATTTGACTAATTAGGGACAAAAAAGACGGATCGAATGATGCAAACATGTCTTGCTACCCTTTGTGAGTTGGGTGAGTATGGAACGACATTTTGCTTCTCTTTCACCATAAGACTATTGCACCAATAACTTCTTCATGGCGCCAACACTCTCTTTCAGTATCCATTCATTTTATTGCTATCTAATCTTTGAAAATGTTAGCAGCAGGAAAGAGAATTACGACAAACATACATAATTCCTTGAGTACAAATTTGGGGATCAGTTATACTAAATGCACCCTGAAAAAGAAATGAACACATTTTTGCTTTACACTGGATGACGTCATCGAAACGTTAGCAGTCTCCTAAACGTAAACAAATACCACGTTATTTTTACTGCTGAATGTTACTTATGTTATTTTACTGCCTTAAATCCAACGACATGAGCTGAGTCAAATATTATAAAAAGATAGATGCTTTCCATCAAATACTTTTTAATAAAGTTACTTACCCTTAGAAGTAATTATTTGTGCTTTCAATGATGTCATTTGATGAAAAAAAAAAAAAAAAATGTTTGTTTCAATTTGGTCAATTTCAGGGTGCCTTTTGTATATTTGATCCAAATTTTACAATGGAAGGTTATGAGGTCTGTGCTGAGAATATCCAGCCATTTGATATTAAGTGAAAAATAGCCTACCCTAGGGAAATAGTCTTAGTCTGCTTCAAAGTGCTCCTCGTGTGACCTCATACAGTTGTCCCTTTCAATTTTCAAAACTGTCTGCAAAGTCTTCTTTTGGGATTGCCATCAGCTATCTCATTGCATTCTTGCTCGCCTCATCCACAGTCTGAAATTCTATGGGAAAAGCCAGAAGTTGCGGCTGGCCAAGTCTGTATGGAGTTGTCAGACCTAGTGGATGTAATGTTTTGCCAAAACACTCTGTGTGAGACGTAAAGAATGACTCTCTTCATCATTAAGAATGCAAAGGTCACATAATACTCGAGCTCATTCGATGATGTCTTACTCCTGACTGAGTAACTCCACTGGAGAGTTTCTATTCACACATGTGCAATAAGGACCCTCTGGTTGCAAAGTACTATCTCAAGATATTAAAAATGACTGGATACTTTCCAGACAGACCTTGTACGTTACTTTGGGAGACTTTAGAGAAAACATAAGTTCTTGTATACTAAATATCTAAAAAAAAATCTTAATTAATAAATCTCTTTGGGAGATAAGTATATTATGGCAAAGTGTTATTAATTTCCGTCTGAATTTTTTGATTGAGGGATTATCATTATCTATAAGTGTTTTCGGACTGTTATCCTCATCTATTTTCCTTTCCCCTAAAAATAAGAGTTATCTCCTTTTATTTACCATTCTCCAAAAAAAAGATAGATAACTCTTTCCTTTCTTCCATTCCAAAGATAGCCGACTGTACGCTAAACATTTTTTTTACTGAAGTCCAAATGACCTTTTAAAAAAACAAACCCTGTTGCACAAACCTCAGACACTGACATAATTATGACATCATAGACAGTCAACAACATTGTTCTGACTTAACAATTGCCTCTTGCCAAAAGTATACAGTGGATTTGGGACATTCCTTCTTCAGGTTTCGATGGCAATGACCTGTCTTGGATTTTCAAAGCATTACCACATCTGACACCCACCTAAAGATGACTAGTGTACACCAGCCGAAATGTGTTGGAAAGATGAACCAAGATGAAGACCATAGTCTGAAAACACTTATACATAGTTATTAATTGTAGAAATTTGTGGTATAGAAACAATGTAACCAACAAATGGTCCTCATTGGGAAAGAGTTCCCCTTATGTAAAAGAAAGACTTGTAGGTATTTACTAGGCTTTGCTTAGTGTGGAGCATCCAGTGAGGATTGAATTCACTTCGCACTAGTAATGATCTTCTACACTAGCTCATTGACCAATATTCTTAGGTGCCCATACCATTTACCAAGTATAGCTTTTTCTGGTATAAAGCCACTATTCAGGGTACCCAATGAGGATCAAACTCACTGCACAGTACTAATGGTCTTCTAGACTAGCTTGCTAACCATTATCCCTCTATGAAGTTGACCGGAAACCAGTTTCGTATCTCAACAGTTCAATCCACATCGAACAATAGGGTATCCTTTGATATATATATATATATATATATATATATATATATGCATATACAGTGGATATTGTTTAATAGGATTACATCATAACTAACAATTTTGGACCCGATAACCAGCTGTTCCGATTTACTGATCAATTCAATTTTTTTTTTTTTTGTCAAAACACCCAGTGTTTCTTGAACTCAAAGAAATAACTTGCATAAAAACAACAACTTGAGTTCCTTTATCAGCTACTTTTTCTTTCCTTCTTGTAAAAATTTCATTTAACTTCAGTCGCAAGCTAAAAATATTTGAAAGAGTTGTTTTGAGAACTAAAAAATATGATTTTAGTAATTCTATCAGTATTCTTCAGTAGCATTGTTACTTGATCCAGGTGAACGGCATATTGGTCATAATAAACAGAGCAAATTAGGGAATCTTACGTATGTTCCAATCGGTTCTTACAAAATGGGTCCTATTGTTTGTCTATTCCCAGTTACCATTGGTTCTTCTCATTCATATGTCTGTTATGTATCCATTTTTATTGCATATTTCATTTTGCGTATGAAATGGAATTATTGATCAACTCCTTTTGAGGAAAAGTAAAATATTAGCAAGTAAGATTCAGAAACACTTTGTAAACGGAAAGAGAATGTATTCAACTGTGTGAAATCTCAAAGATTGAATAATCTTTTATTGGAATCACCTCTAGTCATCTCTTTTATGACACTTCATCCTTTTGAGAATCTGTAGCTTTTAACTCTTAAATTCATAAACCACTTGAAACCAGCAGTGGCACTCTTCAATGAATAGCATGAAAAATAGTGGAACTCCTTCGTGAATTGAATAGAATCTAAAAATTTTTTTTTTTTATATCCTCAAATAGTCAAAAGGGGACAATTTCAATCAGGAGTTACCCCTTTGAAATTTACATTCTATTTTCTTTGGATGAATTTAAAAGTTAAGGGTTTCTGTGCAGAAAGATGGCTTTCAACCAAGATAGAATACTATTTTGTGATGTACATTTTCTAATACCCTTTCTACTTTATGGCTTCTGTGAATTTTCTTTTCTAAAGAACAAAAATAAATATTAATGTGAATGGTTTACTGTTGAAAGAGGACATGCATAGATTTTAACTCTGGCATTAACTCTCATATTCATATAGAAATACAACATTATTATCAAGAGAAGTAACTCATTAGAATTCTCTCCTTCCATTCATTTGAAGGATTTATGCGATTTTTTTGATCAAACTCTAAAATTTGAGCTGACTCTATTTTTCTACTCTGACAAGAACAACAGGAACAATCTTCACCAGAATTAGTGATATTAACTGATTTCTGAAATTCACATTCCCTTAGTGAACTTACGATCAACTGATTGCCCAAAAGCTATTTCATTGACCAAGTTAAAATGATAGATAAGTACGGGCTTATTTCATTCTAATAAATAAATACATTTGTACAAAAAAAAAAATCTATTCAAAATTATTTTGTTTTTTATTTAATACAAAAAGTTGTAGTAATCATCTTTAGTTGCAATAAGATGCAGGTTCTAAAGGTTCCATTAGTTTTAGTTCTATTGATTGAAGAGTTCCACTGTCAATTTCGAGCAGTTACAAGTTGTCTATGAATTTGAGACTTGAGGTAACATATTCAATTATAATGATTGAACACTGTTTACCTACACTGCAAAAACTTTACCCCATTTTGTGTAATAAAAAGGTGCAACCAGACCATTAATTTAGAATAGGAAGTGACTTCCAAACTGATAGGCAAAATACCTTCGACAGAACATGATCTGTGGAGCTGTGCTTATTCAATGGCTATCACTAGTTATGACCAGGGTCAATTAACAAGGTGGACACGTGGAAATTCAACTGGTGTAGACAACTAAGATATCATCATTACTCTCACACACCTATTTCTGCAATTAAAGTATATAAATTTGTTAAAGTAATTTATTACCTATAGAATGTATCCATATTATCTACGAGAATATACCAATGGAACTAAAATGTTATTATTGATTACTATTATCTATATATATTCCTGTGATCTACTACTACTAATACTTATTTTCTAGGCCTCAGATATGTAAGCGAGGAGTAATGAATAAATAAGAGTTATAGTGAAGGTTGAGTCTATTTTGCTCTCTTTCAAGTATAAGCACCCTTCTCCATTCTTACTTTTGTATGTAGCAGTGCAATTAAGAGAGAAAGGATGAAAAATATAGGCTAATGAATAATAATTAGAAAGCATAATGGTCGTACATGAAAACAAGCAGAATAATTGTAAAAATTTTGACAAAATATCTTTCATGATAATATGTTTCTTTTTATTGTAACTCTTTGATCATCATTCCATAGTTAGTTAGTTGCCCTGGAATTATCTGAGAGTTGTGACAGAAAGCAACTGAAATTAAGATGGACATACAAGTGAAAAAATTGTTGAAGTTTCATCTAAGAAATTTGTATGATGTTGTAATCATTGGTTTAGTATTGGGTTCCGTAACTGGGAAGGCCTAGCTTCCTTTTTTTACTGAGTAGGCATATTGGATTGAAGGGCTGCTCTTCATCTAACAAATTGTCAACTGTCTAGGACCATCAGAGATTAAATATTTAATAGGTTGTTAGATAATAGAAACTCAGGCTGTGGGGAAACAGTTTCTAGCTCGAGATGGATTCTGGATAGAGACAGGTTATTCTAGAACCGTTTCGGATTCAGGCAAACATGGCTGTTCGAGCATTCTTGAAAACATATGCTGAAATGACACAAAGCAAAGAAGCAATTACCATTAATTCCTGTAAGAAAATTTCTTGAGTGTTCCCAGACTCGAAAAAAAGGTAATGCTGGTATTTTGGGATGAGTATCAGAGGTTATGGTGGTTTGAGGTACAGGTGTGCGCTGCCTCTGTAACAGCTTGCTGCAAAGGAAATGCAATTTTCTTTCTTTTTTTTTTTTATGTAAAAGCAAAAACCTGGTGTAGAGAAAACTTCCGAAAAATGGGGATGACCTGTATATTGTTTCTCTTCTTACAGAATTTCTTATCATCTATCTTATATACTTATACGTAAAAGATCTTCTTTTCTCTCACTCTCCCCAAACTTTATAGTTTTGGATAGGATCCACTTGCTTGCTCCTTCTCTCATCTTAAGAAAAAAAAAAGAAGTTGGGCAGTCTAATTGTGCATGGCTTTGGTGATTGGTATATGCTACTGCTATCTTTAGAAACTGTCAACTTGGGTTTCTTCAGTTTTTAAGTTGGTCTGGCTATCTATGTATGTATGTACGTGTCATGCTTACAGGCTGAACAAATGGAGTTATAGGGCTGAAAATTTGAATATGTACTCCTTATGTCTAGAAAAACTTTTTTTTTCATTGTTTGAAAATCCCCACCCCCATCGTCCTGGTCTTTTAGTGGGTAGGTTGGGGGATTCAACTTTCAATGTAAATTTATGTTAAATTGGTCCCTTAGATTGTGTTTGGTAGTATTCATTCCTGGTTTTTTGAGAATTCAGACATTTTTAGTGATCACTGCCCAATAAAATGAGAGCTTTTTTCTGGTTTTTAATTGAATCCCCTCAAAACGGCATGCTGCCAAAAGATGTTGGTTGTGTGATGGTTTTTATTGAGTGACTAACCAGACCTATTATCTTGAATTTTTGTATTTCACTTCAAGAAACCAAGTTTGTCTCTACAATAGGAAGAAAACTTACCAAGTCAAAACCTATCTATAGTTTTGAGGCAGGTCATTAAAATTCAGTTTTTTTCAAATGATTGAACTCTTTTTTGATGTTTGTGTTGTGAACACATCGTTTCGGCCAACGAAAAAGTTATATATGAAGTGTATATATTAGTTATAAACACTGTATAGTCTGCTTTGTTTCGGCCTTTCTTGTACTTATTTTTTTTTCATCTTGAGAATTGATCTAAAAATAAAAAAGGGAATGATATGACGTAAAAAAGAAAAAAAAAAATTCCTTTTTCTTTGTCCAATCGCTGTATCATATCTTTCTATCTTCTTCCAACGTTATGAACTGATTCAGAAAAAGCCTCTATGAAAAATCTTTTGCCATTCATAAAACTGTCCACTTTCGTTGCAGTCAAAAACTAGCCGCAATGAGTGTTATACCGAAAACAAGGAAATACCTAAGTTGCTTTGTTAGTACTCTTTCCGCACTCTAAGTTTTTGCACTTCAGAGACAGATTGGGTTCCAATTGATCATTGGTACCTTTTTTAGTTGTTACCGTAGCAGTATTTTGCACTATGTATCCTACCATTGCTTAAATGTAACTCACAGTAGTGTTCTAGTGGTAGCATTTAGTTCTCTACTTTTATAAAGGACTCGGCCTGAAAGTAAGATATTTTGTATTTGCTGGTTTATTTGCTCTTTCTTTCAAACAGTATGGAAGGTTGGTGTTGGAATAACTTCTGGCTTTTGAAGGGGTGGTTGGTTCAAGAATTGGGTGCTTTTGTAATAGTGAAGTCCCGGGTGTAGTATGCATAAAAGACTATGAGTTATCTCCCTTGCAAGATTTTTTTTTTTCTTTTTCTAAGGAGTCTGGACACACACAAATCCCTACAAAAACAATCATTTTATTAAAAAACTAATAGACAATTCATTTCAATTTTAAACTTTTTAATAACAATAATTTGATGAACAATCTAATTCTAAGTTGTTTAATTATTTATTTTAATCCATAAATGCAAGGGGAATAACTCTTAGTCTTGTGCACATATAATGCCCTGGACCCCACTATTATAAGAGTACCAGGAATTTTTCCCAAGCAACTAATTTGCCAATCAGATTAATTTTATTAGTGATGAATGATGAAACTGTGCTTAATTTACTGTAGATGCATATAGATTCCAATGTTGTACTTTAATATACAACAGTCCTATGTTTATGAATGTCCAAATTTGAATTATGGTAATTTATCTTTTGCTTCTTCCACGAATTTCATTTGAATGACATCCTGGTACTGGAATTGATGAAATATAAATTTTGGTGGAGGATATTTTTGTCCTTTGTGCGGCATGGTCAAACCCCCCTCCCTGGAGGACCGCATCATTTTCTTTGAGTTGTGACTGTTCATTGTCTTATTTTTTGCTTTAGCCTTTGTGAATGCAGAAGCAGCTGACCGTTGTGATGCCATCAGCTGTATCTTGCGGAATGTTCTGGATTGTTATCACTATCCAAGAATCAATGAGTCATTGGTGGTTACCATCCTTTATCTGCTCAACCATCCTAACACACGGCATTACATCAAACACAATACAGACTTGGAGGTGAGTTAAGAGAATTTCATTTTCAATGCAAAGTTTACATTTAAGCTATTTTAATATAGTGACTTACAAACAAAATATGTTGAAGATTGTAAAAATGCAAAATAACTTTATTTTATTAGAAACTTTTAATATTTGTAGTTTGTTGATATTTATTTCTTCAATAATAGCAGGAAAAAAAATCAAGTTTATTTTATAGCAAACTTTTAGACTATCATGTTTGTTATAAAATAGTGTTTTTTTTTTCATTTTTTAAAGAAAATTTTTCCCTCTTTAAATACAGCGCTGACTCAAGTGAAATGACTTACTTGTCTTGTTGAATGACTGCAAGACAACTGTGGTTGGGCTGAGTCTGTGGGCCTGAGTAGGGGGGAGGGGTCAAATTTTTCATTGAGTTGCGATGACTGAAATTTCAGTCATTTGCATTCAATGGGTGAAGTGTTTTATTTTGAAGATTTTTGCCATATTTAATTCATTTAATTCAATAAAATGATTTTAAAAGATTACATGACC
Organism: Thysanoteuthis rhombus; assembly: GCA_963457665.1. Lineage (NCBI taxonomy): Eukaryota > Metazoa > Mollusca > Cephalopoda > Oegopsida > Thysanoteuthidae > Thysanoteuthis > Thysanoteuthis major. The sequence goes on along the minus strand of OY735235.1, from coordinate 37,723,203 downwards.
ATAAACACCGTCAGCCAAAAAATTTGCCTAGTTTAACATTTGAAAGGGAAACAATCCTTAGTTAATTTTACTTCCCATTTTGCATACCTTCTTTTTTTTCTCCATCTTTTTGAAGAAATACCAGCTGAATCTTTTGCTATTTTCTATATGTCCTATTTTACCCTCTTTTAATATGATTATAAATTGTGTTATATTACATATTAATGCTTATTTGAAATAATTGTCTGGTATTGTGGGGTGATATAATGCAATTTATAATCATTCTGTCGGATCATACATCCATTTCTCAATAATATTCTTCAATATGTATAGAGAAAAAGCTAATAGAGAAATTTTACATCATCTTTGAGAAGGTATAATAAATATCATTGTTTTAAACTTTTCTTTTCTCTGCTCTTTTCTTTTCTCTTTTTTCTTTTCTCTTTTTTCTTTTTTCTTTTCTCTTTTTTTCTTTTCTCTTTTTTTCTTTTCTCTTTTTTCTTTTCTCTTTTTTCTTTTCTCTTTTTTCTTTTCTCTTTTTTTCTTTTCTCTTTTTTCTTTTCTCTTTTTTCTTTTTTTCTTTTTTCTTTTTTTCTTTTTTCTTTTTTTCTTTTCTCTTTTTTTCTTTTCTCTTTTTTTCTTTTCTCGAAATGACGGTTTCTATTGAGTGACTAACCAGACTTGTCTTTGTAATATTTAAATCCCATTTCTTCTTTCAATTACAGCAATTGATAGCACCGTTCACCGACTGCCACTTTAAATACAGCGCTGACTCAAGTGAACATGGCACTGGGTGAGTCTTGGCATCAGCAAAAATAATTCATGCATTGATGTATCAATTTCTGTATACCGAAGAATCTGCTTATTGCGATCATTTTAGAACAGGGTCTTTGAGATAACTGTGACCGGTTGATAACTTTAGGGAAAGGACTTAAAAATTAGTACAATTTACGTTTTAACTTTTAAATTTTTAAATTTTTAATCAATTTTAAATGATGTATTTTGGACTGATTTTAATAACGATAACTGTTGGATGAAAATCTGTTATTTTCATAAGCGACTTCCTATTAAAATTTTTTTTTTTTCATTATCACTACATGTTCTGTTAACTTTTCTGAAGTTGCTATTTAAAGAATAGCATTTTTTAAAATTTTTTTCCAGTAAGTCCTTCTTTAAAAGATTTCCATTATTTGTAGCTCATTTTGTTATATATATCCTGATCTTCTCAATAGAATTTATGTATATTGGTCACTATATTCTCAAGTAGGACAGAAAGCTCTCGTTTCGAAATTCAAAATAACTTTCAGTAACCGTATCCATCTCAAGTGTCGAATTTAAAATTTCTGACACCACTTTGCAATTTTACTCTCACCTTTCTCTGCAGATAATGATTTACCTCCGTCAATGAAGTAGGAGAGGTGTATTTATTTGGTCTCGTCTGTCCCTCTGATATCTCTGAAAGTACGCAATGGATTTCAATGAAATTATATGGATGAATGGGCAATGGGGTAAGGGAGAAGTTGGTAAATTTTGGGGCGGATTCAGGAACTTTTTTTTGTTTGAGAAATATTTTTCCATTTTTTTTTTTTTTCCCCCTATACATTAATGTACATGCTATATATCTCCAAAAGTTGTCAATGAATTTCAATGAGATTCTGTGGAAGGATGGTCAATTGACTACAGAAGAACTGGATAAATTTGGGTGTGGAATCCTTCGACTATGGAGTTGGCAGAGGTACGCACTCTCCAATTGCTTCCTAGTTCTAGCAGTATCTTTCTAACCTTTTAATACATCTCATAGATGGTGCTTCCTATAACTAATTTTTTGATGTGAATGTGGAATGTTTCTTAAAAATTCTCTGTAAATACAATATGGATTCTCTTGTAAAATGGCTTTTCATGGTTACAGTGGATTATGCATTTGCATATGATATTCACGTTTTCTGTTTCAGTGGAAAAATATCTTCTGGGATATTCTAATAAAGTAGGAAATTGTTCTTTCATCCTCGATTCTATGTCATCCAGAATATCTCATTTATTCCTGAACATGATCGAACATCTAACATCTTCGATGCTACACTCTTTGGAAATATCACTTTTTGTTTTCAAGACAAAAATTCTGCCTTACGCTTTGAATAATTCTGTTTTCAGTTACTCAAATCTGTTCATCGTTCCCTTATTTTGATGTGGTCGGATGTGACAGAGTGAATTAAAAAGGGAACTTTTTGATCATAAAGTTGTTTATTTTGCCTTGAAATCTTCTAGAAAAGTCTTCCTTTCCACTTTTGTATAAATGGACCCCTTTCAGAAGTACAGTATAAAAAGACTATTTCTTGGTTTTAGCGGAAGGAAAACGGATAAATAATCAAGATGTTAGCCTGAAATTTGATTCCCCCTCTGTTTTTATAGGATTTGGAAATTTTCTGAGTTCTGCATTTTTGTATTTATAAAAAGCCCCTTAACAACCAAAAAATCTTGAGTGGCCAAAAATACACTAAAATGATCGAAAAATACTCCAAAAATGCCCCCAAAATTGCCCAAATAATCCAAACAACTGAGCTTAATTGGGAAATTGGAATTAGGTTTCTATTGGAAATTAACTGTTAAATGGCTGGTGAGAAGGTGGGCCAACACCCTGCTGATGAATTTATACCGAATATAAAATGGAGCACAGATACAACAATCTCCTTCGATTCTGCCTATCAATTCATAAGATATCAGGTCAAATCCTGATCAGCATCACAAAACAAAAAATAAAAAACCAAAAAACATGTCAATTTTTCATTTTTATTTTTTTCAGAGAAGGCGAACATAAATACAATGCTTCTAAACGGATCAAACCACGTTCAGTGTAAGTCCGTGTGTGCGACTGCACCACAACAGAAACATGTTAGGTTGCTCCCCTGGAAACTTTGATTAACTGCTTTTCAATTGACATACAAAGGCTGTATTTGCTCATTTGACACATAAGGCTTTAATGACATTAATTTATAAGTTTTTTTAGGTAGAGCCTGCTTATGTATTTGCGGGACAAATTTTCATAAACTTTCAATTGTCCTTCTTGTCTGGATTTTGTTCGACAAGGTGTATTAATTAATGAAAATGATATGGTCCGGCTATTTTCCTTGTTTGTATGTTCATTTGTTCACAATGATTCGGCCTTTGTCTGGTGTCCCTGGTTCAAGAATGTGAAATCGCTTCCCAGAACGCATGCTTGATTGGACTGGACTTGTCATATTTTTGAACCTGGGACTTCCAACAAAGGCTGGAGGGTAAAATGGTCCGACCATATTGTACACAATGATTTCAGCTTTCTTGTCTGTAATTTTGAGGAGTCTTTATCTTCCGAAGGTTTTTTTTTTTTTTTTTAACAATTGATCTCCTCCTTTTTGTTATTTATATTGTTCCTACAACATTTTGACTGGTTGATTCTGCGGCCTTCTTATGTTTACTATCTGTATAGGCCGAGGAGGGACTCTTTTTCTAATAGTGCAGAACAAAAAATAATAGCATATAAAATCTTTTTGATTTTTGCCTTACACTACTTGAAAAAGAGATGCTCACTTTCAATATAAATAGTACGCCTGAAGAAGGCCGTGGAATCAATCGGCTGAAATGTTGTGGAAACAACATAAATTATAAAAGTTATATCTGAAAAATTCTTTGAATTTCAACTGTCTTGTCTTCACTTGTTCTTATGACAAGCATTATTGAGAAGTGTTTGCATTGGATTACTTATGAGTCTGAAGACTTTAATCTTTCAATGTTGGTGGAATTCTATGGCATTAGATTTGACTGCGTTTCAATGAGGTTTATTTGATGTTAATAATATGGTCTTTATTTCTATTTGAGTGGCTGCTCATGATTAGCACCCAACGAACCATTTTCAAAAAGTTGATAATTTCGTTATTTCTAGAGCTACAATGCTCAGTTTTTCTAATTTTTGAAGCTTAAAGCCTCTGTAGTATGATTCATGGTGTTCAAGCTTCAAAATAAAATCGAAACTGAACAATGTAGCTCTCATAATAATAAAAATATCAACTTTCGAAAAGTGGTTTATTGGGCACTTATCATGCGTGGTCATTCAATTTTTCTTTGATATCTTTAGGACTTTATAGGTAGAAGCAAATAGTTGCATCTCTGGCTTTGGGAAAATACTGAGTTTTATCCTGTTTCAATTTGAAATACACACATCTTTAAATTTGGTAGATGATAAATTGACTGAAGTTCCCCCGAAAGACTGCCTTAATAAACAGATATATTCACATGATACTTATAATTGGATGTACCAGTTGTGACTTATTTTACGAGTCCAATTAATTACTTTTTGGACCCAGGGACACAACGGTGGGTAAAATGGTGGTAACTTGGTTCCTAGTACTAAAAAGTCTGCAACGTCTTGATGTTGATTCAACTGCCATCACCACTAAATTCTAGTTCTTAGTGTAATTAAGTAACTTCACAAGCTCTGGAAAGTTTAGCTGTAAATAGCCTGGAAAAAGAACTGATTGCGTGGCCTTGATATAAAGGGGCAACCAATCAGAGAGGACCTTACTGCTTATGTGTGAACACTCTCCCATGAAGTTACTATGTCAGCTGTGAGGCATCATTGAGTGAATTATTGCATTCTCAATGATTGATTGAGTCATTCTTTAGGTCTTATTTTTTTTTTGTTTTTTTTTTTAGTTTTTTTTTATGGCAAAACATCACATCACTCAGGTCTGTTAATTCCCTTGAAGTCTGGATTTGGCTCTCGGCAACTTCTGGCTTTTCTCTGTAAAGATTTCAAACAGATGAGATTAAGGAGAATGTGACAAGGCAGCTGATGTTGTCCCTGAAAAAGGACTTGGCAGACTGTTTTTGATAAGTGGAAACGATGCTGAAATGAGTGTGAGGTCCCAAGGGGGGGTAGTTTGGAGGGGATTTCAGTTTGTTATACTTGTTCTTAAGATCTGAATCCTTCATTTGCAAATCTGGTGCTTGTTACTTTTATTGGACCCAAATTTTCCCAAAAGGTCATTTTTTTCTATTACACCAGGTGACGTCTATTGTTTTGATTAATATAAAACTACATATCCATTTTGTCTTGGAAAAAGAAGTGTGGAATTTAGTCCCATTTGGAAGTTGTACAGTTCCACAAACTCGTCCTTTCTTTAAAAAATGACTGACAATTTTCGTTCTCTGTTTTTAACACTGAGTGAACAAGTGTGTGGAAAATTCATGAAAGAAAAACAGGTTACTACATGAATTGTTATTAATGAATCACATTGTCTATTTCTGTCAAAAGAATTAAAAGGTATTAAATGTTGTTGGTAGTCGGTGTAACTCAAAAATAAAAAAAGACCCTTGGAATGAGTCAAATTTGAGTCCAATAAATGTAACAATACCCAAATCTTAACTGCAGTACTTTTCCCGACTGAACTCTTGTTCGAAGATGATGGTTGAAATTCAATGCTCTTGACATATCAATTAAATTAATGTCATATCTGCTATTACTTTGCATGTTCAAGTGCCGTTCATTGTCGGCTCTCATCCGCTATTTTCACTCTTCTTTTTTGCATTCCTCTTGATTTTCTTTCTTTTTGGCCTTTGACCCATGAGAAACTTTTTTTTTCTTTTGTTTGCTTTTCATCCACCATCACCAAGAGGTGATGTTTGTGGTGTGGATCATTCAGTCGATTTTTTTTCATCCCTTTTCCTCATTCGTTAAAGTCATCCATTTCTTTTATGAGCGGTATCCAGGGATATGGATACAAGGTGCGGTTAATAAATGATGAGACTTGACTTATGGAAGTTGAACCACGATGGATATGTGTAAACCATGAGGGGTACATTGACCAATAGGCAAGCAGAAACCATCCCTGAAAGTTTCAATCTGCTCATATCTTCAATTTGCTATTATGCATCCCTTGAAGTAGACCTATTTTCCTAATCTGTTGTAAAAATGTTCAGTTCAAAAATTGAGTAGCACATCAATTTAGATTTTTGGTGTGAAATTGAACAAAATGGCTGCCAAAGCTTTTAGTATCTTAAATGTAGTTTAGGGAAGGAAGAATGCATGTGTTCAAATAGCATGAGAGATTGAGGAGTTGCTTGATTTTTGAACTGACCATTTTTACAACACGTTAGAAAAACATGTCATTCCACATTAAATCATCCAGGGTGCCCCAGGTCATCCTTTAAAATCCCCTGAAGAAAATTACGGGTGCTCCTATACCAAACTTATAGAGAACTCACAAATATTAAATCTGTGTCCAATAGTTTTGAAATTAAGTTATTTTTCACTTAATATTTTGCATTTTGCTGTTTTGTCCGACTTCTGTTATGCATAGCTTCTTTGATATAGCATGCACATCTATGGAACTTTGTGACTAGGGTTGACATTTTCATCAGAATTCAAAAAAAATCAGATCAGGTGTATCTTAAGTACTTTTCCTCCAACAAGAGATGAGTTGATAGAAACTTTCAGGGGTAGTTTATGCTTGCCCATTGGTCAATATTTACCACGTTGTTCATGCATGCACACTATGTTTTGACTTGTATAAGCCTGATCTCGTTATTTAATGGCCAGATTCTGTTTAAGAAAGGCCTTGGATTAATTTGCTCCCATGACTGATTTGTTTTAGTTTCTTGACCCAGTTGTATGCATTCAGTTTAACCTTTCCATTATTTTGTTCAGGGCAGGGTTGCCAGAGGGGGAGATAATCCAAACTTTATCCGAGAAACTTACCCAAGACAGGCATTGGAAAAGCATTGAACTTGGAAATCGAGCAAATCTGGAGGCAGAAGTTCGATACTGGTATTCTGGTTTCAAACTTGCTCGACCTCCAAATCCAATGCTCTTCCAGTTGGGTAAGTCTCCAAGGGCCAAATCTGGCAACCCTGGTTCAGAGTTGAAGTATTTTTTTGCCCTCCCTGACTGAAAAGAAAAAAACAAACCCCCTAAAACCCCTAATTTTTAACTAATTTTCCTCTCCTCTTATTTTTGTTTTTTCAACTCAATGGTCAGATCATTTTACATCCTATGACTGTTTCATAATCAGCATGGATCAGACATACAGAATTAGCTTCTGACAAAATTTGAACTCTCATTCCTTGTCCTTATAATATAAACTGAATGGATTTTTGTCGCTATATATTGTATACAGTAATCCGACTTCTTGGCGCATGACTGCTAGGTGCTAGGAATACTCGGCACACGATAACTGAGCGCATCTTGGTGCAAAAAAAACAATTAGAACAAACTATGGAATCGAGATAATTTTATTGAGATACAAAAATTAAAATTACTCATTGAGTTGAATTATCTGGGCGGGGAGATAATTAAGATATTCATTTTGATAGTTTGTTCCCGTGAACTATAAATTATCGAGTTGAAAAAAATTGAAATTATATCAAGTTCGCTGGACGGCTAAACATGAGTTGGTAAATAAATTATAAAACTATTTATTGGAATTTTAAAATCAACCTTTACTTCACAGTATGGGTGAATAAGCCTTTATCTATATTTTCATTGACCAAAAATGACTCTATGAGCATCTCCATCTATAACTTACATTAAAAATACACAAATTCAAGTAATAAAAATGTATGAAACTTGAAAATAGAATTATCAGCTTATCAGTACAGAGAGACATTTACCTGGCACATTTTTTAAAAATTTTTTGATTTTTCCCAAATTCTCCTATATTTTGGATGAAAACTCACAAAATGGGTTCATTAATTCATCTTTTATACCATGGGATCTAAATTTATCCGAGATATAATTATTCATACTTGTACCATTTTTTTCACAGAAGATGGTAAACTATTCCAGTATATCAAAATTCTTTTGGAGAAGAAATCAATTTGTATTTGCAATGGACCTAGCTAGTAAATTTCTTGTCTTATCTGACTCATTAAACATTGGGATTCCATAATACTTTAATGCTTCTAATATACAACTGAGTACAATGGTCATGTATTAAAATCCCCGGAGGACCTGTTCTGTTCCTTTCTTCTTCTTTCGAGCTTTAGGGAAAGCTGCAGTTATTCTAAAATTAATATTATTTGCACCAAAAGTGGATTGTGTTAAGTTTAGATGATTGGTGAATGTTTTTATTTGAGGATATTAGTTTGAAGAATTTTTTTCATTTGCTTGTTTGGTTTGTTATCTGCGAGTAGAATGTTTTTAAAAAATGTTCAGAATTGCTTTTTTTTTTTTTTTTTTTTTTGTAAAGATTGCTTTGAGAATAACTTGATTTATATGTGATGCATACCATTACTTTGAATTTTTTTTTCTCTCTTTTTTTTTTTTAAATCAAATAAAAATTTCTGTATATGCCAGATTATAAGACAAATAGTTTATAAGTGTATCTAGAGGACTACTGCTTACTGCAACTTATCCAAACCCCCATCTGTTCTGATTGAGCTTAGGGAGACAACCTGTCATGATAGCTAAGCAGTGGATGCAGTTTAATATTTGTATAATTTTAAAAAAATGAAATGTTTGTCTTATATATCAACATATGCAGTATTTTCAAAAGAATGCTGACATATTGCAAAGTGATGAATACTAATGAAAAACGATTTTTTTTTTCTTTTCTTGAAAATAGCCCATTAGGCAATTTTTTTAATGAATCGAATCACCATAGCCTCACAAATGGCCTGATCAACCAACCAGCCAGCCAAGTGGGCTATAGATTCTTCTCTCTTCTAGTGTGTATCTATATGCTTATCTGTGTGTGTTGGTGTGTGTGTCTCCATCTGTGGGTTCTCCTAGTCACATTTTTGAGTCTACAACCTTGAAAATTTGCATAGTCCACTTCTAGGCGCTGTATAAAATTGTTTTTTTTTCTTTGTTTTTTTCTCAAAAGTACTTTTTTTTTTTGGGTCTCGATGTTCATTCTGGAACCGACAATCGTATTCCCCCTCTAAGATAATTTTTGATTGAAGATCTATTTTTTTAGATGATTATTTCTGGTACATGTGTGGGCTAAGGTGATTCACTAATGCAAGGTATGGGTATCTAAAGTATAGTTTTGTGTCAGGTTTGACATATAAACCAAATCTACTAGTTCCCTTGTATTTCCTAGCTTGGTTAGATGAAGGCATTTCAAAAAGGTTGATTTGATTGAAATTTGTCTGATTTTTGAAAATATTTTGAATAGTTAGCTTTGAAGTTTTCAATAAAATCTAATCTTGGTATAATTTATCATTTCAAAAAATCTTTTTCATTGCATTAATCTTTATATATCCAAAATTTGTCATCTCTACTGATTTAAAAAAAAAAATTTTAATTTCTTCCTCCCAATCAAAAAACAGAACACATTAATTAAATTTGAAAGGTTTTCACTCTGATCTTAATTTTTATTTATTTTTCTATACAATTTTCTATCCGGGCCATCGTTCCTCTTGCACCAAATAACATTGCAATTGGAAATAAAGAGTAAGCATTTGGTGAAGGAGTTCAGGTTAGGCCTGTCCACCTTTTACCAGTCAGCCAAAGATACTTTTCATGGTTTGGCAGAAGCCGATCCACACTTATTTAAACTTGACTTATCATGACTGACTTTTTGCGGCATGTTTTTGTGGATTTGTTTTTTTAGTTAGTATTATTAATATTAAAAGCAATCTTTATTGGAAGGCAAGAAAAACTTGTCAAATTCAAAAACATGCCATTGCAGTCAATAATTGAACAACTGTAGCGTCAAAATTTGAAGTCGTGTAAAAAAAAAGTTCCATTGAAGAAAAAATATGGTTAGAATGAATTCTACTTATGACATCTATAACCGAGTATACACATAGAGAAACTAGGTGTTCTTAATGAACCTGTCAAAATGTGTTCCAAAAAGGTAAAAAATGCCTCTCCGCCCCCTCAAAGAAAAACAAAATTATTTTTAGAAGGGTTCTAGTGGAGTACTGATGTCAATTTACAAATCTGTAGACAAAATGGTATGGCCAGGAGTACTGGAACACACAAATGCATGCATGTATAAGAAGAGACCCTTTGCTACCTTTGGCTACAGTTGAAATGTATTCCTATACTCCATCCAATATAATGAGTGTATATGCAAATTTTTCTGTTTATTTGTTTATAATTCTGTTTGTTAGTTTGTGCTCAAATGGGATGATCTCATTGGTTGATTTATCATCTTATCATGGCATAACAATAAAAATGACTTCATGGAAACTCTTGACACTTCATGTCTGATCATTACACATTCTAACAGCATGAGTTGAGTTGAGACTTCTCCCCCTAAATAGGGTTTTTACTGAAGGGGCTCAATTTGCAACCCAAGTTTATACTAACTTGGATCCTTCAATTTGTGTCAACCTTCTTTTTTTTTTTTTTTTTTCTCTTCCAATTCTGACTTTTTTTAGTGATCACTGTCCTCAAAATGGTATGAGAAGTAACTCATTCATTGTTCACCCCTATTTCCATTTTTTTAAATTGATCACTTCCAACCCGACATGCTGCTAAGATACATTGGTCATGTGATGGTTTCTATTGAGTGACCAATCGGATGTATTCTGATTATTAGTATAATGCTGAAGGAATGATAATCAGTAGCCCAAGAGTTTTGTATTTGTAAATCTTTACTTGATGTTTTTTATTTCCTGTTATATTTGTGCAGGTCTGTAAATCCCTGATGTTTGATTGCATACCATTGTTGGAACATTTAATACTTTTTTTTTCTCAAGCATTGTATCCCTAACCCTCTTTCTTTGCATACTTCAATTTTTATTAATGATTCCTTTCATGTGATTTATTTCATTTGTTTGTAAGATATTACATGCATGAGGAGTAGATAAAATATGCTTTCAACTATTTCAACATCTGACTTCAATAGAAATCTGTGTGTATTTATGATGCACTGCAATTTCTCAACAACCGACCTTTGTACAAATATATTAATCAGCCCAAAAGACAAGGCCAGAAATGGGACTGAGTTACAGAGCTTGTAATCTGTGCGTCTCTCAAAATTACCATGCTCTCTGCCCTGGTATCAATTTCATTTTGAAATAAGGAGTTGACACAAAGAATAAATGAGTTTTCTATACGTTATGGTTGCCTTGTTGTTCCAGCTGGGCTATAAAATGGATTACAATCGCAGTTTCACTACATGTATTTTTGTCAGCTGCCCTTTTCCTCAGCTATACCCATGGAAGTTGCCCCCTGAAGACTTAGCTATGGGCTGGCCATGTTGTAAGAATGGCTGACAACCGATGGACATCGCGACTCACGACATGGATCCACAGAGCTCACATATGCAACCAAAGCAAGCAGAGTACTAGATGGAGAGACGAGCTAGACAAATTCAGAAAGTACTGGCTCTGCATCGCCCACAATAGAGAAGTATGGCGAATCCTGGAGAAAGTCTATGTCTAATGACAGATATCAAGAGACTGATCATGATGATGATGAGGAATCTGCTTGATACAATAACATAGTGATGCAACCTGTATTTTCCTTGAAATAATTTTCATCAATTTTCATCAATAGTTTGAAGGATCTTGATATCACTATTTTTATCATTTGGATATTTTGAACATTTTAAAAGTAGTTCAAAATTGGATTTTCTATTTTAGTTCTGATGCTTTTGTCAACTGTTACAATATATACTGCCATAATAAATGAAAATGGTTATTGAAATATGGATTGATCTTATACAATCAAGATTGGTAGATCAGTTAGAGTGAATGTGTTGGCTAAAAATGTCAATTAAACAATGAAAGAAACCGTTTAGTTTGAGTGGATTCAATCCTGCCATGGATTATCTTGTTCGTTCATCTTCCATGCATGTATTGATGGACAGGGTGTCACAAGAGAAAGTGCTTATTCTAAGGGAAACAACTTTTCTTCTTTACTGGTAATTTATGACTGAATTACTTCCCTTAGATAGTGCCGTTGATGCCATTTCTAGACATTAAAAAGCAACTCGGGCTAAAATTACCAGTAAAATCGAAGTCTCTTTCTTGCTAATTAATCTGATAAGTTCCTTCCCTTAAAATGAGGACCCATTTTTGGGAGACCCTGTATCTCTGGTGGAATTATAAAGTGCTGAGTGATATTTGTTAAAAAAAACTTTTTTTTTTGTTTGTTTTTTTGAACCAGCCCTTTGTGGTTTCAACTTGTTTATGCCTTCTTGCATGGCTGCTAGTTATTGTCCCTTTCCTGATCCCCTGTCCCTGTCTGCATTATTTTGCTAGATTGCCCTACAATAATCCCTCCCTCTTCGCACAATGATCACCCCCCACCTTCTTGCACATATGCATGATGCTTATCACATAAGCCTGCATTTAAAATACTTTAAGCCAGAGATAGAAGAATGTGTTTTATTTTCTTTTGTTTTTGTATACACTGTGATGAGCATTGCAAGTCTCACTTGTTTGTATTATATCCAGGTCTTTTTCTTGAGTCCTAGTCTCTACCATACTAATTGTAAATATTACAGCTCACTGTATCATCGTCGTATGAATGTTAATGAAAAGAAAGGTTGGAAGCCCTTAACACCAACTAACTTTTGCCTTAACTGATTGGCTCACTCTAAGTTATTATCTATCATAAGATAATAACAGCTGAATTGCTTCTGAATTGTCCTTAACTTTTTGTTTTAAAAATCTTTTCTTCCTATCACAAGGGTTTGATGGCTAGACCAGTGGTTTCCAACTGGTGGCGAATTCTCTTAAGGGGGGCAATTTGGGTATTCCAAGGTGGGAAAAAGTTTATTAGGTACAGATGAATATTATGGTGAATGTTTTGGGCCTACAGGTAGTGGGGATCTTTCTCACTAATAGACCTACCTACCAATCGAAGAACTGGTAGAAAAATAAAAAGCTAGAAGAGGGATCATATTTATGTGTATATCACTCATGCTAGCAGAATTTTTTTTGTTATGAATTGTAATTTTATGTATTTCTAATTATTTCCAGTTGCTCTTTTGGGTAACAAATACACAGCAGCAGCTTTACAATTAAGATATCAAACTAATTCTCATTATGAAGCTGTTTAGTTATATGCAAAATGAAATAATTATTTGAAGTTATTCTTTGATGCAATTTAATAAAATGGAAGGGGGAGGGACTAGTAATCTTATTGACAAATGTAAGGAATAACCTAAAAAGATTGGTAACCACTGGTTATATCTGACTCCTTTTGGTCCTAATTTGACTTAGATTCAAATTTCATACAGAAAACTTGTCAGAAGAAATTTCACTGTGTTGATATCTTTTGCTTCTTTCTTCGAAACAATCCAAGGTGGCAACCAATGTTGTATGACCCAGAGACCATTTGCAAATAAACAAAATTAAAAGGGCCCTTCAAATGCTATTTTACAAAATGATGGATTAAGAACAATAAAGAAAGTAATTCCTGTTATTAGAAACTGTCAATATCAGTATAGGTTTCTTCAGTTTTTAGGATGGTCTGGTTGGCTGAGTATCGACTTGTGCACAGGCTGCACCAATGGAGTACGAGAGCTGAAAATTCAAACTTTTAATGTCTAAAAAAAAAAGTAACTTCTCATTGATCATCACTTTTCCCATTTTTTAATTGATCACCCCCAACATGGCATGCTGCCAAAAGACATTGGCTGCATGATAGTTTTTATTGAGTGACTAACCAGACCTGTTTAAATTAAAAAAAAAAAATAAAAAAATCAGTGATTATATTCTATGTTCATTTTGCTAAACTCATCCAAGCTTAGAGTTGACTTGGTTTTTTCCCCCCGTAACAACAAGAACAATCCTCACCAAATTTAGGGAAGTAAACCCTTCACTGTTTGTCTGTCCCATCCTGTTAAACCAAACCAAACCTAATATCTTAAATTGAAATTTTCTTACCATGATTTGATGTCAGGACCAAGTGATTGCTAGGCAGCCCTCTTACCAGCTGAGCCAAAATATGTATTTTCTAATTTTTTCACTATGTATGCCATACAAGAGTGATCATCTTCAACTGGGATAGAAGTAGGAGAGAAGTTTGACCCTGCAGCCGCTGAGCTTATCTTTACCTTTTAATTTTTGCTTGTAAACAATTTAAAATGTTTGGTCTGCTGTATAACCTCACATTGGTATTCATGTTATTTGTTTTACTGGAGTTGAATTATTGTTACTATTCATGCAATTGCATGTTCATGTGGGACGTTTGGTGGGCATGGCTGTGGACCAAGTGACAGCAAGTCTCCTCAAATCTCCATCACCCCTTCAGTCACTAACAATACCATAGTCTGCTCAGTTCCAATACTCCCTTGAATTTCTTACCTGTTAACTCTAGATATCTGGTGATCATCTCTGAAGCCAGAGCGACTGCAAGTATCAAATCACCAGCACCTTTCTCAGTATTTGTGCAGCTATGAGGTCTGCACAGTCTCATCCCTCTCTCTTATTTCTAATTATTATTAGAAATGTCAACCAGAACTGTCATCTTTTTTTTTTTTTTTTTTTTTTTTTTTTTTTTTTAAAGCTTTTAAGCTGGTCTGGCTATGTATTTATCATGTATACAGGGTTGATAATTCAAACTTTTTAATCCTTATATCTGGAAGAAATTTTTTTTTTCTTTTTTTAAAAAAAAATTGCATCTGAAATAGGTTTTTATTGGGGTTTCAATTTGTAATGTAAGTATATGCTAAATTGACCCCTTATTTTGTACCCAGCAGTGTTCATAAATTTTTTTTTTTTTTTTGAAAATCCAGTTTTCAAGCGATCATGGCCCAACGAAATGTAAGAGAAGTAACTTATTCATCGATCAACCCTTTTTCCAATCTTTTAATTAATTACCCCAATGTTACCATAAAATGATGGTCACATGGCGACAGTTTCTACTGACTGACTAACCAGACCTGATTTTTTTTTTCCTTTTTAAAAATCAAAATTTTGATTTTCCTTTTTCGTTCTTTTCATTTCCAGAGATGATCGTGAAACAAGATTTACTGCAAGTAAAATGGCTCTTTTAACTGTGATGAAATCTTGGCCAGGTAAGAAAACAAACTGACAAGATTTGTTTTATAGGGAGAAAAGAAAAAAAAATTCCCACTGTTTCGTAAGGAGGTTGAGATGGTGGTCCCATTATTTCAATTGTCTGCTTTATGTTTCTCTAAATTTTTGAGATGAGTTATTATTATCATTTCTATTATTATTCGGACTATCCTCATCTTGGTTGTTTTTCATACAACGTTTTGGCCGTTGTACTTTATGGCCTTCATCAAATATCATCTAGAAGTAATCTAATGGTTCTAGGTTCAATCCCAGTGTGAGACAATAATAATTCGAAAATACTACTACTGCTAAGAGGGGAGTGCGGTTTATATACCCCCATCGGTTAAATAAAGGGTTCGGTTTGTTACTTCCCCACACCTACCAGATGATACCTGATGAAGGCCGTAGAGTACAACGGCCGAAACGTTGTATGAAAAACAACCAAGATGAGGATAGTCCGAATAATAATAGAAATAACATCTGCTTTATATTCTCCTTCATTTTATTTGAGCAATTTATCATGATCTGCTGGTGGCTTGCTAGGCCTGTCAAAGCTTCATTTGGAAAAAAAAAATCATGCATTTCACCAACAGTTTTTCTACTGTGTCTGGTCTGTTGTTAGCCTCTCAAGGCACTGGATGAGTTAGACTCTCTCAGTTTTAATTCAGAGTTGTCTTCTACACTGGTTGCCAACTAAGGCTGAAGATCCAAGTCTGCCTGGCTATTTCTAAAATGTACATTTATAGAATGAGATTTTCATGTATCTCTGGACTTCAAAAGTGGAAGAAAAACAAACAATTTTTTAAGGGGAATAACTTCTCGTATTTTAGTAATTTCAAGCCTGGGACCCCTGTATTTTAAGTGTACAAAAAAATACTCGCTTTGATAGAATTTATATTATAACTATTTATTCATCCTCTTCTTTTCTCATAAAGAACTGAAATTAATCATTAGACCTGGAGTTTTCTCCTATATTTAAAAAAGAAAATTATACCTAATTAAATTGATTACTCAGAAACCAGTTGTGCGATTGGCCTGGAAATTGCATTATTCTGTTAGATCATTTAAATGGTATTGTGTGTGGATGTTCCATCTTTTGTTGTATTATGATAAAACATCCACAAACATATGTACAGAAATCATATCATTATGATATAGATGGTGAGAAGAGATTTTGTTGCAGATGAAGATCAAATATCAGTTCTGTGTTCATTTCTGAATATTCTAATGACCCATGTAAGTATCCTGTCATGTTTCAAAAGTTGATACAGACCAATTTTCTATTTCTTTACTGCCATTTTAATATCATTTTAATTTTTCTCCCTAGGTCTTATACGAATGTGTCGACCCACAGGCTCAGGATTACAGTCTCTCATTGGTATTTTGTATATCCAAAATAATGAAATACGGGTAAATATATTTTGAGAGCCCTTAACTTTTTTGTTTAGACTGTATGAGATAAATTGTGTATGTTTATACATCTTTGTATTTCTCAGATAAATTTCAACTAAAATGTATATTAAACTTCCTGAATAAAAGATAACTTGTGACTCAAAACAAAATACAGGTACACGACAAATTTTCTGGCACACTCTGTTCCAGAATTAGATGAATTATCCAATTCAAACCAACAAAGCTCATGTGATGGTCATTCGATAATATGCCTCTGACCCACTAATTATGAACATCTCATATCTTTAAAACATCATGAATTTCAGAAATGTAATTAGACAGATATTAAGTATAAGTTGAATTGTTATGTGTGATGTATTAATATAAATCAGTGGTTCTCAAATAGTGTTCCTGGGTGCACTGGTTTGCCCCAAGGCACAACTAGGTATGCCCCAAGGCACCCAAGGAGTAAACGAGTATACATATATAAAATAGTGTGAAAGTGTTAAATATGCAATTCTCCCAACCAAAATTCACAAATCACACACCCACACTTGAAGATGTAAACAAAAATGTTTGGCTGCATAAAGTTCTTGTTTTTCTCATTTCTATAATTGACTATTTAATTTTGGGCAACTTATTGTTTTGTACTTTTTTCTCCATTGACATCCATTGAAATGGAATATTTTGGGCTCTAGATTTGATTTGTTTCATCTTCATTGTTGGGTTAGTTGCATAAGTCAAATATATTTTTTAGTTGAGGTGGGGTAAGAAGTTATCACTTCTCATCAAATGAGCATAATTTTTAGAATGTATAAAAAATTTGCTGTGTACATTTGAGTACAGCTTGACTCTCCAATATTTTGGCTCAGATTTTGAAACAAAATTTTTTGTGATATACACAAGAAATGCAGTGTGCAGTGGTTTCTACCATTTTTGATATTTGAACTTCTAAAGTGTAGTTTTCTTTACTTTTGATGTGAAATATGCCCTTGATTTTTTTAACTTGATCTGTAGTGTGTGCCTAAGTGAAAAAGTTTGAGAACCACTGATATGAATTATACTGTTTATCAATATAAATGAAACATATACAGAGAAATCTATCTATTCTTGTTTGAATTTTGGGTTATCTTTAACAGGTTGCATCCAAAATGGGAGGTAACTCTGTTTAAATCATTTGAATATTATCTTTCATATGATAGAAGCAGTAGTTATTGAATTTTTTAAGACAATTGTAGGTATCAGAATATAAATGAATTCCAAGCATTAGATATTCAACTATTTAAAGATTATTGAATAGTTTGAAAAAAGGAATAATGATTATGGTTTGGAATTCCTTTTCTTTCTGACACCTTCATGTATCAGTTGTTATTAAAATAATTACTCCTCCAATCATAGGAGGATGATACACAGTTGATTTTAAAGGAGTTATCTCCCATTGTACATGCCAATTGTTGAAGAATTTTAAATTTGTTGTACTAATCATTATGTAGGATATAGTTGGTCTATTACCCTTATTTTTGTATTCATTTATTCATAAAAATTTGGATGTTAAAGGTTGTAGAGTGTGGAAACATTTCTAAGAGCACATACTCGAATAGATTAGACATGTCACATCTGTTTTTTGTATACCAGGTTATGTTTTTGATGTCAAATTCTGATTTGCTTCTCTTGATAATCTGTACACGACTGAAACATGAACATATAAACAACAAAAATAATCTAAGCATATAATAAATAATTATTGAAATTTATCTGTTTTTGCTTTAGTAGTTGTATGAAATCATTAAATAGAAATGATATTTACTCCTGTTTTTCTTGAAGACTAAATTGTTTTATTCATCTCAATTTCCAGCAAGCAATAATGGATGTTATGTTTGACTTATTCCGGTTGACATTACCAAAATGGACTGATAACTTTAAAGAAGCTGTAGACAGTGTTGGTGAGTTATTGAATTGCTTTGATTTAATTTTAATATTTTCGATATCTGATTTTCCCTTTGGTTCTGGCCAGATATCTCTATCCTGAAGAAAGGTGGCTGTTAACAATTTATAAGTATACTATATTTCCTGTTTGGTAACATGCTACAAGTGGTTAGACATAACCTATAATTAGCCGGGTATTTGGAAAATATTTGAAGATTAAATTGCTTATTCATCAGCTGTACAGTGTCATTTTTCTTTCTGTCATAGCAAATTTTTACATTTTGGACCTATTCAAAATTTTTTGGCAAAAGGTTCATCTTGAGTAAATTATCAGGAAGCACTTTTTGTTGTAGGTAAGAAAATCGTTAAATTTGGTGACATGATGCAATTTAAATGAATCAATATTTTGTCAAGTAGGCACAAAATAGAAGTGTTTAGTCGATGTCTCAGAAGTATTGACTCACTAAAAAGATCAATGTTACCAATATTGGCTCAACCCATAAATAGCTATGTTTTTCCTTCAGAAAATTAATGATTGAACAACCATAGCCACCAAAGGTGGTGAAGGGTTCTATCTCTTTTTATGTGTTGTTTTTTTGATACTCTATTTTCAATGTTTTCTAGTGGGGAATGCCAATGATTTCATAAATTGAATTCATTCTGACCATATTTATTCTTCATTGGAATTTTTTTTTGCCCAATTTCAAATTTTGACACTATGATTGTCTAATTATAGACTGCGATGGCGAGTCATAGTCTTCGGTACTTAGCTTTCTATGGTTGATTTTGTTTCTGCTATTTTGAAAAGTCAAAAAATGTACAATATGATTACACTCGAATTAATGTGTATACGAGGTCTATTCGGAAAGTATTCAGCCATTTAGAATATCTTGAGGTGGCCTCAATATAATCTTACATCCAATTAGAGGGTACCTTATTGTGTATGCTGGAACAGATAATCTCCCTCCTGCCATTAAGTAATTTGTGCTCTGCATAACCGTTGCGTTCACAATGACTGAGCCTGCCTGTTTTCCCCAGCTCACCCAGGATGGGGTATATGGCAAAGCATTGCATCACCTCCACCATTCAGATCAGGTTGCCTGCTTCTCCTGGCTTTTCTCAAGAGATTTCAGATAGTGAATGAGTTTGAGCAAGTGATGAGGCAGCTAATGGTGATCCTGAAAGAGAACTTTGCTGATTGTTTTGAAAAGTGGGAGGTTGGATGTGCGAGTATCCCAAGGATACTTTCCAGGCAGATCTTAAATTCATAGTTTTGAATGTGCCATTACTGTACTTATGGTCTGTTTGGTATGTACTTGTGTCTATAGTATTTTAGTATGTTAGTGTATAATTTATGTTATTACTTCTAAATCATAGATCCATCAACAATGAAGGAAGAATGGAAACTCAGTGAGGGTTTTGTTGCAGAAGAAGGACGAACAATATTGCCTCATTTGGCTAAAGTCAGGTAAGAAACAATATCTTGACTTAATCTGACCCATTTGTTATAAACTAAAGAGTTTTATATTTTTATGATGGTTCATTATTCACATGCAAATCCTTACTTGGACTTAATTTGGTATATTCATCATTGGTATGATGATTTAATACCAGTTGAATTGCGTAATCATTATTTGGAACCAACTGTATCCAGAAGGAAATTCCTATCAGTTTTCATTTCTTTTTTTGAACACAGGGTATCCTAGAAGTAAGTCACCATTTTAAGGGAAGCAACTTGTCAGATTAATTGGCAAAAGTCTCAAATTTCACTTAATTTAAGTTGTTACCCTCAGATACAATTGGCCTCAGTGCGTTTCCCATATAAGGGAATCAACCCAGCCTGAAATAGTCAGTAATTGAAGTCCTTAGCTAAATAATCAGACGAATTGCTTCTCTTAAAATGAAGACTTGCTTTTAGAACATCCTGTATGTAGGCATAATTTTAAATTGTATAGACACCATACATGAATTGTGAATATTCATAATGGCTTCAAGAACCATTGAATTAATTACAAATGATCCTTGCCCATAATTGAGTTTTGTCATTCAAATATTTTTTTTTCTTGTTTTCATAATAACCTGTTATTTTGAGGCGGATAATGATTGAAAGAAATGTATTTTTGTTTTTCAGACCTAATCTGGTTGAAAATCATTTAGCCTTAATTCTAGCTGCTTGGATTGAGACAGGAATTTTACAGGTGAGTTGTTTTCCCTTTATGAAGAAGAAAAAAGTTATTCTCCTGAGATTTCAATGACTGCTGGGATATATATGTCCCGTGGAAGTCTTCCGGTACATGTGTGTCATGAAAAGTGTGATTGAGAGGTTCCTGATTTTTACATTTTTACCTTTTTACCTAACATAACTGAACAAGATATTCAGGCTAGGTGATCTGCACATTCTTTGTTTTTTGATCCATCCAGGATAAATGTTTAATGGGACAGATGTATCCCATCCTTATTTTGGCTATTCATAATATGGAAAACTTCTGATTTATTTTCTAAAAAGAGTTTCCTTGAAGCTTAAAAAAAAATTGAAATCTATTTCATTCTTTTATATCATTTGTAAAAATTCAGGAAATAATCCTCTCAATTGGTTAGTTTTGAAAGGATTAATGAAATATTTTTACTTTATGCAGTGTTGTCAATCAGTTCATATATCAAGAACCCCAGCATTTCCTGCGGATATTACACACATCCTTTAAAGCCACTTCATGAGGAATGAACCTCATTTCCTGTCATTTGTTCATCTTTCACGGAGGCCATTTTATGCATCAAGTTCTCCAAACTTTTGAGTAACACCTGGTATATATTAGAAACAGTCAATATAGGTTTCTTCAGTCTTTAGGTTATACTTGCTAGTATGTGCCCTGTGTATAAACTGCACCGATGAAGCTAGAGGGATGAAAATCTAGACATTTACTCGTTATTATGCTAGACCCCCCCAGTCCCCCACACACATTTTCTAAAGTTGGGGGTTCAATTTACCATGTAGCTTTATGCTAAATCTGTCCCTTAGTTTCATGCTTGTTATTTTTCAAATTCAAACTTCTTAGTGATCCAAAAAAAGGTGAGAGAAGTTACTTATTCATTGATTGCATCTTTATCCAATTTTCAAATTCATCACCCCCAACACTGTATGTTCCCAAAAGATGTTAGTCTCATGACAGATTCTATTGATTGACTAATTATATCTGTTGATATATTCATTGTTCTTGTAATTTTAATTATAATTTGTAAATAATCACACCCAAAGTGCCTATCGTGTGTACAGATCTGTGTTTATCATAACATACTTAAAGCGAGTAATTCTTTTTCATATTACAGGGAAATGACAATATTGAATTCTGTTTTTATTTTTTCTAGGCTTTAGTGGAAGTTATAACCAGTACAGATGGTCATTTATTTGTACGTGCTGTAATATTATTGGGAGAACTCCTTCATATGGTAAGTAATTACCAATAAAAGCTAGCTAGACATGCTCTTTTATAAGACATTGTTATATGTTGAATACTAATATATTAAGCTGCTCTCAGTAGATAATAGATAATCTGTATTCTGTTAAGATGAAGGAATGCATGAAAAGATGTTTTTTTGAAGAATAAATCATTTGTTACCAAGAAAATAGATATAGAATGAATATGTATAAGAATTCAAGGAGGAAAAATGCGTTCTGGACTCTCTTTAGCAAATAAGAATTATGTTCTAGATAGAATAATTGATATGAAATTCCAGTGTGGTTCTAGAGAAAATTCTTGTCTGACTTTCATTTTAAAAAATTATTTTTATAAATTTATCTTCTTTCTAGGCCAACACTCTTTTACCTCATGAATGTACGACGCATAGCCATTGTCTGCCTACTTTGATGGCCATTGCATCCTCATTTGACATCCCTGGACAACACAGACAGTAAGTGTTTGCCTTGCATAGGCTTCTTAGGTTTCTTCATTATAGTCTCCCTTGAGAGGTCCTGATGGAAAAAAAATGAACAGGAGTTACGCCCCTTTAATATTTTGGGTCCTCCCTTTTGAGATTTAAAAAAATTAATTTTTAGTAATCAGAGTTTTAATAACCTTTACCATCACCACCAAAATTCAATGTCTTGCTAATTATTCAATAAAATGACGCTGTAACCTATAAGTAAAAGTGTATGTATTATCTTAGAAATGCTACCAAATTATTTTCCATTGTTCAAGTTGAAACAACATTACAAACCTTCATGAAGATTTATGTCTGAATTCCTGATACGAGGAATTATCATTATCATACACTGATTTATTTCGACTAGTGTCCTCATTTCAGTGGTTATGGGGTTTAGTTTGAAATTCCAAAAAGGTTACCAACTGTGATGGACACCTGGAGAAGACCAGTGGGTATGATGGTCAAAATGTTCTGACTATAAAAACCAAGATGAGGGCACTAGCCCAAGTAATTTGGTGTACAATAATTACATTAATGTGTTGGTCAATTTTATTTTGTGTGAGGCACATTCAATGTAAATCATATATGGACAACCATAGGCTCACGGATCAGATTTGGCCTGAAGGAACAATTTTAATGGCCTGTGGCTAATTTAACCATTTATTTGAAATCTTATATTATTTTATCAAAAAGTCAATTTTATAATTTATATTGGAAAATTACTATTGTTCTTGCTTTGTGTATCTTAGCTGACCAAATCTGGCCTGTGGCTACTTTTCTGTGGCCAATCTGGGCATTTATTTAAAATCTCATAATTTTTCTTAATATTATAATTTATATTATAGAATTACTCTTGTTTTGGCTTTACAAATCAATAACATAATAATTGTAATTCATGTGTTTGTCTATAATAGAAATTGAGCTCACTTTCTATAATACAATGAATATTTTTGAATTGAGGGTGTGGCCCAAATGAAGATGAAAAATGTCTTATGTGGCTTGTAAGACCAAAAAGTTTGGCCTTATTTGATTCAAATAGACAAGAATAGATTAATTCAACAAAGTTTATCTCCATTTTTGGTACAGCAATTCAGAGAAAGCGGAATATTTATTTATCATTCAAATGACTTATATTTTATTTTTCAGCCGTGCTACTCTTGCAGTTAGCCATTTAAATCGCATCCATGCGTTGAAGAAGCGTGGCCCTATTCCGTGTAGCCTCTTTCTCGACCAACTTGTTCAAAATGCAAACACAACTCTTCAGCAAGATGCCTTCTATACTCATCTTGGAAAAGACCGATTGCCACCTGATGCTGTTAAAACAGTGGTAAGTGGTTTTCAGGTTTTTTTAATTCTCTTTGTGGAAGAATGATGACAAAATAAGAAGTTGGAGTGGGCTCTTCTGTCAACCTTTTTTTTATTCCCCCCTTCTGGTCCCCTTCCAGTAACTTTTCACCTTACAGGGATAATAAGAAGGGAATTATTTATGAAATAGAATTAAGAATAGCAAAAAAAAAAATCATGATAAGATATCTTATTGATGTAG
Organism: Thysanoteuthis rhombus; assembly: GCA_963457665.1. Classification (NCBI taxonomy): domain Eukaryota; kingdom Metazoa; phylum Mollusca; class Cephalopoda; order Oegopsida; family Thysanoteuthidae; genus Thysanoteuthis; species Thysanoteuthis major. The sequence continues at coordinate 37,699,484 of OY735235.1, read as the reverse complement.
AAATTATAAGGTTGTAGAGATTAAAACACTTAGAAATGAAGAGCAATAAGAGATTTAAGAAAAAAACGGAAGACTAACATTGGATAAGACACTTGTTCACTTTGCTTAAACTAAGAAACATTTGTGACCTTATATTGTGATCTTAATAAATCTGTAAATCCTCAAGTCCTTCTTTAGCCGACTGTTAGTAATATCACCATAAAATATTATGAAAGTACTAGTTTACTCATGATGACAAAAAAATGAGTGATTGTGTGTGTGTTTTATATATATATATATATATATATATATATATATATATATATATATATATATATATATATATATATATATATATAATGTAAAATTTTGCACTGCATTGAAACCTGTAACTTCAGATTTTATGTTTATGTTCAACCAGAATGAATCCAGAATTCCTACAACTTTTTAATAAAAAAAATGGAAAAAGGGAGATTACTCTTCAATTAGCTTCTCATAATTGTCTCCCTTTGCAATTGACTAATGTCATAGAGAGAAAACGTAGTCTATCACGTAGCAAATTTTTTCGTGTTATCAAAACTTTGTTAATTTACTATAAGTAAACCAATTGTTTTGTGATTTTAGCTCAGCCCTTAAAAATGTCCAATTTTTAATTTTTTTTTCTTTCAGTCAAGTATTGATGATTTTGTGAGCCAAGTGATTCGAGATGCACATGTCCTTGGTACGAAAGATTACACAGCATGGGACTGGGACCTCATATCTGCTGTACTCAAGGTAGGTCTGCTATTTTTCATTTCTTGGACACATCATCTTTATCATTATTATCTGTTTTTTGCTACTATTTACCACCATCTTAATTGATGTCGCTTTTTATTGCAACTAAAATCAGGTTGGTTACTGTCTGAAGTGAGTAAATAAATCAAAAATGCTGCATTGGAATGAAGAATAATTTTTAGGTTAGAATTGAACTCACAACAGTTCTTAACGCTGAGCTACTGAAACATAATTGCCAGCAAGAATCCAAATCAAACCTTTGAACTCATCCCTTATCCTGATCTTTTCTGCACCATGTTTGTTATTAACTCCTAGTTCAGTATCGTTGATCTAATTTGATTTGATTTGTTTTATCTTATTTGATAAAGTATTGCAAATCATAATTATTAATCATTTGCTTCCATTTACCTCCTTCTTAATTCTTGTAGCTTTTCATTGCAACTAAGCTCAGACTGGTTTCCGCTGATGATTAGATGAATTCTGATCCATGCAGTTGATTCATTTACTGCTGGAGGGAATCGAATACTGGATTACATCATCTTGGTTTAGAAATATTAAGAAATGATGGAATAAGTTTACGTTTGTTATGAAAAAATTTCAAGCTGATAATCTTATTTTATAAACATGTTAGATCATGATGACCTTGTTTTTGATTGGTAATTCAATTGATTTGAATATCAATTAATTGTTTGGTCTAATTAAATGAGTCACTATTTGAAAGCTTACATATTCTAAAAAGTCTTTTAATTTTCTCTTATTTTTCTGAAGTTTTTTTTCAAATGTATCGTAGAAATTTGTGTGAAGTGCACTTGTAATTGTCTCTATCATAATGATCTGATTTCTGTTTGTTTGAATGAGTATCTGTAACTGTAACTTTGCAGAAATAGCACATTGTTGCCAAATTTTTATTTGAGCATTCAACTTGGAAATTAAGCAATTTCCAGTCTAAACAGGCCATTGATTTTTGTGTGATATCTAATTGTATATTTTGGTGGATAAGATGATACTTGAAGCATCCAAAAAACACCTCCAAAATAGGGTTGTTCTATGGGCCAGATACAATGAATAAACAGTGTACTAAAACCATGGAATTCAAATTGAAATTAAGGTCTTGCCTTATCTAAAAGTCTCCTTATACGCCATAATATACAGTGAAGTATAAATTGACAAAAAAAAACCCCAAAAAGTCTCCAAGGGAGATAATTCCAGGTCTATCTCCTGTTGATTAGTAATTATATAAGTCAAATATACTAATGATGATGGATTATGATATTGTTGTGTAAAAGAGAGAGTTTTGTGCAAGCTTCATCAGTGCTTTTCTCTTTATGGAATGCAGTTTTTAGTCTACATACATTGAATAAAGGGTATATAATGACTCCAAAGCCTGAATTTTAATTTCATATTACTTTGTTTTTTCTCCCTGCAGTGCCCTGATGACAAATTCAAAAAAATGGATGATCAGAACAGTCAAAGGTAAGAAATAGAATTTCTTTCTTTTCAGAAAGTTCAGTTTAGTTTAGTTTAGTTGATGTTAAAGGTACTTTCAGATACTATAGATTTTACAAGTATCAAATGGATTGATAGCTGTTGATACAAATTATGAAAAATTCAAATGAGATCTGAACATATTTTCATGGTTTTTATTTGAAAAATATTCATATTTTAACCACCATAATCCAACATTTTGGTCTATTGAATCCTGATTGATATACCATGGATATTTGATTTCTAGTATTGTAGATTTTAGAAGTAGAGATATACACTGGCTTGATAGAGTACATGAGGTTTGTCCAGAAAGTATCCAACCATTTGATATTAATGGGGGAAAAAAAAAAAAGAAATAGCTTATCAGGGCAATTGTGTCTTACTCTTTCAAATTACTCTCCCTGGGACCTCACACACTAATCCCAGTGTTCTTTCTATTTCCCAAAACTGTCTGGCAAGTCTTTTACCTCAACAATCAGTTACCTCAACACATTCTCCCTAATCTTGTCTACAGTCTGAAATCACTTTGAAAGGGCAAGAGTGGGCTGGTTCAGTCATTGTGAATACACCAGTCATGCAATTCACAAGCTCACTGTATGGCATCTCGTGATTGATTGAGTAACCTTCCTGATGTGTGTCTGTTCACACATGTGCAGTAAGGTCCCCCTCTCATTGGTTGCAAAGTTGCATCAAGGCTGTGGAAAATGTAGATTTTACAATTTGAGTAGACTGACTTCAGGGAATATAGACTCTAAAATATTTGCCCCAAATCTACATGTTGAACTTATATAATTCTATTTGTTCATTTATTGAATTAGAAAAAAAAAAAAAAAAAAAGGCAAATCTTTTTCTGGAGTTCATGCACCTAAAATCCATCTTTGACTTTTCCAATGCCTGAGTTGTGCAAGTCTGTAATAAAGCTTGGATTATCTCCCTTTCTGGCCAAATCTGGCTACTCCGATTTCTCTTTTGCATTATGAATTCTTTGAATTAATTTGATGCTAATTAAAACCATCCAATGAATACTTCAGTGAGATCATTTACAATATTTCACCTTCAACTTGAGTCACACGCTGAAAATATTTTAAAGCTAGTTATTTTGAGAAACTAAAAAATACATTTTTGATAATTCAATTGGATTTTATTCAAATGTTGATTCGGTAGCACTTCTAATTGGTTGAAATAAGAGACACATTGGTCTTACTAAATGATGTGAATTAGCAATGATCACATTGAATTGGTTCATGAAAAATTGGTCTTATTTTGCAGCTGGTAATAAAAAACCAATGGTTGCATTAAACTGGATCCACTGTATTATCATCAACTAAATTCTTTAATCTTCTAAATTCATCTTTCTTTTTCTTTCAGATTTGTAAGGCGATTGCTTTACTTCTATAAACCAAGCAACAATCAATTTTCCAGTATTGACCAATCCCATTCTCATGCACGTAAGATGGCCATTGCTGGATGCCACTTAGTGGACTTCTTCATTGAATGTGATGTGGTCAGTTATTATTACCTCCTTTATTTTCTCAATTCTCCTCAACAGACCTGGGCTTTTTTATAACTTCATTTATCACATGTAGTATTATTCATATATGGACAACCATCAGCCTGCTGACCAAATCTGACCTGTGGCCATTTTTATTTGTGGCCTTTGGTCAATCTAGGCATTTATTTGAAGTATGATTTTTCTTGGAAAGTCAATTTTTAATTTCAATTGTAAAATTATTATTGTTTTGGATCAAAAAATCGATAGCATAATAATTGTAATTCATGTGTTTGTCTAAAATAGAAATTTTAAGTGAATTTGTGGTCTGATTAAAGAAATTGAAAAATGTCTTATTTGGCCCACTAGATCAAAAAGGTTGCCCATACCTGGTATAAATTATATGGATGCTCATTGTTCATAGTCAAACATGATCTTGGCTTCAGTTCTGAGTTGTACAGCGGCTGTGGTGATATCAAAGGTGGCTGATTAGGCCAACCTGGGCTCTGATGTCTCTCTCACATATGGGACACAGAATTGCAGATGCTTGAGTGATGGCAGTCGGGGCTTTGCTGTGCATTTCCTCTCAGTGTTGGGAGTTCTAGCTTTAGTTGCCTTGGCTCATTTTTTAATCTTACTCTACCATACAAAGTGGTTCTTAGCCATCCTCTCCCTGGTAATGATATCATTCCAAGTCTTTGAGGAAGGTCTTCTGGCAGTCCTTCAAACATTAAACACCCAACAGCAAAAGACTGTAAATAAGATTAAAGTTGTTACCAATATGTCAACTGCATCCCCTCATAGAAATAAACAGATCTTGTTTGAAAAATAAAGAATAATAGGATATGAAAAGTATAATAATGTTGATGCTTATCCTTCATGGTCGAAGATTACCATGGTGTCAATTCTGAGAAGTACTGCAGCTGTGGTGAGTTTGGAGATGATTTATAAGGCTGAATCCAGGCTCTTAAGACTCTTGAGTCTCTCCTACATATGGGACCCTCGATTGCAGCCACTGGATGGAATAATAACAGTTTAGGCTTTGCATGTATTTCTTCTGGCTTCAGCTGCATTGGTCCGTTTTGTGATCTTATGACCGTGCTCTCCCAGGAGTTGGCGTCAATATCCAGGTCTTTGAGGGAGGTCTTTAGGCAGACGTTTCTGTCCACTGAGTGTCCTTTTGCTAAGGTGAGATTCTCCATGCAGCAGTTTCTTAGGGAGGCAATTATCAGCCCAATGCGCTACAGGGCCAACCTGTCTGACTTGTAAAAGATATAATCATGTAAAGTATTTGCATAGATATGAAATATTTACAAAAGATTAATTTGATGTTTCTGCCGATCATATACCAATCAATACCACCAATCATGAATTGTACATCTGAAAAAGGCTGTAGAAAAGATTGGCTGGAAGGCGGTCACTGGAAAAGCGACACAAGAGTTTTATACTTATAGATATTCACAAAACTTTGAATTGCTCATGGCCACAAATGTTGAGCCTTCAGGAAGGATTGAATTCCATTTCAGTATTGAATCTTTGTGAGCTTTATTCTGCTAACTATTGTTCCAAGGCAAGATGCTAACAGAATCTACTCCTTGAATTGTATGTGTGAAGTCCCTCATGTTTATATACTCCCCCTCCTGTTGTGTGATGTGAATAAATATTTTAAAAGTGAATTCATGTATTTTTATTGACTTTTCTTTCTTTTGCTTTCAGGAGGAAAATAATAAACTGATAAGTGAATTTTTAGGGGACTTTAACAATTGCTTATCAGAAGTAAGTTTTTCTTTTTTTCTCTTTTCATTTCAACACAAAATAATCAATGTTTGAATACTAGTAAAAAATTAACAATTGATGATCCTTCATTCAATGATGAATTCAAGATAACATTAACTTTTAAATTCATAGACCCCTTGTAACCGACTGGAACTCTTCAAAGAATAGAATTTAAGATCCTGAATCTCTTCTGTGAAATGAATAGAAGAAAAATTCACTAAATTGTCCATGATGGATATGCTGAGCCACCAACCACTCAAAAACCCTAATAATATTAGTTCATCCTTCGTACTGTTGAAGAGTTTCAAAAAGTAGGCTCCAGTGAGCCAGTCAGCCGCTGTGATTGCCTCTTCTCCAGGCCTATCAGTCATCATTTTGAGTGACCGATCTCCTGTTTGGCTTTAGTGTAATCATATGATCACAAGGCAGCAGGAATTACTGTAAAATCAGCATCCCTGGGATTTGTGGTCAGATTTTTCATTCTGTCTTGTTGCCTTGTGATTAGTTGATTACACTGAAGCTGTGCCTCTTGGTGAAAGGGGGATATATTTCATGAATTTAAAAGAGGAGTAATTAGACTCATTATTGGATATTTTCTATGAAATGAGTGTGTTAGTTCTGTGTTTATATTATCAATCTCTGTCAATTACTGATCAAATAACAGGGTGATTCAATTATACACAAATTTAACTACTTGTTTCGTTCTCATGACGTTTGCAACTAAAATAATAAGCACTTCTATGCTGAAAAAAACTCAAATTTATTTCAACGTTTTGTGTTTTGTTATCCGAAATTTTGTATTTGTAAGAGTAGCCTCCCTTGCATCTTTCTCGCTTTTATGGAAGCAGCCCCTTGTGCAGGTAGACCTTGATTAATGCGTTCAATTCCGTCTGAAATTTTCCATTCTTCTAACTTTCATTATAATCTAATTGATTTTTTTTTTCAGCTTATACTTGGTTAAATTCATTTTTACCTTAACAGTATCAAATCAAAACCTCACTATTCAAGATATTCCTGTATACAAGTCCCATTTTAATGAGTAGGGAGAAGTTTTTTTATCAAGCACTTTTTTTTTTTTTTTCCTGATAGTTAGATTTCTTTTCCCCTTCAAGATTTTGTGATGATCATTGTCATCAACTCAGTACTTCCCAGAAACGATAGTTCATTACATAATTCATTCGATGTGGGACTTGTTGGAAGCAGTTGTGTGAAAAAAAAAGTTGTACCTCTTCAATCCAGTGACCTCAGGACCTGGTGATTCCTGGGTCACAGATAATGGTTGGAAAATAGAAATTTATTTTCTTTCCATACTATCACTAAAAATATTTTAGCTGTTTACTGATATATTTTTTTTTTTTCTTAATACATCTTTTGATTGTGTGGAAAATAGAATGGTATACTTCTAATATAATTGATTAATATCATATCATAATAGAAAATTATTTGTATTTTTTATATGCTTTTTGATTGGTTGTATCTAAAATATTTTATAAGATTCAGAAAAAAAAATGTCAAATACATGTTTAATTTTATGCTTAAATAAACATTGAATGTTGATGAATTTAGAATTATCTGTTTTGGTTTCAAATCACAGTCAAGTTTTTATACTTTTGGTTTAACAAGTTGGTTTATTTTGTAAATTGCTGTGTTATAGTATTAACTGGTTTGAAGCTTGAATTGGATGGATGATGCTGACCTCTCGTGATCTCTAAAGGTCGATTTTTGGTCAGGACAATTTTGGCGCTTTCAAATTTAACAGACAACTGTATCCTATAAACTGAAAATGTGTATACATGGGTAACTTGACCTCAGGATGGACATAGGATACATAGCAATGACCTCTGTAAATCTCTTAAGGTCAATCTGAGATCAGGCTAAATTTTGACATTTTCTTATTTGAGGAAGATGAATGCACCTCATAGGCTGCATATTCACGTACATAGGATAGGACCTCTAAAGGTCTGGTCAATTTAGGCATTTTCCATCCACTGAAGGTTCCTGAATCCCACTTTTAGAACTTTGTATCAGAATTCTATAGATGACTTTCAGGTTTTAATTATTTTTCCCACGGATATATATATATATATATATATATATATATATATATATATATACAGTTCTTGTATGAGGTCTGTTCACTGTATCTAGCCACTTAAAATCTTTTGTATGGTTTTTGGCTCTTACTAGTATAACAAATCATTTTTTTTTTAATTTCTTAATTTTTTTTTCACAACTCAAATCAGACCCTCAATTTACAGCAGTATGGATTGGAAGTAAAAAATAAGCTCTCTGTTGTGTTGTGTAAGAAGAAGAAGTATCTCAGCATATTTCTGTCTGTGTTATCAAAATCTTCCATGGCAAAGTCATTTACCCCAGATAGTTTATTGGTAAAGATGTGGACTGATGGTTAAGATGTTGGATGTTCTGGATTGGATTGAGTTTTTCTTCCCAAACTTGAGATAAAATAAAACAAAACAAATCCTGAGAAAATGTTCATGAAACAGATCTAGTTTGTCAGTCAAGAGGAACCGTCTTGTGACCAGTGTCTTTTTTGCAGCAGGTTGCTTGGTGGTGGTGAATTAAAAAAAGAGGGGGGCAAATTTAGCCTGAATTTACATTGCAAATTGAACCCCACCACTGATAATCTTGGGGGGGGGGGGATTTAAAAAGAAAAGGAAAAAAAACATTTTCTCAACATGAGTAAATGGTGGTCATTTGACGGTCCCTATTGACTAACTGTTTCTACTTTCTGTTCAGATTTACAAATGTGCACAACCAGGATGTAGCTACTAGTAGCCTTTCCTCTGGTAGAAGGTGGCAACAGTTCAATATTCTGAATAATCAGGACCTATCAAAAAACTATTTAGAACAATATGACCTTTGTATGGGAGTTGATGTGCCAGAAAATATCTTTTCCTACAGTGATGGGTGGGGGAAGGTGCTGAGTGATCTATTACCAGTGACAGAATTGGTGGACTGTTTGAATTTTGGTTGATGCTGTTCATGTACGCTTCACACTAAAGCCCTGGGGAAAGGCATGAATACACTTCTTCCTCGAGATATGGATTAATAGCAGGGTAGTTTGAGCCATAATTCCCTCTAAGCTGTGCATGTACATACATGCACAGCTACCAGCACACAAAGGAAATTAATGTGTGCACAAAAGATTTCAAATTCAGTTGATAACCTGTTGTTTTTATCGGAAAGATATTGATTCCTTTTGTCTAATTCAAAAGTGCACTTAAATTTTTGTCATAGGAAAAAAAATTTATGCAAAATAAGTTTTTTTCACTTGCTGACTACAAAAAATTAGAGGCAACCTTGGTTGGAGCCCTTTGGCTCTGTGAGGCAGTTCATCTAAGATGGAACTTTCCAAATTGTGTTGCAACACTTTAGTGTATCGTTGTGAAATGAAGTATAATTTTTTATAAAATGAGTGTAAAAGGTGACCAATACATTTCAAAAAGTTTAATGGAACATGCTTAAAGACCATCAAAATATAAAAAATTCGAAAAGATACTAAAATCAAAAGAATGATGTTTCTAGATTGAATATTGAAAAGTTAGGCACAATAATCTGAAATTTTTTGTCCAAATTCTATCAATTTTTAAGCTCTATATGGATGTTGAAATAAACTTTTTGAAATGTATAGTTTTTGCACTCCCTGTATCTTTCAAAAGGTACTTTTTCTGTTGAACTGCCTGGATGACATTATATATTTGGCTCGACTAAAGAAGAACACGAGTTATGTGTCACAAAAAATTTCATTTTTATAAAGTCTGTCACGAATGCAAAGCACTGATCTAAAAGATTACTCTGGAAGAGACAACTTACAATTTGCCATTCGCCTTAACTTGACCCCCCCCCCCCAAAAAAAACAAAAATAAAGAAACCCTAAAAAACTTGAATCCTGGTAAGGGCTAATCCTTTGATGAGTCAAGAAAAAGTGATATTGTAACGGTGATTCTATGACTGAAAAGGATCCTCTAGTCTTTGAGACTAAAGTTGAAATCTGGCTGTTGGGTGGGTATGAAATTTAGTCTGGCTGTGCACAGCTGGGTGCCTGATGCCAAACTCGTTAACTTGGAATTGCAGGTGCAACACTCACGGAATGAAAAGTTGTCATCATTATCCTACCTGGGGCATTTCCCTCACCTGAACAGCCCACCTTACTTATTTTCCCTACGGTGGCTCGGTTGGTACATCCGTTTTGGTTTACCTTCTCTGTGGGATCTCTTCATACAAGCTGAACCTTGTGAGCTGAATTTCTCGTCAAAAAACAGCTTCTTCCTGCTTGCTTAGCTAATTGCTGAGATTTATTGGTGGCAAGCTGGATCACCTGACATTGTCTGATTTCAATTAGAATTCAGGACTTTTTTTATTTATTTATTTAGGGGAAAAAAAAAATAAAATGAATTTGCATAGTGTTGCAATGTTTCATTGCTTTTTATTCTTTAACCTGTTCGCTGCCTAGTATATTTTTCAACATGGCTCCTGTGCCATATTTTCACATGAAAATTGAAAGTCTTCATTGCATGTTCAAAATGGTCTTATTTTCATTCAAATCAACTAATATGTAAAAAAACAAAATAACACAATTGTAAGACAAGTTATCTGGTCTGTGGCAATGGACTGACTACGTTATTTATTTTGTCTTTAGTTGCAAACAGGTTGAAGAGTGAAATGTGATAAAGAGATATTTCACTTTGTGGATAAAGTAAAACTTCTGTTTTCTATGAGTTGTATTATAAAAAAAATTTAATTTCTTTTTTACTGTATTTGTCAAATAGGCTGGCTTGTATCAGATAACATCTGGGGACCACTTGATTATGTAAATTTTTAAAGTTTTAATTATCTCTTTTCTTATTTTGATTTTGTCAATTGTTTTTATTCATCTAAATCTCTGAAAAAGTACAATTTACAGGAGTGGGTAATTTGCCTCTCTGAAATTTTTGTCTCTTTTGATAATTTGCCTCTAACAATTATTAATGTTTTTTTTTTTTCTTTCTTTCAGATCAAATGCCAGAGGGTAACAGCAGATGCCCTCCTAAGCCCTAACAATATAAATAACACTTTATCTCAATTCTACTTCTTGTTTATTGGTCGGTTTTCCGCAACTGACCGTGGGGAACAATGTCTCCAGAGGGCAGGTGTCTTTCAGAGGTAAGTCTATAACCTTCTGCGTCTATCTAGTGATTAATTCTCCCCAAAGAATCTTTAACTTTGTTGCAAATGTCTTTTGATATCTTACTTCAAATTGTGAAAGTAGGGAACAGTTTAGATCATTCATTCTTAAATGGGAGGTACTTGACTCTGGGGAGGAATTGGGGAGGAATTTCAGTCAGGGTAACATATAAGGGTGAAGAAATCACTTGATGAAAGTTTGAAAAAGGGGAGAAATTGAGAAAACCAGAGATCACAAAGGGAGGAATATGATCTGGGACACTTGAAACCCCTGGGTTAGGTGAAAAGTACTCTCTCATTGTTCAATAGTTTGTGTACTAATTAATCTTCATTAACACTTCATACTAATTATTCATATACTGTTAAAATGTAATTTAGTGCTTAACTAATCTTGATAAATCACTCTGTTCACCCCCCCCCCCCCGTGGAAGCTGACAAACATGGTCATTTCATTGTTTTAAAGATGTAACATCTCTTCAGTCAAACTGTACTATAAACCTGTTTTTATGGTTTGTGATAAATATCTTAGTGAGGAAACTTGGCACAGGACCACAGAAACGGACGTATTCAATAAAAATCACTACATCTAGTCTTACTGTACTAGCTTGGTAACCATAACCCTATGCCAAGCTCCCTAGTTTTGATTTATATATATGTTATATTAATCATGATTTTTCTTTCGGTTATTGGCTTTCTAGCTTGTTAGTTTTACTGGACCAACCATGGTCATGTAAAACTAGTTATAATAACAGAGTGTGCCTGATCAACTAATTATTGGTTTCCTGTGCTTTCAAGTTGGTAGAAACTCCAATCGAGGGTACCTGTGGAGATGTGGGTCTGAATCCATCTCTCTGTCTGATCGGCAGGTCTTTTAAGAGATGATAAAAGGACATCCTGGGACATGTGGTGATAGAATATTTAGGGGAGTGAATCTTTCTAAACCTTACATACTTCCAGGTCACTTTCGGCGTGTCAGGAGGTTACAACCATTTAAAACATTTTAGTATTTGAATGAAACTTTTGAAATGTCATTAAATACAACTGGACCAGTTAGTCACTCAATAGAAACTATCGTGTGACTATCGTCTTTTGGCAATATTGAGGGTGAACAATAAAAAAAATTGGACAAAGGGGATCAAGAAATTAATGTCTCTAACTTTTTGTTGGGCAGTGATCAATGTCTGAATTATTTTCAAAATGAAGTATAGATATGGCCAGACAAAGAAAGGGGCCAATCTAGCATAAAATTACATTGGAAATTTGAAAAAAAACGTTTTTTCGAGACATAAGGAGTGAATGTTTAAATGTTCAGTCCTCTAGCACCATTGGTGTGGCCTGTGTGCGTGATACATTCATAACCGGCAAGACCAGCTTAAAAATCGTAGAAACCTATGGTGACAGTTTCGGTTGATGGTTTCTAATGAAAATATATTTTCAATTAAAAAAATGTTAGATGAGTATCATTTAAACCTCTATTTCTTATAAAACCATCTTCATCCATTTAAAGAATTTACTATAAGAAATCTGCAAAATATCCAACCATTCAGTATAAACAAAAAAATAGCTTACCTAGGGCAATGGCACTTCAGTTCCCATCAAAGTACTCCCCTTGGAACCTCATGCACTTATCCCAGCATAATCTTCCATTTTTCAAAACAGTCTTCAAAGTCCTCTTTCAGCATTGTCACCAGCTGCATTGTCACATTCTCCTTAATCTCATCAACAGTCTGAAATTTCCCTTTCAATGGTAATTTCAGCTTAGTTAAACACCAGAAGTCATAGGGTGCAAAATCTTGACAGTAAAGGGGCTGACATATCTGGGTAATGCAATGTTTTACCAAAAAGCCCTTCATGAGGCATGAAAAATAATCCTCTCAATCTTTGTGAATGTGACTGTCTTGCAGTACAGAAGCTCATTCAGTGGCATCTCACTGCTAACTGAGTAACCCCACAGGAGAGTCTCTTCACTCATGTGCAGTAAAGTTCAGTGTAAATGGTTGCCAAGTTACATCAAGGCTGTACTATTGGCTCTTGAGATATTCAAAATGGTTGGATACTTTCCAGATGGGCCTCATATCTATTCATACTGACAGCATTTTGTATTTATTTCTCTTGTGGTAGGATGTATATGCCAGTTGGATACTCTGGAAGTTCCTTGAATTTCAGATTTTGTCTGATTTCAGAGAAATGCCAGATCATAAGTTATCCAAAAGGTTGGTTCTGGAACCTCAACAAAACAGTTGTAGTTATTCACTCAGTAGAAGTCATGACATATGTCTTTTGATAGCATACTGTGCTGGGGGTGATGAATTAAAATTTGGACGAATAATTTACTTCCCTTTTCTTTTGTTGGGCTGTGATCATTAAAAAGTTCAATTTAAAAAGTAAAACAAGCGTGAACTCTGCCAGACAAAATCTAAGGGACCAATTTTGGACTTATTTACCATGCAAACTGAACCTTGAACTTAAAGTCTGTTGCTGAGTGGGATTTTCAAAAAACAAAACACATTTTTTTTCTGGCCATAAGATGTAAATGTTGAAAATTTCAGCCCTCTAACTTCATTGGTGCAGCCTATACTAACCATGCATACACATATACACACAAAATTGCCAGCCAGCTAGACTCACTTGAAAACTGAAAAAACCTATGATAACTGTTTCGGTTGACAGTTTCTAACAATATTGTGTTCTCTTTTCAGTTTTTGTGATCTCATCCCTGTCACTAGCCATGATACTTACATCAAGCTGATTGTGTCGAGCCTTTATTACGCCCGTGATAGTTCAACTAGGGTAATACTGTCGAAGGCTTTAGTTGCAGCATCAGAGGTGAGTAACCATTTTCTTACAAAAATCAAAACTGATCTGGTTAGTCAATCAATTGAATCTGTCACATGACTTTTGACAGCATGCCGTCTTTGGGGGTGATCAATTAAAAAATTTTAAAAAATCAGGGTGATTGATGAATGAATTACTACTCTTGCTCTTTGTTGGGCTGTGATCGCTGAAGTTTGAATTTTGTAAAAAAAAAGATGTGAATATTGCCGGGTACAAATTAAGGGACTAATTTAGCATTAACTTATATTGCCAATTGATCTAGCTGCTTAAAACTTATTTGCAACAAAATTTCTCTAAAAACAGTCTTTTCTAGATGTGTTGAAATTTTTCACCCTCTAGCTTCATTTGTGCGGCATTCACCCTTGAAAGATAGATAGCCAGCCATTCAATTTTGGCTTTTCTTATTGCTGCCCACTGACATTACCACTACTCTATAACTCTGCTTAGCTTGAATCATTTTCTGCACTAACAAACTAAATATTTTGGTTGGTAAAGGGGAAAAATTATGATCAACCACAGATTTTTATAATTTTTCTACTTTGAATTGTTCGAATAAGTTTTGGCAGTGTAACCTTCTCTTGGATGGATTTTCATGGCTAAAGGACTCCGACTGCCTTGCTATTAATTCATAGCTGGAAAGAGAAGTACATTCATGCTTTTCCCAAGGGCATCAGTGTGGAGTGGACATGAACAGCCTCGGCTGAAACTTGAACACAGCTTTTGATTGTTCAATCTTATTACAGTATTTTTTTTAACTTTTTTATTTTTTAATCTTTGGTCCAAACTCTGTCAACTTTGACATACTTGAGTTTTTTAGATTCTCTATAGTTTCTGATTTTGTATCACAGTTCCTTGAATTGTGGAACTATTCTCTGTCTATGTTTATTTCTATTCCTGATCCTTTCGAGTTGGTTTTCCGATAAGTGCTTTCAAGGTTTGCTGTTGGGAGTTCTGGTGATATTATATCACCATATCTCACTCCTTTTCTAATCTTTATCTTGTTATTATCTTACAAGTCTAATTATTGCAGTAAGGATATTAAAATGAACTTTTTGAAATGTATCAGATACTTTTTACACTTGTTGTAGGATGACATAAAATTTGCTGTTGCTTGCTTTTTTCGTGTTATCCTTTCATCCTTATCTTAGGTGTAACCTTTATGAAGTCTCAAAAGAGCCCGAATCATTATCTGTGTTATCCTTATCTTTTTATACAAATATTTTTGAGTTACGTTGTAGCCACTGACTGTGTCTTCAAACAGTCTCTCTCTGTTTGTCTCTGTCTCTATTTGTCTCTGTCTCTTCATCGGTTGCATGGTGGGGATCAGAATTGCATGATTCTTATCTGAAAATTCACATTTCATAGGAATGTCTTGGAATGCTTTTTTTTTTTTTTTTAAACACTTCTTGTTTTTTACTTTTGACAAATCGGTGTAAGTAAGTACATGCATACATATATAGACACACATGCATACATATATAGACACACATGCATACATATATAGACACACATGCATACATATATAGACACACATGCATACATATATAGACACATGCATGTGTATTAAGTCTTGAAAATATACCCTTTATCTTACGGGCTGAAGTTGTCTTTTTCAAAGGCTTATCTTGAACTCATCTCTTTTTTTTCCAAGTCAAAATTGGGGTGTCTCCTTGTGGCCAAGATGCTTTCTTGGCTTAGAAATATAGTATACATACATGTATATGTCTCTCTCTCTCTCTCTCTATCAAATATATATATATATATATATATATATGACATGAACAGCAAGTCATGTCTGTTGTTATAGTCACTTATCCGTCATAATTCTTCGGGTAACCTATGTAAGCCCTGTTTCAAAGAATAGATCTGTAGTATAAAATGATATCAATATCCAATACACATAAAACTTTATATAAAATGACAAACTACTTGTATGACATAAAACTACATAAAAAAGGGAGGTGGTGTTTGATCAACAATGATGTTAATGTTAATATAATTGTTTTGTTTTTAAAATCCCCAAAACAATTACATGGTAAACAACTGATGATCCCAACAAGAGACAATTTATACATTGTGCAATAATAACAAAGTATAAGGGAAGGAAAAAAACACTGAAGAAAATTACATAAATTGAATCGACAGATATTGGGAAATGGGTAAATGAAGTGACACTTAGAAAATTGAATGAGTCTTAGTATTTGAAGTTGTAAAGCTTTCTAGACTATGTATACACGCACATACATGATGGAGTCAATAAGTCCATAATCTGATATGTAGTTATTTGCTGAATTTTGTTCTGAAAATTTCACCGTATAATGTTCAGACTATGTGATTATTATTTGTCATTGAATTAAATGCATTGACAATGGAACTATATTGAAAAGAAAATTCTGGCACTAAAGCTTTGAGAGTTTCTTTAAAAAAAATGTATACATCTATCGATTTTATATAATCTGTTGTTGAAATAGATCTGCTGTCTGTGTTATTGAATCTTCCCCGAAAAAGCGTCAAAAAATGCCAAAGTGTGCTTAAAAACAGTTAGCCTTTTGTGGCCGTTCTAATAGCTAAATATGGCTGTACAAACCTAAAATTGGCTAGAAAATAGGTAAAGATTTGATAAGATTGCAAAAAACAGCAGGAAAAATTGGCTAGAAATAGTGCTAAATGTTTAATTTTCACTCTGCCAAAACAAGAAATGTGCTAAATTTAGCAGGTAAAATGCTAAACTGGCAACACTGTCTACTGTATTTCTTTACGTATAACATGATTCTTATATAGTATGAGTTGGATTTAGAGGTCAGAAAAATAGGTATAAAATTGTAGCTTCTTATTCAACACAAGTACTTAGTTTGACACTAAAATCCAGCAGTCCCACTTATTTTACGATTTACTTTTTGATGTTTCAAATTTGCATACTGCAATATTGCAGTTATACAATAAGTACCAGCTATCTTCATGTTGTGTATTGCAATAAAGGAATCATTTTAGTTTTGTCAAATGAAATAACATTAGGAAAAAATAAATGTACTCACCTTTTGTGCACTCAATTTAAAGCCATTGTTTTTAAAGATTTTTTTCATTCAATTATTTCCAAGGTATTTATGTTGCATGTATTTTACAAGGAGGAAATAAGTAATGAAGTAGTCAATCATTCTAACCCTTGGGCCCCTGTACCTGAGCTCTTAAGGAGAAAAGCTCAGATTAATGAAAAATGTTTCACTCGAATATATTTCTTGATGGGGATGTGGTGAGGATTAGCATCATCTCGGTCAATAAGTAAGGTAAAGAGTCTGTCTCTTAAGAAACACTCTCAATGGGGTATGATGACTGGTGAAGAAGTCCCGGTTTGTGGCATCTGTCAGCTTAGTGATACTTGCAAGTTTCAAGTCTGGTTGGGACCAGGACTTTATATCCACTAGTTTTTTGTGACCACCCCTTGGGCAGGATACAAGTCCACTGAAGTGATACCTCTACTCTAATCATACAGCTTAGAGTGTACTCAATTAACTGCTGAGTGCACAGATAAAATTGTCCTTATGAAGAGTTTCCCCTCTCTCTTCACTCATACCAGAAATTGAACCCAAGACCTTCAGCATGTGAGGCAGACATGCTATCCATTACACTATCTAAGCAAACTTGTTAGTTCCATGCCCAAAGGGTTTTTCAGTCAGAGTAACCTTCTTTTAGATGAACTGCCTTATAATGCTGAAGGAGTTCAACTACCCTACTATTCACCCATATCTGGGGGAGGTAGAAATGGATTCATGTCTTTCCAAAGGGTATTAATGTGAAATGAAGTAATTATCTTAGTGCCAGTAAATGTTACGCTACTCTGCACCTCCTGTTCAATAATATGTGTGACAGACCGAATTGGTATGTTGGTTCTTTTGTGAAGTCAACCAAAGGGATTCCCCCACCCTGATTACACTGCTCAGGGTGTACTCAATTAGCTGCTGAGTGCATCGGGCAATTTGTCCTTATGAGTTTTCGATACTCTTCGCTCATCTGGAATCAAACCTGGGACCTTCTGTGTGTAAGGCAGATGTGCTAACCATTATATTACCAGAGAGAACTACCCTTGTCAATAAATGGACTTAATTTTAGTAACATATGAAGTTTTTTCTGCATACATTCGAGTATAGCATGACCCCCCCCCCTATTTTTTGCTCAGATCTGGGTACAAAATTTTCCATGTTCTACACGAAGAAATTACGGTAACTTTAGATAAACGTATTTATATACTTCCATATCAATTCTGAGGGTTCAGTTCCTTATTTGTTAGTGTAGCAATACTTTTAATATATCTTCATTTTTTATTTTACTTACTTTTTCCTTGTTCATGTCTATATGCATATGATATAGTACTAGCAATTTTACCAGCTGTCTTAATAATGGATTGTAGTTGGAAGTGTCATATGCATATTGTATTACTTTCTCTTCGTCTTCTTCTCTTTGCTTGTATGGTATATCAATCAGATACACCCTCAAACTAGACTTCACATACCCTCTGACCTCACAGTTGGGGATAAAAATCTAACTTGTGATCGCTCTAAGAATGCCTGTGTCTGTAATCAGCTCCTTAAGTCTCTTGATATTTGGTATTTTTAAGTTTGTTTACCATATGTGCCCTATAAGTAACGAGAGGAAAAAATGAGATACTCTATATATGCATGTAAAAAAGACAAATTTTCTGAATTACCGTATATGACGGCATATAAGAGGGACATTTAATTTGAAAAACAAGACTGGCTGCTTCAGGGTCAAACTCCAATCCTATTTCTATTCCGACAGAAGATAATTACTGCAACTTCTGGATTGTATATATAAAGAATGAGAAATAATAAAAATGAATATTCTTCTTGTAAAAATATATATTAATTAGATTGAATTCAACCTGTGCGTATCAGTATGATACATTTTGTTTAATATCTAAGACATGTTGATTAAACTCCATCAGTAAGACAGCCTGCTGGCAATCAGTTGTTTATGAGTTCAAATCACAGCAGGGGAATGTAGGTTTTAGATGTTGGTTTACACTCCTCATTTTGGTGAGGATTGTTTTTGTTGCTGTTATGGCTGGAAAACAAAGTCAACTCCAGACTTCTTATGGGCGTTTGACAAAGAGACAAAACAAAAAAAAACCTGACGAATATTACTTGGGGTCTGGAGCTTACAACTCCAACCTGTAAAAGCCTATTTGCTTCTGAGACTGCAGTGTGCGGCTCTATGCTCCACAATGAGTCTACAGTGATATAGAAATATCCTGCTGCGTCCAATGTGCTGGTATTATGAGTAGGGATCCATCTACCACAGCCGGGACAGTTATGGGGCTTTGATGAGTTGCAATGAGTGATTGTCTTCCAGATACTCTTGTAAACCATTTGACTTATAGCCTGGCATATACGGTAAAAGAAAAAAAATATGCCCCGAGTGTGCAGTTAAGAAAAAGAGACTTTTAAGAGCATTGAAAGTCTTTGTAGGATTGAAATGTATTTAAACTGTTGTACATATGTCTGTGAAACCAACTTGAAAAAAATGGATCTTGATGTAAAATTCAATGAAGAACAATATTGGAAACTGTTACATTGATTGTCTTAGAATTTAGGCAGTATTTTGTTTTACTCTTTTTAATGGCATATAAGACTATCTTTATTTCATTGATTTTCATTGATTGTCTTGGAATTTAGGGAGAATTTTTGTTTTACTCTTTTTAATGGCATATAAGACTATCTTTATTTCATTGATTTTCATTGATTGTCTTGGAATTTAGGGAGAATTTTTGTTTTACTCTTTTTAATGGCATATAAGACTATCTTTATTTCATTGATTTTCATTGATTGTCTTGGAATTTAGGGAGAATTTTTGTTTTACTCTTTTTAATGGCATATAAGACTATCTTTATTTCATTGATTTTCATTGATTGTCTTGGAATTTAGGGAGAATTTTTGTTTTACTCTTTTTAATGGCATATAAGACTATCTTTATTTCATTGATTTTCATTGATTGTCTTGGAATTTAGGGAGAATTTTTGTTTTACTCTTTTTAATGGCATATAAGACTATCTTTATTTCATTGATTTTCATTGATTGTCTTGGAATTTAGAGAGAATTTTTGTTTTACTCTTTTTAATGGCATATAAGAGTATCCTTATTTCAGCAGAGAATATTAAGAAAAACACATTTCTTTGAATTCCTCTCATTTATCACTCTAGTTTTCTTTCCTTCTCCTCAAGGTCTGCCAATGTGAAGCTGGACAATGAAGGTTACGTTTACCTTTCAAGCCATTTGTGGGAGGAAGAAGATGGGGGTCCTATATACAGTCAAATATAGTTAAGTTTAAAAATATGTAGTCTTGCTTTCATTTATTTAGCTGAGAAATTACTGGTGGTGAAATTATTTTCTGACCCTTTTTAAATTTAGTTATATATCAATAGTTAATTGCCTTGGTTTTTTTCTCATTAAATTTTCAGAAACTTTTTTGTAGAAAAAGAGAACTTGTTTGGTTCGTTGGCTACAAATTAACCAACAGCAAAGCTTCCTGGTACAAAAAGTTAATGAAATCTTATACTTACATGCATTATTAAGCAAAAAATGCATTTTCCTGAATTCATTGCGGTTATCAGCCAATTTTTTTTCAACTTGAGTTCTGGCCAATGTGGGATGAACAACAAATATTACGTTTATCTTTTCAGCCATTTATTTTGGAAAATATTTCTTATATGCCATCAAATATGGTAACTGATCATTTAACTTTGTTTGGTTTTTACTTGTTGATAATTTGTTTCATTGACATAGCAAGGGTCACTTAGGGGCAAAGACAGTACCCAGGGGCAGTTGCGCTTTATCCTAAGTGAGAACAGAATCAACAACTAACAGGCATTATTGGTCCCTTCGCATCTGTGCCTGGGGGCGACTACCCCTTCTTGACTTTGCTACACCTCTGATTAGTTCATATTCATTCTTATTAGCAGAAGAGCCCCCTGTAATCTTGATGCACTAACTTTATTTTCTATTTAAAATATTGGGAATTACTTTTTTTAATGACTTGTATTCAAATACATCACATGTAGCTGCTTATATGTACATCAATAAGTCTGTAGCTTACTGATGAAAAGAAAGTTATATTATGCAACAAATATTCATCTTGCAGTATAATTTCCTCTTTCGTAAATACACATAATTCAGTGATGAATAGATCGAATATTATCCAGTGAAACTTTCAGATCAAAATCCTGCTAATAACTACCTGTGTATTACTTATATGTTATAGAGAAAATCTTATTTTTATGTAGATAAAATATGTAGTGCTCTACCCACGATCAGATGTTCCAAAATGGTAAATACTAGAAACATAAAACTTTTAATATAGGCAAACTAGATACTAATGTAATGACTTTAGACACTAAAAGAGACTTTGTCAGTCGGAGGATTTCTGCAATGTGTATGATTTTTGAAAAAATTTTAATTTTAACCAATTTATTTTAATTAATTTCTTTTTTTTTTATAAAAGATTGTTTTTTTTTTTTTTTTTTGAATGGGATGTCATCTGTGGTGACTTGTTTCTTGAAATAAATGCCCTGCTGCTGCTGCTGCTGCTGCTGCTGCTGTCTATTTGACAGCTGATTTGATGGTCACTTACCAAAGAAACATTAGACCCCCCCACCCCCAACCACCACTGCAATCCCCGTACTTTTTTTTTTTTTTTTCCCATTTCTCACAGACACATTGCTCCGCCTTTTTAGATAACGTTGGCTTTGTTCACTTGGCTGCAAACAGGGCCTGCATACTGGGTCCTTTTATGCGTATCAGCATTGTAGCTCTTTGAATATTCATCAGTTTGTTTGTAAGTATGTGTGGATTTGGGATATGATGCTAGTGTATACGTGAGCCTCTTTGATAAGCACAGAATCTCTGTGTAGATTTCAATGTGTGTGTGTGTGTATATATATGTGTAATGTGTGTGTGTGTGTGTGTGTAAATGTATGTAACATAGGCATAAAATGTGTATGTGTGCATATTGCGTTTGCATGTGGATATGTGCATAACACATATATATATATTTATATATATATATGTGTGTGTGTGTGTAACATTTGTGTGTGTGTGTGTGTGTAACATTTATGTTTTTATATGTGTGTGTGTGTATGTGTGTAACATTTATGTGTGTATATATCAGTAATGTGTGTGTATATGTATGTGTAATGTTTATGATCATGTATAAAGTGTGTGTACTTGTATTTGTATGTGTTTTAATAAGATATGTATGCACTTAAACTTGTATGTATTTGCAAGTGTATAAGTCTGTGGAGTTTAGTGTTCATTTTATATATGTATTTGAATATGAAATAAAGTTTTATATATATATATCTATATACATATTCAACTTTGTATTTATCTGAGGCTATTAAATGAACTGGTTTGGTTAGTCACTCTGTGTAAACCAGCACATGACCAATATCTATTGACAGCATGCTGTGTATGGGGGTGATCAATGAATAAATTGGGGGTGATCAGTGAACAAATTACTTCTCTTGCCTTTTGTTGGGCTGTGATTACTAGAAAAGTCTGAATTCAAAAAAACAAAACAAGCAGGAATATTGCTGGAGACAAATTAGAGACGTATTTAGCATAAACTTACATGCAAATTGAACCCCCTACTAAAAACCTATTCAAGGGAGGAATTTTTGAAAAACAAAAAAGTTTTTTTTTTGATATAATAAGGCATAAATGTTTGAATTTTCTGCCGTCTAGCTCTATTGGTGTGACATGCACATGCTATACATACATACAAACAGGCAGACCAACTTGAAAACTGGAGAAAACTATGTCAATAATTCTGGTGATTTCTTATATTCATGCTTGAGTGTCATTCTTATGCTGGAAATGAAGAGTGTTTGCACTCTTGTCTTCAGGGAAGGCATGAATCCATCCCTTCCCCCAACTATGCATTATATTGTTTAGGCCGAAATGAGTGATACCACTTGCGGGTGATTGTCTCGTCCAAGTCTAATTCACATACTGCAATCGTGTTGAGAATGTAGTATAGGGATATGTTGAGATTAAACAGGGCTAGCTGAATATGTAGTCAGCGTAAGGGCACTGTCTACCATGTATAAAAGTATAGTTTTCTATGCATTTGCATATGAATAGTTTGTCGTACATGTTACTTTTTACACACACTTTGTGTATGTATGCATGTATGTGGGGGCTGGCTATTTAGATTTATTGTTAGTGTAAATTCACTGCAAAGATCTATACATTGGCAGGCTCAGGCAGTATATTGTCTCTTTGTTATTGCGTATGTTTGTCTACACATATCCTTGTATGTATGTATGAAGCAGTGTGCTTTGTGTTTATTGTTGAGTTTGTCATGAAAGTGCTTCTAAGAAGGCAGTTGGGGAGGTATTTCATGGGGAGGTGTGTCTGGAAACTTGTAAATTGCTCTTAAGCCCCAGTGGAGATTGAAGGTGAATAGTCCTCGTTAACTATAAGAGCCTGGAACGGAGAGTAGGGGGCAAGAAGGGTTTCGAGGCCCGTGAATCATTGTTGCAAAGAAAGCATCAACATTACAAGGCGAACCTTTTTTGAAAAAACTGAAATGAAGGAGGAAAAAGGGGTAAGTTGGGCACTAACTGAACTTGATTCCTGATTCTCAGAAATTGGAATCTATGGTTGTTTCCTTTTAGTAAATGAGTTGATATTACATTAAGGATATTCCTTGCTATGAGCATCCCGCGTGTGTTTGTTTGAGTGCTGGGAAGAAAATTGGCTGGGTCTTCTTGGGAGTCCGGGGGGGGGGGGAATGTTCTCCCTGAAGAAGAAATTTTGAAAATGATGTATCGAAAGTTGGCTAAAATTGCATGTTTCAGGGCATGTCAACTTCTGAAATTAATTGTTGTCTAGGAGTCTATTTAAAACATGTCCCATCTAAGATAAGATTTTTATCAGAAATCCAAACCAATTTAATAAATTCAACATTTTTTTTCTGAAATGCGTGAGAATTCTACTCCCATGCTTGTGAGCGTGAGAATGTATCAAAATATGTGTTTTACACGGTGCATAAAACTTAGGGGATGTGTGTGTTGGTTTTTTGTTTCTTAGTTTGTATGAGTTTGTGTTATATGTCTACATGTTTTCCCCCATTATCTGAAAGAAGAGCATTCCTGTAAAAGCTTTTCATAAAGCATATGAGTGGTTGCACATGATAAGTGCCCAATACACCATTTTTTAAAAGTTAACATTTTCGCTATTTTTGGAGCTACAATGCTCAGATCTTTTAATTTTGAAGCTTGAACACCATACATCTTTATGCAGAGTCTTCAAGCTCCTAAATAATAAAAAGGACAGAGCATTGTAGTTCTAAAAATAACAATATAGAAATAAAAATGGTGCATTGGACACTTATCATGTGCGGCTACTCATATATATATTCTGGTCCAGTGGAAGAGGCACATAAGCAACATCATGAAGGTGAATTAACTTGAAATGTTTGACTGATGTGAGTTATCCTCCAACAAAGACGGTAAAATGAGTACAATTTACCCTCATGAATAAAAGGATTGGTTCGAAATTCCCAGACAATTACTGAAGATGATAGACACCTGAAAAAGGTAGTAGGGTACAATGTACAAAACTATATGGGATCATAACAACCAAGATGAGGATACTAGTCTGAGTAAATCTGTACGTAATTAATCTAGTGCATTACCAAGTGAACCTATAGTTATTTTGTATACTGCTAATATCCAAAATAGTTGTATTTAATCACTGTCCCACCGCAGCAATATGTGACACGAGGTCGGGCCTAATGTGGGAAGAAATAGTACCTTACCGCCAAAAAATGGCTCCAGCCGACGCAGTTACCTGCGAAAGCTGAGCCTAAGGACGAGTCCAAAGGCCTCCCGATGCGCTTAGCAAACGCAGCCTCAGTAAAACCTCATTGGCCAACGTTTGTACCGGCGCACTCGGTCTTTGATACCTTGCACACAATCTCCGGCCCAATCAACGGGCAAGTGTCAGTACCGACTCCTCGGTCTATGCTGTGGAACAGATACTACACTTTGATCCCAAAGATAGGGCCAGAAACCTGTGCCAGAGTTGGTAATGTTTTTAAATCAGGTTAGACCATTTAAGAGGGTGGAATAGGAATACAACAATCTAATTTCAAATGAAATCTTTGCATTTCTTGATTCAAACCAATTAAAAGGTTTCAATGATTCATTAGATGGCCCTCAGGATACATTCATTTTGTACAAGTTTCTTTTCTTTCCTGTCTCGCTTTTCCCTCTCCGGTGTCTCTCTCTCTCGCTTTTCCCTCTTAGGTGTCTCCCTCTCTCGCTTTTCCCTCTCCGGTGTCTCCCTCTCTCGCTTTTCCCTCTCCGGTGTCTCTCTCTCTCGCTTTTCCCTCTTAGGTGTCTCCCTCTCTCGCTTTTCCCTCTCCGGTGTCTCTCTCTCTCGCTTTTCCCTCTCCGGTGTCTCTCTCTCTCGCTTTTCCCTCTTAGGTGTCTCCCTCTCTCGCTTTTCCCTCTCCGGTGTCTCTCTCTCTCGCTTTTCCCTCTCCGGTGTCTCTCTCTCTCGCTTTTCCCTCTTAGGTGTCTCCCTCTCTTCTCCCTCTTTGGTGTCTCTCTCTCTCTCTTCTCCCTCTTCGGTGTCTCTCTCTCTCTCTTCTCCCTCTTCAGTGTCTCTCTCTCTCTCTTCTCCCTCTTCAGTGTCTCTCTCTCTCTCTTCTCCCTCTTTGGTGTGTCTCTCTCTCTCTCTCTTCTCCCTCTTTGGTGTGTCTCTCTCTCTCTCTTCCCCCCTCTTTGGTGTGTCTCTCTCTCTCTCTTCTCCCTCTTTGGTGTGTCTCTCTCTCTCTCTTCTCCCTCTTTGGTGTGTCTCTCTCTCTCTCTTCTCTCTCTCCTCCCTCTCTGGTGTCTCTCTCTCTCTTCTTCCTCTCTCTTCTCCCTCTCTCTTTTCCCTCTCTGGTGTCTCTCTCTCTTCAGTGTGTGTGTGTGTGTGTCTCTCTCTCTCTCCCTCTATTGTCTCTCTCTCTTCTCTCTCTCTCTGCCTCCCCCTCCCTCCTGCCCCCCTCCAGTCCGTTGTTATTTTTCTGGCCCAACTCTGTTTCTTCTTATTTCCATCTGCAACAGTCATAAATTATTGTACCCAGGACATAAATTCAGGAACTAGGGACCCTCCCCACCATGCCCCCCTCCCCTGCACTCCCCAGATTATCTTCGTTTCCAGTTATTGCTCCCTAATAACCACACTATGGTATGTAAAACCTAATACTATTCTGTGCTTTTCAGATCAACAGATACCAGAAACAGCCATAGATATTTTGTGCTATTAACTTTACATATGGTTATTCTTTTTTTTCATTTCTTATTTTGATTGTATGTTTTTTAAATCTCTTGATGGTACGAATGACCCTTTTATTTCTCCCTCTGGCACAGTTGTTTTGAGAAATAAGCCTTATGTATTAAAACGTACATGCAAACAAATTCGGCTTCCAATGTTCTGTAAATTTGGATCTCTCGAAATCACTGTTTGACATGTTGCACTTTGGAAGCAAGTCTGACTTCAAATCAAAAGCACCCAGAGAGGGCAATACATCTGCCAATGAAAATAACATATTTAAAAAAAAAAATGTTGAGAAACTATTCTCATGTTATGTACAAATATTGAGTTATTCCCCTTGAAAATTTAGATTGAGCTTTTTATTTATTGTCTACTTCTAATTTAATCATCTCTTCATTAGTCCATAACCTACCTTCCTACAAAATTTCCTCAAAATTCATTGAGAATATTTGCCGATATTCTGTGAACATATAGGTACAATATGGAGGGTGGTTCTAGATCCGCACCCAAATTCAATTACCTCTTTCTTTGTCCATGGCTCAACTCCCCATGAAATTTCATTGAAATTCATTCAAAACTTCTGGAGGTATTGTGTGAATGGAAAAACAAATAAATAGACATAGACGACTGAAAACAAATACCTTTCCTTTTTCATTGGTTGAGATGAATAATTATTTTGATGATTATAGCTTGAAAGCAATGTTCCCTCCAACCTTTTCCTGGCCTTTGTGGGACCAAAAAGCATGTGTGCAATTGAAGACGTTAACTGTGTAGAAAATGCATTTACTTTTGAGATAATCATTTTTTTTTCTGTTTGTTGAAAGTTTATAAAACAAAGGTCAGTTATTTTTACCAAAAGTGTAAAAAAAAAAAGTGTTTTTATCTGAAACTTTTAAAATTTGTGCCAAGCAT
Source organism: Thysanoteuthis rhombus (assembly GCA_963457665.1). Taxonomy (NCBI): domain Eukaryota; kingdom Metazoa; phylum Mollusca; class Cephalopoda; order Oegopsida; family Thysanoteuthidae; genus Thysanoteuthis; species Thysanoteuthis major. Next base: position 37,672,709 of record OY735235.1, on the reverse strand, counting down.
TTGAATTTTACTGCTCAGCATAATTTTTTTTTGTGTGTGGGGTCGTGCAGCTTGAAGGGAAAATTACTTGAGAGGCTCCTTTTACCTCATCACTCATGCTTCAGCCCTTTGAATTAATTCTCATATCTTCAGTGATCTTGAATTCACTTTTTTTTTTTTTTTTTCTCTTCTCTTGGGTTGATGTATGCTATCCAGCATTTGATGTAGGTATATGTATAAGTACTTTTTGAAAGAAGATGAAAAAAAAAAAAATCAAGAGAAAAGAATATAATTCAGCCATTGCCCTAGGTAGGCTTTATATCAAATGGCTGGATACTTTTCGGATGAACTTCAGGTGCTGATTTCTGCTTCTATGCCATCAAAGCCACTGCTCAGTAGAACTTGGTGTTTCAGTTTAAGCTGAACAAAGTCCCCCCCACCTGCCCAGCCAGGTAAAAACCTCAAACGAAAGCAACAGGTCTGGTTAGTCACTTAATAGAAATTGTTATATGACTAGCATCTTTGGGCAGCATGCTGTGTTGGGGATGATCAACTAAAAAAATTGAGTAAGAGTTGATCAGTGATTAAGATACTCCTCGCATTTTGTTGGGCAGTGATCACCCATCAATTTAGCTTATTCACTTTGAAAATCGAACCCAGCAACTAAAAACTTTTAAGGGAGGGGTATTGTAGACTTGAAAAGGAGTAAATGTGTAAATCTTCAGCCCTCTAGCTTTAGCGGTGTGGCTTGTACACATGATACATTCATAGCCAGCCTGCCTGGAGAAACCCATTAGTTGACAGTTTTGGTTGATGGTTTCTAATCGCTACATTGTTGCTCTATGAAGTGACGATAATAAACAAATGACTTGAGGAGGTTGCCTGACACTTTACTTTCAGACTTGATTCTTTTAATTTATTCCTTGAATTTTTTTTGTTTCTGAAAAATTTAGGTGCACATTATGCGCTGGGAAATTCAGTAAATAAATATTTTTGACCTGACTGATCTTACCCCCCGAATTGTTTGCTGCTATAATTTTAAGGAATAAATATATCTTAGAAAATAATGATGTTAAACACTCTCCCTAAATTTGAACTTAGTTTGTGTCTTTGAGATTTGAATAATGCACATTTTATCAGACAATTACTTAATAAATGTGTATGAATTTATTAAGGGCCACCCTTATCTTGAAGTTATTATGACCAGGGTGGAAAAGAAGTTATTTATTGACTGCATTTCTTTGTTGTCTATAGTTTAATCTAATGGAATATGCATCTCATTCACAGACGGCTACGAACTGGGAGGAATGAATTGACTTGTCTAGAACTTACTGCATATTAATGACTGGCTATTGAGAAACTTGTACTGTACACACACACACACACACACATATATATATATATATATATATATATATATATATATATATATATATATATATATATATATATTAGAGACCGTAAATCAAGACTGTCACCAAAACTGTCAAAGTACATTTCTTCAGTTTTTAAATTGGTTCTGCTGGCTATATATATATATATATATATATATATATATATATATATATATATATATATATGTATATATGACATGTACTGGCTGCACCAGTGGAGCTACAGGGCTGAAAATTTGGACTCCTTGATTTTTTTTTTTCTCCTTTCCTATCCTCTAACCACCTGACACTTAGTAGGTTTTTAGGGGGGGGTCGGTTTGCAATGTAAGCATATGCTAAATTGATCTCTAGTTTGTGCCCGCTTATTTTCTGAAAATTTGAATATTTCAGTGATCGCTGCCCTACAAAAAAAGATAGGGAAGTAACTCTTTCATTGATCACCCCTTCTTCCAATGTTACAATCAATCACTTGCAGGTCACCTGACAGTTTCTATTGAGTTACTAACCTGTCCTGTGTGAACAAGGATTCAAGTAAACACACACATGAATGTGTTTTTCCCTCTGGTTGCTTTGATCATGTAATCGCTATTAATCTCTGGTGTGATAAATTCTCCTGGTGGGCCCCCCGTGTCCCCCATGCAAACACTGCCCGCTGAGGTGGGGGCAAATGTTACTTGAATGCATAAGCATGCACCTGCTGTAACGAACTGATGTTTATTACAATCAGGGCCAGGTTTTCGATGGTTTGCCTACTGTTCTCTTCTGATATTGTTAGGGGTTGACATGGAGCCCCCTTCTACTGCCTGACCTGGAGAGTTAGAATACGTTCAACCTCACCCACATCATTTTTTTCTCCCCTGTGTTCCTCTTCGGCCAGCCTTGCTAACAGCTAATATGAACCGGAGTAGTGAGAATTGTGTATGGACCCCAGCCCCCCAAGAAAAAAGTACCCAGGTTCAGTTAGTCACTCAATAGTAATCATTATCACGTGACCTACATTTTTTGGCAGCCTGTCATGTTGGGGCTGATCAATTAAAAAAAATTTCAAAAATGGTAATCAATGAATAAGTTACTTTCTCTCAACCTTTGTTAGGCAATGATCACTAAAAATGTCCTAATTTCAAATGCTGCTGGATCTAATCTAGTACACCAGATAGTCTCAACAGGAGCCATACAGCCCCCTTGGGAAACATGGCTCGTTTAAAGGTGGCTATTTGCTGAAATAATTCTAAATATATTTCTATCTCCTAGTGTTATATCCCTTTTTGATGGTACTATGGAGGTTTTTGTAGGCATAATAATGAGTAAATGTTCAAATTTTCAGTCCTTTAGCTCCATCTGTCAGCCATGATACTTACATAGCCAGACTGACTAGAAAACTGAAGAAACCTATGTTGACAGTGTGTGTGCAGTGCTTGCTAGCTTCACCATTGCCTGATATGAAATGATTTTCTGATCTTTTCTAAATCCTTTTTCTTGTTGAGATCAGTTTCTATTCTCTCACTAAACAGAAGTTTCAAGTTTAATGGAAGACTCTTCTCTATTAGATTGCCTTTAAACATTTATTGTATAAGAGTTCCTATCTGAATTTTTTTTCCTCGCTGTATTTCAAGCATTTATTTTTTTCTTAGCCTTTTTTCTAGCCAGGGCCCCCTCGAGACCTCTCCTTGGGTTCCATGGGGACTTGTCAACCAAGGATACGATAGGAACAGATTGATAGAAATTCATTGTTTTAATCTATAGGTGTACAAGCCAATGGAGCAGAGGAAGGGCAAATTCAAGCAAAACTATAAAATTTCAAGCAAAATCAAGCCCTTTGTCCTCTCTAACCGAAGAGATCCCATAAGGCTAAGTTTTAGTCTATGGCTCCCTTCAAATATGCCAGGGCCCCAATGAGAAAGGCTGCTCTAGCGAAAGAAAAATAGAGTGCTTTAGAACGCTGTAAGAAACAGAAAAACAAGGTGCATATTATGAAGAGTTATGTGAACCCATATTAAGTTTCATAATTCTAGTCTTATTCTTTGGGGTTTATGGTACTTGAAACCATCATCTTTTATTTATTCATATATTCATATATAATATATATATATATATATATATATGATAAATCATCATTGTTCCTGCTAACCATACTGTGTTGAAAGCTGTTTGTTAATCCCCTCGACTGTCTTTATATCTAGAGAACACCATTCTCTTTTTTCCTTCCTTCAAAGAGTTCTGGCTTGTGTGGCCACTATTCTGTATTAGAGCTTTACTGAGACTGCCTTTATTCTTGACAACCACGGATACTTATTGACTTGGCCGTCTTTTGACTGAAGCCCACCATGACAGCACTTGTCATGACCTCCGTTATTTTCTCAAATAATGCCTATAATTTGAACTTTACGTTTTGCCTAAATTGCCTGTAATTCTAGTTCAAAATTTAGCGGCCATCTTTTCTTTCATTTCTTTTCAACCTAGCACTGGCAACTATAGCAGCAGCGTCAGGTTGAAAAAAGACTCTAAGTGCTTTCTTCGATTGCCTTTAAATATCAATTGGGTAAGAGTTCCTATTAGAAACGGTCAACCAAAACTGCCAATATAGGTTTTCTTAGTTTTTAAGCCGGTCCTGCTGGCTGGCTATGTATCATGTGTACAGGCCTCACCAATAGAGCCAGGGGTTCGAAAATTTGAGCATTTACTCTTTTTTACGCCTAGAAAAGTTTTTTTTTTGTTTTTTTTTTTTTTTGAAAATCTCCATCAAATAAGTTTTTTCATGGATGTGTGGGGGGGGTCAATTTATGTGAGTTCATGCTAAATTTATCCTTAGTTTGTGTCCTGTAGCATTCACGCTTGTTTTTTGCTATTTTGACTTTTTAGTGATCCCTGCGAACCCCCCAATGCGAGAGAAGTAACTTTTTCACAGATAACCCTTTTTGCATTTTTTTAAATTGATCAACCCCAACATGGCATGCTGCCCAAAGATGTTGGTCATGTGATGGTTTCTATTGTCTGACTAACCAGACCTGTCTTAATTCTTTCTCCACTGATTTTCAGGCATTTATTTGTAGTCTTGGGTAAATGCCATCTTTAAACCCCCACCCATCAAAAAATAGATAAAGTATATGAGAACACGATGAAATTTGGAAAACTCTTAAAATGCTGTATCTAACTATAATTTGCCAAATGTTTGTCTGTCTGTCCCTAGAGCTATGTCCACTAAATTATCTGTGGTTACTAATGGGACTTTGAGACACATTTTAAGCATATTAGTTCTTGAAAATAGCCAGGGGTTCCTTTTACAAAGTAAATATAATGCTAAATTGGACCCTTACATCTGTGTTCATCATGTTGGCAAAACCTATTCTTTAATTATTTGTTTTACCATGTGAAGTAGATGGCTGGATATCCCATCAGTGAGTAGGGTTTTCAGCTATTTTAGTAAATCCTGTCAAGATGTTCAAACTTTGTCTACAAACATACATGTAAATTGTTGTATATCATAACCACATTTATATCAATGTGGAAATGATGCTAGCTTTAAGAAGTAAAAATGAAAATGATTTCTTGAAGTAAATTGTATACTTTGACCATCATATGATAAACTGAATATATTTAAAGCTCTTGATATACCTGCATACACATATATAATGATATTTGATTTGTTCATTATTTCTTTGGTTCATTTTTGTTGAAGTACTGGTATAGTATATAAATGAGAAACTGTCAACATAGGTTTCTTCAGTTTTATGTTGGTCTGGCTGGTTATCTATCATCTTTACGAACTGTACCAATGAAGCTAGATAGCTTAAAAATTAAACATTTACCACATATTATCTCTAGAAAAAACTTTTTTAGATTTTTAGTGAAGGTTTCAATGTTCAATGTAAGCTTGAAGCTAAATTGGTCCCTCAGTTTGTATCCAGCAGCATTTGTACTTGTTTTCTGAAAATCTAGAACTTTTCCATGATCACTGCCCAACAAAAGATGGGTGAAGTAACTCATGGATTGATCTCACCCTTTTCCAATTTTTTTTCTATTGATCACTCCCAACAAGGCATGATGCCAAAAGGTGTTGGACACATAATGGTTTCTATTAAAAAACCAAACCAGATCTGTTATTTTTTTTTTCCATTTTCTGATGCAAGAGACCCTGTCATCATCTTAACACAAAAAATTCAGGATTTTTTTTTTGTTTGTTTTTCGAGAATAGATTTTGGGAATTTCTGCCTCTTAAGAGTGATTGATCTTCCAATTTTATTGAAGCTCTGTTTCCAACAGACGCTTTGACGTTGAATTAAAAGTCCTGTCAGTTTATTCTTGTTTACAAGCAGGATTTGGCTGCCAAGTGCTAATCTGATTATTTGTTGTAATACATAAGAGATTGTCAACTACCAATTTCATTGTCTATTTTTTTTTTAAAACAAACTCTTAAATTCATGAACCACTTCATACCACAGTGATAACTCTTAAATGAATAGAATTTTAAAGAAAGGAACCTTTTTGTGAATTGAATCGAAAAAAAAAACAACAAAATAACTCCTGATGCAAGGGAAGTAACTCTGATCAGAAATTTTTTGTCTTGATTTAAAATTTAGATTTCCTTATGAATTTAAGTGTTAAATTTCTGTAAAGTCCTTGTGGATCATATGGTTGCATTGCAGTTTCATTAGCACGTGGGATTTTAGAGGGCGGAGTTGCTAGCCCAACATCTATGATGGACTGCCTTACAAGACTAAAGAGCCCTGCTATTTACTTAGCTAGAGAGAGAAAATCTATGCCTTTCTCAAGGGCATTAGTGTGAAAGTGAATGTCGTTGTCTGTACCAAATGGTTATTCTATTTTCTTGGCCCCAATGTTATTCACCTTATTTGGGTAGATAGAATTTTAAGTACTTTACCAAAGCTCACTCGATTCCATATGCAATGAAAATTATCTTATTGAAAGCAAAAGCCTGTTTATATTTTGAAAAAATTGTGTGTGGGATTTTTTTTCTAAATGCACTGGGGATGGTTTCTCTGCACATATGTTTGTGTCTCAAATCGAAATGGCTCATTAAGAATAGCTGGTTTACTTGTCAGAAACCGTCAACCAAAACTGTCAACATAGGTTTCTTCAGTTTTCACGTTAGGCTAGCTGGCTGACTAAGTATGAATGTATCCTGCATTCAGGCTGCACCAATTTACCTGGAGGACTGAAGATTTTATCATTCACTTCTCGTGTCTTGGAGTTTTTTTTTGTTTTTTATGAATTCCTCTCCAAGATAAGTTTTCAATTTGCAATGTAAATTTATGCTAAATCAACAACTTAGTTTGTCTTCGTGGGTACATCATGCTTGTTTTTTGGAAAATCAGACATTTTTAGATATAACTGCCTAACACAAAGTGGAGGAAGTAATTTAACCATTGATCACCCCTTTTTCTAATTTTTAAAAATTTTATTGATCACTCCCAAATGACATCCCGCCAAAAGACATTGGTCGATTTACGGTTTCCATTGAGTGACTTATCAGAGCTGTTGTTGTTGGTGTTTAATCTTGTAGACCCCTTGTAGACTACGTCAATTCTGCTGTGGTTTCAGTAGCTAGTAGATTTTTACAGGCAGGAGTTGCTAGCCTCACACTCAATTCCCTCCCCCTTTATCCTGGCTTTGGACCTGCAATAGAGTAACCTTCTCTTAATCGTCTGCTTTACATTGTTAAAGGGATCCATAGCTTGGGGAGAAGTGGATTCATGCTTTTCCTAAGGGCGTTATTGTGAAGTGAACATGAACAGCTTTGGCCGATACTTAAACCTGAAGGATTTCTGCTGCAAAATTTAGATGGAGAGAAATAAAAGCCTGAATGTTTATGCATTGATATCCATTCATCTGATCAATTAAGTGATTAACTAATTAATTGATCAACCCCAACGTGATTTGCTGCCAAATGATGGTCATATGATGGTTTCTATTGTGTGACAAACCAGACCTGTCTTAATTCTTTTTCCGCTGATTTTCAGGCATTTATTTGTAGTCTTGGCTAAATGCCATCAATCGTCCCCCCCCTGCCCCCCTTAAAAAATTGATGTTACACGTGAGGAAAGAAAAAATGAAATTTGGGAAACTTGCTGGTCTATCATCTATCTAAAATGCAATGTGTATATATTATACATTATTTTTGTGTGTATGAGTGTACGTATCATTTTGAGTGCACTGTTACTACATTCTGATCTTAGGCAGAGATGCTGGTGAGTGACACTTTGATCCGAGGCAGAGCACACAAATACTCTGGTCCTTGGAAGAAGTGCTGATCCCTACGTAAATAATCCCGTCAATTTTCAACAGCTACAATGCTAGTATATGATATAAAACAAGAAAACATACAAAAAACTATTCTCTTCTTCCTCATTGGTTAAAAAAGCCCTTGTTAAGCTTCTTTTTCTCTCCTTTTTTTTGAAAACCCCTTGAGGCCATATTCTGACGCTTCCAAAATGCACACATGTTCCTGATTAGCCGAAAGAAATAAAGGCATCAATGTAGGATTGTGGGTAGGGAGCAGGGTTAGGGAATTCCCGGAACATTTTTTTTTTTTTTTTTTTTTTTTCCTTGAAAATCTTAGCCTCTGGCTGAGAGAGTAACACTGAAGCACTCACCTGCCTCTTAAAATTCAGTGCAGGCTGTTTGTTCTCGATAGAAGAAAAAAGGAGAGAAAAAAAAAACTTATTGATTTACTTACTTGCTACTTATTTACGTTTATATGTGGAAGATTAATTATAACCTTTGGCAGAGTTGAGCTATGCCAAAACTCTGCTGCTAGGTTAGATATTAGAGACCGTCGACCATAACTGTCACCATAGGTTTCCTCAGTTTTCAAGCTGGTCTAGCTGGCTATGTTTGTATGTATGTAAGTATCATGTCTACAGGCTGTGCCAATGGCGCTAGGGGTCTGGAAATTTAGACATGTCTAGAAATGATTTTTGAAAATTTTTTGTATAGGTTCTTAGTAGGTGGGTGGGCTTAATTTGAAATGTAAGTTTATGCTAAATCCACCACTAATTTGTAGCCAACAGCATCTGTGCTTGTTTTTTTTTTTTAAAATTCAGACCTTTTTACCAATCACTACCCATCAAAAGGCAAGAAAGGTTCATTGATCACCCCTCCAACACTGCGTGCTGCCAATAGAGATTGGTCACCTGACCGTTTCTATTGAGTGACTAACCAGTTTTATTCTGTTTTGTATGTTTTATCGAAAGAACAGGATTTCCCTCTTCTCCCCTCGCCTGGGCAAGGGTTCTGATTCAAATCCTTTTGTGGTTGCTTGATCTTCATTTCTTTATTTTTTTTCATTTCCTTCTTCATTTCTTGAATACCTGTTTTGCTGGAAACACACAAAGCCTTATCTTGACCTTCCACCTTGTGTATGATTGTGGCCAGGGTCGACATAATGTTTGAATACTGTTGCAACAACCACCCCAACTTCTGAAAATCAGTTTCGGCAGTCTCCACCCGGCGTTCACTGCCAGCTGTTTTGTATTTACCTTCCCTCAACACCCAATAGTTTGATGAATGTTTGAAATTGATCTTATGCAGGTCTTCACTTCTATATTCTAATTTTCTGCACGAGCAGTAGCTCCCAAGGAGGATTGAGATAATATTCAGGTAAATAACTGTTAAACATGTAGCAATTCATTAGAAACTGTCAATGAAAATTGCCAATATAGATTTCTTCAGTGTTTAAGTTGGTCTGGCTATGTATTACATGTACAGGCCACACTAATGGAGCTACAAGACTGAAAATCTCAACATTTACTCCACATCATTTCCAGAAAAAGTATCCCTCTCCCAATAAGTTATTAGTGGTAGGAGGGTCAGTTTGCAAAGTAAGTTTATGCTGAATGAAACCCTTAGTTTGTGAAAATTTAAACTTTTTTTAGTGATCACTGCCCAACAAAAGGCAAGCTAACTTGTTCATTGAATATCCAATTTTTACTGTCCACAACTGTTCTTTGGATATTTTTGGCATTTTTTCAATCTTCATCATCATCAGCCTTTTAGCATCCGTCATTATACATAGACCTTTGCCAGGATTTGCCACATCTCTCTATCATTGGCATTATGGAGCCAATATTTGCTGAACTTGTTTAATTTGTCCCCACCATTTTATATTCTGCCGGGCATGTTTTCCCATGTGATCTTTGGGGATCCACGTTGTGAGTTGTGATGTCCAGTGGTTTTCTACCATTCTTGCAACACGACCAGCTGATTGCCATTTGAGTTTTCTCATGGATTTTTCGATGTTTTGGACTCCTGTTTTTCCCCTAATATATTGTCTTGTGATCTCTCAATGTGATGTTGAGCATGATTCTTTCATGTGCTCATTACATGGTTCTCAGTTTGTGAGTCAGTTAGGTTCCACGTTTTAGCTCCTTAGGTGAGTATCGGGAAGATATATTGGTTGTATACCCTCCTTTTTAGGACTAATGGGATTTTCTTGTTGGACCTGTTCTACTGAAGGCTTGATTTTTTTTTTGCTTTTGAGGATTTCATGGAGATTCGTTGTCCTACATAGATGTAGTGGTCTACTGTCTTCAGCTCTGCATTTTCAATTCTGATCGTTGTGTTTGTCTTCAACATGTTTGATGTACATGACCATCATTTTGCAGAAGTTCATGTAAAGGCCGATTCTTGCTTTTTTCATTCAATTAATCTAGCATTAGTTGGAGGTCAAGAAGGTTCTCTGCAAAAAGGTTGATATCATCTGCAAATCTGTGGCTGCTCTAGTATTTACTATCTTTTCAGATCCCTTTATTTTTCCAGTCTAGGTTTCCAAAGATCATCTTGTGGCAGGCTGTTAAGAGTTTGGGTGAACTGAATTCTCCTTGTATTACCTCCTTTAGTAGCTTGATAAAGAAGCTACTGTGATGATATATAATTTGCAATACTTACACATTTATAGAGTTCACATGTTCTTGAGTGATTGTGGAAATTCCTAAGGTCATTGATGCTATGTCAATAGCCTTCTTGAAGTCGATAAATGTTACAAATGGCATTTTATATTTCTGCTCCTTTCTCCTTTAGTTGATTTATCATATGGAGATGGTCACGGGTCAAGTAGCTTCTTCTAAAGCCAGTTTGTTGGGTTGATTTTCATCTAGCCTTTTGGTGACCGGTTTGGTGATAACTTTGTAGATGCAGTTGAGTAGCTTTATTGGTCTGTATTTGTAGAGGTCTTTTGGGTTTCCCTTTCTCATATAACATTATGATTGCAGTGTTCCAATCTTCTGAGACTTTCGTTGGAGGCATAAGTTGAATAGAATGGCTAGTTTCCTAGTGATGACTTTGCCAGCTTTTTTGAGTAGGTCGATGGTGATGAATCTTGTAAATCCTGACCTCATAAAAGAGCAAAGAATTTCATTCTATTGTTGATTCTTTTGACGTGTATTTTAATTTTGAGTTTTTAATATTCTATTTTTGATTTTAATTTTTTTTCCCTGAAAAAATTATACGGGGGTGCTACCCAAAAGTTTGGTGAATTTGACCATGGAGAAAACCTACTGGAATCACTAGTTTCTTCCTTATTTGAAGTACTTTAAGTGTGCTGCTCATATTTTCTAGACTTATAGATAGCACTTTGTAACAGAATCTTCGTCCATTTTTTTGTATTGATAATTGTAACAAATCATACTGTTATAGTCAGGAAATTTGGCAAACAATCCAGTATTAGCCATTTAACTGTTCATTGCAATTTGAAGATGCAACGAAAAGTATCAAAGATTGAAAAATTGGTCAGACATGACCTGTTCATAATAAATTAACAACAATGTGCTGATTGCTGTAAGTCACTGCATTCTTGTTGGTTCCAGGGTTCTTTTTTTTGGGTGGATTTATTACTTGGGATGAGAAATGGATCTTTTTCCACAATAAGTGCCACTGTCAGTGGTTCAGTTGTGATAATCAACCTATGTCTCAGCGAATAAGTAACCTTCGTCTGAAGATCTTGTTGAGTGTATGATTGGATATGCAAAGAATCATTAAATGATAACCGAACACAGTTGAAGAATACTACCAACAACTTCAATTGAAAACAGCTTTGGAAAGAAAATGTTTATCTTTAGAAAAAAGGGTCATTCTTTGTCACAATGATTCACATACAGCTCAAGTGACCGGAGTTTTGAGATCTTGGCTGTAAAAAAAATGGTTCATCCTTGCTCCTTGCACCTTGCTCTGACTGACAATCATTGGTTTAGGAGTTTGCAAAATCATTTTGAGACACCAAGACACATTTCAAGAGAAGAGGTTGGAAATCAATTAGTCTCTTATTTCAGGTGATAATCTAAAGAATTTAGCAAATCTGGTATTAAAACCTTGGAGATAGATGTAATAAGGTTATCAAAAGGGAAAAAAAAGTATATTAATGATTGAGTATATATTTGATCGCCACCATAATACATTGAAACATCACAGAGAACTTTTGTCACCACCTTTTTATATATATATATATATATATATATATATATATATATATATATATATTGTCTGTGTGTACAATGTTGACTAGTTTTTTGGGTGTTGCCATAATTTAAAAAAAATCTTCCTACTCTTTGACATCTGACATCAAAGGAAAATAAATATCAAAGCTTTAGAACAGAATTAAGTCTAATCTTTTTACTTACATATTCTAAGAAGTTGGGAGTTTTTTCCTGGTTGGAACTGTCAACCACAACTGCCAACATAGGTTTTTTGAGTTCAGTTAGTCTGGCTGGCTTGCATGTAGGCGTCTCCGATGTAGCTAGAGGGCTGAAAAATTAAACATTTATTCTCTATTGTGCCTAGAACAGAATGTTCTTCTTTTCTTTGAAAATTCCTCCCTAAACCAGTTTTTAGAGAGGGCTTTAATTTACAATGTAAGTGAATGCTAAATTAGTCCCTTAGTTAGTGTCCAGCAACATCCGTGCTTGTTTTTTGAAAATTTAGACTATTTTGATGATCGGGGCCAACAAACGGCAAGAGAAGTAACTTAATCATTGAACATCATTTTTAACAATTTGTTAGTTGATCACCCTCAACATTGCATGCTTCCAAAAGATGTTAGTCTCATAATGGTATCTTTTAAGTGACTAACCAGACCTGTTGCTTTAGTATAGTAAGAATATGGGAGGTTTTTGTTTTCATAACTTGTGTAAATAATCATATGGCATATTTCCAAGATTGAGTCTTTTTTCAAATTTAAGTTTTGAAAAAAAAAGCTCCTGTAATGTTTCAACATGAACACACAAAGAGTTTCTTTTTTATTTCTCAAAGTATGAAAGGTTGAAAAAAAAAGAGAAAGATTGAAGACATTACGGAGGTTTTAAGCCAAGAAATTTCATTTATATTATTTTAATATATTATTTCAACTTATCAGAAATTGTCAACCAAACTGCCAACATAGGTTTGTTTCGGGGTCCAACTGGCTGGCTATGTGTATATATATATATATATATATATATATATATATATATATGTATGAATGATGTGTGAGTGAAGCTAGAGGACTGAAAATTTAGATATGTCCTCCTTATGTCTAGTAGAAAAAACTTTTTTTTGTTTACCTACCTGAACAGATTTTTTGTAGGGATTCAATTTGCAATGTAAATTTGTGCTAAATTTTTCCCCAAGTTTGTTCCCAGGAGCATTCATACATGTTTTTTTATAATTCCAACTTTTTTTTGTGATCACTGCCCAATGAAAGGCGAGAGACACAACTTATACATTGAACACCCCTTTTTCCAATTTTTTAATTGATCATCCCAAACATGGCGTGCCAGTGAAAGACATTGGTTGCATGACTGTTTCTACTGATAGATTAACCAGACCTATGTTAGGAAGCTTTTGAAGCCTTATTATATTAGCAATTAATCTTGCATCACTTATTTCTTGAGTAAAGGTTCCTGGTCACATTTCGCCAATTTAGATGATTGATTGAGTCTTTAAAAGCATTCATAGTATATGTTAAGCTAGCACTGAAAGATGAGTATTTTGGGAAAGAGTTTTTCATCTCTTTTGTCAATTAACAAGCATCATGACCCTACCAGTCAAAATGGAATCCCTCATTCTTTTGCCACTTTATAAATAAATACCTTGGTGTAATGGAGTGACTTGCATGTTTCAATGACCCACAGAGCTATACTGGTGGGAATTCAATTCTTATTTGGTCCAACGAACTCTACCAAACCTTTATAGAAAAGTATATTCCTAATTTTTGTACGGAGGAAAAATTATATTCCTAATTTTTTTGTCAAAGAGAACTATTAATCCCCACTCTCTCTAAGCATATGAACAGCCTTTGTTCATAACTGATTTCGGCATTAAATAACCAATTACGGGTTTATATGCCGTTTCACCAACCAACCAGCCAACTTATTCTTTTGTTGCCAGTTTTCAGTTTTTTTTTTCAATTCAATTCTTTCTCCCTTTAACACTTTGAAAAGAAATTGATTCAGTTTCCGAAGCAAAGAAAAAAACTGTTCAATTCTTCCAAATTAATACATTTTCCCCTTTTGCTTTGATTTCAGAGTGGACGTCTTTATGCCACCAAATTCCTGCGTGTTCTGCTCCGTACCAGGATACCAATGTTTCGGTCGTGGGGTATGGAAGTTCTGGTCACTCAGCTGTATGACCAAAGCCGGGCAGTGGCTATGGCAGCCCTCAATGTGGTCGATGAAGCGTGTGAAATACAGGTAAGTTTAAATTCTTTTGTTTTCTTCCCAAGTTTATGGGATAGGGATACTGACGAGAATACATCCTTATATTTGTTTTTTTTTTTTCCCCTGAAAAGTGCTTTCTTTGGTCTCTATGGTCATTTTGAACCATCATCATCATCAGTCTTTTAGACATAGTTGGACATAGACCTTCCCCAGGATTCGCCACAATTCTCTATCGTGGGCATCGCGGAGCCAGTATTTTCTGAATTTGTCAAGTTCATCTCTCCATCTTATGGTCTGTCGGCCTCGGTTTCTTATGTGATCTCTGGGGATCCATGTTGTGAAACGTGATGTCCCTCTGTTGTCTTTCATTCTTGCAACATGGCCTGCCCATTGCCATTTGAGATTTTTAATAGTTTCTATGATGTCATGAATACCTGTTTTCTTCTTTATATACTGTGCTGTCTCGTGATCTCTCCATGTAAGGTTGAGCATGATTCTCTCATGCGCACATTGCATACTTCTGAGTTTGCAGGCCTGTCTCTTGGTTAAGTTCCATGTTTTAGCTCCATAAGTGACTATCAGGAGAATGCTTGAACCAACAATGCCCAAATGTTGTGCATATTTTTTTTCCTCTTGGATCTTTTTATCTTAAATCATCTCATTTCAAAGAATTTTTGTTTTTTTAGACAAAAGATTTTCTCTTCTTTTTTCTTTTCAAGATAATTTTGAAGATAATTAGTTCTGGCACACATGCAGGCTTTATTAGGTGATTCATTTATGCCAGATATGGATATTGAATTTAATCTTTGCATTGCTTTTGATGTTTCCACGAAAGAAGGCTGTAGAATGTATTGGCCGAAACATTTTGCTAACAACTAAAGCAAAGAATGAGTTTTATAGTCGGAACAACTCTTAAAATACTTTCAGGTTTTGAACCTTCAACTTACTTGATTTTTGTTAGTTTTCCTTTTTTCCCCCCCGTTTTGGAAGTGTGAAAGCTAGAGAGGAAAAAAATATAGGTGAGAGGGGGAAAAAGTAATACTTGCCCCCACAGTCAATAATTGAACAACCATAGCATCAAACGGTGAAGCCCTGAAAAAAAAATGATGGCTATGGTTGTTCGATATATACATATATAGAGAAAGAGAAGAGATAAGGACGAAAAATGGATAAAGAGAGGCGGGCTTGCTGGTTGGATATCGAAGATTTAGGTAGGGATAGAAAGGAGTAAAAAAAATTATTCATGGAGAGATAGAGCAAAAGAAGGACAAGAGAGAGGATTCAGAATCTATGCATTCTTTATTCCTTTTCCTTGCATATGAAATTAATCCAGGTTTGTATAATATTTAGATAAAAACATAGAGAAGCAATGAAGTGGAAAGGATAAGGGAGAGGATGAGAAGATACATACAAAGGGTGAGAGAAGCACGGAGGCATGAGATCACGGATAATCTTAGTGGTCAACACCCGTGGATTTTTAAGGGATCAAGCCGTTACTGTAAAATTGCCCGAACGTGAGAGATATGTTAACTTTTTTTAATGGACAGATAGAGCAAAAGAAAGATAAGAGAGGATACAGAAATAAGTATTCATGTATTCCTTAATTTTTTTTTTCTGTATGAACCTAATCCATTATTTGTATAACATTTACCTAAAATGATGAATGGGCAACAAGTATTGGAAGGGATAAGGGAGAGAAAAGCAGAGAAATAAAATATGGATAATCTTGGTTGTCAACACCCGTGAGATTTCCATAAATTTGACAAATATTTTATTTATTAACGAACATAGATATTCGAATCTACATTCATTTTCTGTTCTTGATTTAAAAATAAACCTACCTTTACTAAAATTTCTCTAATAAGCTGCTAATACTTGATGATAATGGAATAATACCATGTGCTTCTATTCATAGAATATATAATGACAAGCCCTGCTTTGTCAGCACGCAGGATGGAATCTTGGGTCTTTTTTTTCCTTGTAGTTCAGTGCTGTATCACTTCGTTAAATACTGAAGTTCTTTTCTAACGGAATAACGGTGAATGCAGTCACCATATTGAGAAAAAACATTGTCAAGGCAGAAACAGATCTCTGAAGAATGTTATTTCTAATAACAACGTTATTGATATTAGCAACAACAATGACGGGACTGGTTTCATGTAGCTGAAACTGGGTAAGCCCAAGCCAACCACGCTATTTTCTTGATCATCCTTAAACCAACCGAACTGTGTGTGTGTCTAACAGGGCATGAAACAACAGCTGGACATTGAGTTTGTAAACATACAGCATACGCTTATCTAATCTTGCAAATATTTATTTATTTATTTACTTACTTGTGAGATGGTCCGATCTGGGGTTGGGTACAACTCAATGCCGAGACCAGCTCGATCCGAGGCCAATATTTATTTCTATGCGAAATAATAGTGAATCTCTTTCTTTTATTATCTTTATATGAGTACATCGTACAAATGTTTATCGATTTTTCATTAAATTCTCATCTATTTTATAATTTCATCCTGTCGGACCAAATATGTCCCTTCCTTAAGTACGTAACTGTCACGTTGAAAGAGGCAAATAGACCGAGAATAAACAGGATGAGATTTTGGGTTGAAAGCAGTTATCTGGCCTTAGCATTAACAGCGACTGTTAAGCTCAATGGTAAGAGCATTGCTATATTGGAGCGGCTACCCTATCGGTGGCAGGTTCAATTCTTGCAGCAGCCCCATTTTTCTTGTTTATTCTATTTATGTTGTCTAAATCGAATGATATATCAACCATGTTATGATGGGAGATTGTTTCAAGATAAGTTTCTGTATAACGCAATTTATAATTCATATACATATATATAATCAGTCCTTATTGATTTATGCATCTTATTCCATTTAAGGTGCATAAGAATTTGGTATATATCAACATACTGAAAAGCAAACTGCTGCTATGCTTAAGTTATGAAGTCTACAACCAATGCATAATACCAGATGTAAGGTATAGGTGCAAAACCTATAAAACTTACAAAACCATTCAAAAACAAATCAAGAATAGCACAGAGGCCTGTAGAAACTGCGACTGATAAAGATGAACATAGATCCAGGAGAGGACAACAGATGGAGCAAAGGGTCAAGTGATGGGTGCCCGTGGGACAGTAAATGCATTAGGAAAGGGCCAGACACAAGATAGGAAAGTTCGCTGGTAAGACATGACAATTGTGCTTGTCATGGAAGGAGATCGGGGAAGGCCCTAGTTCAGCAGTGGACTCATAA
The DNA here is from genome assembly GCA_963457665.1 of Thysanoteuthis rhombus. Classification (NCBI taxonomy): domain Eukaryota; kingdom Metazoa; phylum Mollusca; class Cephalopoda; order Oegopsida; family Thysanoteuthidae; genus Thysanoteuthis; species Thysanoteuthis major. The sequence goes on along the minus strand of OY735235.1, from coordinate 37,655,432 downwards.
CGGCTGATGATGATTGATTTATCCTGGCATCAGGCTAGCACACACCAATGATGTCATCATAATGGAAGTGATGTGTGATAACACCATTAATAAGTTTTTGTCCCTGCATAGTGTGTCCTGATTATTCGTTTATAGTTTATAGTGCTCTGTTTGCTCCCAAGTTTTCGTCGTGTTTACAAGATATACAAAATGCTCTTGCACTGTTGTACTTGATACAATCATTTATATTCATTTATTGAAATAAAATCCAAATTCTCTTGTGAACTTTGAAACTTTTATTTTGAGATAATAGATAATCATTTTTATTTGTAGCAGATATTTTCATTTAATTTTTAGTATGATACGATTTAGATATAATGGACAGTTTTTATTCAAATCTCTTTTGAAACCATCAGTCACAATTGTCGCCCAAACTGTTAAAATAGCTTTTTTCAGTTGGTCTGGGTGGCTGGGTATGTATCACGCGTACTTACTTGAACCAATAGGGCTTGAGGGCTGAAAATTTCAACATTTACTCCTTATTATGTCTAAAAAAAACGTCATGTTTTTTTTGTTGTTATTTTTTTGAAAATTCCCCCGTAACAGGTTTTTATTTGAAGATTCATGCTAAATTGATCACTATTTTGTGTCCAGCAGCATTCGTTTGTCATTTGAAAATTCAGACTTTTTTTTTTGAGATCACTACGTAGCAAAATGTGAGAGAAGTAACAAATTCATTGATCACCCCTTTTTCCAAAATTTTTAAATGATCATCCCCAACACAGCATTCTGCCAAAAGATGGGTATGTTTCAGTTTCTTTTTAGTGACTAACTAGACCTGTTGGAATAAAATTCAAATTTTGTAGGCCATTTTGACACTTCTATTTTGAGATAATTGATAACATCTACAAATAAAAAATGATTTTCATGAAATTTTTAGTTTAGTGTAATGTAGAGGTAATAGACTGAGTTTTTGTTTAAACCTTTTTTTTTTCTCATTCAACAACAATTTGGCTCGGCTGGCAGTATCCAAGAAAACAAACCGAACCAAAGCTGTCAAAAATGAAGAGTAGATAAGAAGTGTGTATGGGAAAGATCCTCCATTTCCTGAAAACAATCATTGTGATTAAATGTCTGGGAAAAGAAAAAAAGAATTTGCCTCCTTTGCGCAAATGTTATTTTTGAAATCTTCTGTGGTATATAAGCGTCTATTCAAATTGCTATTTTCTTGTGATTATTATAGGCTTGAAACATTTTATTTTGAACTCTCGACTAAGAAAACACGCAGTTTCCTCAAGTGAACAGATTTCTATTTTGGAACAGCTTTTTTTCTCCCCCTTTTTTTTCCCGAAGACAATTTACGAGTAAGGTTACTTGGCATCGCCCTGATTAAAATCATTTTTAATCTGTTTGCTAAACGTATCTTTCTGATTGAAATTCTGTGAGAATGATAAAAAGAAAGAACAGCTCTGGTTAGTCACTCAATAGAAAATGTCATGTGACTAACATTTTGGCAGCATACCATGTTGGGGTTGATCAATGGAAGAATTAGGAAAAGGGGTGATCAATGAATGAGTTACGTCTCTTATATTTTGTTGGGCTGTAGAGGCATATTTTTTTTTTTTAAATTTTTTTTAAAACACAAAAGTTTTGTTCCAATAAATATTTATTCTGGTTTCAAAACTCTATCCTGTTGATGGAAAAGCCCTTTTATTGAAGGGTACCTGGTTGAAATTGAGGAAACTTGGGTATCATAAGGAGACAAATATGGTCGGGAACTCTTTTAGAATCATTGTCTTATAATGAACAATGATAGTATTTCTCTGTGATTTTCATACATTTTCTGCTTTTATTATTAAAATCCATCTTGATCTTTTTAGCTTTTGGTATTTATTTCCAGAAAGATTCAGTTTTTTGAAATATCAGATTAAGCATATTTTTTTTACTTAATATATTGTGTGTGTGTGTATGTGCATTTTCATACATAAAATGCAATCTCTCTCCATATATATATATATATATATATATATATATATATATATATATATAATAATTGTGTCATCCACAAACAGCTGTTTCGTTGTATTACAACTCTTCAGTGTGGCTATAGACTTGATTATCTCTTCCAATGATGATAGGTAGTGTCAAAACTTCGCTTCAGACCCAGAGGCAGATACTTTACCTCTGTCTTATGCAGAACTGGACGGTCAGTGGGACCAAATATAGTGATATATTTAGTTGCATGAAATTCCCTTTCCACCAGAGTGCTCCATTCCAGAGTTATATATATGGTGCCTCGATAGTCACCGTACACTTTTTATGTGTAACACTTCGCAATGAGTGCACAGATACTAAACTTTGATCTGAGGCACAATTCCTGATTCTTATTGAATAATCCTGTCATTTTTTATGGATACTATGCTAATAAAATACAAAAACTCTTGTAATAAACTAAACAAGTCTGGTTAGTCACTTAATAGAGACTGTAGAGTGGCCAACGTCTTTTGGTAGCATGTCATGTTGGAGTGATCAATGAATCACTTACTTCGCTCACCTTTGAAAGTTGAATGCTTCCAGACACAAACTAAAGGGATAATCTAGCATTTACTTACATAGTAAATTGAACTCTCCAATAAAAATCTATTTGGGAATTGATTTGAAAAAATATCATGAAGTAAGAATTGGAATTTCAGTCCTCCATTATTGCGGCCTGTACTCACACTACCTTCATAGATAGATAACCAGCCAGCCAGCCAAACCCACTTAAAAACTGATGGAACCTATGTTGACAGTTTTGGTTGCCGGTTTCTAAGGATCTCAGGTTGCGGAATTGTTAAATAAGAGTTAAACGAAGGAGTGGAATTCTTCTTTTCTTTTTTTTTTTTTTCTTGTCTAAATGACCGGTCAGATATATTTCTTATCTTTTTGTTCACCAACAAAAGAAAGCAGTGTCAATCAATGAATTTTTTTTTGTTTTTTTTTTTTGTTCGAGATACCATCAACTCCGACTTGACTACCACCCAACCAATTATCCTCCTCCTCTCTCTCTCCCTCCCTCTTATTCTGTCTCTCTCCCTTTTCTTTTTCTCTCTCTCACCTTTTTGGTATCAGTCTTGCTCCCTCAGCATTTTTTTTTTTACTTTTCCGCGTGTTCCCCTCCACGCTCTTGAAAGAAGGTATGGTGAATGCATTAGAAGTCAGTCTATATCTCCCCACCCCCCCAATTTCCTTCAAGGTGTCATCCTACGTTGGGTGTAAATGTTATCTTAGCTCAGTTTCCAATGGTAGCCTTTGCATGGTTTGTTTAAACACAAAGCACGAACAGTGTTTGAACGATAAAAAGAAATAAACAGTTCCCACCCTGACGATCATTCGCTCCAACTCCTCAACCCGCCCCCCTCACGTACTCACTGTATGCTGTCGCACATCTACCCACCACCCCCAAATATGGTGTACTCGTCTGTGTGTATAAAACTGTCTATGTATGCTGTGATTGTGTACGGATCATTTTATCATCAAGTCCCTTTGATGCACTTCTGATTAAAATCACAAGAGCAGATTTCCTTGACTGATTATTTATTTATTTGTAAATTGAGACTCAATAAATAAATTATTAAAGAAAAGTTAGTGTTATGTGAGAAACCGTCAACAAAAACTGTCAACAAGAAAGGTTTTTTTTTTTTTTTTTTTTTTTTTTTTCTCAGTTTTTAAGCTGGTCTGGTTTTGTATATATCATATGAACAGGCCACATTTATTCCTTATGTCAAAAAAAAAGTTGTGGTTTTTTGGTTTTTTTTAAATTTTCCTTCCAGGTAGGTTTGTATTGGGAAGTTCCATTTATTATATATGTTTGTTAAATTAATCTCTAGATTTTGACTGTCTTTTTTTTTTTTTTTCTCGACATTCAGACATTTTTAGTGATCACTGCAAAATAAAAGGCAGATGTAACTTATTCATTGATCACACTTGTTTCCAATCTTTTAATTGATCATTCCCAACATGGATCGCTGCCAAGAGACAGTGGTCATGTGACCATTTTCTATTGAGTGACTAACCAAACTTATTTTTATCTGTTTTGTTGGCCTATAAGAAGCAAGATTTTGGGAGTATGATTGTTCACTGCAACTGATTCAACTCTTATAGCTGTACATTTCGAGCTTTGGTAGTCAGTCCTCTGGTCATAATACCAGTGCATTAGATGCTGTATAATATTTGTATATTTTTAAAAATATGTTTTTGAAAAAAAATTGTGCATCTTATTTATTGGCAAGTACGTCGTGTGTGTGTCTGTGTGTGTGTGTATATATATATATATGTTTATTTCAAAAGAGTATAACAAGGGAACGATCCTTCATTTAAAAATACATTGTTGAAAATAACAGACAAACTTTATATTTGATTTTGTTATTTTTTTTGTAAATAGTATACAAACCTTTTGACAATGTCATCAAAGTTTAAAAAAAACAAAAAACATCTGAAGTTGGTGGTTCAAGATAATTGAAACTAGTAATGCAAAGGCCCAAATAACTGCTTTAACTCTAAATTCTCATTTGTCCATTCACTGTCTATATCTTCTCTATTTATTTCTCAATAGACACAGACAATCCTATTATTTAGAAATTAATGTATAATCCAACAGAAATAATTATGTGTTATATCACTTGGAAGCTATGTTTGAAATTATGTCCTTTTATTTATATATATATATATATATATATAAATGTGTGTGTGTATGTGTAATTTTTGAAAGTTTTTCAGTGTGTTTTGCAGTTTTTGTTGTAACTGATCAGTTTAAAGGAATTGATGTGATCAAGGGGCAATTGTTTTTTTCCTGTTTTTCTCTTTTTCTTTAAATACCACTTGGGTTTTTGTTTTATGGAGTGTTTTTTCTTGTTTATCCCCTTTTCCTGTGTATAGCGGTTCGTGGTCAGGGAAGGGGTTGTGGCCCCCAGCCAAGCTAGTTGGGGAGGGGTGATTGAAGAGAATTCTACATAATGTATAAATTTGATGATATATATGTTTATCATCAAATTTATACCCTCTTAGCTAGCCTATAAGAAATATTATCTGCAAAAGTATCGGGGGGGGGGCGAATCCTTTCAATTCTTCCTAGCCCCATAGCTGTCCATTTCAAGCTTCAGGAGTAACCCCCCCCCCTCAGTCCCCACACCCTCATTGGATGCCGAGTATCATTCTTATAGTTAAAAAAAAATCATTATTTGAATACGTATTTTATATGATGGCAAATATAGTAATTATTTACATGCTAAGTCATTTTTCTACCATTTCACATATGCACTTTCATTTCCTTACATGATTATATAGGAACTCTTTCATTAAGTGGGCAGAGGCCTTGATTTGCCCCAAATTTTCCTGGTTTTTGCCCTGATTTCGGTGGGTGGCTGAGTGGGTGCAGTTGCCCCTTTTACCCTCCTGGCTCACACATGCATGATTCCATACACACACTCACACAGTTATATACAATCTCTCAGTCTTTTTTTCATTCACCTCAAATGTATACGTCCCACTTTAAAGAGAAAAATGGAGCCCTCCCCTACACTCACGCACATCACCATTTTATAGATTCTTTAGTGTTGAATTATTTCTGAATTTGGTTTGTGTCCAAAATCTCATCCCTTCTCCCCTACACTTAATCCTTTGATGTATTAGACTGTATCTTTTTCTCATGACTTCCTACTTGAATTGTCTATGTATTTTCACTGCCGCAAGAATGTCACAAAAAAACCTTCATGTCAAAAGGGACCAGATGTTGAAGAGGTAAAACACCTACACTTGACTATTTGTACGTCAGCCTGAACATAAATGTATATTTATTTACATACTGTGGGATGTTCAGTGGCCAGTACCAAATAATACATCCTATTGGATAATCATTAAAAAAAATCATTTCATCTCTTTATGTATAGTATTTATTGAATATAATGAGGGAACTAGAAACTGATAAGCCCTCAGAGAGCACATACCTCTGCCAATGCAATACACTAACTAAAAACTGAATGAAAATCAGTTCATATATAGCTATGATGCTGTGGAAACGACTGTAAGTTTCAATAATCCATATTTCAAACTATTTGTTGTAATATATGGAAAAAAAAAGTCTTTCAATCTGAAAAAATTCCCGGAATTTGCTCAAATTTAATGATTCTTTCTCAGCCAATGGCCAACCCATTTGCAGAATGTCATTGTAATTCATTGAGAACTTCTGAAGATATTGTGTGAACAAACCCAGACAAATAAGAGTGAATACTTTTACCTCTACTAATTTTATTGACAGAAGTAATGAACAAGCAAGTTGAGTAGGTTACTATAAGGGACAAATATAATTTTTTCAACTTTTTTAATTCATTGAAAGAATTTTATAGAATTCTCAGAAAAACATAACCAAAACTTCTAACATTAGTTTCCTCAGTTTTTAAGCTGGTCCGGCTGGCAGGATGGCTACATGTGTATCATGCATACAGGCTATACTAATGGACCTAGAGTGTCTTAAACTTTTTCATTTTACCCCAACACCCACCCACCCCCATTAGATTTTTAGGTTTGATTTACAATGTAAGTTTAGATTTCATTTTTTTAGTGATCACTGCCCAACAAAATTCAAGCGAAGTAACTTATTCATTGATCACTTCTTTTTCTAATTTTTGATTGATCGCTTCCCATCAAGGTATGCTACCAAAGATATTGGTCTAGGAGCAGTTTTCTATTGAGAGACTAACCAGACTTGTTAGTGTTAAGTTTTTCTTTGAACTTACCACATAACTGTTGTGACTATAATTAGTTCGGCAATGGCAAATTTTACAAAATTCTTCATTTTTCAAGGTTGTGTAATCTTCGTTTAAGTGGTTAGAAATGATAAAAGATACAACTTGGAACTCTGATGTGGTTTATCGTCCTCACCCCATTCACTTACTTGGTATCCGATGCACTGGTATTAAGACCAGGGGGGGGTGGAGGTCTACTGAAGCATGGAATAGACAGCAATGGGGTTTGGATGAGTTACAGTGAATGGTAGTTCTACGAACATCCTTGTAAATCCTGCTTCTTATAGGCTGGTAACCTGGATATTATTTACGTATCAAATTGAAAGGCACATTTGGAAGAAACAATGAACCAAAAAATACAAATATAACACTGGTTCAATTGGTAATGTGACTAAAGAGTCATCAATTGAAGCTCAAAATGTACAGCTCTTGGGTTCGAAAGAGCTGCAGTGAGTGTTTGTCCCCCAGGTGCTCTTATAAACCATGCTTCTTGGTTGACAAAGTTTGAATATAGAATAGAGAGAGGCAGAACTATAGATGAGTGCACCCAGATAACTTTTGCCATGACCAGGATTCACTCCTGGATTTCCAGATAAACCAAGAAACCAAAACAATAAAAGTCAATTGCATTTTTACTTCCTGCCCTTAAGACAAAGACTAACACTAATATGACAGTTTGCAAAAACTTTAGATGATGCTTGTGAAAAATGTCGAAAGGCATAAAGTCTTAATGATGAAGATTTTTGAGGTATAACATATGTCTTTCTTGATTGTCAAATTACTACTACCATAATATTACACTAATCAGAATACTATTTGTCATTTTGAAAGATGCTTATAGATATGATTTATCAAACAAATCCAGGAATTGCTTTTTACAGTAGAATATATTTTTTTCTTTATTTATAAAAAGAGTAAGCCTTGTTGTTCCCAGGGTATTGAATTTATCTGTGTAAGTCTTTCTAAAGTAAGGCATTAATTTTTTTTTGGTATATAAAGGCTTTTCAGTTTTGCTCCTGAAAGACAGTCAATAAAGACAATTCCTGAATTTGATCTGTCCGTCGGTTTGCAATCCTATCATCTTTAGCAAGTGGGTTTTCATGGTGTGGGATTGCTACCTCACTTTTTTTTTTCCCCCTCTATTTTTACCCATGGCTTGAGTGGGGAGTGAATTTCACTCTTGGTTTTGAATTCAGAGTTGTCTTTCCTCTAGACTTGTTGCCAACCAAGACTGAAAGCCCTGTTTGCCCTGTTATTTTATCCATAGGTGGGTTGGGGGGGGGGAGAAGAGAAAAGATGGATTCATGTCTTTACCGAAGACCTGAAATGAATGCAAACAGCCTCACTAATTTCAGCCAAGTTTTGCCAATTCCATTTTCTGTGCAGATAACCAATCAGCCACTCCATCTTCCAAGTTATGGGGTCTGTCCATCAAGAAACCGAACTTTCAAAACAGTACACGAATGAGACGTTTTAGAGTCCCCATGACTTGAACATTATGTAGCAAAATCTACATTCAGTACATTTTAAACTATACGTGCCAGAGTGAACGTGTGTCTAGTGCACTTGCTTCATTTTTCAACTTAGAAAAAAAAAAGTCGTCTTGAAGAGCAATGTGTTTGTGTGAGATTCTGTTCCAAATGAGGAAATGCTTTTCTGGAGACACTTCTATTCGCCATAGGAGAATATTCAGTTGCGTGTGTTCTTGAAAGAGACTTTCCAAATGTGTCATTGCATCCGAAATTGTGTTTCTATTTGTTTAGATTTCCACCCGGTCTTGTTAGCATGATATTCTGTAGATGGAATTTAAATTGATTTTCAAAATTGCATTTAAAACTAGCATTTGATAAACAAGTTGATGATGTTCATCTTGATAGTAAGGATCTCGAAATATGCTTTGACTCCAACGTGGCACTTGGGGAACCTTTCTGCTTCACGTAACATCTTCTGAACGAGTGTTAAGCTACTTTTTGGCACGAATGCTTTCAGCTTATAAATCCATCCATCAGTTAAACGCAGACTCTGCTTCAAATTTCTTTCAAATTAAGTAATTGCTTTTTTGTGTTGGTAATTTTTATCTTGCACTGTGCTGATTTTTTAATATATCATTCAAGTCTTGAGACTCATTCAAGTAGAATATATTACTACTAGCATAGAACCCGTCAAAAATGATTGGTAACATTCCAATTTACCAGAACCCCTGAGAGAACAGGATATGACATTGTTTACTGTGAGGGTACCACACACGTGAATGTGTGGGTCGGAACAACTAAAAAATTCTCAACTAACGTCACTACGACATGAGAGTGCTTGTCTTGTGGTTTCAGATTTGGATTCAAGTAGAGTATAACACTGCTTGCATATAGCCTGTAAAAATCATTGCATAATGGTACCAAACCAACAAATATACAGAATTTAGATCTTTAGGTAATTTCAAACCAAAAGTTACCGTGCAAAAGCAGGAACAATGTCATTTGTAGTGTTTGTGTTAAAATTTTTCTGTTTCATGTGTCATTAGATTTGCAGCAATAAAACGACAAAATATATTACTGATTTTTAGCTATAAAAAGTGGAGGTTACCTTACATTTGAGCAAATACGTAGACATGTATTAAACTGATGAAATTAAATATTGAATTAATAAATATTTTGTAACCAAAACCCGTTGTATGCTTTTTCAATCCATCCGTGATTTGTTTGTCAAAGTGATCTACGATTTCCTGTGACATATTTTTGTTTGTTTTTTGTTTTTTTCTTTCTAAATTAGGGCATCTGTCTAGCGGTTTTTACTGCTTTGATATCTGCTTCCACCTACCCAATTTGACTGACTGACAATACTTCAGGCTTGAAATCCTGATGTATTAAATCTCTTTAGCAGTGGCTCATGTGTATGTCATCAGTCTACTAAGGTCTACATTGCGGTTGGGTTTTTTAATTTTATATATCAGTTTGGAATAGCATGGCAGACAGACATCTGTACAAAAAAGTTACGATGGTATCCCTGTAGACTCCTTGTGGAGCCTAGGGCTACGACTACACTGTACCAACAGACTCAGTACTAGGCTTTTTTTTGTCCTGCAGCCTTTTCTTCCCTCTCGGCTGATCTTCTGGTTCACTCTGACTTCCAAATTTTACTTTTCCTTCTTTTACCCAGGGTTCTGATATTCCTGGTCCATGTACTGGTTTTTGTTTTTGTCATTAAAAGTTTGTTTAGCAAACTGGCTTTCCGTAGGCTTTCACTATCATCTATCGCGAGCATTTCTGAAGGAGAATCTTGCTGGACTGATTGCTAGGCAATCACTGGAGTTATGCCGCTGCAGTTTCAGTAGTGAAGTAAGTTTAATGTGATCGAGTTCCTAGACTCATGCCCAACTCTCCTCCTCTACACTGGCTTTGGACCAGCAAGATAATCCATAATATCATTTATTAAGGATTTTAGTAAACATACACCTTCATGCAAAATTGAATGCAATGGTTCAGAATATATATATATATATATATATATATATATATATATATATATATATATATATATATATATAATGGAATAAGGATTCATCACACAAACGCGTTTATGTTTCTGCCCTGTTAGGGCTTCTTCAGGCAAATGATTTGGTTTATTTTAGATGCTTATTTGGGAAATGTTGGGGGATGTGTGTCTATTATTCTGGTGTCGGGTAGGTCTTTCTTTTATTTTATTCAGATATGCTTTAGTTTTTAGTGGTTGGCTATTGCTTGCTGTATTTTTGTTTTATTTAATGGGGATGTATGTCTGTTGGTGGTTATAAGTTACAAACCAGGGGGGTATGGTATGAGTGTTTTTGTTATTGGTAAGTTGTTGTTCTATCAGCTCTTTTGTGGTCTGTTTCCTCTCTGATTGTATTTTATTCTCACTTGAATCTATTTACTTGATTCAGGCTTCCATTTTATATGACCTTAGTGAATTATTTGATTATATTGGGTTTGGTCTCTTTCCTCATGTCTAAGATTATTATGTTGATTGGATTGTTCTTTAAGGTGGTTATGTAAATAAATTCTATATTGGTCATTTTTAGTATATCTAAGTGAGGTTTTGTGTGTGTGAGTAGTAGTAGTATTAATTATAATAATATCATCATCAACAACAACAACAATCATCAAAAATATATATATATATAAAAAAACTGCTTAGCATCCATTACAAATGTTAATTGAAATAGAAAATAATACAGCTAAATTTTATTTTGAGCCTAGTCTAAACTTGCTTCACTTCACACCAATGTCCTTGGGAAAGGCACAAATCCATCTCTCTTCCTAGCTACAGGCAAAATAGTGTAGGATGGAGTGATGCCACTTCAGACGCTTGTCGCCTTCAAGTCTATTCCACTTATTGCAAATGGACTCAGTAAGTGGTAATGTAGAGCCCAAGGAGGGATGACTGAAGCCATAGACAGCGTAAGGGTACTACTCACAACTTTTTACTTATTATTGGAAATATAGCAAGTGTCACGACTAGTAATTGCTACTCTAAATAGTTTTATAAATAGCGGTCCTTAAGTAGAATCTCGATGGTTGAGGCGGTCAGGGGGAGGAAAATTAGTTTTCTGCGTATCGGTTTTTATTCATTTTTCTATCCTTGTAATTGCGTCATCATCATCCTCACGTTTGCTTGAAATCGCGGGAATATAATTTTATATCGTCTTTTATTAGTTGTCTGGTTGTATTTTCTGATTTCTTCCCCCCCCCCTCTACAGCCATGATGTTTAAGTTGAAGTCTTCGGGGGGGAAGGAAAGAACGGTGAAACATATTCGCTTCTATCTGACACTCCTCTGCCCCCCCCCCCTCTCGAGGAGTACACAGTAATCAAATCAAAATACAGCGGCAGATTTCTAATTGCGTTGTGATTAGTTTCTCTGGTTCGACTCTTGAACTTGGTTTTAAGTGCAGAATGATTGGGGAATGGAAAGTGAATTTATAACAACAACAACAATGTTGATGATAATAGCAGGTCTGGTTAGTCACTCATTAGAAACTGTCATGTGACCAATGTCTTTTTGCAGTGTGTTGGGGGTGATCAAGTAAAAAAAAAAAATTGGGAAAAAAAAGGGATGATCCATGCATCGGTTTCTTCCCTGGCTTTTTGTTGGGCAGTGATCACTGAATAAGTCTGAATTCTCCCCCCAAAATAAAAGCAAGCATGAATGCTCCTGGACACAAACTGAGGGATTAATATAGCATAAACTTATTTTACAAATGGAACCTCCCCACTGAAAACTACTCTGGGCGGGGGGGGGTGCAAAAACAAAACAAAAAACAATAGATAAATGTTTAATTATTCAGCCCTCTAGCTCCATTGTTTGGGCATGTACACATGTTAGATACATAGTCAGCCAGCCAGACTGACCAACTTGAAAAATTAGAAACCTGTGTTGATGTTGACAGTTTCTAACAACAGCAATAATAATAATAATGATACTTACAATAATGGTGATGACAATTAATAATAATAATTCTAATAAAGACAATAATAAATAAATGGGAGAAAGATCATGAAAGCTGAAATCAAGACTGAAAATATTTTTAAATGGAATTGTGATTTTCAGGAAAATTATCTTGTAGCAGGGTTACTTGATACTGCCTGGATTAGTTTTCAACCCTTTGAAGACTCCTGGGACATATTTAGAATTCTCCTGGGACATTTTGATTTTGGAACCTCAATTGGTCAGTCTTGGAAGGATTGAATTTTTTTCGATAATGAAATCCTTGTACAGCAAATATTCAATCTTCAACATAATCCACTTCCTTGTCAATGCACTTGACCCAATGTTTTTTCATTGATCACTTATATCAAACATTACATGGTAAAAATTTCAGTTGATATACGCTGGGCTATAGAATTATTCATCCTTGTATAAAGTATTTTTAGATTAGTTAATTAGAAGCCTTCAACAAAAACTGTCAACATCGGTCTCTTCAGTTTTTAAGTTGGTCTGACTGGCAATTTATATTTTTCAAGTTCGTCAGGCCATACCAAAGAAGTTAGAGGATTAAAAATTTCAACATCTACTTATGTCTATAAAAAACTTTAATTTTCAACAAAAGGAAAAAAAAGTTCAGGCTGAATTGGCCCCCTGGATTGTATCTGGTAGTGTCATCCTTGTTTTTTTAAAATTCAGACTTTTTAAGTGATAACTGTCCAGCAAAAGGGGAGAGAGATCTTTCTGATTACCTCCTTTTTCCAATTTTTTTTATTGATCACAAAAGACATTGTTCACATGATGGTCTCTAAAGAGGGACTAACCAGACCTGTTTGTAACTTGATTGATTTTATTCTTTTTAAAATTTTGTCACTTATATTTCTTCTTGGTAATGGAAGCGAAGGACATTGGCCTACCCAGCATCTCTATATATGAACTGATTTTCATTCATTTTTTAGTTAGTGTAGTGCATTGACTTAGGTATGCACTCTGAGTGCTTTTCTTGTTTTCCTTCTGGTTAAGTAGTGATCATGTAGGTTGTATAAGAAAGTTTGGCTGAGTTTTTTTGGTTCTTCTCTGGTCAAACCCCATTCCAACCTGGAGTAGTTTTTTTTTTTTTTTTACTGTAACAAGAACAACAAGAACAGCAAGATCAACAAGAACAACCCTCACCAAATTTAAGTAGGTAAAACGATAATACTCTCCTGCTGTTATTTGGATTTTCGAGCAAATGAGTGGTAGTTCTGTCTCTTACCAACTGAGCTGAATTGACAAGTATCGGATATCTTCAAAAAATTTTGCTAGAAATACACAAGGACTTATTTCATTCTAATGAATAAACACATCTAAAAAAATTAACATTTTCCTACCCTAATTTGGAATCACAACAAAATGAGTTGTAGCTGGCTCTCTTACAGACTGAACCAAACTGACAAGTCTCATACATCTATGAAATTTATGTTACTGATATAAAAGGACTTATTCATTTTAATGAAGAAATACATTTACACTGAAAAATTTTTTTTTTTTTTTCAAATTTTTCTTATATATACAATACAAAATATGCGGTCATCATCTTCAATTGGATTAGAAGTAGCCGTGGAGTTTGACCCTGCAGCAGCCGGGCATGTTTGGAAAAAAAAAATCTTTGATGTATTATTCTTTCTCTTTACAGACAAATCTTGAAGCCCTAATAAAGCACCGACCATCAGTTTTGCATTTAGGAGAAAAAGGGACCATGCTGATCTGTCGATTTCTCTCTCACCAACGGGGTTTTGCTTCTCTACGAGACACCAATTATATCAGCAATGAGTTGGCAAAATGGTATAAGGTAAGAATTGATTTTCATTCGTTTCTCAGTTCCTTTTTCTTATATATGTATATATATATATATATATATGATTAATAATTGAGTCATCCACAGACAGCTGTTTCGTTGTATTACAACTCTTCAGTGTGGTTATAGACTATCCATTATCCCATCCAGTACCATGAGGTAGAATGGAAACCTTTGCTTCAGTCCCAGAGGCTAGCATTTTACCCCTGCCCTACGCAGAACTGGGCTGAATTTGAGCGATATCTTTGCTTATGCGCAATTCCCCATCCACGAGGGTGCTCCATTCCCGAGTTGGAAGAGCATTGCTATGTAGCTTGTAATGTATGAGTTGCCTTACTTAAAGTATGCTCAACCCTGAATAAGGGCGTGTTAATTATAACGATAATTGGTAATTGAGTCATCCACAGACAGCTGTTTTGTTGTATTACAACTCTTCAGTGTGGCTATAGATTATCCATTATCTCATCCAGTACCATGAGATATATTATACCCTATATAGAATAACAAACTACGTGTATGGCATAAGCAATATATCAAAATCATTACTGAAAGAGAGGTGGTGTTTGATCAACACAATTGGGAGGGTTGGCATGTTAATATCTTCGTTTTGTTTTTGAGATCCCTGAAACAGTTACATGGTAAACAATTGATAATCCCAATGAGAAAAAATTTACATGTAATACCATAACGAAAAAGTTTTTGTAAAATGTAAAAAGAAAATTTCATAAATTACGTTAACAGATATTGGGAAAATAAGCGACTGAAACGACATGAAAGAAACATTTTGAAAAAGTTTTTTTAATGTTTAGTGTTTAAAGCTTTCTAGATGCACACACACACACACACACACACATATATATATATATATATATATATATATATATATAATGTACATATGTGTATATATACACTGATGTTTTAACAACATACTGATAAGGAAAGTGCCTTTCGTATCTCCTACTAATTTATAATTACCAGACAGTAAAGTATCTCCACTATGTAAAACAAAAAGACTTAACGAGCAGTGACCAACAACTAAACACGGAAAAGGAAAAAAGAAAAAGATAAGATATATAAATAGAATAAGAAGGTTCTCCCCTCAGCCCCCCAAAAGAATCATCCTGAAATAGGATTTAAAATAAATTGAATCAATTGCCTGGAGAAGCCCAAACAGGGCAAAAACATGAACATGTTTATGAAGCGAATTGTTTATTTCATTATATTTTAAGCTCTACTCTAATTCCACTTAATGTTCAATGTATTGAGCACTTTATCAAATAAACCCATCACAAATCAGATATTGCATTATATTATATCACATTGTATTCCTGATATGTTTTGTGTATGTATATAATATATTGAAAAGGTGGTTGTGCAACAATCACCCCCTCTTCCGTGGGGGATATGTTCTAAGAAATCCTGCATAGACCTGAAACTGCAGATTATAACAGACCTTATGTATGGTAATTTTTCCCCCCCTGGGTAGACATACCTATGATTCAGCCCAGCACATGTCACACTTCATCTTAAAATTCCATTGTGTAGACAGGTTAGTTATTTCACATTAATGGCTCTACTGTCTAAGGATTCCATAATTATGGGAAAACCTCTGGAAATCTTTGTTTGCTAAGCCAAGCCATTTATTCATATATACCTATCATAAAGCTTTATTTATTAATTAGGCCCAATTGGAGATCAAGAATAGTAACTAATTTCATAATAGAATAATTAAAACCATGTATCGTAATGAAAGTCAAGTGATGGATGATTTATTCTCACTGTACATGCTTACAACCTTTCCTTATTAATTTGGAAACCTTCTCCTTCTCGCTTAAAAGAAGCACTTTGAGGCTTCTCTTTGGCATATCCGAACTGTCAGTGTCACCTTGGGACCATTATTAAATGGAACTTATTAATCGCTTATTTTTGGGGTTAACTGCGGGTAAGTGAAAGCATGGAAACCAAAATCAAGGATAAAGGGGACCCTTAAAGTTTATCACATTATGATTAAATTTTTATTCCTAATGCTATGATAAGTGCCAAAACATAGTGAGCAAACTACATCGGGGAGTTGAACACACTTGTAAAATTTCCTAACATCCTCAGTTAAGAGTATCACATTTTCCGTGGCATAGGAGAAGATTACTTTAATTCAAGATTTTAGATGTGTTATTAAAGATTATATTGACAGTATGCTTGAAAATGAGTTCAAAAATCATTTTACAAAATGTGTGGGCATTGTGTGATGAAATAATCATTGTAGCTTAGGCACTTATTAGTAGCATATGAAAAATATTAAGATTTGTTGAATGGTGTTCCTCTTGCACACTGTTCCCTTATCCTACTCTACAAATCATTCATTTAACATCTATTTACTTATCTAATTTACTCATGGCTGGGTTTGTGTGCAAACCTGTAATGAATTAGGCATCTCATGTGTGTTCTTCTTAAGTTTCCTTACATAACAAGAATTTATGTGATCAAATGGGTTTTTTTGACAGGGATAAAGTGGAGGTTTACTCTTTCTTGTTAAATTGACACTGTATTCTGTTTCCAGAAATGCTCTCTGTTTTTTGGGGGGGTGAGTTCGGGGAGTAATATTGCTTTATAACCAGGTTTGAATTTTCTCAACCCTTGACAGTCTGGCCAGGGAAATGTCTCTCTCTCTCTCTCTCTCTCTCACTTTTTTCTTTCTTTTTCTCTCCTCCTCTCTCCCTCTCTCCTCCTCTCTCCCTCTCTCCTCCTCTCTCCCTCTCTCTTCCTCCCTCTTTCTCTCTCTCCCTCTCTCTGTTTCCCTTTTCCCTCTCTCTGTTTCCCTTTTCCCTCCCTCTCTGTCTCCCTCTCTGTCTCTCTCCATCCCTGTCTCCTCCCTCCCTCTCTCCTCCCCCACTCTCTCCCTCCCTCACTCTCTCCCTCCCTCTCTGTCTCTCTCTCCCTCTCTCTTTCTCTCTCCCTCCCTCTTTCTCTTTCTCTCTCCCTCCCTCTTTCTCTTTCCCTCTCCCTCTCTCTCCCTTTTCCATCCCTCTCTCTCCCTTTTCCATCCCTCTCTCTCCCTTTTCCATCCCTCTCTCTCCCTTTTCCATCCCTCTCTCTCCCTTTTCCATCCCTCTCTCTCCCTTTTCCATCCCTCTCTCTCCCTTTTCCATCCCTCTCTCTCCCTTTTCCATCCCTCTCTCTCCCTTTTCCATCCCTCTCTCTCCCTTTTCCATCCCTCTCTGTCTCCCTCTCTCTCTCTCTGTCTCTCTCTCTCCATCCCTGTCTCTTCCCTCCCTCTCTCCTCCCTCACTCTCTCCCTCCCTCACTCTCTCCCTCCCTCTCTGTCTCTCTCTCTCCCTCCCTCTCTCTCTCTCCCTCCCTCATTCTCTCCCTCCCTCTCCCTCCCTCTCTCCCTCCCTCATTCTCTCCCTCCCTCTCTCTCCCTCCCTCATTCTCTCCCTCCCTCTCCCTCCCTCTCTCTCCCTCCCTCCCTCCCTCTCCCCCTCTCCCTCCCTCCCTCTGCCTCCCTCCCTCTGCCTCCCTCCCTCCCTCTGCCTCCCTCCCTCCCTCTCCCTCCCTCTCTCCCCCTCCCTCTCCCTCCCTCTCTCCCTCCCTCATTCTCTCCCTCCCTCTCTCCTCCCTCATTCTCTCCCTCCCTCTCTCCTCCCTCATTCTCTCCTTCCCTCTCTCCCTCCCTTCCTCTCTCCTCCCCCTCTCTCCCTCTTTCTCTTTCCCTCCCTCTTTCTCTCTCCCTCCCTCCCCCTCTGTCTCTCTCCCTCCCTCCCTCCCCCTCTGTCTCTCTCCCTCCCTCCCTCCCTCTCTGTCTCTCTCCCTCCATCCCTCTCTGTCTCTCTCCCTCCCTCTCTGTCTCCCTCCTGTCTGTCTGTCTCTCTCTTCCTCCCTCCCCTTCTCTCTTACTTCCATCTCCCCTCTCCTTTCCCCTCTCACCTTGCTGTCTCCTCTTCCCTGCTTTCACCTTCTCTTTCTTTTGTTTTTCATTGTTGATAATGAAATTCAAATCTTTCAGAACTTGATAGAATTACACGCTGAGTGTTAGCATGAATGATTTAAAATCCTGGTCTAAAATTAAAATATTATTTATTTTCAATCTTTATGCTCAGATATAAAATTATTAGCCTTTGCATCTTTTGCATTAATGTGATGTTGAAGAGAATTTTCTTTTTTGCAATTGAACTCTACTTCTCTCTTAATTGTTGGTACTGAGTGGTGTAATGGTTACTGACACCAAACACGGAATCAGTGGACCCAGTTAGAATTTTGGCAGGATTGTATTCATTCACTTAGCAACGATGCCCTTGGGAAAGGTGTGGCTCCACTTCTCCCCTCAGCTATGGTTAAATATGCAGGGCAGTTGGATCTCTTTAACCATGTGAGGCAGTTCATTTAAGAGAAAGTTACTCTGTCAAAGAGAACCTACGGCTTGGCAGTTGCCAAAGCTGGTCCCAAGTCGAAGTAAAGGAGGAGGGTTATGTGCATGGCTTGCAATTTCATCCCATAAAAACCTACTCGTTACTGAAACCTTGGAGTGGTTGCAGCCCTATGCTCCACAAGGAATTTACAAGAATGAGCAACTGATTTCGAATATAGTATGTCTAGTAACAAGGCTTGATCTTTGATTACTTAAATAATTTCAATGTTACTTTTTATATACTTCCTCAAATGAGGGCAGTATTTTCCGAGTCAGGAATTTATCCCTTTCTACAGATGAGATATTTCCTTCTGTCTATCCATCTATTATTCTATAGAATTATCAAATTTAAAAAAAATGTTCCTTTTGACCCAGAAATATTTTTATTAGGGAGATACTGCTCAAAGATACTTTTGAAGATGGTAATGTTTTTTTTTCCAGAATGGTTGTTACATGATCCTGCCTATTCTGTTTAAATTCTGAAGAGCTGGACATTAGCCTTGACTGCTAAAAGCCAAGCAAAGAGTGTAACACAGCGGCCATTGATTTATAATAGAAGGAATTCTATATCATTGTTCTTGAAATCTACAACACTCAACACTTATTCTATGGATTGGGGACTTTTCCATCTGAGGGAGACGGCATTAAAAGAGTAAAAGATAATCTTGTAGATGATTATTTCATGCTTGTTTTCACTGGGAGACATTTAGGACTGCTTCTTGATATGGCTCCTTCCTAATTGACAGTGGAACTCTTCTCTGGTTGAAAGTAGAATTTTTTGTGTTGAAATTATTTTGACAGAATAAAAGAGAAATGAAAAAAAAATTACCTAGTGATAATAGGGAGGTAAATTAAATCAGTTGTTCTGTCTTTTGATATTAACATATATATTTTCTCGTATTCCATATAATTGATTTATATCTTTAAAATTTTTTTTTTGTTATATTTACAGACGTTCAATATTCGATACGTAAAAATTGTTGAGGAACTCCTGAATGAAGCACTGACAACTTATGAACGAACTTATGAGGGCTCTTTCACACGACGAACGAGTAAGAAGTAAGTTTCATTTATTTATTAATCACTGCTATCCACAACAGATAGGTTTAAGCACTGTTGCTGGGTTTAGGTTATTCATGTTTTGTATCATTTATATGTATCTTTGTCAAGCCCTAACCATTCATAGTAGAAACTTGAAATTTTGCACACATACTCCCCCCTCACCAGATATATGTGCCTCTGACTTTTTCTGAAGAAATTTCAAATTTTACGTATTTGGAGGCCATTGAGGAGTTGATGACTTTTTGGTCAGTATTTTTGCTTTGTATGAATTTTTGTTATAGGCATCTCCAGACTTTTCACAAATTGTGATGTGTCTATACAGAGATTTAAAAATTCTACTGAAAATTAACTAATTGACTGTATATAAATAAATTTGAATGCTTGATGCTGTCATTCAATTTGCTTTTTACTTGCAGAGTAAATATTAGAAATTTACAGACCCCAAGTTCTAATTTCTATGTGTATGATATGATATAATATCCGCGTGGGCCATGACAAAAAAGAAGTTGCTAATCCCTGCTCTACATGGTAACCCTCATGTATTGCTTATTGTCTCAATGTATGTTTGGCTTGAAAGAAGCCGAGAGAGCAGGTGGTGAGGATACTCTTTGGAATGTGCACTCTTTTGTTTCTTTCTTAAACAAACAATCCATGTCAGAAAGAATCTCATCACAAATCAGATGGCGAGTTAATTGGTTAACGTGTGTCGGACTTTGAAGAATCCTACAGCTGCATCGGTCTCGATCTTCCAGATTGTCTTTAAGTAACTGCAGTCGACTTTGTTTATTCACTTGGTAATTCTTCTCATCCCTCGTATTGTTGTTTATCTAAGCTAGAATTCAAGTACTTCCCTCCTAAAAAGAGCTCATCAGAGCTTTGTTTAAAAGAACTATTTAGTTGAAAGCCTTTTTTAATCAGCTGTTACACACCTGCATAAAAAAGAAACATTTACAGACCAGCTGTTAACATTGTCTGTGGCTGTTGTCATACAGAGTGCGTTTATCTTTAGAAAATCTTGGCTCCAAACAACCACTTTGATCTTGTTGCCACACTTGATGATATGTTAGTAATTAGTATAATGTAATTGCATTCTTGTGCAGAATCGGTTATTGGAGGTTTTTCAGTCCTTAACAGCAATGGTGTCCACACAAGAACTTAGACTAATTTTCAAGCATGATTTCAAAATAAAACATGATGCTGCTTAAGCTGCTGATTATGTCAACAGAACATCTGGAGACTAGAGTGTTAGTGGTTTTACAGGACCTTTTTGATGATCATTGCTTCAGATTTTTGAACATGCAATAAACCCTTGTTATAAAGAACCTCTTTCTTATTATCTACCGATCTTTGTTTGATAAATTTACCGAACAACATAAGGTGAGGTCGAAGATAGAACAAGGGGCAATCAAGCTGTCTTAGGATTTACCGGGTAATGTTTGTTAAATGTGGTGAACTACTGAACTTGCTTCTTATTTATCGAATGAGGGGCAACCATCCGGTATAATGGACTTTTGGCTTTAACGACCACCCCTGCTCCAGATTAGTAATGTTCACTGTATTAGAAACTGTCACCAAAGGTTTCTTCAGTTTTTAAACTGGTCTGGCTGGTTAGCTAGCTATGTATGTATTACGTGCACAGACCACACTGATTGAGCTAGAGGACTGAAAATCTCAAAGTTTTAAAAAATTTTTTTGAAAATCACCTGCTGAATAGGTTTTTAGTGGGTGGTTCAATTTGCAATGTGGGTTTATACTGAATCGGTCCTTCAGTTTGTGCCCGCTTGTTTTTTCGGAAATTCAGACTTTTCCCAGCAGTCAGTGCTCAACAAAAGGCAAGAGAAGTAAATTATTCATTGACCACCCCCTTTTCCTAATTTTTTAATTGATCACCTCCAATGCAACATGCTGCCAAAATACATTGGTCATGTGATGGTTTCTATTTGTATCATACATCAAAATTTAAGGAATAATCGGGTAATATTAAACAGGTTCAACTATGAGGTTTGTCGACAATGTTTACAAGATTTTGAATCATAACCTACTTCTTGCCCCAGGTTAACAGTGCAAAGGAGGGGTATTCAATTTACTTGATCGGTTGTCTCCAGAAATTAAACCCATTCTTCAAAGTGTTTTCATTTTCCTTGCAGACGACCAAAAAAGGATGTTTACTTACCAATTCACTTATATGGTCAGCTGACCCAACACAAAGAGGGATTCCAGTTATTGAAATCTCAGGTATGTAAACTTTATCTATATGAAAAGTAGGTTACTCTGTCTTGCTTGGGTAAAATGCATGAAGTGCATATTAGAAAGTACAACACAACTGCTGTGGTTGATAGCTCTCTTGCTTCATTGATTTGGATGTTGGATAGAGATAGAAATCAAGGTCGAACAAGACTTTCAAGACCTTGGTTGAGTATGGGTGCATTGAGTTTTCTTCGGTTCCAAACATGAGCTTTCTGATGAGATATAGTGTAACTGAAGCTATTAAGATGAGAAAGCCTAGCAATTGAATTCATGATGCAGTTATTAATCCAGTTACTTATTTGTAAGATCATTATGAAAAAAATTAACAAAAATTATTTGGTTCCGATTACTACTGGATTTCTTGCTGAAAATGATGCTTGTTACAAGCTTTATATTTTGTCTTCTCGAGTAAGCGAAAACTTTGCGTATAGTTTGTCTTATGGTTAGATTTGTGCTAAGCTCGATAATTTCACTGAAAAATTTTTATAACTTGAGTATTTAGAAGCATTAAAAAAGAACTTGACTCTCCTTTACATAACCATGTTTTTCATTTCTATGTTTTTCAGGAATGTATATTGGAATATTTCCGTTGTATCAAATGCCAAGTGTTACACACAGACCTTGACCTTCTGCATCTCAAGGCTGCCCTTTGGGCTGTGGTCAGTAATTTCCTTTCTCTATCATTCATTTTAATCATTACTAGATGAACTGGGCCAGATCTGGAAGGCCAAACATGCATGTTAGTTTACTACCAAAGCTGGTGGCGTGTTTTGGGGAAAAAAAAGTACAATCAAATTTCATGAATAGAAATGTGTCTATGATGAAGATTGAGCATTATTTTACCAGATATATATGGTATAGAGTCGTGATTTTGAAAGTTTGAATATTACTTTTTATAAGGGAAATATTGTAGCAGATCTCTATTTTCAGCATTAAGTTTCTAGACTAATTAATGAAATACAATAAAATGCACTTAGTTTACCTTAGAAATCATATTCTTTTAAAAATTATTTTCTCTTGAAATCGATTACATTTACTCTAATTCTTTTTTATGGTACAGGACTGTGTACAACGATTGTTTTTCGATAGTTGTGCAACTGATGATGTTGTTTCTCTGCTACAAGATTTGTGATGTCTGGTTCCGAGGGAACTCTTCTGTGGACACTCAAGCATTATTTGACTGACCCCAGTTTTGAAACGACTGGTATAGCAAGGCTAACTTGGGTAGATAGCTCACAAATTGAATTTAAATTCGAATTTAAGACAGTTTTTTTTACAACCTATATTCAAGTTTGTGAAAAACTGCCAATGCTTCTATTTATGTGAATACAGTGTTGATGGACCCAATGCATGTAAGCAAGTGATAATGCTCATCGCTTTTACTTGATTAATCATCATGGTTTTGTATGAAACGCTGTATTTATGGTGCATTTTATGAAATATCTTATATAATTTTTCCTGTTAGATTCATCATCACTGATGAGAATTTCACTTTTACGACTTGAAAGCACTGATCAATATGTTGAAGATGAAGGGACTTCATGTTTTGAAGATGAAAGGATTTCAGGTTTCAGTGACGGCTGAAAAGTGCCATAAACAGTGTATTCATAAGAAGAGGATATCTTTCAAAACAACTTTATTGCAAAATAACAGAATCTATTTGAGTCAGTTGATTTTCTGCAACCTTATGCTTAATTCTGAAACTAGTATTATATTTACAGTCGACTTGTTTTCAAAAATATACAGTACCTTACAACTTTTTCTTTTAGATACAGAATCAGTCTTTCAAAGATCAATTTGTGTGTCTGTCTATCCTAAATACCTTCCTTTAGGATTATTACCCTTATTTCTTTGAACCCTTCAGGATGCCCAGGTTGTATATATCCTGTGGTTTGTATGGCTGCTGGGATATATACTTCCAATGGATCATTTCCAGAAGTTTACTGGGACATTTTGACTCAGGCATTAAGCATCTCAGGTTAGTCTTGAATCGGTTAAAAGAATAAGCAGATTTCATAGATATGTCCTTTCATTGTATTCGCTCATTAGAAATCTGAATTGAATTCACTAATAAAACTGTTAATCGCTTGTTACAAACCGTCAAACAAAACTTTCAACGTTGATTTCTACTGTTTTGAGTCGTCCTGTTGGCTGGTTATGTATGCATAATATGTACAGCCTCCTCTCCTCATAGGAGTTGGGTTCTCAATTGTCAGTGTTAGTTTATGTTGAATGGATCCTTTGGTTTGTGTTTGGCAAGATCCACACTTGTGTTTTGAAAATTTCTAGTGATCACTGCCCAACAAATGGTGAGAGAAGTTAATCACCATTTTTTTAATTGACCTCCCCCCTCCAACATGGCATACTGCCCGAAGATGTTGGTCTCATATTGATTTCTATTGAATGACAAAGCATTGGTGTTTCATGAATAACACTTGTTTATTCATTGACAGCATTTGATGTTTAACACCTTCAGTGGCAACAATTTTTCTACTGACATGTGTTGGCCAAGAATAGAACAATGGGGGTTCCCCAGTGACTGAATAAGCATCGCTGGAAATCAGGTATTAGTCACAGCAGTGTGCGTGAAAGCAAAATGAAGACAAGGCGTGAGTTTCAAAAAAATTGGGGCATTAATTAATTACCATCGTTTGCTGCTTAACGCAAAGTAATGAAAACATTAATTAACGTTCTTTGCGCAGAACATGTCAAGTGAACATTCTAATTGATGATATCACAGTCTGGAGGTGACAATTACCCTACATGTCAGACTACAAGATAAATGGTTTACAAGAGGATTTTGAGGACTACCGCTCATTGCAATTCATCCAAGCTTCAAAACAATCTATATTGAGCTCTGGCAGATGGCCCCTTAGTCATAATACAAAGGCATTTGATGCAGTGTAATATTAGCTTAGCTCATTTTTTTTTTCTTCCTTTTAAATTTGATCTACAGCTTATGTATATGGTGTATTGATATATTAAGGAATGTGGATGTACTTGTTTATCCTTGTAAAGGCAGAATTCTTTGTTCATTAGTGCCAAGCGATTGACATAGCTGTTGAAGTGTTGATGATAGAATCGGTGAACATGGTTCAAACTCCGGTCAGGGCTGCTTGTGTTCACTTTGCACTAATGACCTAGGGAAAGATATTCATCCATCTCTATGAATAGAATAGCAAGGAAGCTTGGGCTCTCTAGCCTTGAGAAAGCAACTAGTCTACGAGAAGGAAAACTCTGATTCCCAAATAGGGAGTCAAGCCCTCTTTGATGCACAATTTGACTTCCTTTCTGCAGCCAAGTTCATGCTTAATGTTTTGCTCTCTGCATTCCTCTGGACTATGCAAGCGAGACCAAAAGGTGGATTCTTATGACCGGTCATCCCAGGATTTCCATACACTTTTCCCAGGCATGTGCCCTTGAGGGGGACAATCCGTTGTCCATGGTGATGGAACGAAGGCCATACATAACCATCTAATCTTTTCATTCTCATTGCTCTGTCCCTAAACTTAGTATATCCTGTCATTACAATTATAAAGTCACTGATCTTACAGTGTTAGCTCTACACGATACATTTGAAAAAATTTTGTATCTTTTTCTATACCATTTATAATTTGCCAGATTGTCTATCATAGTCAAACTCAAAAACGGTCTGAGCTATGACCACTAAGTTTTTTGTGGTTACTAATGGGACCCCAAAAAAGGCTTTTTACGAGTTAGGGTTCTATTTCAGTTATATGCATACTGTATATTAGAAAACTGGTTTATGCCTCATTTGATAGAATTTTTGTGAAGTAAGGGTTTTGTAAATTCCTCAATTTAAAAAAAAATGAAGTTGTCATATGAGATGTTAAACCCATTATAGGAGGCAAAAGGAGCAAAGGTAGGCAGTGAATAACCTACTTGCAGGTTTAGAGCACATGGATGGCAGAAAGAATACCAGAAAGCATAGATGAGAGACAGTTGCTGAGAGCAGCAAGAGAAAGGAAGCTGTGGAGGGCCATGATCACCCACATTCTGAAGGGGTATAGCATATAAAGAAGTATGAACTCTAAAGTTTAAAATACATAGTGAAAGAAATGTGAAACTTGGTGAGCATTACATTTTTATTGTATTTTTCAAGCAATTTCTAAGTCTTTGATTATAGAATTTATAAGAGTTACTAAATAAGTGGAAATAGTTTTTGGTATTCATAAAAAGATTACAAACCTGGCTGCTTCAGGGTCAAACTCCACTCTTACTAATATTCCAACTGAAGATGATTACTACATTTTTTGCATTGTATGTACTATAAAAAAAATTATTACAAAAATACATATTTTTTTTTAGTATAAATATATTTGTTCATTAAAATGAAATAAACCCTTGCATATCTGTAAGGTAAGTTTTGTTGGTATGTAAGGCATGTCAGTTTAACCCAATTGGTGAGACACCAGCCTACTAATCAGTTGGTGATTTCAAATTTTGGTAGGGAAATGTTAATCCTGGATATCTTTATTTATTAGAATGAAATAAGCCCTTGTGTACATCTAACATAAATTTTAGTAGATATATAGGACTTGTCAATTTAGCTCAGTTGGTATGAGACATAACTACCAATCACTTTGTCGAGATTTCAAATCATGGAAGGGAAATGTTAATTGAACTCTGATGATTGTTCTGAGAGTTTGACAAAGCTTAATTTCGGCTTCAGCCCATTTGGTTATTTGATACTTGGGATCACCTCTTTCCCTCTAGAGTGGCCATTGAACATCCTTCACCCCGATGTTTTCTCAATATCCTCCCCCATAAATAGGGGGTTGTCTAGTTATAAATCATTGTTATTTAGAAGTTGAGGTAACTAGGAAAGACGTAGGAATTATTTGGAAACTGACAACATAGACTGTCACTTGAACTGTCAGTATAGGTTTCTTCAGTTTTCAAGTTTGGCTGGCTGGCTGGTTGACTAACAAAAAGCAAGAGAAGCAACTTATTCATTGATCAATCCCTTTTTCAATTTTTTCAAATTTTTCAGTTGATCACCCCCAACACGGCATGCTGCCAAAAGACATTGGTCACGTGATGGTTTCTATTGAGTGACTAACCACACCTGTTTATATCTTTATTCAAGTTGAAGAAGATGTTGTTCATTCATATGAGTGCATAATTTTAAATGCATAATAATCAAATCTATCATGGCCTGTAAATTCTTGTAGGGATCCCTTCAAAAAAAAAAAAAGTCCCACTTCCAGCCATGCAAACCCTTAATTCTGGACTTTGCCTTGTCCCTATATGACTCGATAGTCTGTGTATGCGCTCCGTCTGAGGGGTTCAGAAATTTCACTGAATGATTAATGGTTTTGTGTTGAAGTCCAAGGCCTTGAATGTTTCGTGGGACCACTTTAACATCCTTTCCCTCTAAACCTGTCTAGAGCGGGTGGGGTTGTATGTTCGAGTGATCCGATATTTATTTTGCTCCATGTCAAGAAACCTAAAAAATAAAGTCTGGTCTTTTGTAACATGCTAACATATTAAAATTGACCAAATAAATATCTAGGGTTTTGAAGTCTCCCTTTTAATCAAGATAATGTAATTTTCTCTCTGACATTTTTCTTCCCTCTCCCATGAATAAAATATCGAGTTATGAACAGAGTTGACGTTTGTGAAGAGCTTATCATTAGAACCGCCATTATTGGAACTGTTTCAGGAATTTTCTCAAAATTCTTCTCAGACAAATGCTACAAATTGAAAACTCCTGCACTTTTATTTCTTTTGGCCCCTATCCTTCTCTGAATTATGACAGGGTCCAGCCCCCATGGCCAATTGGCCCCTTATCTGTCTTGGCTTATTATCTACTGAGCAAAAGATAACACTTTCAACACTCGTTTCAGAAGAATAGGAAGGAAGGGGAGATAACTGTTCCTTTGTTTCTTCCTTTCTTGTCAACGCCAAATTGTTGTTATTGATGTAAAGTGGGGGGGTGGTTGGGGACAGGGGAGGTGTCAGATTGTTCTCAATTATCCTATTAGCTGTACATAGCCTTGCCCCCTCAGGCTTTTTACCATGTGACTTGAGAGCGGGGTAATTGAGATGGTAAGTGGTGGGGGAGAGTACAGCACAATTGAGGATGTCAATAAACACTTATATCATTGGTGGAAGTTTAGGGTTTCTTTCTTCCCTTTTCGTATACCTATTTCTTCCTTTATGTGTGTGTGTATATATATATATATATATATATATATATATATATATATATAATTTCATGCTAAGTCAATCCTTCGTTTAACCTAAAAAGAAAAGATGAATGTCTGTTACCCGTTACACCAAGAATTCGTTTGTATTGTCTTCATCCTTGTTCTTTGAATAACAAATGAAATTCAACACTATTTCCACTTCCTGTCTTTTTCAATTTTCCTTATATCTATTAGTCTACATGTGAGGGTTCATGCATGCAAATAGATATTGTGTTTGCATATGCACACATATATATATATATATATATATATATATATATACTGAAATGACTAAAATTTTGGAATATTTTTTCAATATATTTAGTTAAAGCTTCAAATCTTTCTGGATTAAAAAATTATAGATATATGGAAAAGATTGTTGTGAAAAGTAAAATTCTGTAATGTATAAAAAGATGACTAATATATACATATATATATATATATATATATATATATATATATATATATTGTAATGTTTCTGTAGGCTTTTCACTTGTTTATTCTGCTCATTTTTCTCCTTCCCTTGATGTTCTTTTGTTTTATCTCTCTATTTTTTTTACTGTTATTCAACCTGACGATCATTTGTCAGGAGGAATATCTTTTTTGATTAATTGTATGTTTGTCAGCCTCTCTGGTGCATCTCTCTTTCTGATGACAGGAAGTGGTTGACACTGAATGCATCTAAAATAACAATAACAGAAAAAAACACAGACCGGCAGCAACTATACCATTTGTAAGATGCATAAACACATTCAATATTCTGAAAAAGGCTTTGTTTGAAATCGTCGACTGAAACTCTCAAAATGAAATTCATCAGTTTTTAATCTGTTTTGGCTGTCTGGCTGGATATGTATGTATCATGCATACAGGCTGCACCAATGGAGCAAGAGGGCTGAAACTTTTCATCATTTACTTCTTATATCTAAAAAAAAGAAAAAAAAAAGAAGAAAAAAAATGATCTTTACATTTAAAAAAATTCCTCCAGTAGTTTTTTTTTTTTTAAATTTTTTTTTTAGGGAGGGTTCAATTTACAATGTAAATTTTTGCTAAATTGGTTCCTTAGATTTGTCGAGGAGCATTCATGCTTGTTTTCTTCTGATAGTTCTGGCTTTTTTAGTGAGCACTCTCCAACAACTGATACATTCATTGATCACTTTTTTTTCCAATTTTTTGATTGATCAACCCCAAGAGCATGCTGCCAGAAGCCATTTACCATGTGATGGTTTCTAATGAGTGATTAACCAGACCAGTCCAGTCCAGTCCTTCATTTTGCTTGAATCCAACCCATTGTAATCAAGCCATGATCAATGAAGCTATTTTGGATTAGACTAATATTTTGGAATGCACAACCACCCATTTTATGATGCAAACCACACTATAACCAATAGCGTTATAATGGGGGAAGACTATATTGAGGAAATTTGTACACTACAATACCCACTCCATGGCTCCAGACTAATGTTTTCACTATCGTCAATATAACAATTTTACCAATCCCTAAGGGAGTGTAAACCATCTCTGAATCAAAATTTTGTCTCTGCTTTATTATCCTCTATGATTGTAACATAATAAAAACACTCATAGATAGAATGTTGAGAAAATGAATAATTATGTTTATTTTGATAAATTCAGATTGGTTTTGAACAAAACTGAAAAGAACCTTGTAAACTCAAGAGCTGCTACAATTAATTGATTAGTGAACTATTCAATTAATCACCAAGAGAGTCCCATATGAAAAAACTGAATATCTTTGGGCTGTGAACGAAACAAGACATTTAAGGACGTCATCTAGGGCTTTGGAAAATAGTGATCGATAATTTTCACCATTTTCTGACATTTTTTTTTAACATGAAGAACATTATTTATGAACAACTAATTGATTAATCAACGTATGAAAAGAATGATTAGTTGCAGCCCTGATAAAAACTAAAAAAAAAAATGGAAATAAGAACAAATGAATTGGAAAACCTGAATTCTGTGTCTGACTATCAGTTCCTGGTCTTTGAATCAGGGTTGCTAGATAGTTGAAGATGTTTCTAGCCAAATCACAGAAAAAATGTGAGGCTTGGGTAACTCGTTTGACACCCCTATTCCAGTGTATACCATGCTTGTGACCCCATTGGTATGGATAAAAGAAATGTGCTACAATATACATATAGGTATCTGCTTTAAAATTTGCATAATAAAACTAATAATGAGTTACTTGCTAGTATTTTTTTTTTTTTTTTTTCTTCAAACACTCCAAGGAATATAAATGATACAAAGGTGACATACTTTTATTGACGATCTGATAAATTGAATCTTTATTTTTTTTTTCATTCTTTTGAGGTAATTTAAGACATTTCTTCGGGTTGTACTTGTTAATGGTGGAGGTATGCTAATGCCTGTTTGCTCCACAGTGTACGTTTTTTTTATTTTCATAGATAGTGGCAAAAGGAAATGCCATTCAACTAATTTATTTTGTGAAGATGTTAGATTGTCTATCATGAGAATTTCTCTCTTTCTTTTCTCTTCTTTTTCTTCTCTCTTCTCTTCTCTTCTCGCTTTCTCTTCTCTTCCCTGCATTTTTTTCCATTTTCCTTAAACCTTCTTTTGCTTTTCCTTTTTCTTTCTTCTATCTTTGTTTCCTCCCTTCCTTTCTTCCTAGAAAAAAAGAATAACTTCTGTTTCCCTGCCCCCTCCACCAACAAGTTCAAAAACTTTTCCTATCTTGAATGAATTGATCAAAGAAAGCATTTTATCTTTTTGTCTATGGATTCCAATAATGAATGTTTTGCGGCCATGAAAAAAAATACTGTACCTCTTTCTGGGGTTTTATCTTTGTCAAAGTAAAAAAAAAGCATAAATCAGTAATCAAAGTCTGTCTCTCAAGATACATTCATACATACGTACACACACACACACCCACACATGTATATGTATATATATATATATATTTCAAATTTTGTAATTTTATGACCTATTAATAATCCAGTAAAATGTATGGCAAGCATAGTTCCCTTTTAAGATACTTATGTGTGTCGACAACCTTTTTGCAACCATCTCGCAAAGGAAAATATTTGTGGAAAAAAGTTTAATAACAAAAATTAATGACAAAACCGTCAGCAAAATTTTTTTTCAGTTTTCAAATTTGTCTGGCTATGTATGTCTTATATGTATGGGTTGCACCAACGGAGTCTGAAGGCTGAAAATTAAAAATTTCAACATTTACTCCTCAAGTCTAGAAAAAATGATTTCCATTTCTAAATAGGGTTTTAGTGGGAGAGGAAGTCAATTTGCAATTTAGGTTTATGCTATATTGGTGCCATAGTATGAGTCCAGTGACATTTGTCCATATTTTTGGAAAATTCAAATTTTTTTTTCTAGGGATCACTGATCAACAAAAGGCGAGAGAAGAAACTTGTTTGTTGATTTCCTCCTCCTTTATTTTTTTTTAATTGATCACCCCCAGCACAGACTACTGACTATTTTTGTGTATTTGTTAGTTGACTTTTCATGTACCATATTTTTGTTCTGGTATGTACAACACAACTCCAGGCATGTTCTAGCAGACTTTTCATATAGTAATGTTCATGAAGATCCTTTTCAAATTCTTTAGATAGATATCTGAATTTTAATTGGAAAAAACAAACAAACATACCAGTACAGTCATGTGAGGAAGGCTGTGCCAAAATTATCTTCATATGATTTCTAGTTTACACAAGCATTTAATGCACACATATTTTTCTCACATGAAATATATCTGTCCAACATAATTAGATTTTTGAGTGTGCTAATTGCTAAAAATTATGGCATATATTGCTGGCAAATATTTACTCATTTTTCACAGGACCAGGGTCGCCAGGTCATAATTTTTATGGAAGTTGTTACCCTTGAATCCAAGAGACTCTGCAGAGTTTTGTTTATTGAGAAAAATTAAGTTGTTTGATTTTTGGGACCAGCTGGTTATTGGGTTCGAAATTGTTGGTCCCGATGTGTTTCTGTTAACCAGAATCCACTTTATATATTTTTGAAAAATTTATTTACCTTTTTTTCTGAAGATTGACATTATCCCTGAAAGTATTTAGATAGATCTTAATAGAATTTTTTAGTATGAAAATATTTGACTTGTTTCTTTTATTATAGGGACACATTGGCACATCAACTTATGGAGTGCTTTGGCTTAAAGACGAATCTCTGGTTACGGAGATTATCCGCCTTGCAGAAGAATGTGGTGTTTTCTCTGTTAGAGGGTAAGTATTATTACTAAAAAAATATGTAAAAAGATTCCATAACTTCCTTCCTTATCTGAGAGCAGAATGTTCTTGGTGAAATTTTGCCTTTGAGTATAATTTGTTAAAGAGAATTATCTTTCCTAGCTGCACTTGAGGAAATTCCATGGATGTTGAGAATTAAGATGAGATAAAGCGTAGCCGTCTCTTAATAGACAATGCCCTCAGTTAAGACCAGGATTTTATAGCTGCGAGTTTTGATGACCACCCCTTTGGTAGGATGCAAGTCCATGGAAGGGATACTACCATCCTAATAACAGAGCATAGAGTGTACTTCAGTAGCTATTGATTTAACTAGGAAATTTGTCCTTATGAAGAGTTTTCCATCCTCTTCGTTCATATTGGATATCAAACCCAGGACCTTCCATTTGTAAGGCAGACGTGCCAAACATTATACTAAGTAGACTCTGATATCATCTTTACTCTAGCATATATATTTATGCAATTTAAGTATATCATCTTGTTGAAGTAATTCATTGCCTATGCACTGTATTTGTATGGAACCAGCAGCAAGACCTTGATGTATTCTAAAAAGTATGTATTTGCCTTAATTGCAGACTGGTTTCTAACTGGATATAGCATTGAATTTTCTCTTGAATTATCTAATGTTTGTTGTTTCTGCTTGCAGCACCGCCTTTTACATCCTTGGCCTTCTTGCTTCCACCCGCCAAGGTGCAGATCTTCTTGCTCAATATGGCTGGGAGTCCACTTGGAGAAATCGAGCAGAAAAATGGCCAATTGTTGAACATCATGAACCAGCGGTAGACGATGGAGTTATGTCCCCTGACACTCCCAGCGATCGGAACCTTAGCATCTCTAGCGGAACGCGCTCAGACAGTGAAGAGTCTTCCATGAATGCACACTTGGGAAATCACTGTAACTTTGAGCGATACGGCTCAGAGGAACGTGAGGATATCAAGCCAAATCGTGCTTACCCCAAACACTTAAATATTCCGGGAAACGCAAAGGATGACTCTGATATCACTCTTCACAGGATGACAAACATTAGTCGAAGCTCGACACTTCCCCCGCGGTCAAGTGGTTTTGACCGTTCTCAAGCCAGTCAGTTTTCGACCAAGAGCAAATCAATGCATGGCTTTATCAAAGATCGGACGTTTTTGTCGCCTGTCAACACGTCGAGTCCCGCATCATTTGGATCCGGGGACCGATCTCCAACGAAGTCCTTGCATTTGATGATATCATCCCAGTCTGAACGTTCTTCGATAGAAAAAGTCGAGGAGGAGAATGCAGAGTCGCTGTCAGAATTTCAAGAGAACGACTCCAACAAATTAGCAAACAATGTCACCAATTTGTCCGACCATAGTAGCGGTCGGATGTTTGACATTACCTCATATCGGACACGGGTCGGTAGCCTTCGAGACCAACAGAGCGGCAGTGACAGTTCTAAGACTAGTAAAAGTCGTGCAGACAGTTTCAACACTGACTCCACGACCAGTGGCGTCAGCTCTTGTGACTCGGGCCCGACAAACACTTGTGATACGATGTGTCGGAGTCCAATAACTGGCTCAAGTACCACTATTTTGACTAACGATACTGGTCATTCGACACTGTCTGATGGAAAAGATTACGTTCACCCGTCTTCACAGCAACGGAAACTTGTCAACCTGACTAGAGTGCCAAGTTTAAGAAGGCATTGTGGTAGTCCTCC
This sequence comes from Thysanoteuthis rhombus, assembly GCA_963457665.1. NCBI lineage: Eukaryota > Metazoa > Mollusca > Cephalopoda > Oegopsida > Thysanoteuthidae > Thysanoteuthis > Thysanoteuthis major. The sequence goes on along the minus strand of OY735235.1, from coordinate 37,621,512 downwards.
GTATGGCATTAAACCGTGCGTCCAGGGACTCGACCATCTTGTAGATAATCCTGTGACTTATACGAGTACGAGAGATGCTGCGGGATTGGCCACATTGCGGCTAATCAGAAGACAGCGTACTTCCAGCTCAGATGTGGACTCTGATTACGGGCTAAATAATTTGTATGGTGATGATGATGATGCCTTTAGCAGGACTTGCAGCATTGGATCGCAGAAAAGTGCGGAAGCGCTTAGTTATCATGAATCGTGAGTTCCCAAAGTTCTTTTTCCCTACCTATATTTCTTTTCTTTGGTATTGTTGCTCCGTTTTGTTTTATGTTCTAATTCAATTTATTTCTATGCAATTGGCTAAAAGTATTTCCTTAATACTGTATTTCCCTGTGTCAAAGACCCTATTACCCACCCTGCAATAAGTCTCTGGAATGTACTCTGTGTCCTACAGACCGATGGTTACTTTTTTCAATCCCGTTTTTATTTGAAACTGTCAACCAAAACTGTCTGCATAGGTTTTTTCAGTTTTCAAGTTGGTCTTGCTGGCTAGTAGCTAGCTATTATGCATACAGGCCGTGACAATAGAGCTAGAGGGCTAAACATCTACTCCTTGTTGTGACTACAAAAATTTTACTATTTTTTTTTTTTTTTTTTTTTTTTTTTAAGAATTTTAATTCCCCTACTGATAGGTTTACAAAGAGGGTTTCGATGTAAGTTCTTACTGAATTGGGCCCTTACTTTTCATTTTTGGAAAATTTGGACTTTCAGTGATCACTACCCAACAAAAGGCAAAGGAAGTTACTTATTAATTGATCACCTCATTTTCTAATTTTAAAATTGATCACCCATCGACACGGCATGTTGTCCAAAGACATTGGTCATGTCATGGTTTCTATTGATTGACTAATCAGACTTGTTTCCCAAAATATTGCCAGTCCAAATTGGGGTGTGTCCTTAACATTGGAGCGTCTTTGATGCTGGGAAATCGGATATTTTGCTTTTGTTTTGATGTCAGTATACGTGTCAAACTGTTATTCAGTGTTGCTTTAAAAAAAAATGATTTCGATTTTCTTTAAATTTTCAGAGGTTACCTAACAATCAAGTTAGCCTACCCCACTAACCAGCAAAAAAACACAAATAAATGCAACATATTAACCCCTATCCTTTTCCGGTCCCTATATTTTATCCTCTAGTTGCAGCATCTATCTCCACAGACTTGGCTGAATGGACTGTATTCACTTTGCCTCTGTTTTAAAGCAACAATTCTCAATGAGGGTCCTGGCACATCTGAAATGATAATGAATTTCTATCTATCAGATCATTTTTTTTTTTATCCCTTTTTGACAGGGGATTCTAGAATTTGAGAAAAGCTGTTAAAGGGAGCCATAGCTATAAAAGGTTGAGGATGGCTGTAATGTGTACAGGGGAAAGAAGACTGCAGCTTCATTAGTAATAGAAAGACGCAGTGATCATCCACCCTCTGTGAGAGCATCCGAGGAAATGGTCTTATGTACAATTGTCAAACTCCAGTCCAAGTCTGGAGTTGACTTAGTTTTTATACTGTAACAAGAACAATCCTCATTAAATTTAGGAGAATAAAAATTAACATTCCCATACCAATCTACTGAATTGTAAGCTGGTCTCTTATCAATTAAGCTAAATGGACAGGTCTTAAATACCTAAAAAAAATTATCTTGAGATATGCAAAAGCTCATTTCATTCTTATAAGTGTGTATATATATATATATATATATATATATATATATATATATATATATATATATTCATTTTTTTTCTTTTTGGTGAATGTTCTACTTCATTTCATTTATCATTGGTGATATTTTGGTCTTGTTGGTCAATGTTGTTTTCGAACTGAATAAGAAACATTTCAAATTTTTTTGTTAAGAATTGTTTTGTTATTCTCCTAATTGATTTTAAATTTGGCAGTAACCAGCCAGGCTGAATTACCACCAATAAAATACTGAACAAAGTTGTACGTTTGCCAAAGGATGTCATGAAAACATTTTCATTCTAAAAAATTGATACATTCAAACTAGAAAAATACATTCGTATAATTTTTTTTATTTATTACACATCCAATGCAAAAGTTGCAGTAATCATCTTCAGTCACAATAGAAGGAGTGTTGCTTGACCCTGCAGCAGACAGGCTGGTTTTAAGATGTATTAGGAAAATTGTCTAGATTGTTTTGAAGAAAACTTTCTTTATCAACTCTTCTATTATATTATGAACATTTTTTTTTCTAGCAAAAATGTGTGTGTGTTAAAAAAAAGAAAATACTTAGCACAGTAATTTGACAATTATATTGGTGTCTGTTTTGTATTTATATTACAAAATCTCTGATAACGTGCATCAGATAAGACATATGGCAGATTTGAAAGAAATAACCACCAGATGGCATCCATGTTGATTGCTAGGCCGTGCTTTATACTATTTGATAAATTGTTATTATACACTGATATGCTTGGACTAGTTGTCCTCATTTCGGTTGGTATAGTCACTATGATTCGGCTGTAGTACCCGCTGGCCTTCTGCAGGTAACTTGTAGTTAGTAACCTTCTGGGAATAATCCTTGATTATAAGATTGTTCTCATTCCATTGGACATGTCAAAGGATATCTTTGATTAGTTAATAATTCTTAGTTAATTTGTTCATTCAAAGTTGTCTGCCTTTCCCACTGAAATATAGTACATAGCCTTTTAAAAACTTTTAAAATTAATACTAGTTATAAATGCTTCATTTAAGAAATTCAGACAATTTCAGAATAAGTGTCCTTTTTGTAAGGATAAGAAACTTAATTCCAGTTAGAAGTGAATACAAACCTCCTCTATTACAGCATGGTTTGCAATATAATACAGGTGGATAGTGGACCCTAAAATATAGCTCTAAAAAAGCTACATATAGCACCAAAATAGTTAAATTGGCAACTAGTATCTAGGACCCAAACACCAGTGATTTAATGGGAGATGCCAGTAGTTAGATGGTGATTGTGACACATAATTTAAAAAAAAAAGAATTGAAAGATGAATGAAAAGAGCCACAATTATCTGGGACTTGTGGTGTTTTTCTCTCAAAAAATGACATTTGATATGCACCATATTAACCACTTGGAACTGGCATGTTTTTGAGTGATACCATATTATCTGAGATGTCTCCAAGACTGTCATTGCTTTTACTACATTCATCAATATTTATAAATTGTCTTGAATCTCTAACTGATCCACAGCCAGAATAAGAAGTCCCATGAGAAAGAAATTTCTCGCTGAGATATCTCGTCATACACTCAGTTGTTGATTGGGTTGCTTGTTTTCAAAATGTACTGCTTCCTCTTGATACTAGTAACCCTCATTTGATAGGAATTATTTTTATCAGGTTTGGGGATCCTTATTAACTCTTTGAAGTACCATGGGTTAGATTTCAGTCCACTTTTGAAGTGTTCATTTCTCTGTGGTGGGTCATTTTTAATACCACCTTTTTATCTTCTTTTATCTAGAAGCACAGAGGTTTATATTTCTATCTCACTATTGATCAACAGATTGCGGAATAGATCAAAGTGAAAAGAGAAGGAATGTGCCTCAAAGAGTTAAATTTGATTTCTGTTAGGTAATTAACTGTCAACCTAGTTTTCTTCAGTTTTTAAGCTGGTCTGTCTGACTGGCTGGCAGTGTATGTTTGTATCGTTCATGCAAGCTACACCAATAGTGTTAGTGCTGAAAATTTGAACATTCAAACCTTATGTCTAGAAAAAATTTTTTTTTTTTTTTTTTTTAACCATCCTCTCCTTACCCAAATAGGTTTTTAATGGGGGTTCAGTTTGTAATGTAATGTTATGCTAAATTGATCCTTTATTTTGTGTTCATGCTTTCTAAAATAAATTGGGACTTTTTAGTGGTCACTACCCAACAACAAGTGGGAGAGGTAACTTATCTATTAACTAACACAACACGGCATACTGCCAAAAGATGTTGATCTTGTGATGGTTTCTATTGAATGACTACCTAGACCTGTTATTTCATTATTAATTTATTACTAGAATTTATTTTATCTTTTTTCTGTTTTATGATTCGCGGAAACTCAAATCAAACCTGTAAACTTTCTCTCATTGGAATCTTTTCTCTTGCATATCAGAAGGAAAGGTTACTATAACATTTGTAAAGATCTGCATTATAAAACATGGGTCCTAAATATTCAAGGAATTACAATTTCATATATTATCAACATAGTTTTTTACCCAACTCCAGCATTATTATATGTAAAAAAAATAAAAAAGCCTGGCTGCTGCAGGGTCATACTTTGATCCTACTTTTATTCTGACTGAAGATGATTACTGCAACTTGAGTATTGTATATTTAATAAATGAATTTGATAATCCAAAAGATTTTAGTTCAGTTGATAAGAGAGCTTCCTAACAATCACTATATTGTGATTTCTAATTGTGGTAGAGAAATGTTAGTTTTATATATCGGTCTGGTTGAGACAGACAGTGAAGAGTTTACTCCCCTAAATTTGGTGAGGATTGTTTTTGTTATGGGGCTGGGGGAGATGGAGTCAACCCCAACTTAGACTGGAGTGTAACAAAAAACAAATTCATTGTAAATGTTGATATTGTTGTCATGAAGACCCGAATCGTCTTATCTCTTTTAACCATTGACTGTCTTATTAAAAATCCCTATGGATTATTAGGAATATATTTCAAAGATAAATGACATAGCTTCATAGATTGCATTGTTCAGTGTTTCCGAGTGACCATTTCCCTCGATAGCTTTGAACATCCTGATCTCCGTGTCAATGCTGATGTTATCGCATTCCTTGGTGGTTCAGAAACTCAGGATAAATAAAGCAAAGTTGTTTTCTAACTTAAGCCTGTTCAACCACTTCAGTCTACAAAAATGGAATGAAATTTAACCCTTGGTTCTTCAAAGAGTTAATAATGATCCCCAAACCTGATAAAAATATTTCCTATCAAATCAGGGTGACTAGTATTAAGAGTAAGTTGATCAGTCTGGATACTGAACAAAATGGTGGGACAGAATATAAACTTTAGAGCTCTTAAATAGATGAAGATAAAAAAGGTGGTATAAAAAATGACCTACCATGCAAATATTAAGACATCAAAAGTGGGGGATGAAATTTAACCCTTGATAATGATCCCAAAACCTGATAAAAATAATTCCTATCAAATGAGGGTGACTAGTATGAAGAGTAGGCTTACATTTTGAAACTAGCAACCCTATTAGTAGCTTTGGAGTGGATGACAAGATATCTCAGGAAGAAATTCCTTTCGAATGGGACTTCTTACAATGGCAGTGGATCAGTTTTGGATTCTAGACAATTTATAGATATTGGTAAATGTAGTGAGAGCAATGACAATCTTGGAGACATTTCAGATAATATGGCATCACACAAAAACATGCCAGTTCCATATGGTTAATATGGTGCATATCAAATGTCATTTGTTGAGAGAAAAATACCCCAAATCCTAGATGATTGTAATTCTTTCATCAACTCTTCACTTGGCTTCCATTTTTTTCATCTGATGAACTTGTCCTAGAGACAGATTTACTAGTGTGACCCATTATATTGTCCATGTGCCAGATTAAGCTTAACTAAAAAAATAATTATTTTGATCATGTTTTAACGTTAGATATGAGAGGGCTTTCATCAGCACAGAAAAATTTTTTTTATAATCTCTATAAAAAAAATAAAATTGATGTATGTATAAGATATGCAGCAAACATTGATAATGTTGTTTGTGGTAGGTGTTCAATCACACTTTAGGCCAGTTTTACTTTCAGTGCACAATTGATACTGCCAAATAACCCTCAGTGTTAAACCAGTACTGGAATTCAAATCCACGATTGAGCCAGCTTCCTTACTTAATCTATGTGGATGATAATACTGCTAATACTGTTAGCAGCATAATCAAGTTGCTTTTGAAGAGGGGTTCAATCCTACCTCTATCCAGTCACACCTTCACCACTTGATTCATACTGCCAAATATCCACTGGTAGCAGCTTCCTTGCTTATTCAATGTAGATGTAGATAATGCTTTTGTTTAGATGTTAACATTGTTATCAAATTCTGCCAATATTTGGACTACAATTTAAACCAATAAAACTCCTGTCACTTCTGCTTATTGATACCTGTCTCTTATGTGTTTTACCAAGGCTTTCAGTACGCCTTTGTACGTGTGTGTGCGTGAATTTATTTATGTATGTTTGTGAATACTCCACTGAGTGGAAATCCCATAGGTAATCCAAACTTTTGTTTGTAGTATTTATTGAAAGTGAAGTAGTGTATGTATATTATTCTGTGTGCCTTTTTTTTTGGGTGTTTTAAGTTAGACATTTTTCAACAGGTATATTAGTGTAGAGTCACTAGAAAACTCAGGTGACTTCATTAACTAATTGAAAAACGCAGATATGAAAAGTAAACCAATGCTAGGCCTGGATATTGAGTAAATACAGTAGTATACCTATTGAAAAATGTCTAACCCTCCTTAGAAAATATCTAAAAATCGACATACTAATAATTATATGCACGTTATGCACAAATCGATGTTTCTTCACTTCCAACAATAAATACTACAAAGAAAAGTTCAAATTACTTATGTGTGTATGTATGCATGTGAATGTAAAGGAGAGCATATGAGCGTATGTGAGGGATATTGTGTGTGTGTGTGTGTGTGTGTGTGCAATTTGTTAGCTGCATGTTGCATGTATCATTGCACAACTCTTTGTGACTGTTTCTTTCAGGAACAAAAGCGTCCACCGCTCACTGTCGTGTCAAGCGAAGCAAGCACCCACCCCTGGCAAGTGGGACACACCTCAAGCCCGCAAATCAGTCTCCCAAGAGCAGGATGAGAGGTGACCGTCTGTTCGCTAACCATGCCCCATACCCCATGTTGCATTCACACTTCACCCCCCTCCCACCTTCAATGCAAACATTACTGACCCACCACCAACCTCACCCTAGCTAATGCCGCTATTTTCACTGCCGCTTTAAAAAAAAACAACTTTTTTTTTTTTCTGTTATTGGTTCTGTTTTCACCTCCCTCCTTTTTCCTTAGTCTCATTTTGCTGATCAGCAAATTCTTCCGTCATTTTATCCGTCAACAGATGTCTGTTCATCTGTTCTCAACAGATGTCTGTTCATCTTTTGCTCGATGCCTTGGCCAAACTGACCTCACTTTTCTTACCTCCCCCTTTGCCAAAAAGAAGGTTACACGGAAGTGAGGTTGCACTTATTCATCTCACTTTTTTACTAACACAACTTTTTGGTAAGCCTTTGCTGATAGCCAAATTTTATATCATTCCCCCAAAGAATATTTATGTTGCTTCTGGTCCACCATAGTTTCCTTTGGTTTTTTGTTTCTAGATAATGTAATGTCAAAAAAAATGAGATTTTCAGCAGTTGCCCTCCAACTGCTGTTGGGCCTCTATTATGGGTTGTTGTTTTTTTTCTGGGTTTACTCCCGTAGGTTTGGTCTTAAGATTAATCCTGAAACATTATAACCAATGTTCTGAGACAAAATATTTTGGTGAATATTTACTCGTATGCTTATGCTTGTGACTCACTGAATTTCCCTTTAGTTCTGGTGGCAAGGAGGGCATTTGGTTGTATGTTTCCATTAAAAAAACCCTGAGGCGATGACCCCCACCCATTATAACCTTTCTGGTTGCAAGGGACAGTCATGTGCTAAATATTTCAAGTTTTATTCCCTTTTGGTAAAAAATGTGAGGTCAATAGCCTTGAATATTATGAATGGGATAATCAAAAATATTGGCCATTTTCTAGTTTCAATCATGTTGCAAACAGGACTTAATATTATTCTTTTCTTAATATTCTTAAACTTTGTAACACTTTGACAGGCAAATATTGAAAAAAATGTTATAAATTAATCTAACGAACATTAATATGAAAATATAAGTTATTTTATTGTCAGTGCATGAAATGGCTGTACCACTTTTTAAATTGTAATTTTAGACGATTTATATCAATATTAAATAGATTTATAAAATTATGATCATGAGTGAATGAAAATATAGATATTTATTATTAGATTTATGGTTAAAGGTTTTGTTATATGAACTTGAGTTATATAATGCAAGTGTGTGTGTGTGTGTGTGTGTGTATATATATATAATACAAGTGTGTCTGTATTTAAATAATGCTAGTATTATATATATATATATAGAGAGAGAGAGAGAGAGAGATAGATAGATAGATAGATAGTGTATGAGTGTATAATGCAAGCATTATATTTCAAGTGTATATATATATATATATATATATATATATATATATATATTCACACACACTATACAATTGTTCCTAGATAGACAATTTTGTAAAAGTTTCTCTATCATATTTTTACTTTAAGAAATGATTGATTCTTATTTTGCTTGCAATGATATAAAACTATTTGCCTTGTTTTAATAATTACATACCAATTCTAATTCAAATTCTAATTTACTTATGGTGTTCTTTATTTCAAAGCACTTGATATAATGACATAAAAGACTTAAATTATGAAATAACTATTTCTTAAATTGATTATTTTTTCCTGTTTGCTGTATAAGTCATTCCAGATGGTCAACTTAGTTTACCTATTGACTATAGGGCAGACTGGGGCTAGTTGGTCCTCTTTTACATTCAGTGAGATGTGGAGGTCCAATAAACCATTTTTGTCTTTGTGGCTGGATTGCATATTCATGAATGGACAGTGGGTCTAATAAATACCATAAAGATGCTTGAAATAATTGAATTATTCATTTAAATACATAGTTATATTTTTTCTCAAGTCATTGAAAGAAGGTTGCTTGAAAATCATATGTGCTTAACCAAGGATGCCAATTAGTGGCAATTAATTTCAATCATGGCATCTTATGAATCTATTGAAAAGACATCAAGGATCTGTGAGACATAAGCTTCGTATCATAATGTTTGCTTGTGGGTTGGTCAAAACCCCTTCACCGGCCAGATTTTGCTTACCCTTGCTTTATAATAAAATAAAATCTAGTTGATGGCCAGCCATTAAGAAGTATCTGGTTTGGAAAGAACTTGATGATGTCAGGTTAGTGTTTCAACTACTGTGCTATAAGCAACTGCTTACTGTTATTTTCAAAGAAACCTTGAAGCAGAGGTTCCCAACCTAGAGTACATGTACCCCCAAAGGTACACTTGCACTTCTCAAGGGGCTCAAAGGCATCTGAGAGTATACCTGTTAGGAACTATCGATATTGGTTTTGTCAGTTTTTAACTTGGTCTGTCTGGCTGTGTGTGTGACACCGTCACATTATTTTATTTTACAATTGTCAATTTTCAGTTGAACCATTTTCTTCTTGAACTTTTGACTTTACCCAGTGTCTAAAAACAGTTCCAGTTGGCTCTAAATCGGCTATATAAGGGCTAAAATCACGTATGGTTTCCCATGTCCGGAAAAAAAATGTAGGGTCCGCATTTGCTCTCACCCTGATAATAATGCTCAGGTTTCAATGTATTTCTACATAATACATTTGATTCCTTTTACCAAATTTGGCATGTGTGCTCAATGGACCTTGGGGAAAGTTTTGAAGTAAAATATACACTACACTATGAGGCCAAGTAGTAAAAAATTCATATGGAATTGTTAATTCAGAGATCATTTTAATTAAATTTCAGACGTTTGGATCTTAATAACATTGGTTATGATCATAATAAATGGCTTCCTCTGTACTATTATTTAGCAGAGAAATATCTCGTCATGATGGAAGTGTTTCTTCTACATAATATAATATTGGTATTGTCTGGGATCATTCCTACTTTAGCACTAATGATCTGTTCTTCAAACTGTGCTCCTCCATTGCACTGAATGGAGAGGAAGTGGAACATTCTCAAATATTGGTAGCCACCACTTAGCCTCCTGCTATTTTATATTAGGATTTTTTGTGGTCTTGTGTCAAACTAGGCAGGTAATAAAAATTATATAAAAAGAGCTTTTTGCAATGAGAAAATGGTCAAATTTTGAGACTCAGTCTCATAAGGCTAGAATTTCAATAATGTTTCTGTTTAGTTCATCCTGATTTTGTTCTTTTTATACACACTCCTTATTTCTTGGCTGAAAACATCACGGAACATGATTTTTCTTTCTGGATAGTAAGTATCATTTTCTGGTTTCTTATGGATGAAAAGTATTGAAAATAGTTATTTCATTTAAACGTTGCCTTCATGCCCAGGATAGTGATATTATATGTACTTTTTTTTTACTTGGTAATTAAAAATCAATTGAAAATGAGTATTTTCCAAATAATCAGTTTCCTGATTGCAAAAGCAATGTATGCCGGAATAATTGATATTTTCTATACTTTTTAGACATTATCAATCAGAATATAACACTTATTACCCAGGAACAAAAAAAGTTTTAAGAAAAGTTACTGTGTAATATTCTGATAATTCTGAATCTTTTATTTATTAAAAAACACTTGGTGTGCCAAAATGACCATTTTTAGAAATTTCCTTGAAGGCCAGGAAATATGGTATCTTAACTGTATGTGTGGTTAGAAAAAAAAAAGACCATTGTTTTCACACTTATAGTTTTGGTTGTCTTCACACTCATAGTCTTGGAATGGATATTGTGAACTTTTGCAGGTAGAAGCGAATGATTTTCTAGAATATTCTAGTTGTAGCCATGATTGTTTTTATTGAAATGTCTGCTTTCATCACTTGCTCAATTAATACCAAGGCTATTTCTGGTGCTTGTAGCGGGGGCTTCGAAGCTTGAATTTTATACTTCTCTTAACTTAACCAAGCTGAAAGTTTGAAATACAGATGGTGTATGAGGATAGATCAATAAGTCTGTCACCTGACACAGTCATTAGCCAAATTTTGATCTGAAATTTTCATTGTATAATGTTCAATCTATGTAATTAATGGAGAAGCATCAGATTAAATGCATTGACAAGGAAAGAGATTGTGTTGAAAATTAAATGAGTAGGTGCATATGTGCCCGACAAACCATTTCTAGAAAGTTGATATTTTCATTATTCTTAAAGCTACAAGGTTTTTTATGTTTTGAAGCTTGCGATTCCGAGTGTTCAAACTGCAAAATAACATAAAAACTGAGCTTTGTAGCTCAGAAAATAATGAAGTTATCAACTTTTGAAAAAATGGTTTGTTGGGGACTTATGCAGGGTCACTCAAATATTTCTTTTGAGAATTGCTTTTTCCAGCATTAAGCAGCTGACTTATCATTGTGCCTATATACTTTTTGGTTTTGTTTCGACAGTTATATTTCGCTTCTCTATTAAATTTCAAAGTCATTTCAATGATACTGCTTTATAGGTAAATTGTATGTTTGAAATGATTTTTCATTTGACTGAAAAAGAAAATGGATACTTACATGATTAATGTGACTGGGTTTTTTGTTTTTTAATTTACATACTTTTTCTTTTTTGTTCAGAAACATGTTCTTTGTAATTTTTAGGAAACTATCATTGTTAATTTATGACTGGTATTTTCTTATATCTTATTTTTTGGTTGTTTTTTATCACGACTTCCGATCTTGGCTGTTGACTGATGGTCTGAGTGAAAAGCAACTAAAAGAATTAAGATGAAAGAAAATGCTTGTCAAAAATGAATGATAATAATGGTTAAAAATGCTTCTTCTAATAAAAACAATTAGATGATATTGCTGCTTCCAATACTAATAGTGTAAAAACATTAGGAAAACCATTTTGACATTTACAGACCAAAACTAAACTTAACACAGAAAATAAAAGACTTTTGTTGTTTTTGCAGTTTATATCAACTTGTAAAAGAACGTGCAACTACTTGTATGTTTTAAAGATGGCTGAAAAATTTATTATTATTTCACAGATAAATTGAATTTTATTAACGGCTTAAATTCATGAAATTTACGAAGCGAAATAACTGATTGAAATTATCCCAGTAGGTGAATTTAAACATTTTTCCTCCTATTCAATTTACTGAAGAGTTATATTATTTTAGATTCTATTCATTGAATTGTTCTTCTGTCAATACAAGTGGTTACAAGCAGTCCATAAATTTAACAGTTGATTTTTTGAAAAATGGTGCCATAAACACCATAAGATGAAAAAAAAAGAAGGGTTTCTCTGTATGAACGGTAATGTCCCTACACTCTAGAAAGCAATTCAATTTAGCCTTGGAATTATTTGAGCCCATCGAAAAGTCAATGTCCAGTGAAAGTAATAATCCGTGCTAGGTTTGCATGAATCATAGATTATTTTCTTAGGTGAATGAGCATACTGTATTTGATGACATATAATATCCTCCTTTTTTTTCTTTCCCTCAAAAATGGCTCAAGGGGTCAATATGTCCAGCTTCACATTGACCAAAACATGAAAAGCAATAAAAAAAGAAACTGGTTGATTAATGAGAATCCAGGGAATTGCATTGTTTCTCAATATTTCCTGCTGAAATAAAGGGTGGAAGTTTTATGTGTCATCAAATTTGATAATTCTCTCTCTCTTTTATATATGCATATATCTTATTTTTACAGTTGGTTTCTATAAGTTTATTAACTAATATCCTACATTGTACATATCCATCTATAAAGAATTGTTTTCAGTCATTTATTTGACCTGTTTTTTTTTTTTGATTAGTCATCTCTCTTCATATTCTGCAATGTTGGAATAACTGGAAATTTATTGTGTGTTTTTTTTTGTTTTTTTTTCCAAGAATTGTTATCATAATTTTAAGTTTAATAGTTTCCAGTTACTATAACTATGCTATACGTGAAGAGTATCCAATTAGATTAGGTGTGTTGAAACATTGGCTTGTGGGAAATGTTTTTTGTTTGTGATTTCATGTAAAAAAAAAAACCCGAAACAACAACAGCAACCTTTAATTTATCTGCTCTCACCTCAGTTATTGATTGTTTATACAGACTTCTTTAAAAATGCTTCCAAGCATTTTGTTCTTTCTCCATGAAATATTTTGTAAAATACAAATATGATAAAAATGATGATCAGTTGCTCAAAAATTCTCATGGGTTTGTGAAAGAATTCTTTTTTAGAAGATCATCACCAATGTAGGTACAAGCTTTTGGAAGAGTTCGCCACCACCAGAACAAGAGATTATTGAAAAACACTTCCATGGGAATGTTAATAGTGAAACCAAGATGAGGATATTAGTTAACATAAACTTCCATGTATCATAATTTTTTCTATTTACCTCTTCACACAAATTAAGCCTTCCCACCATCTTTATTTTATTCTTTTTATAAGACGTAAAATACGAGAAGCAATGGGAAGCAAAGATATTAATTATTACCATTAAAAAATTGCTCTAATCAATGAATAACCCTTATACTAAATTGTTTAATCACCACAAACTTTTGTATAAGAGCATTTTAAAATTACATTCCCTTTGTTTCTTGCTGTTCCTCGTCTTTTACAAGGGCCCCATAACATGGATGACCATTGCAATACTATTTTACAGATATTAATCATTTGATACTTGAGTAATATTGAAACTGATTTTTTACTCTATCCAAATAAGTTTATGTCTGTTTATGATGTACTATCTATGAAATTGTACTTACCGTCCTAAATTCATTGTCCATTGCATTACCTTCAAATGGGTAATACTTGAGTAATTAAATGGCAGTAACACTGTTCTTCCCAATGCCTGTACTTGCAATAACAGAAATGAAGTTGTCTTTGAAACAACCTGTAAGTAAATTAATCTTTTTTTTGTAGTATATGGCTTAGTTAATTACTAAGTTGGTGCAGAACGGGATCAGCTCTCTCGCTGTTTGCTTACTAAAACACTCACGTTTGGTAAATGATTTGAAATGATTTAATTACTGTATATTTTGGTGGATAAGACGATTCTTGAAGCATCCAAAAAAAATACCCTTAAAATGGGGTTGTGTTATATGCTAGATACAAAAACAATGACCGAACAATGAGCTAAAAACCATGAAATTCAGACTTTGTCTTATCTGGAGGTTGCCTTATCCACTGAAATATAAAGTATTTGTGTACTTGTATATGAGAAATATAAAGGTCTTTGGCTGTAATTTTTCTTTCAGCTATCCTCTGTTAGGCAGTCCTCAAGATTGAAAATTTATATGTATTATGTAGCATTTATCAATATATAATGATAAACTATGAATTATCCTCTTGGTCCTCACATAGGAAATGTACAGTGGATTTCATTGCATAGGAAAGACAAAATATCATATATTGTAGCTAATAAATTGGTTGTAACTCAAAAAAAGGTGAGGTAGGAACACCTAATACTATTAAAAATGTTTCGTTTGTTACAGATTGAGTTCATAAGTGGCTGACTTTTTAATGTTTTTATAATACACTGCTTGAAGTTTTGGTCAACTTTGATCATTGGTCAGTTCAGCAGTGTGTTTTGTAGTAGTAATGTTCATCAAAACCATGATTGAATCAGTAACACAGTTCCCTAAATGTTTGCTGAGTTTGTTTCAATGAATGTTTTTACTGCACAGTGCACTGCCATACAGATCAACGATCCATGCTGACTAAACTTCATTCTACTGTTAGATCCTCAAGAAGCCATCTGTGAACTCAACCTGTAACGAATGAAACAACATTTTAAAGAGTGTCAGGTGTTTCTGTTCCATCGTTTTCAGAGTTACGACTCTCCAATTTATTTGTGATATGTTTGATTCTGTTCTTGAATAATGGGTCCTACTAAGCAACTATTCTTTGTAACCAACATTCCATTTGACCAGTAACCACTGGTATTAAAGATCATTGGCAGTATATCTCTGAATTTTTTTTGAGATGAGGTATCATTATTATTTCTATTATTATTCGGACTCTCCTTATCTTGGTTGTTTTTCCACATGTACACATAGCATAATGATTACAGAATCAGACAAAAATTACTGCAAGTAATCTGATGGTTCTAGGTTCAATCCCAGTGTGAGACAATAATAATACTACTAATGCTAAGAGGGGAGTGCGGTCAATATACCCCCGTCTGTTAAATAAAGGGTTCGGTTCGTTACTTCCCCACACCTACCAGATGATACCTGATGAAGGCCGTAGAGTACAATGGCTGAAACGTTGTATTGAAAAACAACCAAGATGTGGAGAGTCTGAATAATAATAGAAATAGATCCTTGGTAGCATTTTTCTTTCAGTTTTCCGCCATTAGGCTCTTCCTCAAATTACGCTTTTTCTTAATATTTCCATTATTTTCAAGCGTATTCTGTGTTATTGCATGGATTCAAACATCCTGTGGATTTTTGTTTACAAACTCAATCTGACTCCCTTTCGAAACATTTACATCACCCAATACACACTAAAACCAACCTTTGCATGTTTTGTGCTTATCAAACCAAAAGTATTCAATCTTTTCAGAATTCAGATGTTTTTAGATTTAATGATAAATGCTTATGTGATACACATGCTCTCGTCTTTGTGCCATGATTTACTGTATTTACTGCATTCTCAACACCCAAGCTGAAAAAAAAACAAAAACGGACCTTGGCGTACCAACTTTTGTTCTGGATAATCTAATCTCTTCTTTCAATCATTGATATTGGCATAATGTTTTGGCTGATTCATTCTACTGCCTGCATCAGATGTGATATGCAATTAAACTAAAAGTTCTGTTTTCAGGTGTATTTGCATTCACTAACAGAACTTTGCAAATATCAGGAAATATAAACATATATATATATATATAAGTGTGTGTGTATATATTCTTTCAAAAATAGTCTTGAAGAAAAATTCAATTATCCTTTTTTTATACTAAAAAAACAGTTCTCTCATGCAACTGAGTTGAAGGAAAAAAAATTACAAAAATCCCCAGACGTGTAAAGGAAACACAATCTGCAAATGGTCATAAATACTGCTTTTACTGCAGTTTCTACTTGGCCAAGATTGTAGTACAAATATAAATCCATTTGTTAAGAGAAAATAAAAATCCAGGTGTTCCAAATTGGATGGTAGATGCTCATGTGATACACCTGCTCTTGGTCCATTTGTAGTGATATATTGTATTTATTCAAATCTGTTTTTATTTCATCGCTTTGTGGACGTATTTTGATATCCTTTTTTTTCATGTAACAAATCTTTTCATAGTATCCTTTAGTTTACAATAACACTTATGAAATAACTGGAGAACTTAGAGATTCGTGCAAACTATAAAAACCAAATGTTCACTTGTTTTAGAACATATTATCAATCCTCATAGGGGATTAGGATTTGCATGGCATTGCCTAGTGAACTAATGCTTAGTCTTTAGTCAAGATGACTGGTGGGAAGACAAGGCATTAGAGGAGTTTGTATCTAGCCTTTTCTTAACGCATAAGGGGTGAAAGTCAACTGCTCTGTCCTGGATTTGAACTCTGTTCGATGATTTTATTTTTGCTATTGAAACCAGGTGAGTTGTGACTTGTTCTCCTTGGTTGTATCTACTTTCAGAGTCTACATTCAGTGTCTTTCACTTTCAGCAAGTGTACATTCAGTGTCTACCATTTCAGTGATTTTAACTTAATAATTGAGGAAAATTTCTTTCATTTAGATGAGTTATATTCTTCTTAGTATATCTCTGAATTTTTGAGATGAGGTATTATTATTATTTCTATCATTATTCGGACTATCCTCATCTCGGTTGTTTTTTCATAGAATGTTTCGGCCGTTGTACTCTACGGCCTTCATCAGGTATCATCTGGTATGTGTGGGGAAGTAACGAACTGAACCCTTTATTTAACCTACCAGATGATACCTAATGAAGGCCGTAGAGTACAATGGCCGAAACATTGTATGAAAAACAACCAAGATGAGGATAGTCTAAATAAGAATAGAAATTATATTTTTCTTGTTGGAGATAGTAAGGTATTAATCCTTTGTCTCAGTTTATTTTTTATATCTAAAATGCATTTTTGATTATGTATGTTCATGATTGTAGGTGGTACTTTTTATCCCTGTCACTTTTTAATACTATTATTTCTTAAATATAAACAAACTTCCTGGCTCAAGTTAATGCTAGAGAACTAGAAGCATTGAGAAATGGTTGAGATTGATTTTGCGTTGAAATATTTCATTATTGTATGGCAGGGATAAAAAGTACAGCTGCTCGATTATGAGTAAATGTCTTAATTTTGACCTTCTCTTCATTGTAAATCCTGTCTTTTTGACAATATTTATCACCTTCATCAAAATGTAACACTAGGTTTCAATGTTAGGCCTTGCATACTTACAAGTAGGTTGTGGCAAAAATTGCCCAGTTTTGCATAAATATCAAGTTGACCCATGAGCTTCCCTTTCAAATCCATTGGTAGGTTCTACCGTGGAGTCGGAATCTCCACGGACTACGCTAGCTTTATTTGTGTCTAGCCAGAAAATACTACTACTACCACTAGTATTATCATTATTAATATTTTTTTCAATTTATTCATTTACGTGTTTTTCAATTTAAAAAAGAATTCTTCTGTTAATTTTTTAGATCTGTATAACAGTAGGTGTGTTGAAAGTAGAGGTTTTCAGAGTTCCTTTTGATGTCTGCCGAAATGTGTTAAAAAAATTCACAAAGATACAGTTGCTACTTCAAAGTATTTTTGGAAACTTACTGATGTAACGTCAAAAAAATGCTGACAACTTGTATTTTATATTCTTCATTTATTAACTGACTTTTAAAAACAAAGGCATTTTGGGAAAAAATGTCCTATTCGTCCCTCCTCCTAACATTCACTACGTTCTCTTTTTTTTCCCCCCATCCTCGAGTTATGGAATGTCTCCCAGAGTTTTTACAAACAGTCATCCAAAACTATCAACAAAGTTTCTTCAGTTTTTATGTTGGTCTGGCTGGCTATGTATGTATCGTGTACAGGCTACACTGATGGAGCCAGAGAAGTGAAATTTCCAACATTTGCTCCAATTTATGTTTACAAAAAAAATCTTTTTTTTTTCAAATTCTTTCCCTAATTAGGTGTTTTATTTACAATGTATGTTTATGCTGAATTGGTTCCTTAGTTTGTGCCTGGTTGCGTTCACGCTTGTTTTTTTAAAAACCCAAACATTTTTAGGGATCAATGCCCAACGAAAGAAAAGTAACATTGATTTGTTACTCCCTTTTCTATTATTTTAATTGATCATCCCAAACATAGCATGCTGGCAAAAGACTTTGGTTGCATGACAGTTTCTATGGAGTGATCAACCTGATCTGTTTTTTTTTTTTTTTTTTTTCAATTAATCCTCTTTGGGAATTCCCAGACATAATACTGAGATATTTGTTTGGACTATTTACTCATTTAGCAAAAAATTAGGTTTGCTTAGTCATTCAATAGTTACTCCACTTTCCTTTTGTTGGGCAGTGATCACTAAAAAGTGTGAATGCTGCTAGACTCAAACCAAGGGATCAATTTAACATAAAATTACATTGAAAATTGAACCCCCTATTGAAAACCCATTTTAGTGGAGAATTTTCAAGAAAATATCTCTTCTTTCTCAACATAATAAGAAGCAAATGTGAAAATTATCAGCCCTCTGGCTTCCGTTCATGAAGCCTGTATGCATGATACATACACACATACATAGAGAGCCAGCAGGCTGGATCAACTTGAAAACTGAAGAAACGTATGTCAACGGTTTTGCTTGACAGTTCCTAGAAGAAAGTTAAGCGTGTTTTTGTCACATGGCAAATCTTTCATGTTCTGCGGTTGAAATTAAAATTTGTTGGTATGTACAGACGTAGAAGAAGCTTCTGGGATCTATTCTCATTCAAAACTGAAACGAGTTGTTCATTGTTGAATTTTTAGAAAGTGTTTGATCCGTTGGAGGATATCAAACCTTACTCAGATTTCTTTTGAAGAATTATGACACATATAAACTTATGTTTGAAACAAATATGTGTCTACAATAGCCCAGTGATTCCCAACCATTTGATTACCCAGAACCCCTTTATTTAACCGAATTTTCCCATCGACTCCAGTCTTTTTGAAGGTCTGCCTATTTTATAAACTCACGGATCCCCAGTAATACCTTTGTAGACTCCATGTTGACAACCTCTGGTAACAGTCAATTATTATATGTGTAACTTGAGTAGTTTATCTCTGCTACTGATGGTGAAAGAGGTATATGTATTTACTAATGTCTGTCCACACAATATCTCCATACGATAGTCTGAAATATTGAAAATCAGAACACTTACCTGCTTTTGATTGAAGCTATATACTAACTGATTTTCATTCATTTTTACTTAGTATATGGCAGAGGCATGAGCTGTCTGGGTACATTTGAGTTAAATATGTAAATGCTATTTTATAGTCAACTTTTGGCATTCTTGGACTTTTCTTTCTCACTTCTCAATTCTAATATATATATATATATATATATATATATATATAATATGTGTGTCTATGTATGTATATATATATATATATATATATATATATATAATTAATTAGTAAATCCGGGAAGTTTCCATGGATGAACTGTTATATCGTATTTTGGTAGTGATACTTTTTTTCCAAAATCATCAGTACGAGTGCTCGATGACTTTTTCCAACTCAGAGTTCTAAGACAGATATCATCGGAGTAAATATAGTAAAAGACAAATAAAATTTCAATGCATGTTGACACAATAGGAGAATGAATTGATCTAGCCATGATTTTGGTTCATTGAAACAGAGTGTTCATAACCGAAATGAAATTGTTATTATGTTTTGTGCGTGTTTCGTTCTTTTGGATATACAAGTGAAATCTTCTTGAGGGGATTATCATTTATTTACCATGGAATGGTTTTGAGTATTTAAAAAAAACAAACTATTATTTATCCATGGCTCTCCAGCAGTAATGATCAATTACTGCTTTCCCTCAATCCATATTCTTCTAATTTGTTTGTTATTTCACTAACATAATTGGTATGCATACATACATCTTAATTTCCACACAATGAGATATTTACTTGCTTGCTTCAGGAAAGGTTTCTGTATCTCTCTCTCTTCTCTCTCTCTATCTCTCTATATGTAAATATCTATATCTATATACATATACAAGCAAATCTATTTCAAAAAATAGATATGTAGTATAAGATAATATCTCTATACAATACACATAAAACCTTATATAAAATGACTGTATGGGATAAACTATGTAATAAGAAAGGGAGGAAGTGTTTGATCAACACTGCTGGGGTGCCATGTTGATAGAACTTTTTTGTTTTTAAAAATCCCTGAAACAGTTACATGGTAAACAACTGATGATCCCAATAAGAGACAATTTATACATGTACCGCAATAACAAAGTATAGGGGAAACGAGGGCGGGAAACACTTTGGGAGATTATATAACTTGCATTGACAGATATTGGGGAACAAATGACTGAAGTGATATGAAAAGGTTTTTCAATTTTTCAGTTTTTCAAAGCTGTGAAGCTTTCTAGACATATATATTTTCAGAACATGCTGATAAAGAAAATGAGTATTGTACCCTATATATGTAGTGAATGAATTGGGTGGGAATTTTTTTTGATTTCCTGATTAATTCCAGTGAAAGAATTTGTATCTCCTTGGAAAGACTATTCCAGTATTGCTGCTTTTTAGTTCAAATTTTTAACATTTGTTTACATTGCAATAAATTTAATGGGAGTAAAATTCAAATTATCCGGTGTCAAATTCCATTAAAGTATATTTTAACAGCTTTGTTTATGTATATCAAGAAAGTAACTGCTTTGTATCGTTCTCCAACATGTAAATGGCCAATATGTGTTCACGACTGTTTTTCTTTGGCCAGAATGGAATATCTAAGTATATTTCTTTCAGCTTCAACTTGGTCCTGAGGCTATGACCTTCATTGTAAAATGAGAAACTCTTCTCCTGCTTGCTTACCTTCTTCTTTTAATGGGAGTGCGAAGGGTCAACTTTAGCAGGAAGGAGCTGAACTTCTCGGTTTTTCACATGTTTAAATATGAGAAATTGAGGCATTTGGAGAATTTTATTGGTAAAAATAAGTATCAGAAATTAATTCTACTCACTGAAGAATTAAATGCCATCAAACCAGGTTCAATTTAGAGAAATTAGCTGTATATATGGACACATTGGAATAATTGACCAATTTGTATTTTTTCAAAAGGAGAAAAGAGTAATAATGTACACTCTTCTCATCCAATATATGATCTGCCACACCAGATTTTTCCAAATGATTCTTGGAATATTAATGACTCATCTCAAATTTATAGGTAATGTTGCACTTGCCTTAGAATCAGTTTTGTTTAACAGTTTCTAATGAAAGCTATCAACATGAGTTTTCTTCAGTTTTCAAGTTGGTCTGGCTGACTATGTATGTATCATGTGTACAGGCTGCACCAATGGAGCTAGAGTACTGAAAATTTCGACATTTGCTCGCTAGTATGTCTATGAATTTTTTATTTTTTTTATTTTAAATCCCCTCCTCTAAGTAGATTTTTTAGTTAGGGTTCAATTTCCAATGGCAGTTCATGCGAAATCGGTCCATTAGTTTGTGTCCAGCAGCATTCATGCTTGTTTTTTTGAAAATTTGGATGTTTTTAGTGATTACAGCTCAGCTAAATATGAATAAAGTGACTTTTTCAATGAACACCTTTTTTCCCCCCAAAACGTTGATTGTTTTTTACTGAGTGACTAACCAGACCTGTTTCTACTACTGCTGAGAAGGCATGTATTTGCTGGAAGCTTATATATATATCACTTGTCATTCATTTCGGTCTTGATATATATTTTTCTGATTACCATTACGGATTTTTTTGTTACAAGTGTTTGGAGACGTGTCTTGAATAGTTAACGTCTCTGTGTTCAATTCCTACTGCTAGCTACTTTACTGGTTCTGTTTACATATATATATATATATATATATATATATATATATATATATATAGACACTTGTCAAAATAATCAAGTTGTTGCAAACTTATTTAAATAACCATTATTTTCATGTTTTTGCATATTATTATTTTGAGACCCACCACACTTGGGTGTTTGCTTTTTCATTTTTTACTTTTTTTTTTCCCTGGGTGCAATTGTTTATAGAATTTAAGGACCCCTTTTTTTGCCTTTTATACATGTGGCTTTGGTTTGTGTACTAAATTATCTGTCCTCTCCACCCCCATTGCCTTCTATACTTCATAGTCTTGGAGGGGAGAGAGAAAGAGGGGCATCTGCCCCAAGGCTAGAAACTGATTAATGGTTTGAAGTGTTTTATTATAAAACATGTCAAGTATAGTCAAGGATTTAAAAAAAAAAAAATTCTTTTGATTCTACTTATATATATATATATTTTTTAAACCCACCCATCCACTTGTATTAATTTTTTAAAAAATCCTTTTTTTTTTTTTTTTACCACAGAGATTAAAGGGTGAAAATTTTGGCAGTTGATTTATGAGCTGATATTCAAACCCTTTTCTTTGTGCTGAAAGGGTTCTATTAGAAACTGTCAACCAAAATGGTCTACATGGGTTTCTCCAGTTTTCAAGAAGGTCTGGATGGCTGGCTATCTATCTATGTATCGTGTGTATAGGCTGCACCAGTGAAGCCAGAGAACTGAAA
Source organism: Thysanoteuthis rhombus (assembly GCA_963457665.1). Taxonomy (NCBI): domain Eukaryota; kingdom Metazoa; phylum Mollusca; class Cephalopoda; order Oegopsida; family Thysanoteuthidae; genus Thysanoteuthis; species Thysanoteuthis major. The sequence goes on along the minus strand of OY735235.1, from coordinate 37,598,972 downwards.
ATTTTAACATTTATTCTTTATGTCTAGAAACAACTTTTTAAAATTTTTTTAATCTTTTTTTAAAAATTTTCCCCCAAATTAATGTTATGGGGTGGGTTCGATTTATAATGTAAGTTTATGCTGAATGATCCCCTCGTTTGTGTCTGGCTACGTTCACACGTTTTTGTTTTTTTTTCCAAAATCTGAGCTTTTTCAAAGATCATCATCCTACAGATGGCGATCGGAGTAATTTATTCATTGATCACCCCATTTTTGAATTTTTTACTTGATCATCCCTAACACAGCATGTTGCCATAAGATGTTAAATGATAGTTTCAATTGACTGACTAACCTGACCTGTCTTTGATAAAATCTGAAATTATTTGCATCTGAGAGGTTAAACAAGAAAAAGATATTTTCAGTAAGGGGAAAGAATTATAGCTGTCTAGCTTAGAATTATAATTAGAAACAATAATTTGAAATAAGCCATTAATTAACCCTTTAGGTGTCACCGAATTGTGACCCCCTCCCCTACTCAGTCAGTTAGTAGATGATATATGTACGAAAATACAGCTCGAAATCTGCAGTGGCGCTCGTATATTGGCGTAATTCTGAAGTATAATACTGCGGTTGATCTATTCCGATTCTTGCTGTACTTTCAACGTAATAAGTGCATTTTATTTTAAAAAAAAATGTTTAGAAAGTTGTACTCAAAATTCTGAAATTCAAGATGGCTGCCACTAGATGATGTAAATTATATTATATTTTTTCCACCCTGAAGCCTGTGCAATATATTTCATTTCATTTCTGCAACCTGCTATCGCATTGTTTCTGAAAGGGGTTTATTGCCCCCCTTAGTGGAGGGGGGCTGAAAGACTATCTACGCGGGCCTGGAAAAGCTGAATGAAAACCTTTTTTAAGGAAAGCAGCTGCCCAAAATCAAATGGTGTGAAGTGAAGCTGTTTCTTCTGAATTATATGTCTGTTCTAAAGACACTGACAACATTCTATGTTTTATTAATTCCACTAACTTTTGCTCGGGCATACAAAATTACTAAGAAGTGATTGTGAGGTTTCCCTCTCCTTGAAAGCATTTGTTGGCCCTGGTAAGACTGGGGAGGGAGTAACCAAAGTTGAAAGGGATGCGATACAAAAGCATTTGCTGCAATTGAGCTTCAAATTTTGAAGTACTTCGGTGACGTGACGATGGACACTAAGTATGAGTGGATTATGTCACTGTTTACGGCCAGTACTCAGACAGTTCTTAATTCTTCATTGATTTAAAGAATGACTTGACTCTTGAAAGTATTTGAATCTTCAAAGTATTTGGACTCTCGGTTAAAGATGGTCTGCCATCATGGGCATTGCGTAGCCAGTATTACCTGAATTTGTCTAGTACATCTCTCCATCTTGTGTTCTATCAGCCTTGGTTTCTCATGTGATCTCTGGGGATCCATGTTGTGAGTCAGGATGTCCATCGGTTGTCTGTCATTCTTGCAATATGGACCGCCCATTGCCATTTGAGTTTTTTAATAGTTTCTATGATATCACAGACTCCCGTTTTCTTCCTTATATACTGTGCTGTGTTATTAGAAGCTCTCTAAATCTGATTTGATTAGGCTTATTTTAAAATTTCAAGTTATGTTTCATTGAATTCCTAGCTTTATAAATACATTGGAAAAATAATCTACTCATCTGAAAGGATTTACCAAAAACTGAAATATAATGGATACATGTAAGTGACACAGAAATAAACGAGATTATTCAAGAAATTCAAATTTGACATGCCAGGCTAGAAAGGTCATTAGGTTAGACTAATATGGAACCTATTCATTTCTGTTCTGATATCTCCCCTAATCATTGGTTCAATGTCAAATGTCGAATGGTAGATAACCATAACTTTTCAGAGGCAAGATTTCTTTTTCTTATTGATTATGCTTTGATTTTTTGGGTCTGGGGGGATTCGTACCTTTTCCAAGGCTGTGGGTTTATTTTCACTATCCTCCTCTTTTTTTCTTCAGTATTTTGTTAGTTGATGTCTTTCCTTTTTACTGTAGCCAATCCCTACAGTTTTTTTTTTTTTTTCAATTTTTTTTTGCATTATTTTCCCAAACTCTTTCAGTTCTAGGCGTCTTTTTATTTTGTGTATTTTCTTTCTTTGTTTTTTTTATTTTCCTCAAGTTTTACGCTTCATCTGCAAGTTCGTTAATTCGATATATTTTTTTGATTAATTTCATTTCTGTTCTAGATGTTTTACTTTGTAATTTTTTATCATCATCATCATCATCCTTTTGATTTTAGAAACCATCAACCAAAATTGTCAACATAGGTTTCTTCAGTTTTTAAGTGGGTCTGGCTGGCTATGTATGTATTGTGTGTACAGGTTGCAGCGATGGAACTGGAGGGTTGAAAATTTAAACATTCACTCCTTATGTCTAGAAAAAACAAAACAAACTTCTCTCTCTCTCTCTTTTTTTTTTTATTTTTAAATTTCCCCCTCCTAATAGGTTTTTAATGGAGGGTTCAATTTGCAGTGTAAGTTTATACTAAATTGGTCCCCTAATTTGTGTCGGGCAACATTCACACTCTTTCTCTTTTTTTTTAAAATTCAGAATCTTTCAGAGATCACAGTCCAACAAAAGGTGACAGAAGTAACTTATTCATTGATCACTCCCAACACAGCATGCTGTCAAAAGATGTTGATTGCTTGACAGTTTCTACTGACTGACTAATCAGACCTGTTTATTTATTCCGTTTCGTCTATGTCTTCTTTTATTGTCTCTCTCTCTCTCTCTCTCATATATTTTGAACTCCCATTACCCTCCCCTTTTAGTGACCTCCCCGAAACATCTGCTTTTTTGAACTGATTATCAATTGTGGAATAAAGTTGTTATTGATGATTGTGGCACAGCTATTCTCTGATTCTCTCCTTTTTCTTTTTTCATTTCATTTTGAACTGATAAATTCAAAATTCACTTCATTTTGACCTGCCTCCAACTAATCAAAAAACAAACAAAAAACCCTAATCTCTTACTGGTACTGTCTTCTCTTTATTTTTTTCCTCTCTTTTCTTGTCTTTCTTCTTTCTTGTCTTTCTTCTTTTCTTGTCTTTCTTCTTTGTCTATCTCTCTCTTCATTGTCTATCTCTCTCTTCATTGTCTATCTCTCTCTTCATTGTCTATTTCTCTCTTCATTTTCTTTCTTCCTCTCCTCTCTTTCTGCATGCTCTTTCTTTCTTTCTTTTTTTTTTCCCCTTCAAGTTTCCCTAAAAGTATAATGCTATAGATGAGGAAAGCAACCCTAATCTTTGGTCTTATTCAAGAGTTTGTTGAATTGTGATTATTCTATTTTGTGTGTGTGTGTCTTATGTAGTGATGACTGTGGCAGCTTTTCACCAAAGTTCAGTTCATTTGAATTTCTTTGTGTATCTTATCTTTTGTCCTATTCAGGATAGTAATTCTTTTTTTGACCTCCTTTGACATCATTTTACACAATAAAGTCATGCATTTGATCAAACAACTTTTACTTTAATGTTCTGTTTTTTTTTCTCCAGTTAGATTCATTTTTTTCATCAGTTTGTTCCATATGAAATGTCTTTTAGCAAATAGAAAGATGAAGGAATATATAAACCACAAAAAATGGTGAACATTTAATCAAAATTTGATCCATTTGGCACAATGACCACTTCTGGTGATCCACAAATGATAATGTGCTAAAAACTGTCATTTGTGGATTAGTGGCCTCTACTGTCAATAATTTTTTGTGATCAAGAACTGTATTGGGCCTTCCTCAAGGTTTATTAGTATCAAAGACGGTTGAAAACACTCAACCAAATAATTCCACAAATTTTGAAAGTTGTTACGGATTAAATGTTGTTTGAATAGTAAGATGAAGAATGATGTATAAACTGAAAAAAAGACTAAATAATCAAAATATAATTCATTTAAAAAAATAATCTTTTTTTTCCAATGATCCTTTAATGATAATATACAATCTCTATAAAAGATTTTAGGTTTGGTAGTCACAAATTCAGTAAAGACAGAAAATAAGATCTCCCAATTATTGAATGTTTTATTACAAAAATGAAGTATGAAATACTTGAAATGATAAAAATTTGTAGGAGAAATATTGGGTGAATATGAAGGATGTTGTGAGATTTCGTGTTACAATTCTCTAAGTCAGCTAAGAGATACAGGGTCAGGTACTGTCATTCAGTTCATATGGGACTGATTTTTTTCATATTTTCAACATTTCCTATTGCTTTGAATTGATGTGATGTAGTCGCTATTGAAGACCTAAAGTTTCCAGAAAATGTTCAAACCATTGTTTATGTACCATTGACCTCCTTTGTCAATAATTCTTCATTAAGTATAGGTTTTGCCCTCCCTCAAGGTTTATTATTAGTATGTATATTCCCAGACCTAGACTTATTGAACCAATTCTGTTGTATTATTCTCTCCAGGCTGTTGGCAGTATTATGTCCTAATTTGAAATCTCACTCCTCGGATAGACACTGTTGCGGTTTAGGACTCAAAAACCAATAATGATAAGAATAATAATAATGAATTTTATCTCTGTTTATGTTAGATCAGCAAAAAAAAAAAACACTATTACATTAGTAAATATTCCAATTTTCTCTATGAAAAAAAATTAGATTTTCTGTATAACAACATCAGCTAAAACTGTCAAATAAGATTTTTCTTTTTCAAGTTGGTTCCGCTGTCTAATGTATATATGATGCATACAGGCCGTACTAATGGAGCTAAAAGGCTGAAAATTTTAACATTTACTCCCAATTATGTCCAGAAGTTTTTTTTTTGTTTATTTTGTAAATTTATACTAAATTGAACCCCTTAGTTTATATCATGCTTGTTTTGTTTTTTTTTAGAACATTCCGACTCTTAGTGATCACTGCCTAACAAAAGGTGTGAGAAGTAACTTTTTCCTTGGTCACTCTTTTTCCAATTTTTTTAATTCATCATCCCCAACATACTGCCAAAAGATGTTGATCATGTGACACTCTCTATTGAGTGACTTACCAGATCTGTTAATATATTTTCCTTACGACTTTCTTTGTCCACCTTGGTTTTTTCTTCCTCATTCTTATGTTCAATTAACCTGTAGGTTACTATCCGCAAAACCTTGCTCTCGTCTGATATAGACAAAGTTAATGGTAAGAAGTAGCAGTCGACCGAATTAGCTTTGTATCCTTGACAGCCTATACTTCTGGATGTCCGTGCTCTTCCACTCAATCCCTGGGCTCCTCAGTCCACAATGGCCAGCTGTGACAGGTCGACATGAAAAATGGTTCTGCAGGGAACCTCCATTAACATAAGCATAAGACTTAGAATGTAACCTTCATCCAGTCTTCCACATACACTGAATAGGATACTTCTGAACACTTTCCACCAGAAAGTATTCAGAATGGCACCCCTTTCTGTCCCCCCCATCATCGCCCACCCAAATTTAGCCGCTATTTATTTGACAAGTTGCAGTGATAATGTTTAATGTTTCTGATGTCTACGCTAGCAGAATTATGAAATGCATTCTGGATTAATTGCGCCCTTGACCCCCCAATCCCTGCTTCCCCGAGTAATTGACGGGGGTGGGGGTAGGGAAAGGAAAGAAAGGGGTCAGTTCTTGGGTCATACATTATTTTACTTCCCAACAGATCCATTAGACAACTCTATTCTGTCCAATAGCCTTTATTAAATTGGAGCTTTCTGACTATGAATGAATAACTGCAGCAGATTAAAAAACCCGACCCTCAAGAGAAAAATCTTCCCTTCTGGGGTAAGAAGGGGATGGTTTCTTTTTCTTTTCTTTTTTTGTCTTGGATAGAAAGAGAAAGAGCCATATTAGAAACCATCAACCAAAACTGTCAACATGGGTTTCTTCAGCTTCCAAGTGAGTTTGGCCATGTATGTTTGGTATATACGGTCATATCAATGGAGCAAGATGGTGGAAAATTTCAACATTTATGTCTGGAAAAAAACATTTATCTGTTCTTTGAAAAGTTGTCTTCAAAATAAGTTTTTAGAGGCGGGTTCAATTTATAGAGTAAGGTCCCTTACTTTGTACCCGTCAGCATTTACGCTTTAAAAAAAAAAAAAAAATTCAACTATTTATAGTGATCATTGGCCAACAAAAGGCAGGGGAAGTGATTTATTCATCAATCGTACCTTTTTCCAATTTTTTTTTGTTGATCAGCCCCAACATTGTTAAGAGACATTGCTTACATGACGGTTCCTATTGATTGATTAACATGATCAGTTTATAAAGAATTTAGTTCTTCTTCCTGTCTCCAGAATAGAGTCTACCAAGGCTATTGAAGTTATTTTGTACGGGGAGGGTGGTTGAGGTGGGGTGAATGTCCCTATCTGTCCTCTTTTCCTTACCCCTGAGCATAGAAGAGAACCTGCATTTTTTTTTTTTTTTTTTCTCACTCCCTATTATCCCATGTCCAAAAGTGCCTCGGATGAAACTTATTTCTCTCCTTTATTATTTAGTCGATTTCTGGAGATTTCTCATTCTGAATTGAATAAATTCTCAAATAATTTGCCTCCAAAAATAATCATCAGGATATTTGAGTGGCTTCACATAATAAGTGCCCAACATACTATCTTTGAAAAGTCGATATTCTCGTTATTATCAGAGCTACAATCTTTATCATCATCATCATCATCATCATAATCAGTCTTTTATCGTCTGTCGTTCAGCATAGACCTTCCCCAGGATTTGCCAGATCTTTCTATCGTAGGCGCTGCGGAGCCAATACTTTCTGAGCTTGTCTAGTTTGTTTCTCCATCTTGTATTCTGCTGGCTTACGTTATGCATGCAATCTCTGGGGAACCATGTTGTGATGATCATCAGTTGTCTGCCATTCTTACAACATGAATAGCCCGTTGCCATTTGAGTTTTCTTATGGTTTCTATGATGTCTTGGACTCCTGTCTTCTCCCAGATACATTGTGCTGTCTTGTGATCTCTCCATGTGAGGTTGAGCATAATTCTTCCATGTGCATGCTGCATGGTTCTCAGTTTGAGGGTTAGTCTTTTGATTAGGTTCTATGTTTCTGCTCCATAGGTGACTATTGAGAGGATGCATTGGTTGTATACCCTCCTTTTTAGACTAACGGGATCTTCTTGTTCTTAAAGTTTGAGCTTTCTCTGTCAAAAGTTTATCATCTTAGAGTGATTTTTTGCTTGATTTCTTTTTTTTTTGAGGATTTCTTGGAGATTCATTGTCCTACTCTTCAATCATAATGCTGTTAATAAAAAAAAAGGAAACCTGAAAGACCTCAACAATAGGAGGTACAATGCTCAGTTTTCATTTTATCTTGAACCTTGAAACTCTCTGAATCATATTACTGAGAGTGTTCAAGGTTCAAAATAAGAAAATGAGCATTGTAGCTCTCAAAATGAAGAAAATATGAATTTGAAAGGAAAAAAAAATGGTTCCTCAGGCGCTTATCACATGCAGCCATATATATAAGTATGCATATTTGCAAAGTCAGCTGGCATTGTCTAACATTGTGGTTTCATGGCCAGATGAGGGTGGAGTCTTATTACTGTTGATTTGATCAGGATCTGTTTTTGTAAGTTGTATAGGAATGCATAAATGTCTTTCAAAGGTTTAATCTTGAAAGTCTCCTATTGGGGTAAAAATAAAAGCATAATGTAGATCCTCAGGCAACTACCTATTAAAATGTTTCATGATTTTAGCCTTTGCAGTTTTAGCCAAGATATATTTATGACATAGCTGGGGATTTCTGACAACAAATGGCTGGAAAACTTTGATAATAAGGTTCAAGTTAGATTCTGGGGACTTGTCTCTGAGATAGCACCTTTTCACTGGTCTAAAGGGATGGGGTCAAAGGTACTCCCTGACACCTGTAGCAAATGTTGTTGGAGTTGGGCCTTTCTGGTTCCTGTTAGCACCTTTCCATTGCACTAAAAGGGGTAGGGTCAGGGGCACACCTAGATGCCTGTGGCTGCAGCTAGTGGAACTGGACAATTTCTGGACAAACCCATCTTCATATTAAGAAAATAGACCTTGTATTTCATTAAATGGTAAAAATTATAAATGTAGAAAAACTATCAAAGACTCGGAAATAAGATATTACTGTTCACCTATCCTATGGACAGTTGTTTTTAAGATAATGCTCTTAATAGTGCTAATTCTAATTTGCTTACAAAATGAGCACCATATTTTTCAGTCATAGTTTCTTTAAGATGATTTTCTTGTACAAATACTTTACTTAATGTAAGTAATTTATCACTCCTTTCCCACTCATCTGTTAATTAAAGAAATATATATATATATATATATATATATATATATATATATATATATATATATATATATATATATATATACATACATATACTCCTTGTTTTTAACCCACCAACTTCATGCACTCTGATTTATCAAATACTTTATTTGATGGCATATAAGATACCTTTTTTTCCCCCTAAAAATGAATCAAGGTAACTTTTATTGTCCAGCCCAATACCAGCTAGAGATAGCAGCAAACTAAATGGTTCCTTAAGACCATTTGGCCACCTGAGGGGCCCCAAGAGGACTTTCTGAATCGAATTCTGCTTAAGGCCCCATAGAAGATTTGACTGTCCTTGGTCCAGCTCCACATTAGCCAGGATTTGGAGTTGAAAACTTGGTTGATAAATATAGGGTATTTTATTTTTTCGTAATATTCCCTACTGAAATGAGGTGGAGGACTATACAGGGGCCACCAAATACAGGGAGTGGTTTTCATGCACTTTGCTCTGTGCGTCAGTGGCAAATGTGTCCTCTGGCTTCCAACTTCATGCAGTTGCTGTGAAATTTCTGGTGAAGATCTTTTTCACAATCAATTTTGATAACTTGGTTTTATATAAAATTGTCAATTAAAACTGTCAGTTTTTGATTTGGTTTGGCAGGATATGTATGTATCACGTGTACTGATTGCACCAATTGAGCTAGAGGGCTGAAAATTTAAACTTTAACAATTTATTTTGTCTAGGAAAAACTTTTTAAAATTTTTTCTTGAAAATCTACTTCCTAAATAGGTTTTTAATGGGGGGGGGTTCAATTAAGTTTATGCTAAACTGGTCCATTCATTCACGTTCGGCAGTGTTCATGCTTGTTTTTAAAAATTTCAAACCACTAAGTTATCACTGCCCAACAAAAGACAAAAGAAATAATTTATTCATTGATCCCTTATTTTTCTGATGTTTTGATTAATCACCCACAAGGGCATGCTGCCTAAAGACATTGCTGAAATGACAGATTCTATTGACTAACTAGACCTGTTGTTTTATTTTTTAAAAAATTTTTTCCCCCTGTTGAAGCCATAGGTTTTGTGAAATGTCAGGTTAAAATGTCATGAGACTGGAGTGTGAAAAAAAAAAAAAAATTGACTGAAGTGGCACCCACACAACTGATTATAACATTTTAAAAAGTCATTAAAAAAAAATTCTCTGGATCCTTGTCATCTGACTGTTAAGCAAAAACTGTTTTTATTTATAATTTATCTAGCATGATTTAATTTCTTTTTTTAAAAGATTAACATGCTCTACATTGAGTCATTCCAAGAGGAGATTTATCCTTTACAATAATGGTTTTCCAAACACTATTCCTCTCCTATATTGTTTTTTTTTTTGACTTGTTGCTGGGTCTGCACTGTTACTCTCCTTCTAGAAATGAAATGAAAAGATGCTGATGGTCGTATGACTTCCTGGATTAGAGCTACTCAAAGTGTGGTACGTGTACCGGTGCTGATATGTGAACCATTGACTGCCAGTACGCTGCTCATTTCCACATCTTTAATGACATTCAACTTATATATTATTAAATGAAGTTCTTTGCCATGTTTCTGTCTCATTTTATGATAGAGGAACCACATAGAGCTCTTGTAAGATCTAGATGGCGTGGATTTGTTACCTTTATTTTCCAGACATGGAAAATTTTCTTTATATATCTAATATCAATTTATCTACTATTAAAACTGTATCTATGATGAAAGTGCATTGTTCATGGCTCTGCTCAAAAATTCAATCAGTTCTTCTGTGGCTTATTGTTCCCCCACAGAATTTCATTGAAATTCATTGAGAACTTCCAAAGATATTGTGCAAACATAAATGTATGTGGGAAAAAATTGGAAAATATCTCTGTCAGAAGAACCGATGGATCTGCCCCCAAACCACCTCTTTCTCACCCTAATGCCCACCTTTCCACAAACCTTCTTTGAAATGCGCTCAGTACTTTTGGAGACATCAACAGACAGAAAGATGTAACCGATTAGATACACCTCTCCAACTAGGGTGGCATATTAATGAAATGTTTCAGATAAAGATTAACATTACAATGAATGTACAATTCTCGTAACTTGCAGTCAGGCCGGTTGGAGTGTTCAGTTGCATTTGGGGGTGGGCCTTGGGCTTGTGTTATTGAGCATAGTGAAGAAATTGATCCCTTTGGGAGGTTTGACGAGATTGCCGCAATTGGCTATCTGCAGGATCTGCAACTGCATACAGCTCCTAGTATTCCCAGATGGTCACCCATCTAGGTACTGACCAGGCTCAACATTGCTTAACTTTCATCATCATTTATGAACCGGTATATCCAACATGATTTGGTGAAAGCAATTGGGCACAGACACATTGGAAACAAAATTTTGCAAGTCTGCTTAATTGGATAGTTTATAGGAATATAAAAGAACATGTGGCAACCAAGTGTTTTGTATGTCAACATCTCTTCAAGTTGCTTTGGCCACTTAATAAGTAATAAGTATATGATAACAGGTGTGGTTAGTCACTATAAAGAAACCTTCATGTAGCCAATTTCTTTTGGGGCTCATGCCAAATTGGAGTGATCAATTAAAAAATTGGTCAATAAATAAGTTACTTCTAAAAAATCTAAATATTTACTCCTTATGTCTAGAAAAAAAAAACTTTTTTGAGGTGGGGGAATTGTACCCTCCTAAATTTACTCTTTATAAGTATTTTATTTTTTATTTTTTTGCAATGCAAGTTTTTGCTAAATTGTGTTTGTTTTTTGAGAATTCAGACTTTTTTAGTAATAACTGCCCAACAAAAGGCAAGATAAGTAACTCATTGATCGTCTCCAATGTGGCATGATGGTTGTGTGACAGTTTCTATCCAGTGACTAAACAGATTTCTTTTCTCTGTTGTTTTTTTGCACTTTAATTTTTGTGTGTGTCTCTCACTCTCTGTTTGCCCTTGTGCAACTCAAACACAAGCATGCAGCATTCATTCTTTCCTATAAATTTCAGTTAGCTCATGGAAAGATTCAGTAGCCGTTCTGTTCAATTTTACCAAACTTTTCAAATTGATGCCTAGCTCGATTTTTGAACTCACCATCTTTAATGACTTATCAGAAAAAAACATTATTTCAAGCTGAAGATGTGAGCAGAGTGAAACTCTCATGGGTTTTTCATGCTGGCCGTTGATCTATATATACCATGTGGTTCATGCATGTGCACCGTCATTCAACTTCCATAAGCCCAGTCTAGTTATTTAATAGCCACACCTTACATACACACACACACACACACGTATATATATATATATATATATATATTTCTTCTCATTGGCCTTGCCTATCCTCCTCTCACACTTTATTTGCTCTGCTATTTAACTATCCTATAAAACAATGTTATCAAATAATTAAGCCAATATTTTAACAGGTGATTATCTTCTAAAGGAAAATTGCTGCTGTAGAGATAATTTTGTAAGTTTTTACATCTTAACTCATTTAGGCCTGGCTTTTTTTAAGAAATACAAAACAAAGACGTCATGGGTTGATTCAAGTTTTATTTTCTAAGAAAGCCAGAGAAGTTGTATCATTTGGAAGGTTATAAGATGTGGATTTAATATGCGTCAAAATTATAAAGATATAATGGTCCTGAGACCCCATCATGTTTAAAAAAAATGGCTGCCTTATTCATAATGGTGGCAAAATTTAAAGTGTATATACGTGTGCACCTGGCCTGAATGAGTTAAAAAGTCTCTTTGAATGGCATTTCTACTCTCTTATTTCTATTATTGTTTATTGAAACTCACAGATTGTTAAGCAGTTCATATCGGAAATGCATCTAATACTAGTCAAGCGCTTAATCAATGTTGATCAATTCTAGTTATCAAGTCTTAATGAATATTATTGAAACAGGTCTAGTTAGTCATTCAATAGAAACCATCACGTGACCTACATCTTTTGGCAGCATGCTGTGTTGGGATGATAAATTGCTGGACACAAACTAAGGGACCAAATTAGCATAATCTTTTAAATTGACCCCTTCTCCCTGGATACCTACTTTGAGAGGGGTGTAGAAGGTTTCAAAAAAAGCAAAAACTTTTTTCTAGATATAATGAGTAGATGTTTGAATTTTCAACCCTTCAGCAATGAGTTAATAGATTAATTGATTGATTAGAAAAAAAGCAACAACGATTAAGATAAAGGTTAATGGTAGCAAAAAATTAGTAATGGTTTACAATACTTGGTTTAATAGAATAAATAAGATAGATTAAAACTCTAGACATGCTAGCTATAATGATGGAAACTGACTTGTCAAATAATCCTATTTTATAATTACTTCAATTCTGTTTATGAAGAGTTGGCCAATGATAACAATGCTGTATCATACCCTATCCTGACAGAAGTGCAGGTGGCCTAATGGTGAAAAGCAAGAAGAATGGAATAGGCCTAGCATTTAAAACTTCGGCTGAGTCAACTTTCCACTAATGCCCTTAGCAAATGCATGAATACATCTATCCTCCCTACAGCTATGTATAGATAGCAAAGCTGACTGGGTGTTCTAGCCATGGTTAGCGACCAGTTTTGGCAACAGATAACTTTGATTCCAAACCAGGGTGTGGTGTCTTCTTCAGGTGTCTGAATGCTAACTTTGATGTCCTTCTGGCAGCTCCTGCTGCCAAGTTGATGTCTAATGTATTACTCGGTTTTTCTTTTAGCCATATCAGTGAGGTAGAAAAGGGGATTAGTAGGCAGGGCACTCCAGGATCTCCATAAGCTTTGCCCAGGCTTCTGTGCTGGTTCTCTACTGAGACAGAAGGAGAGTCCCCATGGACCCTATATTGACATACACAGGGTGGTTGAAGAGAAACTCCCCTCTGGAAATTTTCTTTAGTCCCTAGTTAATTCCAGTGAAAAGATTTACTGATATACGAAAGTTACATTTAGTTTTTTGTAGGGAGTTAACTCTCACCCGTCATGTATGTATATATATATACATACATACATATATATATATATATATATATATATATATATATATACATTGGAAGTTACTTCTTACTGACCCTGTACATTCCATGAAATTCTTTTGACAATAACCATTTCCTCATTGTTGCTGGATAAACTTTCCTCCCTCTGCAATAATAATAAATACTTTTTTCTTTTTATTAAAAATTGATGTCAGCAATATATATATATATATATATATATATATATATATATATATATATATATATATATATATCTTTCTTTTAAGGACATCTGTCTAATGTTTCTATAGAGAAAATAATATTTACTTTTCCCTCACTGTACCTTAATTGACTGTTTGTTACACCCACTTCAGTCACCATATAAACTGCTCTTGCAATTAAAGTATGTCTTCTTACGAAGAAATGTATTTGTAGGTGTATAATATATATATTGTATGCATACATACATTGTTAAATTCATACATTCACACTGGTTGATCTATCTTAGATTTGCTTTCAAATCCATTCTATGAGAAGAGCCTTCTTTGTAAAATTAGAATAGTTTTTAATAAGCAATTTTTGTCAGGATTTATATTTGTTTATACTTCATATATATATATATATATATATATATATATATATATATATATATATATATATATGCATAAGAACAAACTAAAACCATCCTGTAAAAGCAGTTTTTTGACTTGGGCATCACATGCTAAGAATAATTTAACCAATGATTTTGAAGATACTATTTTTGAAAAAATATTCTTTTGTTTAATAAAAATGCCTCTATGTGCATATCGGTGTACAATTTACATTAAAAACACATATCCAACATTAAAATAAACAGAGATTCAAGTAATAAAAATGTATGAAATTTGATAGAAAAATTTCAAGCTTATTCAGCACATTTTGCTTTCATTTCTTTTCCTAATTTTTTCTATATATTCTTACTGATATCTCCCCAAAGTTTCCTGTAAATTTATTTCCCATCCCAAGTCATTCCTGAAAAATTGTTTATGCTTATACTTTTTCTTCCATGTAAGATGCTAAACTATTCCAGTATTCAAAAATTCTCTTGGAGGAAAAAATCGATTTGTTTTTGCAACGGACCTAGCTTGTAAATTCTCCTGTTCTGTCTGACTTATTGAACATTAGAATTCCATAATTTGTAAAACCATTTGATATTTTGAAAGTTTCAATTGAATTTCCTCTGGCCCCCTCTCAAACAAAGTAGTAGCCTAACTTTTCTGGTCTATCCTTATAATTTGAATCTCGCTTTCCACTTATTCTGGTTAATTTTCTCTGTACTTTCTTCAATTTCAATATAGTGTTCATTCTAAAAGCAAAGTGGAATTAGTGATATCAAAAATAGAATCCTGTGAATAACTCTACTAGAAACTGAACCAGTGAACAATAACGAGAGTTGGCCGACAGACTACTAACCTGAGACTAAAAGATTTGCATTTCTCAAACCTAATATTAGGAATTGCGAGGGGGGGGAAAAAAAAAAACCCCAAAAAACCCCTGCCACATTTAGTCTTAAGAAACGAGTAAACCTTAATGATACCTTAGGAATGCAGTGTGCTAATATTGATTCTTGCTATATTTTATGAAATATCCTTGTGAGGTTTTGTCCAGGACTGACAAGTACTGTCCAATCTTGAATGACTTGAGATGAGTCATCCTTGAATCTCTCATGAATTCTTAATCCGATGACAGCAAGTGATAGCGAAGTTCAGCGGGCTTTGTCCTCCTTTTAATTTATTGCTATTATTAGAAACTGTCAACCGCAGCTGTCGCCAAAACTGCCAACAGAGGTTTCTTTAGTTTTCAAGTTGGTCTGGCTGGCATACTGGTCGAACACGCAGTACCAGTGTAGCTAGAGGGCTGAAAATCGCAACATTTACTCCTCATGTCTCGAAATTTAAAAAAAAAATTCTCCCTCCTAAATATATTTTAGATGGGGTGGGGGTTCAATTTGAAATGTAAGTTTATGCTAAATTGGTCCCTTAGTTTTCCAGCTGCATTCATGGGTGTTTTATAAAAATTCAGACTTTTTTTTAAAAATAATCATTGTCCAACAAAAGGCGTGAGAAGTAATTTATTCATTGGTCACCCTTTTCCCTATTTTTTTAATTGATCATCCCCAACATGGCATGCTGCCAAAAGACCTTGGTCACCTGATGGTTTCTATTGTGTGACTAACCAGACCTGTCATTATTAGCGTTAATGCTAAAATGTTTTTCTTTTCCCTTTTTCCTTGTTGCATATTTTATGGCCGTGCTAATCACTTCCTCTCCAAGACACTTTTCTCTCTCTTGACGCATCCAGGAAACGGCAGTGGCATATTATTCCTGAAAACTCTTTTATTGAGGCCTAAATTGAATATGCTAGCAGAATTGACACCCCAGTAGTTTACTAAATATAAAGTGGGGCAAATGAAATGCCTGATTCTTGTGAGGAATTCCCCTTTTTTTTTCTGCTTTTTTTTTTTTTTTTTAAATGAAAAATTAATGAAGTCTTTTATTAAAGAAGCTTGAATGCTGGCAGTGAATACTTGATGTTTCTTTACTTAGTAGGAATATATGCTTTGTAAAGAAACATTGATTCATATACATGCTGTATAAAGAAATTGTATATATTCTACATAAAGGAACATTAATATATATAATCATCATTTGGGAAGATATACTTCTTTGACAGATGTGAAATGTTTGGGGACAGAAGTTGTAAAATGCATTGGATACGCTTTTTTTATTTGAGATTTTGAGTTTTCAATTTTAAAAAAAGATGACATCAAATATTATCTTAATCTTTGTGTTTTGTTTTTTTTCTGAATTAATAATTCAATCTCTTCATTTATTGTCCCCCTTCTGGTGAAATTTTTGACTCCTGCAAAGTGTAGTTGATAAGTTCTGTTTATAATCCAGTCTATCATTTTATCCTAATGCCTTCTTGTTGACTCTCAGGTAAGCAACTAAAATAACAGATTGTGCATGGGCAAAATTTCAACTGGGAAAGGCTGGAGAATTTTCTTTCAGCCTTGGGCGGAGTAATTGTCCCTTTACCCTCCATTGGACAAGGGCCTTCCCAAGCTGCCTCCAATGAGCTTGGGTCTTGTGCTCTTCTCTACCCTCTTCGTACAAATTCTAAGGTCACCATGTCTTTGTTTGTAGATTCTGGGAGTCCTGTTGGTTAAATTTGGGATCCATCTGTTGTCTGTCTTTCTTTGTCATGTGACCTGCTGGAGAATTAACTGTTGAAAATATTACCCCCAACCAAAAAAAAAACAAAAACAAGAATGGTGAATAATAGTCGAAGAAAAACATTAACACATCAAAATCTCCAAAAAAGTAATAAATATTCATGATGAACAGACAGTAGTTTTTTAGATCATTGAAATGACCCAACTTGTTCATAATTTTGATTTGGTTTGCAATGTGAAATTTTAATGCATGTTTGTTTTTGTTTTTTTGTTTTTTCTTTCAAGAATGTTTGTAGGATTTCAAAAATCAGTACATAATAAATCTTGTTGAATGTGTAATCAGTTGTGCTGTCAAATTTTCTTTTTCAGAATCCTACGGAATATGAGCTCATCGTCATTACAAGATTTTGAACTTCAGCATTCTAGTCCCTACAATACCATGTCAAAGAATCTACAATCAACACACAAATCTGGTTCAGTGCAACCAGAATTTGTTGGACTCTGTTTACCAGTTGATATAAACATGGTGTTTGAGGTGAGAGCTTTTGTTTATTTTCTTTCATAATACTGAGGGTCAGTGTGTAGTAGCTGTGCTCTTGCTATACATAGTATCTCTGTACTCATGGAAAAGTGTTACTAGAAAATATATATAATTGTTATACTGATGGTTACAAATTTGTTGCTTGAATTTGATATTCAAGCAGCTTAGTGACAATATTGATTACTCAGAATTTACTAGTTTCACTATTGTTTGTTAGTTCCTAGTAACTTTTATTGTTGGCTTAACTCTAGTTATTTTAATTTTGTGTTGATGTTTTGGTAATATTTACTGTTCTACTTTTTTGAATTTAAAATTCTATGTTTGATTATTTGTTACTTTTTGTATTAGTTTCTTTTTCTCTTACGTAAGTTTTTTTTGTAATTAAATTTATTATGGTGTTTTTGTTTCGATCTTTCATTTTATTTTTCATTATCTTTTATTCACACACACACTCATATATATATATATATATATATATATATATATATATATATATGTTATGTGATGTAAACTTTTCATCTCCTAATTTTGAAAAAGAACAAATTTATGTAGTCTCAAAGTATCCATTACCATGTGCCAAGTCGCTTTTAATTCAATCAGTGTTATCTCATAACTATATTATTATAAAATTTTCGGTTTTTGGTGTATGTGATTATTTTTTATCTAAATTTGTAATTTTATTCTCCATTATTGAGTTTTTCAACTGTTTTACAATTGTTCAGTTTTGACAGAAATGTATATATATATATATATATATATATATATATATTTTTTATATAAACATGTAATGTTTCACTCTTATGCTTTTTTGTCCTTTTTTTTCTCTCTCTTCCTCTTCAGTTTTTATTTTGTGGGAAGATGTGATCTGTCTCTTTTTTGATGAACACATGTTTAAAAAAACAAAAACATTCCCAATAAAACTTGATTGTTTTGAAAGTCAAGAGAAACGCAACCTGTAAAATTGTGTCCAAATAATTCCTCTTCATCCGATTTTCTTCTGGGATGATGTGTTTATTGATGTCTCGGCTTTTTGTCACATTGAATTGTCCAAAACTGTAAAAAAACAACACATCAGTTTAGTGGTAATTAATTCTCCAAAACAAGTCGTTCTTTGAATTATTCGTGTTATGACAACTTTTCTAACAATCATAGGTGGCAAAATAAGAACTGTAGACCTCACAACTAGAGAAAGAGTTGTCAGATCTCTGGGGACATGATATATTTGTGAAACCCTGATAAATCTAAAAATAATCTAAAAGAAAATCTTTAAAAAATTTGCCAGGGTCCGCTGTTGGACCTAGCATCGCCACTGCTAATAATCTATTCTACAGCTACCTTCAATTTTTGGGATGATAACGTCTCGACTCAAAATTACTCAATTTTTCTTTTTTTCCAAATTGGTTTGGACGTAGAAAAATTTCAATCATTATTATTTCATTAGAGGCAACTAATTATCGCGTTACTTCATTCTGGAAGGAAAATGTGGAAAGAAGTTGTAATTAAAAAAAATAATTTGAATTTATTTTTGATTGCCCCGTGTTACATTCATTTTAAATGTAGAATAATAATTACTAATCATGGGCGTGTGGGATCTCTCTTGTTAAGACAAGAGGCTTGATTTGCGTAAATTTGAGGGGCAGTATGCCTCCTGCTCATAGCTCATAAAGCTATGTTACTGATGATAAAGTTAAGGGAATATAAGAAAGTAACAAATGTTAAATCACTATAACCCCCCCCCCCCCAAAAAAAATGGCCTGCTCGACCAACCAGCCTAGTGGGCTAAAGATTATTCCCATTCTAAGTGTCTCTATGTCTCTGGTGCTCATAGTCACATCTTGGGAGCTATGACCTTGCATGAATAAACCACTTGGCACCATCAAAAACCTTTTTTTGTTTTTCTTAGATCTCTATGATCCTTTAGAACCAACAGTGCCCAAATCTTGTGCTGGTATTTTTTTAGATGAAATATTCATTTTTTTCAGATAATTTCAGATAATTTTTTTTATACATAATCAGTTCTGGTACACATACAGGCTATGGTGACTCGTTCATGCCAGGTTTATTGTAAATTCTTTCTATTTAATTGTATCTTTTGAGTACAAATTAAACAGAAAAATTCATCTAATTTACACTTATTAATTTGGTCAACTCCCCACAATTCACTTTCCCTAAATCTATGAAATTAATTTGAATGAGGTATCGAGTACCTTGAGGGTTTACGAGAGACTGAATATTTTTTCCCTGTAAAATATAATTGAATTTTGTTTATTGCAGGTAATTGAAGGTGAAGACCGTCGAAGTAACTCTGTGTCCTCAGCACACTCAATATCCAGTGAACGAAACCCGAGTGGGAAAATATCATCAGGTAAGAAATATTTTGAGTAAGAGAAATCCTAGAGATACAACCATGTGTATATTGTTTACTTTTTAATGTTTTGACAATTGATTAAACCTCAGTGATAAGTCATAATGTCTGCTTGGATAGTGTAATGATTAACATGTCTACCTTTCATGTTGAGGGTTGCCAGTTCAATACCCAGTATGACCAAAGAGTGTAGAATACTCTTCCTTTGGGCAAATTTCTCCATGCATTCGGCTGCTAATTGAGTACCCTTTAAGGTGTGTGATTAGGGGTGAGGTATCTTTTTAGCAGACTGACACCCTGCCAGTTGGATGGTCATAAAAACTTGCAATAAAATCCAGATGTTGACCAGACTTGAAACAGACTTGCAAGTAACACTAAGCTGATGCAGGGAAAAGAAACTGGGATTTTGTCATCGGCCATTTATACTCCAATGGGAGTTTTTTTTTTTTTAAGAGAAGAACGCTTCACCCCTAATACATCATCATCATCACATTTTTTCTTTGTGGTCAAAGATGACCATGATTCCTGTTCAGAGTGAAGGTCTGAAGTTATGACTTGCGTTTGACTCGGATTATAGTGTGGGAGGGTTGCGCACTATCAGCTACACATACTTATTTCTGTCTCCCAGCGGCAAAACAAATTGAAAATGGCTGGAGACAGACCTGGATGCATTGAATGACCAGGGTGCTCTGTGTGATACGGCGTGCTCTTCACTTCCTATAACATGTTGCTGGCCTGGAGGGGACCCCACTCCCTGAATAGGAATCAGAGTTGTCCTTCTCCTAGTCTAGTTACCAACCATGGCTTGAGAGCCCAGTCTGCAATGCTATTTAGAAGGGGTAGAAGAGCGGAATTTATATCTTTCCCAAGGTCATTAATGTGGAGTTGATATGAACTGTCCCGGCCAGAGTTTGAACTCGGCTTGCTGATTCCATTTTCTATTGGCTGTTAACCGTTAGCAGCTCCTATTCTGGGGTTGCAGTATTAGATAGACAGACTTGTGATCAATGTACTTAGATTTGTGCCTAGGCTGGTAACGCAAATGCTTCGAGAAGAAAGAAAAGCCCTTAGAATTGGATCTCAATTTTCCTAACTCCCTATCTAATAATTCTGCCGAAATATTTACTTTGCCCTTGCCCTGTCCGGTCCTGGTTTATCCAATCATTACCCTGACCTGCCCCTCCTGCCCATCCATCCCCGCTATACATAATCAACTAACCTTCTTTTCAGCGAGATAGGCAGGGGAAGATACAAGAAAGGGATCATATTGTGTTATTGGAGAGTGAATTGGTTTTCCTGGCATATTCGGAGCTTCATTCTGTTGGATTAATAATTACAGAACAATTATTGCAGGATCATTTATCATTCATGCTTGAAGGAGAAACTCATTGTCGGTTTGCTACTTGCGTTGGCCATGAAGATCCCTTCTCCCCCCCCCATATTTATTTATTTATTGCCGCAGCAGACCTGGGTCCCTGGAACTGAATGGACGGAAGATAATTCACAATCCAATGCTTGCAATGAATGTTACATGCATGGATTGTCTCCAGAAGACTATTGCACTCTCCGAAATGTTTATTTACAACTTACGAGTCCAGTAGGAATAGGGATGTGTTTTGTGTGTGTGTGTGTTTTTTCTGTACTTCTGTTTCTGTGTGTATTTTTCTATGGTTTTGTGTGTGTGTGTATAAGAGCAGTTGTAGGATATTCTCAGGTACATTCTATAAGCCTATTTGAATATGTAGATTTGTATGAATCTAAGCCTATACATGTACTTTTATAAAGTACATAGATATAGTTGCACTTGTATATCCTTCCTCTGCCTCCAAAATTGTGTGTGTAATATATATATATATATATATATATATATATATATATATATATATATATATATATAGTTAATATAACTCGGAATTTTTGAGATGAGGTATTATTATTTCCATTATTATTCGGACCATCCTCATCTTTGTTGTTTTTATTACAACGTTTCGGCCGTTGCACTCTACGGCCTTCGTCAGGTATCATCTGGGAGATTTTTGGGAAGTAACGAACCGAACCCTTTATTTATCCGACGGGGGTATATCGACCGTACTCCCCTCTTTCAGCGTTAGTATACTAATACTACTAACGCTGAAAGAGGGGAGTACGGTCGATATACCCCCGTCGGATAAATAAAGGGTTCGGTTCGTTACTTCCCAAAAATCTCCCAGATGATACCTGACGAAGGCCGTAGAGTGCAACGGCCGAAACGTTGTAATAAAAACAACAAAGATGAGGATGGTCCGAATAATAATGGAAATATATAGTTAAGTTGATTTTCTTTCAAGAGATCCATTATGTTGGTTTCTTGATTTATGTAGAGAGTTGTGGGCATGTTTATTATACATATTTGTCTGAAAAGGTGCTTATATGCTGGCGCTTTTATATATATAATATATATATATATATATATATATATATATATATATACGCACACATGTATGTGTGTGGGTAGACATGTAATAACTTTCTTGTGATATCTTTATCCTTGTTTCCTATACTTGATGTAATAAATAATCTTTTCTCTTGGTTGAAGAGGCATGTTGAAGAAGCTATCAATTCTATCAACTTTATTTTCTTTTATAATAACTACATTTATTATTATCTGGTGGGATCAGATAAATGGTATCTGTCAGTATGAGTGGTTCCACAGGTGAGTAGAAATAGATGTGTGGGTATCTGTGTTCTAAGCAACCCCTCAGAACCTCCAGTTCTAAATTTCTTCTGTGAAGTACCAAAAGTACCAAGTATGTTTTCAGCTGTTAAAATTAATTTTCAGCTCTCTGTACAGTATGATAAGTCATTTTTAAAAACTTGAAGTCTAACTTTTGTATATGTTTGTGTCATCTTGATACAAAAAAAGGTAAATATTCTGTGAAGGTTTAGGCCAGCCTTCCTCTACTTTTTTAGACTGGAGGAATCCTTGGAATAATATTCAATTCTCAAGGAACTCTTGCATAGAAATATATGAACAGCTTACCACACATCAGTGTGTTAAAAAAATTTACCTGTATTTTAATCTAGAAATAATTATCAGTATTCTTTAGTATAAAGGTAGATAGATTGTCAAACCCTTACTATTTGAGTTTAGACTTTATTTTTCTATGTCACATAAAAAAACAGTGATGTGTACGTAAAAACTGATATTGAATTCACTCTTCCAACTGAGGTTGACTTGTTTTTCTAAAGTTAGCAAATCCCATTTATGGGAATTACTAACAAAGGAGTTGAAATGAGAGATGTAGTTAGGGAATAATATTGTTTGTAGAAATGAATTCAGTTTTGTTAACCTTCAAATCAAGCAGGGGAATTTGACTCAAGTGCAGCAAGGCTAGTATATTTGTTCATTTTGATGAACATTTCCAGGTATTATTTCTTCTTTGAGGCCCCTCTTACCCAAGCAACATTAAATGTAAAAATTAATTATAGGAATCAGTTTTTCTTGAAACAATATTGATAAGCTCAGCTTACCTTTCGTAAAATTGATGTTTTTATTCTTACTGTTATTTATCTCTTCTTGTAGTCACTTATTATCGCTATCAGTTCTTAATCCAATGCGCCCAACAGTAAAAACCCTCAAATGCCCTGAAAGACCATGAAGTAAATAGATGAGGTCAATGATGGGTATTGCAGAGTCTTTACTTTCTGAACTTGTTTAGGTTGTCTAGTCATCTTATATTCTGCCGACTGCGGTTTCACATATGATCTCTGGGAATCCATGTTACGAGTCGTGATGTCCTACGGTTTTCTGACAGTCTTTCTACATGACCAGACCATTGCCATTTGAGTTTTTTTTTTTTTTTTGATTTTGTGATATCTTGGACTGCTGTTTTCTCTCAAATATAATGTGTTGTCTTGTGATCTCTCCATGTGATTATCTCCTGTGCAATTACATTGTTTTCAGTTTTGAGGACCAATCTTTTGGTTAGGTTCCAGGTTTCAGCTGCATAGGTGATGATCGGGTGGATGCATTGGTTCATTTTAGGGCCAATGGGATTTTCTTGTTCTTGAAGGTTGAGCTTAGTGTAGGCTTTGTTGAATGTTTCATGTTTATTGCATCTCCCATTTTGAAGTTATTGCTCAAGGGTCAAGCAGGAACAGATTGTTGTTCATGGCTGAGACAATCACTAATTTGAATGACCTTTATCAGGTTGGAAATATTGTACTTCTCAAGTTCAAATTATGTTTTCTTTTTTATTGAAAAGTTTCTGAAATTCTAAAGCCTGTTATTGCTTTAATGAAAGCACAGTAGAATATTTCATTATTCCCACAGACAATTATGCGTGTTTGTATGTTTGTGCGTTTGTTTGTTTGTTCTTTCTTTGATTTGCCTTCTTTGAAGTTTTTTGTTCTTAAATATTTTCATCTTTTACTTTCCCTCTGGGTTCATTGATGTCTTTTTTTTCTTTATTGATTAATTCCATCTTTTCTTCTGTGTTGCAATTGAGATTGAAAAGCAAACAAACAGATCTGAATTGTAAATAGAGAATTTTGATTTAATCAAAACAGATTAATTAACTTTTATTGATGAAAAGACCCGGCCTTTTATTGTTTGGTTTATTTCTAAAGATACATTGTTTTCAATTCGATTATTATTGGGTGTGTAGATAATATCTATATCCCTCCATGAACATGCAACATTTGTAGGTTAGGTGTCCAGGTACATGACCTTTGAGTGCATGTATATATTGAGGGTGCATGTATCTTTATAGGGTGTGTATATGTATAGTGAGTGTATCTCTCTTTCTATATATATCTTTATATATAGTGTGTGTATATATCTTTATATATATAGTGTGCCTGTGTATCTTTAAATATATACTGTGCCTGTGTATCTTTAAATATATACTGTGTGTGTATATCTTTATATATAGTGTGCCTGTATATCTTTAAATATATACTGTGTGTGTATATCTTTATATATAGTGTGCCTGTATATCTTTAAATATATAGTGTGTGTGTATATCCTTATATATATATAAAGTATGTGTATATCCTTATATATATATAAAGTATGTGTATATCCTTATATATATGTGTGTGTGTGTATATCCTTATATATATATATATGATGTATGTGTATATCCTTATATATATATGTGTGTGTGTGTATCCTTATATATATATATAATGTATGTGTATATCCTTATATATATGTGTATGTGTGTATGTGTATATCCTTATATATATATGTGTATGTGTGTATGTGTATATCCTTATATATATATGTGTGTGTGTGTATATATATCCTTATATATGAGGGGTGTGTGTGCGTATATTCTTATATACAATGTGTGTGTATGTATATATATGTATGCGTATATATATGTGTGTGTGTATATATATATATATATGTGTGTGTGTATATATATGTGTGTGTGTGTGTGCGTGTATCCTTATATACAATGTGTGTGTATGTATATATATATGTGTATATATATATATATGTGTGTGTGTATATCCTTGTACATATATGTATGTGTATATATGTGTGTGTGTATCCTTATTTACTATTTGTGTGTGTGTATATATATATATATATATATATAATGTGTGTGTGTATATATATATCTATAATGTGTGTGTGTGTATATATATATCTATAATGTGTGTGTGTATATATATATATCTATAATGTGTGTGTGTATATATATATATCTATAATGTGTGTGTGTATATATATATCTATAATGTGTGTGTGTATATATATATCTATAATGTGTGTGTGTGTATATATATATCTATAATGTGTGTGTGTGTATATATATGTATAATGTGTGTGTGTATATATATATATATGTATAATGTGTGTGTGTATATATATATATATATATATGTATAATGTGTGTGTGTGTATATATATATGTATAATGTGTGTGTGTGTGTGTATATATATATATGTATAATGTGTGTGTATATGTATAATGTGTGTGTGTATATATATATATCTATAATGTGTGTGTGTGTGTGTATATATATATCTATAATGTCTGTGTGTGTGTATATATCTTTAATGTGTGTGTGTGTATATATATATCTATGATGTGTGTGTGTGTGTGTATATATATCTATAATGTGTGTGTGTGTATATATATCTATAATGTGTGTGTGTGTATATATATATCTATAATGTGTGTGTGTGTATATATATATCTATAATGTGTGTGTGTGTGTATATCTGTATGCATGCATCTATGTGTGTGTGTTCTATGTGTGTATGCGTGCGTATATCTATATTGTGTGTGCGCGCGTGCATAGATCTATATTTGTGTGTGTGTGCGCATACATCTATGTGTTTGTGTGTTTGCATATGTGCATACATCCGTAATGTGTGTGTGTGCATATATCTTTTTGTATATGTATATTGTGTGTGTGTGTTGTATCTGTAATTTATTCAGATGTGTACATTTGTATGTATGATCTATAAAACGTGTGTGTAGATTTCTTCATGTGCATGAACATAAGAACCTTCTGTTATATATATATATATATATATATGTGTGTGTGTGTAAATCTCCACATAGTATCATGCAATTCTTTATGTAGGCATCTGAATGTGATTTTCCTTTATATTTCTGACATTCCATGTATTTATATTTTGATTTCAACGAGTTGTTTTTTGTTTTTTTTTCGAGTGACAGTATCCTCATACATATGAGTGTGTGGCCTGCACACATACATGAATACACATTTTTTTTAATGCTTATATACACATACCTAAGTAGAAGTTTTTACTTATATTAATCAATGTATACATTTGAATAATTGGATTGATGTTGGAACAGGGTGGAGAGACCTGTTACTCTGGAAAATAAACTAAAGTATTCATAAAGATATTGAATTAATAAATAAATGAAATTTTTTACCTCCATTTTTAAGAGTGCCTTTCTTCTTTCTTCATTGTTTTGGTGAGATTTATAAATTTCAGGTGAGCTCTACAGCCATTGTTACGAGATAAAAAGATGTTAAATGGAGAAAAAAAATGCCTGTCAATGTTTTGATTTTTTTTGTTTCCTTTCAATTTGAGGGCTTCATATTAGGAACCATCAACTGAAACTGTCGACATGAGTTTCTTCAGTTTTCAAGTTGGTCTGGCTGGCTATCTATCTATCATGTGTACAGACTGCTCCAATGCAGTTAGAGGACTGAAAATTAGAACATATACACCATAATAAGTCTAGGAAAAGGGTTTTTTTTTCTTTTTTTTTCAAATCCCCCCCTTTCATAAGTATTTAGTAGGTGTTTATAATTATAATTCAAGTTTATGCTAAATTGGTACCTTAGTGTGACAGTGTTTAAGCATGTTTTTACTAGTGATCACTTCCCATTTTAATTGATCATCCCCAACAAGGCAAGCTGCCAAAAGACCTTGATGTTTTCTGTTGAGTGAGTAACCAGACCTGTATTTTTTTATTTTAAAATTTCTTTCTTATTTTTCAATTTCTTTCTCTGTTTTTTCAATTTCTTTCTCTATTTTTTCAATTTCTTTCTCTATTTTTTCAATTTCTTCCTTTCTTTTTTTTTCAATTTCTTCCTTTCTTTTTTTTTCAATTTCTTCCTTTCTTTTTTTTTCAATTTCTTCCTTTCTTTTTTTTTCAATTTCTTCCTTTCTTTTTTTTTCAATTTCTTCCTTTCTTTTTTTTTCAATTTCTTCCTTTCTTTTTTTTTCAATTTCTTCCTTTCTTTTTTTTTCAATTTCTTCCTTTCTTTTTTTTTCAATTTCTTCCTTTCTTTTTTTTTCAATTTCTTCCTTTTTTTTTTTTTTTCAGTTTCTTCCTTTCTTTTTTTTCAATTTCTTTCTTTCAATTTCTTTCTTTTTTGAACCTTTCATTCCCTCCTGTCCTTATCTCTCCATATATTAAGTGGAGAT
The DNA here is from genome assembly GCA_963457665.1 of Thysanoteuthis rhombus. Classification (NCBI taxonomy): domain Eukaryota; kingdom Metazoa; phylum Mollusca; class Cephalopoda; order Oegopsida; family Thysanoteuthidae; genus Thysanoteuthis; species Thysanoteuthis major. The sequence goes on along the minus strand of OY735235.1, from coordinate 37,571,721 downwards.
AGATGTTATGTGTTGATGTTCATTTGGATATTGAGTGTGTATGTACGGGTATATATACTCTTCTTTAGGAGTACATCAATATACACATTTTTACATACAATGTACATTCTTTTTATGTTCGTGTGTATCTGATACTCACACACACACACACACATATATATATATATATATATATATATATACTTATGATGAATGTATAAAATGTATGAATATATCTGTGATTGGTTCGCATGTCTATATCAAGTGGACTTTTAAACATAACTTGTGGATTAATGCCTATTGTGAGTATAAAGATTATATATGTATAATGTAGAGAGAAAGAGTGATCTCTGTATATATGAATGAGAAAGCTGTGTGTGTATGTATATGTATATATGTTAGTTGGATATACATACATATATATATATATATATATATATAAATGGAAAAAAAAAGCAGTGCATGTTTACGGGAGATATATATATATATGTGGGCTATTTGTGTTTATATATATACACATATATATATATATATATGTGTGTGTGTGCGTGAGAGTGTTTTCCGCATATATACACTTATGAGAGAGTTGTGTGTGTGCATATATATGTATATGTGTGTGAGTTTCCTTTATGCTTGTGTGTATTTATACACATGTAAGAGAGTGGTGTGTGATATATATATATATATATATATATATATATATATAAGAAAAAGTTGTGTTTGTGTGATCATTTAGATGAAAAAAAGTTATCCTTGTCTATATTTTGTAAACATAGTTTTTGTGCAACTTTCTCCCCCCCCTCCATATAAAAGCTCTCATCTATATTGATGTGGCCTTCAGTCATGTTATATACAAATATATATATATCTATATAGATGCGCGCGTGCGTGTTTGTGAGATGTCTGTCAGGTCATGTAGTGCATTGCAGGGATGGGGGAAAGGAAGGAAGGCTTGCTGAGGTGTGTGCAGTAACAAAAGGCAGTAAATAGGTCTGTTGTCAATATTCAAAGATGTGATGCACAGTGGGGGAGGGGGAGGTAAGGTGACTGAGTGCAGTGTGAAAAAATGCAACAGTCACGTGGAACTCTTCCATCAATCCCCGTCCCTACCCCACCCCTCTCTCTCTCGATGAAGAAGAGACAAAAATGAAAACCGATTTAGCGCTGACTGTATGACAGACAGACAAGCTGGCAACTAAAACTTTTTGGAAACAATTCAACGTGATGGCATATGTCAGACAAAGTAGAGAATTTAAAAGGTGTGGCAGGGTGAGGTTGTGCGGAAAAGATAATACAATTAAGGATGTCAAAAGGGATAAAAAAATAAGAATTGTGTAATGGTTGGAACATAGCAGAATAGATAAAACCAAAGATGCACGCCACTCGATTAATTGAACGGGATACAATCAGAGAAGACCGGAAAAGGAAGCGTGGAAAGAATGAGTCGGGAAGCTACCAATCATTTGATAAAGTCCCTAACTTTTATTCCGATGTGGCTGCGTTCTAGTGATGATAATCGGTAATGTGCTATGACATACAAAGTGTCCGACTTGCTTGCTATGTCAGATTTGATTGTATACACTCGGCTTCCTCATCTGTCCTGACCCTTCGCAGAGAGGGAAGGGTGGCAGGAATGCCGCCTGTACCATTCTGAATGAAAGCAAGAAAAGATGTAAAAAGTTTAACAAGTGCATCCGCCTACAAGTGTTTTCTTTTTTTTTTTTTTTTTGTGAATTTTATTACTTGCTTGTCTCTGAGATGTTTGATGGCCTGTCACTAGTCGTCCTCTCCCCCGTTACCCCTGATACAGGTATTCTCCGCTTTCAGAAAGTTTGCTTTACACCACTTTTACCAAAAAAAAAAGGTAAAATGTGAAAGTAGCATTCAGTATTTGTTTTGCTGTGAGTTGTTATAGAGGCAGGGCACATCTCCTTTCTCCCACTCCCACATCCCAGTCTCCTGTACCTTCTACTAACTCAACCTCTGACACCATCATCACCATTTTTGAGGGTTGGGAACACTGAACAACTTTCCTATATTAATTAATGGTACGCTGTAGATCCATTGTAAAGCGGATGTCGGGCTCGATGAATTTTTACTGCATTTCAAATTTGTCTGCGTTGTAATGAATTTTTTTATTTTACAAGCCCTAATTCAACTCCTTATCTTCAAGACCTTCCTTTGTAATTTGTGCAGAAACGCAGAGAAAGCTTTCGGGGTAAAGGTAAGATGAGGTTTGTCTGGCAGAAAGACAGAAATAAATATTGAAGAATTTTCAGATTGTGACACCTCACCAGGTCATGTTTTGACAAAATTTAGGTATATAAGTAGCGAGAATCTAGAGTAGGAGTTTGAATATACGTTCGATATCTTTTTAGCGACAGATGAAGGGAAAAAGGCAATAAGATTCGTTAATTGACTACTGAAATGTTTTTGTTCAATTCATTTCCTTTTTACAGTTGGTATAACTTGCTATTTTTGAATTTAGCTTCTGTATTGAGAACCGAATTCAACATTTTCAAAATCAGGTTCCATTCCCAAACTACATTATAAGCTGGTCTGACTGACTGTGTATCTTTGACGTGAGCAGACTTTTAAATTTTGACTTTTACCATTCATGTCAAGGAAAGCCATATTTGGAAAATTCCCTCCAAAATAAGTTTATAGTATGATGTTCGATTTACAATATTGTTTTATGCTAAAATGCCTTTTTAAAAATTGATTTGTCCATCTTTTTTGAAAATTCGGTTTTTTTCAATGATTATTGCCCAACAAAAGGTAAGAGAAGCAACTCATTAATTGATCACCCCTTTTTCTAATTTTTTTGAATTGATTCCCTTCAACACTGTATGCTGCCAAAAGACATTGGTCTTGTGACAGTTTCTATTGAGGGACTAACCAGACCTGTTGTTTCTTTGCTTTACACCATTTCAGCTAACAAAAGGTTTTTACATTAATGCTTTACTTCTGAATAGTGGGGGACACCTGTACCACTAAAAACCATTTTGAATCCATACCATTTCTGTCCTTATGGCATTATCTCCCCTGACATGCATACATACTGTATCCACAAAGGGAAAATACCATTTTATGGCTTAAATTGTAATTATGCTGGTCAAAGTACGTCTCTCTGCTTTCCACAAAATGGCCAGTGAAATATTCACAGGTATTGTGTGTTCTTGCCTGGTTTATATCCTGGTCACTCTTGGGCAAAATGCAATTCTTGGCAGCCAGTTACTAATTGAATTTTTGGATGATTGGAAGTTTCCCTAAAGAATGAGAATATTCTCAAAAAATTTGTTTTGTAGCATTGAATTGTTACACATGAAATGTCATTTTTTTGTTTTTACGTCATAGAGAGTAATGCTAAAAGATTTATTAATTTATTTGCATGTTCTTGTGGATTCAGTGTAAATAGGGATCCAATTTGCTATTATCTGTTATTGAAGGTTTGGGTGTCTACCAAAAAACTTGGACTAAATCTCTGATTTCTTACTTGAACATAATACCACTAATAATGTTAGCTAAGCATCTGCAGTAAACATTACTTCAGTGTGAATTGTTCTGCATTAATTCCATAGATTAAGATCTGGAAATATGAATGCCACTATAAAACCTTGAGGGAGGCCCCAACCACAGAAGAATTTTTGATAGCAGTGGCCAGTGACCTACAGACAATGATTCGAGACTTTAAGACTTCAATGTAGACCATATCATACCATCTCATGGCAATAAGAAAGATGAAAAAGTTGTAAAAATGGGTCCTGAATAGAATGCTCCATGACTGTGTCAAACCCCACACTGTGTCCAAGTTTAGAGATTTGGTATGTAAAGTCTTGCAGCATTCTCTATATTCACCTGTCTTTTCTCCAACAGATTATCATCTTTTCAGCCATTTTGAAATAAGTCTCAATAACAGGGAAGCCATAATTCATGTTTTTAGCGAATTTGTGACCTCGAAACCTGAAGAATTTTATAGAGATGGCATATTTTGATTAGTGGATCTTTGAGGAAAGGTTATTGTTTTAAGTGGGTGTTATTTTGATTTAAACATTCACCATTTTCTGTTGCGTATACCATCCTTCATGTTACTAGTTGGAAAACAATATTTTGTTAGTAACAACCTATTTGATCTCAAGTTTATTGGGCTCAGTGTGCAATGCGTTTCATGTGCAATCATAATTGGTTACTTTTCAAGAAAATGGGTCTGTACATTCACAAAAAAAAGTTATCTCCCTTGCAACACTCACTTAAGAAAACAGTGACGTGAATCTTGGCTAAACTTGAGGTGGAATTGTACTATTCACTTGGGGGGGGGGTTGTTTAGTGAAAAAATTTAGTCAAGTTTTTACAAAATCAGGAGAGAAATTTAAACAAGTTGAACCGTTAACTTTACGTTCATTTGGATTTCAATCTTTAATGAATCCCGTTCTCCCCCCTCTTCCCTGTCTCACCCTTTCTTTTCTTTTAAATGTTTCCTTTGTGTGTTCATCCTATCCTTTCTCTTAGTTTTCCTGTCCGCGTGTTACTCCTTCTTTCCTTTTCCTGTCCGCGTGTTACTCCTTCTTTCCTTTTCCTGTCCGCGTGTTACTCCTTCTTTCATTTTCCTGTCCGCGTGTTACTCCTTCTTTCCTTTTCCTGTCCGTGTGTTACTCCTTCTTTCCTTTTCCTGTCCGTGTGTTACTCCTTCTTTCCTTTTCCAGTATATTTTCACCCTCCCACTCATCATCTCCCTTCTCTTTTTTTTACTTAGTTTATTCCTCTCAGATTTTAACACTTCCTTTCTCTCTTTCTCTCTGAATTTATAAAAGTTTTTTTTGAGCAGTTGAAAGAAAATCTACTTTTTCATTCATTCATTGTCTTGTTTTTCAAACCTCATGAAACGGCCATTGTTAGAAAGAAAAAAATATCAAATTTTGTGGGTTTTATTTGTATTCATTGTTCTTCTAAATCACTTTTGCAAGGGAGATAACTTTTTTCATGAATGTACAGACCCATTTTCTTGGAAAGTACCCATAATTGTAACCTTGTCAAAGTAATTACCTCGGTCAATTCAAGTTTCTGTGAATTTCAAGAACATTTCCTTTTTAAAATGTCATGGCATTCATTGTAATTTTCAATTTAAAAAGAAATAACAAACAGGTCTTGTTAGTCACTCCATAGTAACCATCATTTGACCAATGTCTTTTGACAGCATGCTGTGTTAGGGTTGATCATTTGAGAAGGGTGATCAATGAATGGTTTACTTCTCACCTTTTGTGGGGCGGTAAACGCTAAAAAAGTTTGGATTTTCAAGAAAAGAAACGAATGCTCCTGGACACAAACTAAGGGATCAATTTTGCATAAACTTACCTTGTAGATTGAACCACCCTCACTTAGAACCTATTTAGGAGGAAATTCTCAAAAAACAAATGTTTTTTCTAGGCATAATATTGTGATTGTTTAAATTTTCAACCCTCTAACTCTTTTGGTGTGACCTGTACATGCATGATACATACATACATACATAACCAGTTGGACCAACTTGAAAACTGAAGAAACCTTAGTTGACAGTTTTGGTTGATGTTTTCTAAAAAAATCCCTAAGAAAGCATCCAAATCGCTACGGATGCAATCTCCCTTGTGTGATGGCTGCTACTGACTTGTGTTCTGGTTTGTGAGAGATGGGCAGGACTGTCAAATTTACCTATCTCCTTCTCTCTCCTGATCCTATGTGCACTTATTGACCCCGCATTAGAGTCTACAATGAAAAGATACCTTCAGCTTACGACAGTAATTGGTGCACTTGATGACCCTGGCATTTTTAGCGTAATGTGTTGTCAAATTGTTGGGGGCCTCTTCCATAAACTGTGTAATAGGAGTGAAACCTGTCTCCTGCGCAGTGTGGGGAGATTGGGGTACCATGTGGAGATTAGCGAGAGGCCCAAATAACATAAAAGTTATCATTAGACAAAGAGTTGACCTTTGTCAATTGGAAGAGAAACAAGGAAACTCTCCACGCATGAAGATGGAAGCAGAGATGCAATTTTTGTTAGATGCCTTGGTCTCATTGTAGGTCTAAGGGAAAGGGGGGTCTTTGACCCACAAGATAATGAAGGGCCCCTTGTTTGGGAATGGGGTGGGTGATACATTAAGAACAATCAAGAAGGACAAGCTTGTTCTCACTCACAAGGAAAAATTGGTGCTTATTTTCCTATTGCTTAATTTCTCGATTGCCCCATCAAACAACACCCCCCCCCCCGTGGAAACCTCATTCATTAGAAAAGACCACCCATCATCCTGAACATCTTGTACAAAAGTGTGTGTGTGTTTGTGTGTATATATGCATGTATTTTTGTGTGTGATGCGTGTACGTATGCAGAATCATATTTTAATGTGATTACATATACAGCATGTATATCGGTACTTGTAAATTTTTATATGCGTATGTCTGTTTATAACTCACACCCAGTGTGTGTATATATATATATATATATGTATATATATATATATATATATATATGTCTGTTTATAACTCACACCTAGTGTGTGTGTATATATATGTATATATATATATATATATATATATATATATATATATATATATAATGTGTTTGCCTGTGTGTTAAAATCCTAGCTGAAAAGGAGATGATGTTTGATCAACACTTCTGGGGAGTCATGTTGATATAACAGTTTTGTTTTTGAATCCTCAAAAGAGTTATATGATAAACAACTGATGATTTCAATGAGAGAAAATTCATACATCATACCATAATATGAAAGTATGTGTAAAACAAAAAACCACAGAAGAAAATTACTCAAATTACATTGACAGATATTGGAAAATGAGTGACTGAAGTGACATGAAGAAAATTTTGAAAAAGTTATCAAATGTGTTTAGTGTTTAAAGCTTTCTAAACTTGAGATGTACAGCTTTGAAATGTAAAAGAATTTTAGTAAATCATTCCGAAATATCTGTTAATGCCATTTCTGTAAGCTTTTTCAAACATTTTTTGTTTTACATACAGAATTAGATATTTCTCTGCTTTGTATAAATTTTTCATGTTTGAATCATCAGTTGTTTACCATGTGACTGTTTAAGTGATTTAAAAACAAATCAGTTGTATTAACATGGTTCCCCAGCAGTATTGATCAAACAACACCCCCCCTTAAGTTTTATATATATATATATATATATATATATATATATATATATATATATATATACACATACATATACAGTGTACATTATGAGGCATAAAATCCACAACAATTATTATATGAAGAAGACCTCCTGCATTAACATTTCAACATCAGTATATATGCAAATAGCTCTTTGTATATAATGATTTGCATATATTATAAGGCTATGATAATGATTTGTTTTTTCATATTGATCTGAAGTTTGTTGCGGACTTTATGCCTTATAAAGCATAAAATTAATGGTTTGGTCTGTTTGTCAGTGCCTTTCCCATTGGTGAATGTTCAGAAGGGGCCAGACTTCATGGTGTATGAAGCAGCCTGATGTAATAGTCATGTTAAATCATTTACTGTCTATCATACAAAACTTTGGCTTCAAAGTATTTTGATTTCTTCTTTTCAGTGTTGCCAATTTAGATATTTTATATCTTAATTTAGATAATTCTAAATTTTTTTATTTGATTTCTCGTGAATCGCTGATCCCCTAAAATTTCTATCTCAACTCTATACTGCGTTGTGTTTTGTCTAATATAACTGACGAACGTTGGCTTCGTGCAATGGCTGGTTGTCGTGTGATTGCATTGTGTACATGTATGCACCCAGAGGCAGACAGGTTTCTTGAATTTTAGTTAGATGGTTGGTTGAAATGAGTTCTTTGCACAGGTCTTCTGTTGAATCTCCATACCCCCACAAATGGCCTTCTTGACAAACCAGACAACAGGGCTATAGGGGCTACAGTTTTTTTTTTCTTCTTTGAGCGTCCGGGTCATATATTTGTGTGTATGTGTGTCTCCAGGGACATTTTTTTGGTTACAATCTTGAAAATTTTCATGAGTATCATCATCTGTTTTTTAACGCCAATCGTTGGGATAGACCTTCTCCAGGTTTCGCCACACTTCTCCATCATGGACGTTGCCAATGCTTTCTGAATTAGTCAAGTTCGTCTCTCCATCTAGTATTTTGATAGCCTCTGTTGCGCTTGTGATATCTGGGGATGAAAACTTTTTCTTCTATTTTTCCAAGTCTTTTTGGGGTGTTTGTGGTCATTTAGGACCATTTAAAAAAATAATTTTCGGTAAAAGATTCTTTTTTTTGGATAATTTTAGTGAAAGATCCATTTTTTTTTTTGATTTGAAGATGAAAGTTCTGGTGCAAGTGTGGTCTATGGTGATTCATTTATATATGTTACGGATATGATTCTTTCTCTTATTGATCTCTTCACAGTTTTCAAAATTAGTGAATTTCATTATGTTGTAACATTTGTACTCTATGCAAATCATTGTCCTGCTTTATAATTTTACACTTTTCAAAGCTGCTTTTCTTCATAGTTTCTTGCTCTCTACTTCTTAAATTTAAGAGATAGCTTTTTTTCTAATTGTTACCCTCATCGCATGTGGGGAGGGCAACGATTGATTCTATAATGTCTTGATGGTATTTAACAATTTACTCAGTGTCCTGACAAAAAAAAAAACTGAACCCAAAACAAGAAAAAAAACAACTGCTATTGCTAATATAACCTTAGAAATCAATTTTTCTCTTTGTTCTTGTAGGGGGGTTGCCAGGTCAACTAGAATTAAGGCCTATGGGACCACAATTGTCGGAAGGTGTAAATCAATCGAAAAGATGCATAGGTTATATAACTTTCTTCTTAGCACTAGCAGGATTTTCTTGTTCTCTTTCGGACGGTTATGTTACACATCAGGCATGGGTAATCTGTAGGCCCCCGACTGCATGTGGCCCTTTGACTTTCTGTATGGCATACTTAATTTCAGGATTTATTCCAGCATAATCGAAATTATCAAAATCTTGGATATGTCCTGATATTGAAAACCTTGTAAAAGAAAAAAGAAAAGAAAAAGTTCTACGATGAGTTTTCACCACAATTTATAAGTAATTTCTTGCTACATAGAACTTGTTGAACAACCATTGCCATCAAAGATGGCGAAGGGTTCTAACCATTTTAAAATTTGTATGTATCTGAGTATTCCAGTACTCTGTTCTATCCACCGACTTGAAAATTTATGCCCATCATATTTAAAAAGTACTCTCCTAGACCCCTTCTAAAAGATGCTTTTTTGACCTTTTTGGGGCCTTATTCTGACAGGTTCATTAATAACATCTAGATACTCTAGAATCCATATGTTTCTAGATATTTTTTTCTTCATTTTAGATGTTTTCCGGTGAAAAATGCCAGTGATGTCATAAATAGGATTTATTCCGATCATATTTATTCCTCAAAGCCATTATTTTTTTTTTTCTACAAAATTTGATTATGATTGTTCAGTTATTGAATATGATGGTGAGTTTTGGTAAACTTTATGCTAAATACGCTATTTGTTAAAAATTTCTTATAGTGTTGGGGTCTGATTCTTGATGATCAATATCTTATGAGGCCCAATGTTTGAAAATGTTGCTCATGCCTGCTTTACTATGAGAAAAAGCATGGCTGCTGTGAAATTGATGATTTTGCAGATAAAGATTTGTGGTCTGTAAAAATGAAGATGCTACAATGTTGCGTTTCATTTACAGGTATGGAAAATAGAATCAGTGATTCAAGTTTTACCAAGATTGCTTACATTCACGTTCAACATCTTTTGGTAGCACGTTGGGGGTGATCAATCAAAAAATTGGAAAAAAATGTGATTCATCAATAAGTTATTGCTTTCACCTTTTTTTGGCCTGTGATCACTGAAAAAAAGTCTCAATATCAAAAAAAACAGGCATCACGCAAACTAAGGTATCAATTAAGAGTAAGTTTACATTGTTGAAAACCTGTTTAGAGGAGGAATTAAGTAAAAAAAAGTTTGTTTTTTTCGTAGACGTGAGTAAATGTTCAAATTTCCAGCCTTATAGCTCCATTGGTGCAGCCTGTCCACTCAGATGGTGTAATCGTTTGCACATCTGTCTCACATGAAGAATGATCCGGGTTCAATTCCTTGTATGTGTGTGGAAAACTCTTTCTTAGGATAATTTTCCTTTGAAATCTAACTGAGTACATTCTAAGCTGTGTGATTAGGGTGGAAAAAATTGGGAATGGAGTCAGACCCTACCCTAGCTGAAGGGAGAGTAGCGAACAAAAAACGCCTTTGGTTCATCTCTGACTTTGACTTGGACTGACCTGCGTCAACTTGCATGCATGCATGTATGTATGATAGATACATAGCCAGCCAGCCAGCCAGCCAAGCTTAAAAACTAAAGAAACATATGCTGACAGTTTTAGTTGACAGTTTCTAAAAAGTCGAAGAATGTTAGAAGAACGTGAGTTGGTGAAAACAAATCTGACATAGATAACTCAGAAAGAAGTTGTGACCGTGCAAACAACAGATCTAATCTTGTGTAACAAAATAAGTTGAGTCACGCTCTCTATTGTCATTTGACCCAGGCAAATCAACAGAAAAACTTGAACCACAAAGATGGTTAACAATGACACCGACCAGTGAGTATCATTGATTTCTGTAGGCTCCATTGGGGAGCATAAGGCCACAGCCTCTCTGCCGCAGTTTCGGTAACGAGTAGGTTTTTACGAGTTCAATTGCAAGCCTCCCGCCCAACCCTTCTATTTTACCCAGGTGTGGAATCAGCTATGGTGTCTCCCGAGCTGTTGAACAACAGTGAATCTCGTAAGATCTTGCTCATCATATATCAGGCCACAACCCTGAAGACGAATTTAACAGACATCATATTTAGTACAAAGTGCACCAAAATGAAAGCCATTTTCTAAGAAAATCCAAATAAATTTTATGCAGAAAAATAGAAATTACCTACAAATTGAAGCAAAATATTTAGTTCTGGACATTTTTTTACAAGGTTTTCAGTATTTGGAGAGATGATTTTTTCTGTCAGTGCCTGCTTCTCTTAGAACGACACTCAACGTATAACCTAGGAGCCTTGTTCTATTTGTACCATTTTGGTAGACTGTAGGATGCAAACCCTTGGTTAAAAGGATTAGGTTGTCTCTGTGCAAGTTGTACTTCTTCCTTAAACTTCATCTCTTGAGGATTTTTCTTTACACAGGCTCTACCATCTAGGGTCCTAATGTTATGGAAAACCATTCCCAAAATCTTTGTTTGTGAAACCAAGCTATTCATTCATAATAAATTTCAAAATTATAAAATCACATCTATTTTTTAAATCAATTTATTTGATAGAATGAAATAACCCCATGTGTGTCTGTAGAGTAAATCTTTGTAGATATGTAAGACTTGTCGATTTAGCTCAGTTGGTAACTGAGCGAGCTACCAATCACTTTGTCACTTTTGGGACTGACAAAGTTACGAATTTACTCCACTTAATTTGGTGAAGATTGTTGTTGTTCTTGTTATGACAGAAAAACAAAGTCAACTCCAGACTTGGAAAATTCAGTGTGGATTATTCTTGTTGTTACAGTTGAAAAACAGTATTAACTTCAGGCTTGAACTGGAGTTCGGCAGTATAACATTCAAGGAGCGAGCTCTTCACCATTTGATTTGATTATTGTTGGTCTTGCAATACAGGTAGTTCAATTCTCATTGGGTACCACATACCAGTGGCATTATTCCAGACTAAATGAAGCTTAGTAAATACCGATAATAATCAGGGAGATAAAATTCCGTTTGGTTTGGAGTCTGTGAGCAGAGAAGAAGAGTTTTGGTTGGCTTTTTATTGACAGACAGGCCGTCTGTTGCGCACATGACAAGAGATGTAGCCAACAGTAAAGTCAGGGAAATTCTTGTGCTACAGATATCCTTGAGAAACACTAACCTTTGCAGCAAGTGTCTTCATTGCCAGTTGGCCCTGTCAGTTTCGACCTAAAAGTTGAAATTACCTTTGTCAGGTTCTCGCATGTATTTCTCGCTGGCCAAAATGTTGCTTCGGTTTATCAAGTAAAAGTCTTCATCATCATTTTTTTTTTTTCTCTTTTTTTTTTTTCACTCCTGAAAGAGCAGACCGCCCCCACCCCGTGACCTATCCAACGCATGTCTGTGACATCATGGATTTTGACTCAAGTTAATACCGTTTTCACTATGCTTGGTCTGCGTGTTGGACAGGGTGCTTGTCAAGGACTTTGGTTGCCTCCCAAGGCTAGAGAGCCCAGTCTGCTGTGCTAACTGAGAGGAGAGGAGATGAATTCATACCTCTCCCAAAGGCATTAGCGTGATGTGAACACGTCCAGAGTTTGAACGGCTTACCAATTCCATTGTTTACATTATCAACTTTTATGCCACTTGCACCTCCTCAAGTAAAAATTCATTTTTAAAATTTTTTCCATCATTCAACAACATATTTGCCATTTTGTTCTACTATCTCTGGCCAGATTTCAGCAAAATTCATAATTTCTCCCCTCCCCCCCCAACTTTTTATCTTTCTGTGCAAAGAATTGTTTGAGATGCTTTTTGAGGTCTTCCAGGGAATTATTGAAATTTTTTTTCCAGAATTCATTCAGGCCGGGAGTGTACATCAGTGCGCTTCTAAGTTAGCTCCTATTTTGAATCCATGATGGAATCACATGTTTATTATACCTGTCTAATTTTGCCTCAAGTGAAATCCGTATCTTGTAACCTTCAAAATAATATGAGACTTCCCAGGATATCTTAGAAAATGAGGGAACTTGAATCCGCTTGCTTTGTAATCCTTAAAAAAACCCTTGGCCTGAATGAGTTGAAAAGAATATTGTACAGGTGATCATCCTTGGATCAAGTAGTATAAAAAAAAAGTCATATTTTCTGGTTCTGTGGAAGAGGCACAAGGATGAATTAACTTGGAAGAATCAACTGGTACAAGATATCCTGTAGCATAGACAGCTGAATGAGAACAATCTACTGCCATGAATTGAATAAAGGGTTTGGTTTGAAATTCATAGAAGGGTGAGAGATGCAGGTTCAAATCTTGCCAAAAGCTTGTTCTTTATTTTGGATCCATACTGATTACTTAACAGTCATAGACTAAAAACCTGAGAGTTACAATAAAGAGGCAACAATAGAAAGCAATTCTAATTATACTAAAATAATATTACAATACTAAAGCCATCTTAATATTATTGAATATTCCTAAAACAAGCTTGGCTGCTGCAAGGTCAAACTGACTGAAGATGATTCCCGCAACTTTTGTATTGTATATACGATAAATATGAAATTACAAAAAATAGATATTTATTCATTTATCAGAATGAAATAAGCCTGTGCGTATCTGTATGATAATTTTTGTTAATATCTAAGATTTGTCTGTTTAGCTCAGTTAGTAAGACAGTCTCCTGGCAATCAGTTGTGATTTCAAATTTCTGTAGGGGATATGAATTTTAGATATCATTTTACACCCCTAATTTTGGTGAGGATTGTTCTTGTTTTTGTAGAGAAATAGTCGACTCCAGTTTTTCAGGTGAAAGAAATACTAGTAAAAAAAATGGGACTTGAAAAAGTCTGACTGTGAAAAGAATTAAACATACTGTTTATGCTTAGGATTGTTGCACTATTTGGAAAAAAAAATCCCATGGTGGATATTGCTGGCAGGTTATTGAAGGAGCCCCAAGTGCAACTCAGTTTAAGGGATCTTATCTGATTCCTCTTTATGACTGGGTTTACTCATGTTGTAAGTGGTTGCCATGGTGATGGAATGAACCCAGAGATTAGTGGTTGGGTGGGGATGGATTGGTAGGGCGTGGCTGGCAAAATGCTGGAATCAATTTGTATTATTGTTGTATTTACAGCAACAGTAGTCCTCCCCAACAAAAGCCATTCAACCTCCCTCCCTTCCTCCTTTTCTGCTGCCTTCATCAATTTACCATTTCTCCAGACTCCTTGGACTACTCCAAGTTGGCAATGGAACAATCTTGTTTGGTTTTCATTTCATCTTTCTGTTCTCCACCTCTATCGAGCAATTCTATTAAAGCAACTGTTTGCGGATCTCAAGACAGACAGACAGAAAAGCTATCAAGGAATACACTCCTTCTTCCTTCAATTCAGTACGAGTACTTTTCAGTATCTATTTTTATTTATTTATATGTTTGTTTATTATTTATCTTTTTTTTTCCTTTTTTTTTTTTCACCCTGTTGCTAAGCAAATGTTTCTCAAGGAATGATATGATGCTAATGGTTGGGGAGTTTGCTCCCCCCCGGCCCTCGCCCCCTTCTCTCTCCTAACTGGGCTTCCCTGTCTCTATCTCTCTATCTATCTTTCTGTATCTCACAAGTGTTTTTTTTTTTTCCCCCCACTTTGTATTTTTGCACTGCTTGGTTTAGATTCTATACAACAATGTGGCTGCTTCTTCTTCTTCTTCTTCTTCTTCTGCTTCTTCTATTTCTTCTTCTTCTCCTTTTTCGTTTGCTGCTCCTTCTTTCCACCCCCCCCCCACCACCATCCGTTGCAATCTCCTGCTATTTCCAGCCAAGGTTTTAGAGCTGATGAGATATATGCAAGATAACGTTATCAGGAAATGAAGAATCCTGTCAAAACATGCCCGCTTATTTGCTGCCACGATATCGACAAATTAGAATTTACTTGGTGCTCCAGCGTGTGATTTCAGTCAGATCTTCGGGTTTCTGCCGTATTGCAGTTTCTTTTAGATTGCAAAAAAAATTGCATTTTACCTCCGTCTTGGACAGAATGGCACACTCTCATTAAACATCCTATCATTAGTTTTTCTCTTTGTTTACAAAATACTGGGTTTTCATGAAATTTTGCACAAGGGTGTATTTAAGGTAACAAGTTTTTTTTCTCTCATTTTCTTTTGCTTGAAAAAAAAATTTCTTTTAAAGAAACCGTATACCAAAACTGTCACCATAGGTTTCTTCAGTTTTCAAGTTAGGCTAGCTAGCTATTTACTCCTCACTAAGTGTATAAAAAATGTTTTTTTCTAGCTTCTTGAAAATCCCCCCCCCCCATAATAGGTTTTTAGTGGGTTTCAATTTACAATGTAATTGTATCCTTGATTGATCCCTTGGTTTGTGTCTGGCAGCATTCACACTTGTCGTTTGACTACATACCATGTTTGGGGCGATCAATTAAAAAGTTGAAAAATGGGGTGATCAAAGAATTATTTACTTCCCTCGCCTTTTTGTTGAAGGCTGATCACTAAAAAAAGTGTAAATGCCGCCCGACACAAACTAAGGGACTAATTTTGGATAGGATTACATTGAAAATTGAACACCCCATTAAAAACCCATTTTGGAGAGGAATCTTCAAAACATTTTTTGTAGACATAATAAGGAGTAAATGTTAAAATTTTCAGCTCCCTAGCTCAGTAGGTATGACCTGTATGTGTGACACATTCATAGCCAACCAACCCACCAGACCCATTTAAAAACTGAAGAAACCTTTGTTGACAGTTTTAATTGATGGTTTCTGATAGAGTAAAAGTAAATTATAAAGAAATGGGAGTCAAAGTTCCAAGTAATTAAGTAAGAACCCAGATCCTGACCTGCTCATAAAGTTTCCTGTTCTTTGAGTTATTGGGATATCTATGGTCTTTTTGACACTTGTTACACCTCAACCCTCTCCCCATGTTTTGGGGATTGATACTTGAGAATTGGTCTTGTACAGCATGGCTCTCAATTTCTGCCCATATCTTATTTTACTGTAACAATAATAAAACTGTCAAGATTAATGTTGGTTGGACAAATTACAGAGAAGTCAGGATTTATACTTCCCCCAAGAGAATCAGCATGATTTGAAATGAAGCAGAATCTGAGCGGATTTTAGTTCCAGTTTCTATTTCAAGTAATACGGATAAGTGGCTTTCAGATATCCATTTAAAGTTTTAAAGCTATGGTAATTTCTGAAGCATTCAGATTCTTCTTCTTCGTTTCTCTCCCTAACATTTCCGTAATATTTCCGATTACACTGTTTATTGCCATAAAAAACAAAGGTCTGAAATGAACGTTAAAAGAATTAACTTGAAAGAAATTAAGATGAAGGTAAGAACTAGTCAAATTTAATGAAAATCATTTGTTGCAATACTTCATCCAGTAATAATAAAATCATTGCATTTCTAAAATAACCCTGAATTCTTTTGATAAATCTGATTATTTGAATTCTGACTTGAAGTTTTTACTCTATAGATTTATTTACCTATTCAATAAATAATCAATAATGAAAATACTTTGTGTCCAAGTATAACTAGTTACTGGATGGGTGAGTTCAATCCCTGGATCCTGCTGGGAAAAGTCATGTACAGGAATATGTTGAATGGAGCTTGTTTTGATGTATGGCGAGGTTATTGCTGTACAAAATAATGTAACTAAGCTGAAAAAATAACATTAAATTATAAAACCTTGAACAATGTGGCTTTGAACTGAACAGAAAATTTGGGAAGGAATTAACCACACTAATCAAGGTATTTTGTCTAGAAAGCATATTTTTTTTCATTTTTTAAGAATTCCCACCCTAAATAGAATTTTAGGGGGGGGAGTTTCCATTTACTATGTAAGTTTTTGCTAAATTTATCCCTTAGTTTGTATCCAGAAGCATTCACTGTTTTTTTTTTTGTTTTGTTTTTAAAGTTTTTTTTATTTTTTAAGAATTCCCACCCTAAATAGAATTTTAGTGGGGGGAGTTTCCATTTACCATGTAAGTTTTTGTTAAATTGATCCCTTAGTTTGTATCCAGAAGCATTCACTGTTTTTTTTTTTTTTTCTTTTTTTAAAGTTCTTACTTTTCTTTAGCAATCACTGCCCAACAAAAGACAGGAGAAGTCACTTAATCATCAATCATTACTTTTTCAATTTTTTCTCTTGATTCTCCTCAACATGGCCTGACAGCTTCCATTGAGTGACTAACCAGACGTGTCTCTTATTTCACTTTATCTTATAATTTTCTCTCTTTTGTTTTATCCAGTTGATTACAGCAAATTAAGGAGACTGAGTTTAACCGATACCTGTGATGAACCTGACCAACACATGCCACAGGACTGCCTCATGTGTTGTCACATGCAGAAAGCCCCAACCTCTGCGGATGTCTCGATCAACATCACTGATCTTGATAGTAAGTAGAAAGTTGTATAATTGTCAAACTCCTTTTATTTGAGTTTTGACTTTTGGTATGTCACAACAATGACATCACCAAAAACCGATGACGTCAGTATGTGAAAACTGATGACGAATTCAATCAACTCTGGCTTTTTATTTTGCAAAGTGATGTTTTCTCACTCGAATGCATATTTTCTACAGGTTTATCTATTTTCAAATTTGTGTTACGGCTGGATGATTCTGGTAGTGCAAGGAATAAAGCTTCAGCATTTTCTGTTGTTTTATTCTCTGTCAAATTCAACCATTTATCAAACGGTGAGATCTTCAGATTTTACATCAATGAAGAGTAAAAATGGCAATGTGTTGACACAGATTTCAAAGTTGGTTTTAACACATGAAAGCAAATTGAACCCTTTAGGTGTCAAATATTTCTGGAAATTATGATGTCTTAAAGCTATAGTTGGTATGGTTACAAGTTTTTGCAGCAACTTTTGCAGCCAAAGTATTAAGTTTCCAAATCCCATTCACAGGAACTACCACTAAAGGAATTAATATGAGACCTATAGTTTTTGAATAATATAGTATGAAGATATGAATTCTGTTATATTTACCTTTTAGATTTTGATGAAGCAAGAGAGCTTGACCCTAGTGCAACTAAGTCTATTTGCTATAAGTGTAAATATATATTAATTCTGCTCAGATGGTGTTATGGTTAGCATGTCTGCTTCACATACAGAAGGATCTGAGTTTGATTCCCGGTATAAGAGAAGATTGCAAAAAAGTCTTTATGAGGAAAAATCTCCCTATTCATTGAAATCAAAGATCCTTTCACTTGTACAAGAACCAGAAAAGGTAGCTGAAAGATTATAAAGTTGCTCTTATGTATTTCATTAAATATGATACATATATATATATATATATATATATATATATATATATATATATATATATGTGCACACACTCACCCGTGTAAACTAGCCATTTTATAAAAGCATTAAAACTACATTTAGATGGCATGCATATGCATTTTTCTATGTTTTCTATGTCATAAAATTGTTTTAAATATCAAAATAACTTTTATGAAAAAAAGTTAAACGACTTTTCCAGGGTTGTTAAAAAAAAAAAACAAACTTTTTTTTTCTTTGAAAGAAAAAAAAATTCCCGCGAGTTGGCATCTGTTGCCAAAGTGGGACGTTTTAATGTTTTTTCAATTGCATTCCAAGGCTTAACATGTTCGCTGCTATTTTGAATAGCGCAGCATATAGTGCAACAAAATGAGAAGTTCTCAGCTTAGTTCCGCAGGAAGGAACGGAGTCTCGCCTCAAACAGTGGAATGAACATCAGAGGCAATACGCGACATACCACAGGATGCACATGTGCGTTTGCCTGACTGTGAACATCTAACTACAATTGAAGGAATCTGCGATTACTCAACAACTGGCCATTATAAGAAGTTGACATTCACTAGATATATCTATTAGCATACAAGGCAGTGCAGTGTCAAGTTTGAAGTTTTTTTGATCAGTGGCTCTTGAGAAATTGTTAGATATCAATTCCCAAACTCACTTCTGTATTTTTTAAAAGATTCATTTTTGATGTGATCCAAAACATATTTTATTAGACTAATAAAAAGAAATAAACATTTATAAGTCTGTAGCAACAAATGTTAAACAGATGTCTATTTTGTTTTATTTATTTCATTATATGAAGAATTGTAAATCATTGTTATTAATGATGAGTGATAGGGAGCAACAATTAAAATGAAGATAAATAGTTGTAAAAAATAATAATGATTTAAGATGTACCTCCTCTAATAAAATGAAATTGGATTACTGATACTAAACTATCTGTTGATAACAAACCTGGTGCAGAAAAGATCAGGATGGGGAATGAGTTTAGGGGTTTGACTTGGACTTGTGCTTGCTACTTTCAGTATCTTAGTGATAGGAGCAGTTTCCTATTAAGCAAGCCATCCTCCAGGATAGAGGGTCAAGAGTTTGATTCTCACCTGGAACCTATTCTCTATTCCAATACACGTTGTTAATTCATTCACTGACTGTTGAAGGGCAAAGAGCAGGAATAATTAGGATTGAAGTAAATCATCATCAGCCTTTTAGCGTCGGTCATTGGACGTAGACCTTCCCTAAGATTCGCCAGATCTCTCTACCATGGGCGTTGCAGAGCCAATACATTCTGAACTTGTCTAGTTAGTTTACACCCCGCCTTTTTGGGGGGGCCAGCTACATTTTTGCATATAATCTTTGGAGATCCATTTTGTGAGTTTTGATGACCAGCATATTGCCATTTGGGTTTTCTCATGGTTTCTCTGATATCTTTGATATCTGTTAGTAGCAAGAAAATATTAAGAAAGATGGCTATTCATATAGCAGTGCTAATTGCCTGCCTGGCAACACTGGTCACTTTTGCCTGCTGATGAGCATAACACAACATGGACCCACTTTTTCGTGGGTCACCATGTTCTATTAATAGCTGCTTTGCTATGAAGGGGCATAGTAGAATGACATTTTAGGATCAATCAGAAAAAAAGATTGGTCTTCGCTGTAAAGTTTGAATAAAATTTGAGGAGGAATTTTTTCAATATAAAGGTATTTGTTCTTAAATAAACCCTTGCTTAGCTGTAAGATGAATTTTGAAGACATGCAAGATTTATCAGTTTTGCCATCTGCACGATACCAGCCTACCAATCAGTTGATCCTGTGTACGAATCATGGTAGGGAAATGTTGATTTAAAAAAAAATTATAACTATTTATTAGAATGAAATAAGCCCTTGTGTATTTCTAGCATAAATTTTGGTAGGCATGGAAGACTTGTCAGTTTAGCTCAGTCAGTAAGAGACACAACTATCAATCAGTTGGTTGTGATTCCAAATCACGCATGGGTGTTAATTTTTACTCCCCCAAATTTGTTCAGAATTGTTCTTGCTATGGTAGGAAAACGAAGGCACCTCTAGGTTTGGACTAGAATTTGAAAAAAAAAAAGAGCCAAGCACTATTTTAAGATGAGTTATACCGTCCATGTCAATGAACTGAAAACTTACTGTTGCAATAAGACACTTATCAGATTTAAATTATTTTGGCTTTGCTACTATGTTTATGGGAATATTTAGTTCCTTCTGAAACGCAATGTTGAACAAAAATAGATAGAACCCTTTGCCATCTTTGATGGCTATCATCAAAGATGGTAAAGGGTTCTATCTATTTTTATATGTGTGTTTGTTCACTTGTGTGTGTTCCAGTGCTTCTGGCCATACCATTTTGTCTACTGACTTGAAAACTGGCATTAGTATTCCACTACACCCCTAATAAAAATTTTTTTTTTCAATATTTTGGAAAAAACACTTTTTTGATGGGTTTAATAATATCTAGATTCTCCTGAATCTGGATATTTTTAGATTTTTTTTTCATCCTATTTTAAATGTTTTTAAGTGGAAAATGCCAGTGATGTCACGAATAGAATTTATTTTGGCAATATTCATCCTTTGATGGAAACTTTTGGCATAACTTCAAATTTCAATGCTATGGTTGATAGATTATTGATTGTGATGATGAGTCATTTTAAAAATTTACCAACTTATTTCAGGTAACATAGTCTATTTAGATACAGATCTTCCAGTGACATCTGGGCTGGCTGGTTCCACCCAAAAGACTATCGAGAGCGGCAGCAGCAGTCCTAACCCAACCCCCACCATTGAAGGGACACACAATCGTGTTCTCCAAACGACTAGGAGTAGCAGCCATGATGCATCTTGGGCCACGCCTAGCAGCATTACAAGCAACACCAGCACAGACTCAGGTGAGTGACAAAAGGTTCACCTGTCGATCTTGGAAGTCTATATTGAAAGCATATGTTGTAGAAAACGTAGTGCCATGTGATTCGTTCTTCATGTCTCAAAATCCTGGTTTCTGTATCATCTAGTGCAGTCCATTCTCAATGGGAGCCAGACACATTTGAAGGGTACAATAGAAAGAAATAATGATAAGTTTCTGTCTACCTGTTTTTATTCCTGTTTAATTTGGGGCCCTAGAACCTGGTTGGAGCTCTTGAAGGGACTGTGAAATAAGGTTGAGAATGGCTGATTTCAATGAACTGCAAACAAAATGCATTATTTTTCACGTACACTGTTTATGGTAATTAGCCTTGTATACATTAGAGCTTAATTCAAGAAAATAGTTTCTTTCAGTAACACTCTAAGTTTTCAGTTTGAAGTTTTGATAGCATTTTATTGAAAACTGACTCTAGTTTGATTATCTGATAGCTTTTAATCTGAAGTTTTGATTGCATTTCATTGAAAACTGACTCTGGTTTGATTATCTGATAGCTTTTAATCTGAAGTTTTGATAGCATTTCATTGAAAACTGACTCTGGTTTGATTATCTGATAGCTTTTAATCTGAAGTTTTGATAGCATTTCATTGAAAACTGACTCTGGTTTGATTATCTGATAGCTTTTAATCTGAAGTTTTGATTGCATTTCATTGAAAACTGACTCTGGTTTGATTATCTGATAGCTTTTAATCTGAAGTTTTGATAGCATTTTATTGAAAATCCAAGTCTGGTTTGTCTGAACTGTAAGTAATTCAAAATATGTCTTGTGTCCTAAACTTTTATTTTGTTTTACATGTAGATAAAAGAAAGCTCAACGATGATTAATTGATTACTAAATAATCTTACTTGTTCAAGAATAACACGGCAGAAAGAAAATGAGTTTGGAATAAGTGTTAAAATGCTTTGGAGTCCAGACTCAGTGAAAATTTTTTTTTCTGTTTATAAAAAAACAAAAACAAAAACAGAGATAGGGTAATGGGAAGATTTCTACCCTCTTAAAAAAAAATCCTCACAGATGTGAAAAGCATTTAAAAAGGAATGCTCGAATTATGCAAACTCTATAAAATTTCTTGCACCCTTTATTTCAGTCTTTGCAATGTTGTTTTTTTGTTTTGTTATTTTAAAAAAATTTTTATTTATTTTTTTGCTCAGAGAATAATAACAATAAGTAGAATGGTATTCCAGTTGAGGAGAGACCCTTAGTTTGTTATTGTTGTCCGATGATGTCTACTTGGGGAAAGTTTAATGTTATTTTAAATGCCTTTCATTTGAAACAGGCACAGTCTGAATTGTGTATCAAAGAAGACAACACATTACTATAAAAATAGAAAAAAAAATGTTGCAGCATTTATTTTTTTAGCATTTGTTTATGTGATGTGTCAGCATTATAGACGTTATGGGGACATTTTTGAGTGTATGTGTATATCAATACTCATAGCTGTAAAGGTGTATATATATTTGTGATGCCGTAGAGTGTGAAGGATTTGGCTAAGGCTTACGTGCTTTCTTTACTAGCTTGCCAAAACCACCGATGTCTATATTAACTGGAATCATTCTGTATAGGATAGTCTACAGCAATGGTTTTGAAACCAAACTCAAGGACCTCTTCTATAAAGGAAGTATTGTGGCAGACCACTATTTTTAGTATTTATCATTTAGTTTTTAGGCTTTGATTAGTGAAGTACATTAATAAGCAACTTATGACCTTCAAAATTAAGTTTTTGTTTAAAATAATTTACATTTATTCAAATCCTAAAACATGGTACAGGTCTGTGTACAATAATTGTTATTCGATAATGAGCTTATTGTCGAGTTCACTTATCCTAATTTCATATTATCAATTTAGAATTCCATCTGCGGACTGATGGACCCCTGTTTTGAAACCACGGGTTTTCAACCACCCCTTCTATTTTGCATATGATATCTCTATTCTGTTAGTAATGCTTGCTTTAATTTCTGACCATCAACAATCCCTTTTTCCTGATTCTCAATGCATTTCTATTGTAAAAGCATTTATTGTTTTTTAAATTTTTCAGCTACAAAAAAGCTCACGGAAGACAGACCGGTTGGTAAGACGGAAGTCCGCAAAGAGATTTTGAAATTCGTTGTGAACCTTAGCAGTTCAGTTGGTATGAAGTTGTCTGAACAAGGCCTTTTGAAGTAAGTTTTTATTTTCTTAATTCTTAAGACTATAAATATTTTTCTCATATGTACCTATTATGTATTAAAATACAAGTTACAGTCATTTGTCATTCTACTTTTTAATTTAAATAATACTCAACTGCATATGTGTATCTTTCATGTATGAAAATTATACACATGGCATATGTTATAGATAATTCATTGAACTTATCTCATTTTTTTGATTGGGATTCTTTTAAGTGATTTGATGTACAAGGCTATATTTTTAGAGGTTTCAATGTGGATCACTATCAATGGTTTGTAAGATCTGATATGCAATAATAGGTAGTTTGCATAATAATGAGGATTGAACCCACTAACAATGGAAGCAAAATTAGCTTGCTGATCATTGCTGTATGAAGTCTGTCCTGATCCGGTTCAATTTTTTTTTTCTTCTCCATGTGATCTGGTTAATTTGAGTTGGAAAAATTCAGATACATTCGGAATGGGATGTTTTTCTTTTTCCTTATCCCTTTTCAAAAAAAAAAAAAAATTATTTATTGAGAATAGTACCTTGATAAAACTGGTGGGCAGGAAGTATTTTTTCAGCAAAATCTCAAACCCCCAGTGGAAGAGTTCAGTGTTACAACCAGCAAATGAAGAAAATCATACTTTTCATTGAAGAGTAGATGGCTACCTTTTTATATCATTAATGTTCGTAACTTA
The DNA here is from genome assembly GCA_963457665.1 of Thysanoteuthis rhombus. NCBI lineage: Eukaryota > Metazoa > Mollusca > Cephalopoda > Oegopsida > Thysanoteuthidae > Thysanoteuthis > Thysanoteuthis major. The sequence goes on along the minus strand of OY735235.1, from coordinate 37,547,933 downwards.
GTAATCTATAGTAAACTTGTAGAGTACACTTTCTGTTAGTCAAACTATTACATGCGTGCAAAAGTTTCCAGTGATACTGGCTCTCCAGCTGTATACACAACCTCTAAGTTCACAAAAAAATGTGCTGGGAACTTTTTCACACAGCTAATACTCTTAAAAAGTTTATCCATCCATAGTTCAAAATTTTTAGTTGTTAGTGACTCGTAATTTCTTGTTAAAAAAAAAAAAAAAAAAAAGAAAAAGAAAAGTCCTTTGGAAAGCCTGGAATAAAAGTAGGCGATTCGGTATTGGAAGTAGGCCAATAAGCTTGACTCTTAAGTGAGAAAGTCTGAAATCTCTTTATCTTTAAGTAGCTTGCCTTTGTTGCTGGAGTACTTTGCCGTTCAGCCACCAGATGGCAGACTTAACCAACACATCATCATCATCATCATCACTACCATCGTCATACCTCAAATATATTAATTCTTTTTTTTTAACATTTTGTTTGTATCGGGGCTCTTAAGGATAAAAACCCCAAATCGTTGATTTTTGTTTCTTTGATTGATGGTTGTTCAGTTTTTCAGCACCATTTCACCTTCGAGTAAAATTGTTGGGGAGGGTAACTTTGCCTTTTTCAAGTGCTTTGCGTTGGGAGGTTACTTGGTTTATTTATGAGGATAAAGGTGAAGTTTTGCTATTGAACTTTTGGGGTAAGCTTGGCTTTCTAAAAGATATCTTTCTCTTATTGGAAAAATAATCAGTATTTGGGGGGGGGTTGTCTTATAAATTGCAATATAGTAAATTCAGCAAGAAGCTTCATATGGCATAGATCTGAAATTCAAATTACTTCATTTTTCTATTTGGCAACACACTTTTTAAAAGTAATTTTCTTTTGCAACTCATTACTTGGGTTTTGTTTGCCAAGCCAAATTTACAAGGTCATCCCTGCAGTTCAACTGATTCAGGAAGAGTATCTTTCGGAAGATATACAAAATTATACTCAATTTTGCAACATGCCAAGAGATCATAGGCAGTACACAGTTTGGAAACTCTGCTGTAGAGTTGAACAACCATAGCCATCAAAGATGGCGAAGGATTCTATCATTTTTCTTTACTTGTCTGTGTTTATTTGTTCATTTGTCATCCCGTTTTCGCTACAGACTTGGGAGGTTTTAAAAATAACATCTAGATTCTCTAGAATCTAGATATTTCTGAATTTTATTTTGCTCAATTTTAGATGGTTTTGAATGGAAAGTGCCAATAATGTCTAAAAAAGAATTCATTTTGACATATTTATTCTTTGAATTTTTTTTTTACATAATTTCAATTATTGATGATTCAGTTGTTCAGTTATTGACTTTGATATCAAGTTTTATTTTGATTTAAAGACCATTTGAAAAAAATCTTTTTGATGAAATATAGTTTGAAAGTGAGAACTTCGATTTGAAAATAATGTCTTTTCTATTCTAAATTTTCTTAAAGCTAAAATAAGATTACCATATTTAATGGCGTATGAGATCTTCCCTTATTTTACCTGGGAATTATTATTAGAAACAGTCTACCAAAACGGTCAATATAAGTTTCCTCAGTTTTGAAGTTAGTCTGGCTGGCTAGCTATTATATGTAGAGGCCGTATTACTGGAACTAGTGGGATGAAATTCAGCATTTTATTCTCTATTTTTTTTATTTTATTTTTTTTGGAAAAGTTTCACCCATAAATAGGTTTTTACTGAGGATGGGGGCTGAATTTGCTATGCAAATTCATACTAAATTGATCCCTTAGTTTGTGTTGACCGGCATCCACATCTGTTTCTTGAAAGTTCATTACCAAACAAAATATGAGAGAAGTAACTCGTTTATTGATCCCCCCTTTTCCCGAATTTGTAATTGATCACCCCCAACACTGCATGCTGCTAAAAGATGTTGGTTTCTATTGTGACTAACCAGGCCTGTTTCTTTCTGTTTTTCAGTTTAAAACAAAAATTTCCCAATGCATTCCAAGACCTGTGTTTTTATTCTGATGTTTGCCATTTACTCTCTAATTACCTTTATGGCTTGTCCGCACGCAGATTCATTCAGGAAATCTTTGATGAACTTGATATCTCCAAGGTTTGTTTACCATTTTTCTTTGATCTTGGGTTTTGTTTTGGAAACAGCACGGAGAACTGATTCGACAAACTGAATTCAAACTCCGGCTGGGACAGTTTGCATTCACTTTACGTTAGTGCCCATTGGAAAGGCATAAATCTATTTTTTCTGGTAGCTAAGGGTAAATAGCTTGGTAGATTGAGCCCCTCCACCCCTGTGAGGCTGTCTATCTTGGATGTCAGGATAGAACTCAAAATGCTTGGGTTGTACTCAATTACCTACTGAGAGCTGAGGGAAAGTTGACGAAGAATCTTCCACTTTCTTTGCTCACACTGGGAATTGAACCTGGGACCTTTTGCATGTGAGGCTGATGTACTAACCATAACAGACAAGAAAAGAATAATCTTGCTGTAAAATCAAGTGAAGCAGTTGACCTGTACTCTGTGTAAAATGTTCTTTGTCATGGAAATCGACAAATGTCAATACACTCAGTCTGAGGATTAGACACTCTCATTGGAACAGCTCTCTTCAGAAGAGGAAGCTTTTAGGATAGAAACTTATTACAAATCGTGGCACAGCACAATTTTTGATATTTTTGTTGAGCTAGATTATTAAATGATTTGGTAGCTAACCGAATATTCTTGTTCTTTTCATGTGATATCAGTGGATATCTAATGATTATATTATCTGATATGAGTTAAACCATGCATGGTAAGAGCTCAACAAACCACTTTTTAAAAAGTTATTTTCGTTATTTCCAGAACTACAGTACTCAATTTTTTTATTATTTTGAAGCTTGAACTCTGCATTATGAATTTGATGTATGGTAACTAACTCTAAAATGATGGGGGGAAAGGATTGAAATAGTGTTATCCAACATAAAAGTATTTTCGGTGGCTCGTTGGGTACTTATCATGCCCGACCACACACACACATATATATATATATATATATACAATAACTCTATTTCATCAAGTGAGATAGGATATATATAAGATCAAACATTTGTGTGTTAGTTCTATTTGAGGGATGTATTATTGATACATTCAATATCTGAACATTTGGATAGTTACTACCTTGTTCAGTGTGTGGGATTTCTTGAGAACCGCTCATCCAAACAACTTCAAACTAGACACTGCAACTTCTTGCAGTGGTCAATTGTTGAGTTATCTCAGTGCATGTATACTGATTTCTTCAATTATGATTTGATAACCAGGGTTGATACAAGACTGACTGCTTCAGGGTCAAACTCCTCTGACTGAAGCTTTAATGATTTAGCTTATAAGCTTTGAAAATATTTCAACTTGTGAAAACAGTTTGCCTTAAACTAAAAAGTAAGTAGTTCCCTTATGCTGGCTACATCTGCAGCTGTCCCAGTATCATGTTTCTACTTATTCGTTCCCTTCTAATGATATATGAAATGGACTTAGTGACATCACTCATTTGACCCTGCTCTTTAATAGAGAAAAGATCTTCTGATTTGATCATGGAAGAGGACTTTATGTAGATATATTTCTAGATAAATGGCCTGAAAATCTTGATAATTCTTTATATATACTATTCTTTATCAGTTTTCTAGTGGGGTTAAAATAAGGTTGCATGCCATATTTCAACCTCATCAGTTGCCTTGAAGGGTTTTAATTTTGGTGAGGGTTATTGTTGTCATTATAGATATTACAGACGGAAAATAAAATTCATGGATTAGGAGTTTCCCCATTTAAAATGCTTTCTGACATCAACAAAAAGGGAACATTTATTTTAGAGAAAAATATCTGGTGTTTTCTGATTTTAACCCATCCATCAACAGTACATATAGGTAAGCATTGACTTGATGAGAAACTTATGGGGGATAAAGGTGCTGCTGCTGGTTCAATGAAACAACAGAGAATTGTACAATGTTAACAGAGTATTGAATTCAATTGATTCAATATTTTCTCTCTTTTTCTACACACTTCTTCTATTTCTTTCTCTTCTTTTCTATACATCCACCATTTCTTTCTCTTTCTTCTGCCTCATCCCCTCTTTCTTTGTAGTCCTCCTCCTCACCCCGTCTATCTTTGTAGTCATCCTCCTCTTCTCCTCTCTCTCTTTGTAGTCATCCTCCTCTTCTCCTCTCTCTCTTTGTAGTCATCCTCCTCTTCCTCTCTCTCTTCGTAGTCATCCTCCTCTTCCTCTCTCTCTTTGTAGTCATCCTCCTCTTCCTCTCTCTCTTTGTAGTCATCCTCCTCTTCCTCTCTCTCTTTGTAGTCATCCTCCTCTTCCCCTCTCTCTTTGTTGTCATTTATTCCTCCTACTCTCTCTTTGTAGTCATTTCTTCTTCTTACTCTCTCTCTCTCTTTGTAGTCATTTCTTCTTCTTACTCTCTCTCTCTCTTTGTAGTCATTTCTTCTTCTTACTCTCTCTCTCTTTGTAGTCATTTCTTCTTCTTTCTCTCTCTCTCTTTGTAGTCATTTCTTCTTCTTACTCTCTCTCTCTTTGTAGTAATTTCTTCTTCTTACTCTCTCTCTCTTTGTAGTCATTTCTTCTTCTTACTCTCTCTCTCTCTTTGTAGTAATTTCTTCTTCTTACTCTCTCTCTCTTTGTAGTCATTTCTTCTCTCTCTCTCTTTGTAGTCATTTCTTCTTCTTTCTCTCTCTCTCTTTGTAGTAATTTCTTCTTCTTACTCTCTCTCTCTTTGTAGTCATTTCTTCTTCTTACTCTCTCTCTCTCTCTCTCTTTGTAGTCATTTCTTCTTCTTTCTCTCTCTCTCTTTGTAGTCATTTCTTCTTCTTTCTCTCTCTCTCTTTGTAGTCATTTCTTCTTCTTACTCTCTCTCTCTTTGTAGTCATTTTTTCTTCTTACTCTCTCTCTCTTTGTAGTCATTTCTTCTTCTTACTCTCTCTCTCTTTGTAGTCATTTCTTCTTCTTACTCTCTCTCTCTTTGTAGTCATTTTTTCTTCTTTCTCTCTCTCTCTTTGTAGTCATTTCTTCTTCTTACTCTCTCTCTCTTTGTAGTAATTTCTTCTTCTTACTCTCTCTCTCTTTGTAGTCATTTCTTCTTCTTACTCTCTCTCTCTCTCTCTGTAGTCATTTCTTCTTCTTTCTCTCTCTCTCTTTGTAGTCATTTCTTCTTCTTTCTCTCTCTCTCTTTGTAGTCATTTCTTCTTCTTTCTCTCTCTCTCTTTGTAGTCATTTCTTCTTCTTACTCTCTCTCTCTTTGTAGTCATTTCTTCTTCTTACTCTCTCTCTCTCTTTGTAGTCATTTCTTCTTCTTACTCTCTCTCTCTTTGTAGTCATTTCTTCTTCTTACTCTCTCTCTCTTTGTAGTCATTTTTTCTTCTTTCTCTCTCTCTCTTTGTAGTCATTTCTTCTTCTTTCTCTCTCTCTCTTTGTAGTCATTTCTTCTTCTTACTCTCTCTCTCTTTGTAGTCATTTCTTCTTCTTACTCTCTCTCTCTTTGTAGTCATTTCTTCTTCTTACTCTCTCTCTCTCTTTGTAGTCATTTCTTCTTCTTTCTCTCTCTCTCTTTGTAGTCATTTCTTCTTCTTACTCTCTCTCTCTTTGTAGTCATTTCTTCTTCTTTCTCTCTCTCTCTTTGTAGTCATTTCTTCTTCTTACTCTCTCTCTCTTTGTAGTCATTTTTTCTTCTTTCTCTCTCTCTCTTTGTAGTCATTTCTTCTTCTTACTCTCTCTCTCTTTGTAGTCATTTCTTCTTCTTACTCTCTCTCTCTTTGTAGTCATTTCTTCTTCTTACTCTCTCTCTCTTTGTAGTCATTTCTTCTTCTTACTCTCTCTCTCTTTGTAGTCATTTCTTCTTCTTACTCTCTCTCTCTCTTTGTAGTCATTTCTTCTCTCTCTCTCTTTGTAGTCATTTCTTCTTCTTTCTCTCTCTCTCTTTGTAGTAATTTCTTCTTCTTACTCTCTCTCTCTTTGTAGTCATTTTCTTCTTCTTACTCTCTCTCTCTCTCTCTTTGTAGTCATTTCTTCTTCTTTCTCTCTCTCTCTTTGTAGTCATTTCTTCTTTTTTCTCTCTCTCTCTTTGTAGTCATTTCTTCTTCTTACTCTCTCTCTTTGTAGTCATTTTTCTTCTTACTCTCTCTCTCTTTGTAGTCATTTCTTCTTCTTACTCTCTCTCTCTTGTAGTCATTTCTTCTTCTTACTCTCTCTCTCTTTGTAGTCATTTTTTCTTCTTTCTCTCTCTCTCTTTGTAGTCATTTCTTCTTCTTACTCTCTCTCTCTTTGTAGTAATTTCTTCTTCTTACTCTCTCTCTCTTTGTAGTCATTTCTTCTTCTTACTCTCTCTCTCTCTCTGTAGTCATTTCCTTCTTCTTTCTCTCTCTCTCTTTGTAGTCATTTCTTTCTTCTTTCTCTCTCTCTCTTTGTAGTCATTTCTTCTTCTTTCTCTCTCTCTTTGTAGTCATTTCTTCTTCTTACTCTCTCTCTCTTTGTAGTCATTTCTTCTTCTTACTCTCTCTCTCTTTGTAGTCATTTCTTCTTCTTACTCTCTCTCTCTTTGTAGTCATTTCTTCTTCTTACTCTCTCTCTCTCTTTGTAGTCATTTTTTCTTCTTTCTCTCTCTCTCTTTGTAGTCATTTCTTCTTCTTTCTCTCTCTCTCTTTGTAGTCATTTCTTCTTCTTACTCTCTCTCTCTTTGTAGTCATTTCTTCTTCTTACTCTCTCTCTTTGTAGTCATTTCTTCTTCTTACTCTCTCTCTCTCTTTGTAGTCATTTCTTCTTCTTTCTCTCTCTCTCTTTGTAGTCATTTCTTCTTCTTTCTCTCTCTCTCTTTGTAGTCATTTCTTCTTCTTACTCTCTCTCTCTTTGTAGTCATTTCTTCTTCTTACTCTCTCTCTCTCTCTCTCTCTTTGTAGTCATTTCTTCTTCTTTCTCTCTCTCTCTTTGTAGTCATTTCTTCTTCTTTCTCTCTCTCTCTTTGTAGTCATTTCTTCTTCTTACTCTCTCTCTCTTTGTAGTCATTTTTTCTTCTTTCTCTCTCTCTCTTTGTAGTCATTTCTTCTTCTTACTCTCTCTCTCTTTGTAGTCATTTCTTCTTCTTACTCTCTCTCTCTCTCTTTGTAGTCATTTCTTCTTCTTTCTCTCTCTCTCTTTGTAGTCATTTCTTCTTCTTACTCTCTCTCTCTTTGTAGTAATTTCTTCTTCTTACTCTCTCTCTCTTTGTAGTCATTTCTTCTTCTTACTCTCTCTCTCTCTCTGTAGTCATTTCTTCTTCTTTCTCTCTCTCTCTTTGTAGTCATTTCTTCTTCTTTCTCTCTCTCTCTTTGTAGTCATTTCTTCTTCTTACTCTCTCTCTCTTTGTAGTCATTTTTTCTTCTTTCTCTCTCTCTCTTTGTAGTCATTTCTTCTTCTTACTCTCTCTCTCTTTGTAGTCATTTCTTCTTCTTACTCTCTCTCTCTTTGTAGTCATTTCTTCTTCTTACTCTCTCTCTCTCTCTTTGTAGTCATTTCTTCTTCTTTCTCTCTCTCTCTTTGTAGTCATTTCTTCTTCTTCTCTCTCTCTCTTTGTAGTCATTTCTTCTTCTTACTCTCTCTCTTTGTAGTCATTTTTTCTTCTTACTCTCTCTCTCTTTGTAGTCATTTCTTCTTCTTACTCTCTCTCTCTTTGTAGTCATTTCTTCTTCTTACTCTCTCTCTCTTTGTAGTCATTTTTTCTTCTTTCTCTCTCTCTCTTTGTAGTCATTTCTTCTTCTTACTCTCTCTCTCTTTGTAGTAATTTCTTCTTCTTACTCTCTCTCTCTTTGTAGTCATTCTTCTTCTTACTCTCTCTCTCTCTCGTAGTCATTTCTTCTTCTTTCTCTCTCTCTCTTTGTAGTCATTTCTTCTTCTTTCTCTCTCTCTCTTTGTAGTCATTTCTTCTTCTTTCTCTCTCTCTTTGTAGTCATTTCTTCTTCTTACTCTCTCTCTCTTTGTAGTCATTTCTTCTTCTTACTCTCTCTCTCTTTGTAGTCATTTCTTCTTCTTACTCTCTCTCTCTTTGTAGTCATTTCTTCTTCTTACTCTCTCTCTCTCTTTGTAGTCATTTTTTCTTCTTTCTCTCTCTCTCTTTGTAGTCATTTCTTCTTCTTTCTCTCTCTCTCTTTGTAGTCATTTCTTCTTCTTACTCTCTCTCTCTTTGTAGTCATTTCTTCTTCTTACTCTCTCTCTTTGTAGTCATTTCTTCTTCTTACTCTCTCTCTCTCTTTGTAGTCATTTCTTCTTCTTTCTCTCTCTCTCTTTGTAGTCATTTCTTCTTCTTTCTCTCTCTCTCTTTGTAGTCATTTCTTCTTCTTACTCTCTCTCTCTTTGTAGTCATTTCTTCTTCTTACTCTCTCTCTCTCTCTCTCTCTTTGTAGTCATTTCTTCTTCTTTCTCTCTCTCTCTTTGTAGTCATTTCTTCTTCTTACTCTCTCTCTCTTTGTAGTCATTTCTTTCTTCTTACTCTCTCTCTCTTTGTAGTCATTTTTCTTCTTTCTCTCTCTCTCTTTGTAGTCATTTCTTCTTCTTACTCTCTCTCTCTTTGTAGTCATTTCTTCTTCTTACTCTCTCTCTCTCTCTTTGTAGTCATTTCTTCTTCTTTCTCTCTCTCTCTTTGTAGTCATTTCTTCTTCTTACTCTCTCTCTCTTTGTAGTAATTTCTTCTTCTTACTCTCTCTCTCTTTGTAGTCATTTCTTCTTCTTCTCTCTCTCTCTCTCTCTGTAGTCATTTCTTCTTCTTTCTCTCTCTCTCTTTGTAGTCATTTCTTCTTCTTTCTCTCTCTCTCTTTGTAGTCATTTCTTCTTCTTACTCTCTCTCTCTTTGTAGTCATTTCTTCTTCTTTCTCTCTCTCTCTTTGTAGTCATTTCTTCTTCTTACTCTCTCTCTCTTTGTAGTCATTTCTTCTTCTTACTCTCTCTCTCTTTGTAGTCATTTCTTCTTCTTACTCTCTCTCTCTTTGTAGTCATTTCTTTCTTCTTTTCTCTCTCTCTTTGTAGTCATTTCTTCTTCTTACTCTCTCTCTCTTTGTAGTCATTTCTTCTTCTTTCTCTCTCTCTCTTTGTAGTCATTTCTTCTTCTTACTCTCTCTCTCTTTGTAGTCATTTCTTCTTCTTACTCTCTCTCTCTTTGTAGTCATTTCTTCTTCTTACTCTCTCTCTCTTTGTAGTCATTTCTTCTTCTTACTCTCTCTCTCTTTGTAGTCATTTCTTCTTCTTACTCTCTCTCTCTTTGTAGTCATTTCTTCTTCTTACTCTCTCTCTCTTTGTAGTCATTTCTTCTTCTTTCTCTCTCTCTCTTTGTAGTCATTTCTTCTTCTTACTCTCTCTCTCTTTGTAGTCATTTCTTCTTCTTACTCTCTCTCTCTTTGTAGTCATTTCTTCTTCTTACTCTCTCTCTCTTTGTAGTCATTTCTTCTTCTTACTCTCTCTCTCTTTGTAGTCATTTCTTCTTCTTTCTCTCTCTCTCTTTGTAGTCATTTCTTCTTCTTACTCTCTCTCTCTTTGTAGTCATTTCTTCTTCTTACTCTCTCTCTCTTTGTAGTCATTTCTTCTTCTTCTCTCTCTCTCTCTTTGTAGTCATTTCTTCTTCTTTCTCTCTCTCTCTTTGTAGTCATTTCTTCTTCTTACTCTCTCTCTCTTTGTACGTCATTTCTTCTTCTTACTCTCTCTCTCTTTGTAGTCATTTCTTCTTCTTACTCTCTCTCTCTTTGTAGTCATTTCTTCTTCTTACTCTCTCTCTCTTTGTAGTCATTTCTTCTTCTTACTCTCTCTCTCTTTGTAGTCATTTCTTCTTCTTACTCTCTCTCTCTTTGTAGTCATTTCTTCTTCTTACTCTCTCTCTCTTTGTAGTCATTTCTTCTTCTTACTCTCTCTCTCTTTGTAGTCATTTCTTCTTCTTACTCTCTCTCTCTTTGTAGTCATTTCTTCTTCTTACTCTCCTCTCTCTCTCTCTTTGTAGTCATTTCTTCTTCTTACTCTCTCTCTCTTTGTAGTCATTTCTTCTTCTTTCTCTCTCTCTCTTTGTAGTCATTTCTTCTTCTTACTCTCTCTCTCTTTGTAGTCATTTCTTCTTCTTACTCTCTCTCTCTTTGTAGTCATTTCTTCTTCTTACTCTCTCTTCTCTCTTTGTAGTCATTTTCTTCTTCTTTCTCTCTCTCTCTTTGTAGTCATTTCTTCTTCTTTACTCTCTCTCTCTTTGTAGTCATTTCTTCTTCTTACTCTCTCTCTCTTTTGTAGTCATTTCTTCTTCTTTCTCTCTCTCTCTTTGTAGTCATTTCTTCTTCTTACTCTCTCT
>OY735235.1:37522000-37537421 GCA_963457665.1 Thysanoteuthis rhombus | reverse complement strand
AAATCATGACTCGCAGTGATTTTGCAAAATGATCTTTCTGGACTCCCGGTACGAATGATTAAATCTTTTAAATTCATAAAACTGTCTTAAGTTGCCTGAATGTCTTTGATGAAGCATCAATATTAGTTTATCGACTAGTTTTTCTTTCATCTTATTTTTGTTGCTACAATGCTCTGGCTGTTTTTACATTCTACGGTTGTTTAGTAATCAGCATGGATTAGAAATGGGGAGATCCCTGGTAGATTTGAAATCACATCACATATTCTTAAGATCCTATCCAACCTGGACAGCATGCTTTACTGATCCAGCTATGAAAGCCAACGGGCAAACATGGTTCAAATCAGATACTAATGATTGTAACTATGTGAATGAATTTGAGTGATATCCGTTGGTTGGTTTCTGTGGCCGAATTAGTAAAGCAGTGACCATGTCAGGAAGGCTCTCAAGAATATGGTATGCAATTTCAAATCTTATCGCAAGCTTCTTATTTCTGATTCATGCTGATCACTTAGAGTCATGGAGTGTAAAAACAACCTGAATGTTGCAATAACAGGCAACAAAATTAAGATAAATTAGTCAAAATTTATTACTCACACAACTGTAAAAAGAGACATAAGACATTCAAAGAGTTTTCTTGGCCAATCGAAACATTCTTTTTCTTATATTTGTTCTCCCCACATTTCAGCTGATCAAGTCTACTGTCTTCTTCTGGTATTTCTATCCAGAAAGAAGTTGGAAACATCCACGTCCTTCAGTTTGCTACCTTTTTTCTCTTAGCACTTACCAGAGAAAGAGTCCCTCTCTTTACATACAGAAGATACGCCTGAAGAAGGCCGTTGAATGGGTCAGCCAGAACTTTGTGAAAACAACAAGTATAACAAAAAGAATGACTACAATTGTCTTTTGTTAATTGTAGTCGAAACAGAAAGCACTTACGCATCATTTCCAAAACTGTCTCAAACGTTGACGAATATTCCCAACGTTTAATACCAATCTTTACTGTTTACTGAGCCATTCTTGGGGCGATTTGCATCAAATTCAGTCTCTGCATCCAAAAGAGTTCAATTTCTCGGATACCTCCTCCTAAATACTGGAGGATAGAACTATTCATGGCCTTGGATTTGTCTTGTGGCAACAAAAAAAGGTGAATTATGCTCAGTCTTGGGATGTCAGTTTCCATATGTCAGTACCTTCCCATTGCACAAAAAGGGAGGCTCCTGGCATGGCCTGACTCCTCTGTGACCCTAGTTGTGGGGACTCAGCAATTTTTGTCACTGCCTACTTGTACGTGTGCAGGCTCCCATGTTAGACAAATTTCGTATCAAATTTGTTGTGGGAAGGCAAATAAAAAATCTTATGATATTTGATGAAAATGTCAATATTTTGTCAAATCATGGGCATCATTATTTGCCCTTACTTTTTATTAAGTAATTTTGCAAGTATTAACATAGAAGAAAAAATATTTTAAGCCAATTGCGGCCGATACGAATGAAGTAACCCCAGCCCCAGTAGTGAACCACAGTAGTGACAGATTTGGTTAGAAGGACAAATAATCCAAACTTTATCTCAGAGACTTACCTAATATAGGAATTAGAATTGTGTTGAATTTGGAAATCGAGTGAATCAGGGGATAGTGATTCGATATCGCCCTTTTGACGTGGCCACGCCTCTAACGGCCGGTCTTGAACAGTACTTGTGTTTGGTCAGTCTCTGAAATAAAGCTCTGAGTATCTGCCCTTCTGTCTGAATAGGGTCACCCTGCGGTGAAGCAGGGTGTTGGGTATTTGGGGCCATTGAATTCTTTCTCTTTCTCATTGTTCATTGAATTAAAAGATGTTTCTCAAAAAAGTGTAGAAAGGTTGAATACTGTTCCCTCTCTTCCATTTTAGTACTCTTCTAGATTTATAGATACATATTTATATATTCACACACATCAAAACTATATACATATATATATATATATACACACACATATATGTATACACATGCCAAAAGTATGTATGTTTGTGTATATATATTTATATACACACACACACACACACACACACCAAAAATATATATGTATATGTTTATGCATGTGTGAAGATATATAAGTAAACACACATACTAAAACTATGTGTGTATATATATATATATATATATATATATATGTGTGTGTGTGTGTGTTTTTATATATACATATATTTATATATATATATATATATATATATATAGATATATATATGCATATGTATGAGTGTGTGTGTGTATGTATGTGTATGTATATATATATATATATATATATATACAAAATAATACATTCACTTAACATACGTGTTCATATCTGCTTTTTATGTACACACATTCAAACAAATATATTTATAAAAACTTATATAAAAACAAACTCATACACTTACACACACACACATACACATATATATGTGTGCACACACACACACACCCATGCAGATGTTATATACAGCCTTCTCACCTGTTCTACCTCTGTTATTGATTCTAACCCTGTACAGGTAAATTGAGTGGTGGTTGTGGTCGGGAGGTATGGGAGATTTTTCCGAATGTCATGAAGAATGTCCTTAGAAGGGGGAGAGGTAGGTCAGTAAAAGGTTGAAACCTCGTTATTTACTGTTACTTATAAATAAATTAATTAAAAAAAACAAACCCAAAAGTGGTATGTAATGTGGAAAAAATAATTATAAAAGAAAATTCAAAATCATTCAGTGACCAGAATCCCCACAAATTCAGGAGGCCTATCTGATGAGCAGGGCTCTTCTCCACGTATTTCCTCTATAAATAAAATAAAAATTTGTCTTTTCACCTTGAATATGATATTTAATTGCTTTTATTAAGGATATATACATTCATATATCCGACAGTATGAATTTAGTTGACTATTTGGAAAAAGGACAATAATTGTGTGTAAAATTGAAATTCATTCCACTAACATGTTTATAAAATACTTCTGTAAGCTCCTTTTGTAAATCCAATTAAGTATTGAGGATTCTTCACAATTTTTAGCTACTAAGCATTTGCCATTCACTTGTTGTAATAATGTAAAATGTTATTACTCAAAATAAATGGATATTTTGAATATTCTTTCATTTGAACTTACCTCTTTGATGAAGCCATAAGTTGAAACATGTTAGTGAAATTAATTTCAATTTGTTTTTTTTTCTTATTGTCAACTAAATATATATATATATATATATATATGAAACAAAAAAATTGTTCTATTTTCCATTGTCTTTCAGTGTTTGTTAGAAATTTGGAAATTTTTTTTTCTCCTCCATCAATGTCGAGTAATATTCAGGTCTTGTGAATACAGAGGTTTTTATTTATGTCCATTTGATCCCTATAATACTTTCATGATGTTATTTTGCTTGATATGAAATATGTCATTGAACTGTTTGTTGCTAAGTTATTTATGTAAAGTTTCTATATAAAATACAATACAAATTCTGTGTGGAATGTATCCAGCCAGCTGATGATAATGAAGAAATAGCCTACCTAGGGCAATGGTGCTTTCTTCCCCTCAGGACTTCTCACTCTTATCCCAGTGTCCCTTCCATTTTTCAAAATAGTCTTCGCTATCAGCTGCCTCATCGCGTTTTCCATAATCTCGTCCATAGTCTGGAATCACCCGTTTTTCGATGGCAAAAGGCCAGGGGTCACAGGGAGACAAATCTGGACTATAGGTGGTTTGATAGATTTCTTTGATGAGGTGTGAAGAATCGGTAGGCTCAGTCATTGTGAATGTGACAAACACGCTGTACACAACATCATTCAATAGCATTTCACTATCGACTGAGTAAACCCACAAGAGAGTGTCTATTCATGTGTGCTAAGTAAATTCCCTTCTGATTGGCTGCCAGGTTACAACAAGTCTGCACAACCAATTATCTGGATAATTTCCGAACAGATTTTGTACAGTGTCTGCTTTGTCCCTCTGAGAATTTGTCACAACTTCTAAATTCCGAGAAGTCAATAAAAAAATATCTATTATTGATAACAAAATAAAAAAGATTCTTTATTACATATTGGGAATGCGTTGTGCCTAAGAATTGCATAAAGATGGAAAGAATCTGAAAAAAAATCACTCTTCATGGTTAGATTCAACTTAGACACTGATACCCACCCACATGTACGACTCCCTCATACAGACAATCTGGCGACTAACACTCAGGGTACCACCCAGTTGCATATAGAAAAATGAATTGCATATATATATATATATATATATATATATATATATATATATATATATATATATATATATAATATATATATATATATATATATAAAATCTCCGTAAAAAAATGACGAGGTTATTCATGAATGGATTGGTACTAAGGAGCCTAATGCTATTTTATAAGATAATGTATCCTTAATAATTCAAGTATCCTTATTTTGAGTTTTTCAAGTCTCAACTGTTTTTAAAGTCTTTTTAATGTGTGATCAGACATAAAGTCTCAAGAGTTTCTATGATGTTATCTTAATTGCTATGTCATAACGGGAAGGCAAATTAACCAACAGGATGCATAGGAGCAAACTATCACAAGAAATGAGCATGTATTCTTTTATTTATATATATATATATATATATGGTTTGACTTCGTGGACGAAGATTTTTGGAGGGCTTTCTACGATCACAGGATCCCTAGAAGGCTGTTATATACGTGAAATAACCCTCCAGTCGTACCATGGTGTTTTAAAGTGAAATGCGCACAGCCGGCCTCAATCTTTAAACCAAGGATTTGCATCCTATGGTCCACCGAAGTAGCATGAATATGAGCGAGGTCCCCAGGTTCTGAGTTCGATAGGAGATTCTCTCTAGCTATAAGTGTCTGCCGCCCATTCTGTCTCTTTCGGGTGAGTGCAGGTAGATAGACAACTGTCTGGTCAATGTCCCCGGGTCTGGGGGTGCCAGAACGTGTCAATACGCACGTATCGGCGTCCTTTCGTTTTCATAGACTTTCAAAAGGCAACCGTTTCAAAGAATTGATTTATCAGAAAATTATTTCAAGAAGAGTCAAGAGTTGTGATATTCGTTTCATAATTTTGAGCTGGGAATAATGAACTCCACAGTAAATTGCTGAACCAATTTTGAATTATTGTATAACCAACACTTCAGGATATAGTTTGCTCTGTGGCTGGAATAGTTGTGCATATCCTCTACCTTTGGTGTCAGTGGTTGGTTTATGAATGGCCTCTGATGCCTTCACATACATTGGAACGTCCCCTTTCAGGGCCTATGCCCGGGCGAAGCGTTTGTAGATGTTAGGATTTCCTGTCATTGGAATCTGCTTTTCGTTCTTGCTGATGTAGTCCAGTAGCGAAGAGCGATACGTTTTGCTATAGGAGCTGAAGGGACATCAAATCTGGTGCCAAACCGCTCCCTGGTTTGGAACTGTCTGTCCTAGACTGGTTGCCTTCACAACGCTATAGAGCCGAATCAACCATGCTATTTTCATCCATAGCTGGGGGTAGCAAGGGAATGAATGCACAATCAACATAAACAACCCTGACCAGAATTTGTACTGGGGTCTCCGATCTGATGACTTTAGTAAAAAGCCAGGATATCAAATGCTGTTTCTTCAATGATAAGGCAAGCTCTCCCTATTCGGAAGATTGGCACCACACAATCTTCCTACCTGCATTTGGCTTTGTACTCTTCTAAACCTATCTTATTAAGTATGAACAAGCACTCGGAGGTATGGCTCTTGTTGTTGTGATCAATTTAATTGAATCAAGTAATCAGAGATTTCTCCATATAGGAGATCGCTATCATTTCAAGGCCAATTGATATAAAATAATATTCCTTATGAATATTGCAGATTTTACAAGTACTCAATTGACTGCTGGGTACTCACAAAACCTCTCGAAAAACACCTCAGAATATCACCGAGAGTAACTGAAAGAGCCTCACTAGGAATAACTGTTGACGATATCGAAAGATCAATATGGATAATACGAGTAATTGAGCAACGAAAATGGATATAGGCGAGGCATAGAGCGAGAAGTTGGCAACAGATGAATCAAAAGGCTAACTGATTAGTGACTGTGGGATAGAAGGAAATGATCAGACATGATACTTCTTTGCAAGCAAATAAGAAAAAAGATACGACGATCAAATTAAAAAGACAAGCAATCAAGAATGATGGTTATAATTAATCACATATATACAATTACTGCTTGAATCGCTACACTTCTTAATTCTTGAAACTTGTCTCTATATATTATTAAAGCGATTGAGATATCTCTTGCCATTTGTGAACTTACGGGGCACAAATGTACTAAATCTGCATATAATTTTTGCTGGCTCCTTCTCTCCGCCCTTTCTGTCCCCTCCTACCATGAATCTGTTATCAGATACCTTTTAATAAACAAACACTTGATGATTCCCTAATTGGAAAAATATAAATAAATGAATAGATGAATAAATACAGTATAAAATTTACAGTTAATTAACGAAAACCATAAAATTACGGTACAGTGAATTGGAAAAAGAATTTGATGTCTGAAATATCCTTCGACTAATCGGTTCACGAACGCAAACAAGATTTCAACCACGGGTTCACTCTACATGAATGGTTTTTAGTTGATAGTTTTGTACTATCTTTCTTCTTAACACAACGATTGTTATGATAAAATCAGATGATTACAAATGCCAAGCGTTTTATCGATGCATGTCACTTTCTTTCAAAAGTTCGCGCTACTCGTTATATTATAAATATATGTGCATTTATGATTTCCTAAACTTTCATCTCTACAATTCATGACGCATTGTTTCGTAGTACGCCGCAAAACTTCCAAAATTATTCCCATCAGATTATTTCATTATTTTAACTAAGTGAGCCACAACCTGAATTCACACTGGTCGACATCATAAACATAATTCAGTAACTCGGGTATCAGATTTATTCTCTTTTCAGCTAAATGGTGAGTCAGGATTGACCAACCGAAAAGTCACTTTGGTTTGTCTATGTTGACCCAATTAACAGGCTTGGTGGCCCGAATAAGTGAAAGAGATCATTACAAATTTACTTTATTAGCTTCGATTTTTAAGATTTGGCTAAAAAAAAAGAACAGATAACAAGAATGGGGTGTGGAACAATCTGAATTCACTCTTGAGTAACGTGAAACGCAAGAATGAAAGACAACCGATGGACTTCACGTCTCACAACATGGATCCCCAGAGATCACATAAGGAACCGAGGCCGACAGAACACAAGATGGAGAGATGAACTTGACAAATTCAGGAAATACTGGCTCCGCAATCCCCATGATAGGGAACTGTTGCGAATCCTGGGGAAGGTCTATGTCCAACGACCGACGTTAAAAGACTGAGGATGATGATGAGGTTCAGGTATAATTAGAAATATGGAGTAAATGAAATATTAGCATGATAATGCAAATTTATTGAGAAAAGCTAGGAGCATTTTTCTTATCTTGACAGTTTTCATGTGTGATTTGATCCGCTTTCTTTTTTAAATATATTTTTCTAAGATGAAATGAATATATGATACGTGGGTTAATGCGAAAAATAAGACTTTGTCAAACATATAAGGGCTGTGCGGAAAGTATCCACTCCTTTAAAAAAAAATTGCCTTCCTACGTATGACACCCCAGCTCCCTTCAAAGTACTACCCTTGGAATCTCACAAATCCCAGCATCCCTTCTACTTTTCAAAACAGTCTGCAAAATCCTCTTTTGGGATCGCTATCAGCTGCATCGAAGTATTTTCTCTAGTCCCGTCCACGGGTTGAGTCTCTTCGGGAAAAGCAAGAAATCTATATCTGTAAAAAAAAAATGAGCTGATCTACCTGCCTGGTCATCATGAATGCGACGGTACCACAGTATACAAGCTTATGTCAACTAAGTATCCCCACGACAGAGTGTTGATGTATGCGCAGTTAGGTCCTCTTTGATTATCAAGGTAGAGCAGTGTGGTGCAACCCGTTCTTGGGATATTCAAAATGGTTACTTTCTGGAAAGACATCGTATTTACCGTTTTGTTCCATTATCTTCAAATTCAACTTCCATTCTCCCAAAATATTTGATCTTTCTTGGCAAAGAACTGTTCGGTGTACTGTTTGCAGTGTTCCAAAGATTTTCTTTTTATCAAGAGAATTCTGTGAAGACTAATAAATAGTAATACGAAAATACAATATCTGTTGAATGCACTGTTACAATTTTTGATTGGTCACAAAGGAACAAGCGTTAAAGCATTATTCTGATACATTATTCACTTTCCCTTGATCCGTATAGACCTGTAGGCCTATATTTAGTCCACGCTATAAAATTGCCATAGAATAGTATACTAATGAAAAAAAAGCCAATCAAATTACCCTCTCAGGATGAAAAATATGCTTTCAGTTTTTAAATAAAAAAAAATTGCATAAATGTTGCTAGTATACTTTCATTTACGCCATCTTTCTAATTACACCAAAATCGTTTGAAAAATTTAAGGCATGAATGGTTTAAGTAATATTCGGGTGCTGTTGGTGGATTGATGCCTTTGATTATCATAACTGTGAGCAGTACTTGTTAGAATCAATCGTTTGGTTCTTCAGCAGTAGCTTATAGTGGAGTACATCTTATCATCTGACCATATACACAGCTTCAACTTAGTATCATCTTAATACAGTTAGGGGTCGTTATCCCCAGAGAGAGTATAAATAAACAAAATGGTGTGACGAACTAGACCTGTTCAGAAAGTACCGGCCCCGCGATCGAGAGGTCTGGCAAATCTCGAGGAAGGTCCATGTCCAACGACGGACATTAAAAGGTTGCTGCTGCTGCTGCTGATAATATCGCTGGTGTCACGATCTGTTACGTTCCACGCTGTCATAAAGTATCCACTTTTCGTTGCCCGTCACAATTTCTTCTGGAAGTCATAGCAAGGTAGCTAACATAACCATTATCACGAGCCTTTTAGCGTCCGTCGTTGGACATACACCTTATCCAAAGTTCGACTGTCATCTCTTCCATGGACGTCGTGGAACCAGTACTTTCTAAACCTGTCTGTTCCGTTGCTCCATTTTGTTTTTAGCCGGCTGTAGTTTTGCGTATGGTCTCTGGGGATCCATGTTGTGAGCCGTGATGTCTAGTGGTTGTCTGACATTCTGACCAGCCCATTGTCATTTACGAATTTTCTAATGTATTCTATGATATCTTGGACTCGTGGTTTTCCTCTGATATTCTGTGCTGTCTTATGATCCTTCTGTGTTATGCTGGGCATGATTCGCTTCTGTGCACGTAGCATTGGTTCTCATCTTGAACCAGTGTTTGGTACATTAGGGGACCGTTATATCACTGGTCCCACAAACTCTCACGTTCAATATAGTGAAGTATCCACTTTTCGTCGGCCGTCAAAATTATTTTCGATAACGAAGTCACAGCAGAATAATAAGGTTACCAAGCTAGTTACCAAGCTAGTGCAAATGATTTTCAACATTTGATTAAAATATTTTGAGGTTGCCAGTTATTCCCTTCTTTTTATAACGTTGATTTGATTGCTATCCATTCTAAATGGTCTACTCCTGAGTTTCCGAACCGGGGGTGCAAAAATTAATTTCAACGCCGGGCGGGTGGGATTGTCTCAGGAAGGATTTTTTAAACTCCACCTGCTTTTGAATATCACTGTGGAAGATTCAAGTCGGATGCTGGCTGATTCGACTGGTCATCAGAGAGGCGGGGTGGACTATGAAAAGCTTGGGAAACCCTGGTTTACCCGACCGTGGAGCATCGTTTGGCAAGAGATCTTCAGCCCGAAACTTCGTAAACCACTTTTGCTCGTTTGATCGTTCATAGTATCTTCTCCGTAGATCGCACATTTTTTAGTGGCATCTTTACTTTTCTTGAAATATATATATATATATATATATATATATATATATATATATATATATATATATATATATATATATATATATATATATAACTCAAAAGATGCAGAAAATGATGCTTATTTACTTCCATATTATTCCTTATTATCATTTAACAAAAATACGCCTATTTTGACCTTTCAAAAATCTGCAGGCTGATATGACTTATCATGATTAATATCGTTAAAACTAACTGCTTCTAATGCTATCTAACGAAAATACAAAATGATCTTTTGGCCAACCCAATAATATATAGATATACACACGTATGTGTATGAATATTTAACATTGTGCCTTACTGGGTTTTTTTTTTTTTTTTTTCCTCTATTCAGTTTGAAGCAGGTTCATTCGCCGACCATCAAGGTATGTTTTTTAAAAACTTTTTACATATGTTGCCTAGTCTTGATTGATTTTGGCTACATGTTCATAATCCAACACGGTATCTTCATCATGATATCCTGATGTCTTCTTGCCGAATCATTGAGTTGTATCTGAACAGTTTTCGTTGCCCCCCCCCAATTCCAATTGGTACGCCTCAACACTTTCAGTGTCGAAGCTTTATTCGCCGGCGTGTTCAACTCCTAGATACAACATTGGGGATTTTTTGGACTCTAAATAGCATCGCTGGAAAGCGAGTATTAGCCACAGCAGTATGCAGAGGATAAAATGAAGACAAAGCACGAATTTCAAAAAGGAGGACGTTACGTAATTGACGTTGATGCTTTAAAGGCCAAGTACCGAACACAATTGAGGTTCTTAGGTACTAAATATGTAATTGTACATCATGATAAGCCTATTTAGCAGACATGCTGCTCTCTTTATGTTAATTTTATTGGATTCTGTGATATTCTTTTCTAATTTCTCCTTGGGCGATGTCGAAGGCCGGTTATATTTTTTGTTCATTTTATCTGGAAGGGGAAAGATGTCAAACTTCAGTGCAAACCTGGGGCTGACTTTGTTTTTCTAACAAGAAGGACAAAAACAATCCTCATCAAAATTGAAAAAATATCCCTAGTATGATCTGAATACACAACCAAATGATTGATAGACTGATGTCTTACCAATTGAGCTAAACTGACACATCTTCCACATCTGCAAAATTTATCTCATATATACGCAAGGGCTTATATCATTCTAATGTATTTATAATAAAAGCATTTTTATCTATTCATATTACATACAATACAGAAGTTGCAGTAATCATTTTCAATCGTAATAGAAGTAGGAGTGTAGTTTGCCCCTGCAGTAGTCAGGCATGTTCTTTCCTTAGTCTTCTTTGTGTTATGTCGAAGACAGGTTATATTTTTTAGATTATGTCAACAAACTCTCTTTTTAAAAAAATTTGTTTCCAATCTAAATTCTATGGGTTCTATTTTATTTAATTACTGGCTTCCGTGTAGTATTAATTCCCACACTTGGCTTAGCGTTAGTATTGTTTACTTTATGTCAAGCAACTGTCAAGGTTGATAAGGTCTTTCGGTTTAAACCAAGTTTTTTGGCATTGACATCAAATGAAATGTCACGAGAAAAACATTTTAGTTGATAGCTGAGTGTGAAACTTTTTTTTCTGGGATATGTTTGCCTCGGTAAAAATCGAATTGATTATCTATTTCAATCTCTTAATATCTATCCATATATCTCGATCTATCTATCTGAAGCTGTTTTTATCTATCCATGTATTTTGAGCTGTTAATATCTATCTATCCATGTATTTCGATCTGTTAATATATATCTATCCATATAACTCGGTCTTTTAATATCTATCCATCCATATACTTGGATCTGTTAATATCTATCTATATATCCATATATTCTATCTGTTAATATCTATCTACCAATGTATTTCGATTGGTTAATATCTATCTATCCATATATCTCGGTCTGTTAATATCTATCCATGTATTTCAAGCTGTTAACATCTATCTATCCATGTATTTCAAGCTGTTAACATCATCTTTCCATATATCTCGATCTTTTAATAACTATCTATCCATATATCTCGATCTGTCACCATCTATCCATACATCTCGATCTGTTAATATCTATCCATATATCTTGATTTGTTAATGTCTATCCACCTACCTGTCTTAATGTGTTAATATCTATTCATCTATCTCTATCAGTCTGTTCATATATCTGTTTCTTTCTGGTGTTTGACATTGATCCTTACACGGGGGATTAGTGACTCACCCTTGATGGATTATTGTTAGGAAATTTGCACATCATGACTTCTGATCTTTACCTCCTCTGACTACAAACCCGGCTTAGCGGTGACAGTAATATTAAGGGTGAGTAATGGAGGCCAAGGAAGAGTTCGATAAGCATGGAAAAGACGAGACCAGAATTTGAACCCTGATTGGTCGCCTTGTTTCTTCTGTTCCTGTCGTTTACATCAGCAGAAATTCGCGCTTACAATACTTTCTTGACTTGTTCTGTTCGTCACGTCATCTCGAATTTTGCCGGTTTTCGGCTGGAGGGTCAATCTTTTGGTTAGGTTCCACGTGTCAGTTCCATGGGTGACTAACGGGTTGATGCATTGGTTGTAAACCATTCTCTTCAAGGTTAATGGGATTTTCTTGTTCTTGAAAGTTGAGCTGGCTCTACCGAAAGCTTGCCAGCCTAGTGCGATTCTTTGCTTGATTTCTTATTTTGAGCCTGGAGATTCTCTTTCCTAGGTAGATGTAGTGGTGTTTGCATTTTCTATTCTGACCGTTGGGTCTTTGTCCTTAACATGTGTACTGCACATGTCATTCATTTCACTAAAGTTCTTGTGAAAGCCTAGGGAGAATGAACTGACACGAGACCCACCCTGTCATGAACAACGCAATGGCAACAATCTACCCATGTCGATTGAATGAAGATTTCTGTTTGGGATTCCCAGGAATACGACAGAAACTTGTAGGAGGCCAGAGGGTACAACGGCCGAAACGTCGTGATTATAAAAACCAAGATGTGTACGCTAGGTCTAGTAAATCAGTGAAGAGATGAGATGTTTTTGAAAATACGTATTATTGAACCAGGCCTTATTCGTAGCCCCCTCCCTCCGAAGAATATACTCCCTTTCAATGGCGGGCGAGACACGAATGTTGATCATCACTATTTGTAAGGAACAGATATTCCTCAAGTAAGAGAAGAATATGAATATAAAAATCGATCAAATGTTTGGTACAATACCATTATATAACCGTCAATGTGCCAAGCAACCACAGACTTTTATTGAATCTCTTGAATAAATATTTTCAGGTTTTCTACGTAATCCAAAAGTAAAGAGTTCCTATGTAGAATTTTTTTTTGTAAATTGAAATGACGTAAAGCCAAAAAACAAACAAAACAATTACCATTAATTTTCATCTGGAAAAAAACTTTTTAGTGTTCACGGGCCCTTAAAAGGGTGATGATAATTTGATGAGATGATTTATCAGGGGGTTTGGTTAGAGGGGCTTATAATGGAGTGGAGTGTGGAAGAGAGAGAGAGAGAGAGAGAGAGAGAGAGAGAGAGAGAGAGAGAGAGAGAGAGAGGGAGAGAGAGAGAGAGAGGAGTGTGTGCATACTGCCTCTATAACGTCTTGTTACAAAAACGCTGAACGCTATTTTCGTTTTTCCCTTTTTTTTCTCGTAAAAGCGAGAAAGTGTTGGAAAGTAAACTTTTAAAAAGCGAGGGATACCAGTATTGTCTGAGATGAAACTGAATAGTCGTTTCCATAATTTTGTCTCAGTGAATTATCATCTTTTAAAAATCATGAAACAATTGTAAACATTATTCAATTAAATACTTTTGGTCCGACGGTAGGGTGGTCATTACTATATCTACAAAACTGGGACATGGTCAGTTTGCTATTGGCGTAGCGGTAAAGACGTGGATAATGGAATCATTGACCCAACTTCAAACTCCGTTCGAAACTGTTTATATTCATTTTGCATTAATGCCCTTGTGAACCCATCTCGTCCCCCCACATCCAGCTAGGAGAAGGACGACCAAGAATCCAAACCAGGAAGTGGAGGCCCCTTAACGTAGTTTGATGTCCATTTTGACATCCTTCGGACAATTCCTGAAACCAAGCTGATGACAGACGTATCACTCTCCCGCTCTCCTCTGCGAGGCTGAGGGGTGGATCCGCACGACCTGGTATCCCAGCATCTTCATACACTCTGCCAACGCATGCACTCTGAAGAGACTGCTTCAGTGTCGTTCAATTGTGTTGAGAGACAAAACGGAGGCCATTCAGCTTTCGATTCCCACTGTTTCAAGTATATCTGAAATAATTTATGTTCTTTTGTCCAACCCCCCAAAAGGAGGACAAATTAAATCCAACTCGGGGTGGTTCCGGACAGAGGACAGTTTGCAAAAATATGACTGTCTAAAGCCGGATGTCTGGTCTCCCTGTCCAACTCGAATTCTCACTGTGTGTGTTCACTCGTACTGAGGTAAGCATACAACAGCAATCATTCTCCGGCTGTTCCTTCATTGCCACGTGAAGCATCTTTGGGGATCATCGTGCCTACATTACGAGTGAAATGGCAGAAATGTAATGAATTTTTTGCTACATGACGCTTTACAGTTTTCCTTTGAGTGAAAATAAGAGTAGCCCCCCCCCCCCCAAAAAAAAGAGCTGAATTATAGATACTAGGGCAGTGCTCATTCCAAAGATGCACGTTTGGAAGTGACCTGACTTTATGGCGCGTGAAGCAACCTGCCATAATAATCATGCAAAATAATCTTCCGTCAGGCTTCGAAATATTTCGGTTACTTCTTTTCAGTGTTGCTACTGTTATTCCTCGATAACTGCCGATCAAAAACTCGACACTGCACTACCTTGTGTACTGACTAATATATCTGGTGATTGTCAACTTCGTACAATGACCAATTGTCGAGTAATTACTGTGCATATACAGAATTTCTTCAATTGTACTTATATAATAGCCCTATTCTATCAGTAACACTTGCATTATTCTAGACCACTGATGATCCCTTTCTTCCCAATTCTAATGCACTTCTCTAGTAAAAGCAAAGCCTTATTCTGTCCTATTGTTTAAACGCTGATATTGGAGTGACTTTCCTTCATTTACTATCTTGTGAAGGACCTTCAGCCATTACAAATTCTCCTGTGAGTTGGTCAAAATGTCTCCTTATACCTTATAGGTATCCCTTTGAAGTTACTATTTAGAAGACTTAATGATTTTAAAGACGTAATGCTTTTAAATATTATGACAGAAAATTTCAAAGTAGAATTATTTACAGTAAACTTCTATATCAAAGTTATTTGCAATCAATTTTCATATTAAAACTATTTACAATGCATTTTTATTGTAGAATCATTTGCAATGCATATTTATTGAAAAAATAATTTGCAATGCATTTTCATAGCAGAATCACTTACAATGCATTTTTATAGTAAACTCATTTGCAACGCATTTATATTAATGCTTTTGATATTTGCTAAGTGACAATATACGTAATCGTAAGAGTAAATGAAAGTCTTGTCGTGTTTTGTTTAATAAATGCTGTCCGCGATATTGCAGCTCATACAAACGGCTAA
>OY735235.1:37469500-37517000 GCA_963457665.1 Thysanoteuthis rhombus | reverse complement strand
CAACTCGTGACCTTGTGGCAACGCAGCAGCGTTTCGTACGATTAGTTGAGTCACTGAAAACCACCAAACGTCCCTCCTTTATCTGGAGAGTTCCGCAGGCTCCAAGAGCATAGCGGAAATTAATTTTGCGTTTAGAAAATTTCTTCAGCTTTTCAACAGTGCCAATTCGGTAAACCAGTCCACTGACTGCTTATCTGTCTGTCAGGTGGTCGCATGTAAGCAAGTAATTTTCTGTAAACACTACTATGTGGGCCAAAAACTGTTTAACGTTATCAAACAAAACAGAAAAAAATGTAAATCTGTGGGGTACGCACCTTTTTTTTTGTATATTTCTCTTGTCAAACTCCCGTTCAAGTTAGAGTCAATTTTGTTTCCCCCCGTAAGAACAAAAACAATCCTCACCAAATTTAGAAGAGAAATCTCTTCATTGTTTGTACAAGATGTCCCATTAAACGAAGCCGTATATAAAATAAAATTAACATTCCCCTACCATGATTTGAAATCATGACTAAGTGATTGTTATGCGGCTCTCTTACCAACTGAGCTAAACCACAAGCATTATTTTACCTCAGAATTCATTTATTACATATACGGTACAAAAGTTGAAGTAATCATCTTCAGTTGGAATAGTAGTAGTAGAATTTGATCCTGTAACAGCCAGGCTTGTAATGCTATTATTTTTTTGGGGGGGGGGGGGTATGTGTTTGATGGGATTCAATAGGAATTATTCAATATGAATTGCTGGAATCTGGATAAACTGTTTCTGTGCAACGCTAAACACTGCTAATTCCCTTTTTAGCATATTGGAAAAGAAAATGTTTATTCTGGAAAAGGGAGAGCATTGGTAATGTAAGACAACACCATTCCTCATGTTGCAAGTGCAATGCAGCAAACAACCATTAGGCTGGGATAGTTAGTTACTTCCCCACACCTACCAGATGATACCTGATGAAGGCCATAGAGTACAACGGCCGAAACGTTGTATGAAAAACAACCAAGATGAGGATAGTCCGAATAATGATAGAAATGATAAGTTCTTTCAATTGCAGCTTACTCTCCGGACCTGTCACCGTCAGATTATCAAGTGTTTCTTTCCATTCAGAACTCGTTGTCTGGTCAGCGATTATAACAAGTTTAAGATACCATGAATTTCTGGAATGAAAACTGGAATCGTTCTTTTATAATGGATTTCACATTAGCTGACATTTAACAAAGATCAAAGGAAAACAAACAAAATCCTTTGATGACTGAATAACGAGTCAGCCGCCATAAAAGGATTGGGACTAATCTGACTGATCACCGTTAAACAAGCTAATATTTGTTAATTTCGTATTTACCGTATTTACACGGGTAAAATGCGATCTCAGACAATTTTTGTTGCTAAAACTCAGTTCTGTATCATAATGTTATCATTTGCCACAGCGGCAAGTTCAACAATAAGAAATGGGTGTTATCTCATAATCCATAAAGAATTCTTATGTTCATATTGTTATGGTTCATTACAGCTTGTGAATAGATAATTACATGAATAAATTATGATATTGTGAATAGATAAATGAATGAACTGATATCTCATTCGGTAGTCACTTATGGAACTGAAACATGGAACCTAACCAAGAGACTAACCCTCAAACTGAGAAGCATGCAACGTGGACATGAAAGAATTATGCTCAACCTCACAGGGAGAGATCACAAGACAGCACAATGCATCCGGGAGATGACAGGAGTCTGAGACATTATAGAATCCATTGAAAAACTCAAAAGGCAATGGGCTGGTCATGTTGCAAGAATGGCAAACAACCGATGGATATCACGACTCACAACATGGATCATATGCGTAATCGAGGCCGGCAGAATGCATGATGGAGAGACAAACTAGACAAGTTCAGAAAGTATTGGCTCCGCAACGCCCATGTTAGAGAAGTGCAGTGAATCCTGGGGAAGGTCTATATCTAACGACGGACGATAATAGAATATTGATGATGATGAGGATTGTTATGGTTCACTTATTTTTCTAATCATTTTATCAGAGTTCAAAAAATACTTTTTTAGCCAAAACAATTGCTGTATTAACTTCCTTTTTACAATGCATGAAATTTGATAAAAAAAATCAGGATTAAAATTAGTGGGAAAGATTATACACGAGTGTAAACAAATGATAACATATAATAGATTACTGATTTTTAGCTACAAAAATTGTATTTGAGATCGCGTTGTATTCGTGTAAATACGGTAAGTACGAAACCAAGAAACGTTGGTCTGTTCAGCTGTGATCAGTTCCAATCGTCTGATCCTTGTCTTACGGTTGATTCGTGAAACTTTGTCAATGATGCAATGAATTTGTATGAATGAGAGAATTTGTCAAAAAATCCTGGAGACTTTGCATCAATCTAAATTGATGGAATATTCAATTTAGCCAAAAGGTGTCGTCAGATCATAAGAAAGCCAGGGAAAATCCTTGCTATGAATTTATATGAAAAAAAGATTTTATCAAAAAAATGATGAAAGATCTTGAATCAACCTAATGAATACTGAGAATGAACATTTTTCCTAAATCAGCTAAGATATTTATCCTTGGTCGATAATAAAACGCCTTTGAGGCTGCTTCAAATTTCGTTAAAAGTTACCCTTTTAGACGATATATAAGACTTTCCCTTTTCCTTGAAAAATGGCCCAAAGGGTTAACATACCACACGTTTTCCGGAACTTAAGTAGCCTTTTAACGTCTGTCGTTGAATATAGACCTTCCCCAAGAATCGCCAGATCTTTATCACCTGTGTTGCATGCCAATATCTCCTAAACATGTCTAAATAGTGACGCCATTTCATGTTTTGTCGCCCACTGTTTTGCAGATGATCTCTGGGGACCTAGGTTTCTATCGCCATTTGAATTTCCTAATGGATTCTATAATATACCTGACTCCATTTTTTTCTTAGTATACTGCGCTGTCATGTGACCTCTTCACATGATATTAAGCATGATCCTCTCTTGGGTACGTTGCATGGTTCTTAGTTCGAGGGTCAGTCTTTGGTTAGGTTCAGAGTGATAAATGGTACGAATTCAGGAAATTGGTCGGTAGAAAATAAGACAGCATAACTATTTAGAGAGGTTAAACAGATGATAGTGTCACGACGTCCGCAGTAGAGAGATCTGGTGAATCACGGAGGTCTATGTTCAACGACGGACGTTTAAAGGCTGCTGCAGCAGATGAAATGGGGGAGGGGATATAGTTCTCCCCTACTTCCCCACGTCCTGTTATTTCGTAAACTTTCTCGAGATGACGCCCCTAACCAAAAGCGTGCCATAAATTATCTGCGCATTGCTACGCGTGTTCCTTGTGGAAAATGGAAAGTTATTGATTAGAAATAAATAAATTGCCTTTCCGTTTCTGCATCAACAAATCCCATCACTTTTTCACTCAAATGTAATCATTCTATTTCTATCTAATCCACATTCTCTCTCTCTTTGACTTAGCTTCATCTGGTACAAGGCAACAAACATGGAGCTCCCAGTGAGGATCGAACTCATTATGATCTACGGAAGAAGCTGGCCAAGTATTACCCAATAGCGAGGTGTCCATATTTACTAGGCTCAACTCAGTCTTAGACAAGACCACAATTATAATGCGCTCAGTGAGGATCGAACTCACTATGATATGCGGAACTGGTGTGGAGAAACAAATTATTTCTAAAAAAAATGAAGGAAAATAAAATAAACAAACAAATAAATAAAATTGATAAATTATTCACCTCGCCTTGCAAAACAGCTCAGGAATGACGGCAAGTTAGTAGTTCATTGGTCAAAATTGAATAAGATCTATCCAATCAGAACCCATAAACGCCGTCACGGGATCTGGGATCTTAATTACGAACAGCTTGCGCCATTTTTGTACTTGTTTCTCTTTTCCACTAGTAACGGTTATTGTATCACTTTGCCCGACCGGTCACGTGTGTGAAAACACGTGCTCTGGACATAACCATATCCTTCCTCATCGAAATGTAAGTACATCAGTCTACTTTAATTCGCACCCACTACAAAAACATTGGACTCTACCTGACACTATCGGTAAACTTTTGCTACTAGAAACAATACCAAAATACTAGTAGTCTTACATATAGGAATACATACATACAAAGACATTGACAAAACATGAATTTCCTTCTGTTGAATGAATAAAATTATTTGGTTTCCCAATGGCTGTGTTACCTTTTTGCTATTACAATCCCTCAAAGATATGGCATCTACAACGGAGTCCCTTTCGCTAACGATTTATTCCAGCTAATCTTACATTATGGAGACATTTGTATCCCTGAAAAAACTCATCAACCATTACTCCACATAAAGCCACGAATATGAAGCGCCTTTGTGGATCAAATTTACTTAAAAGTAGTAATTGTAAATTAACCCTATTAAAGTGCTTAATGTTTCAATTTTTGAAAGGGTATAAAAAATCCAAAAATGTGTTAATTTTAGTTTAATGGTTAAAGAACACTATTATTTCATTAAATCAAACATTTTCCAAATTTTGAAGAACCAAAATTGCGATTACAAGCGTTCGTCCCACCAGACATTTACCTCGGGACATATTTGTCTCAGTAGATCTCTAAAAGCGAAGTATGGTATGTATATATCCCAGCATGCATAGAAATATATGTATTGCTCAAAAGTTTCCAAAGAGTCTAACTAGTTCACTATATATTGCAGCGCAAAGAGGCACTAAAACCAGAAAGTACATGTTTTATAGGTATTGACGAAGTGTGGCTTAGTCTGGCATAAGGCCAAATTAATGGGGCACCGGTAAAGGACGAGCCGACTACATTACCGAATCGGTCAGTGAGGCTTGTTTGCTAACTATCGCGCCATGGTGGGTGCCCTTTTCGTTGTTTGTCAAGATTTTTCTGTGCCTACTTTCTCTCTTGCAAATGTTTGGTAAGTCAGCTGACTTTATTGGGACCCCTCCGTTTATTGATTTCTCATGTTCCTCCGCTCTGTGAATATTATATGATGTAATTATTAAAATACACATTTGTCTTATATATAAGAAATCTATTTTTTCCTTGAGCCTTGATTACCCGAGCTAATTCACTCAAACCAGGCTCAAATTTTCTTTAGAATTTCATATCAAATGTTCTCAAACCAGGCTCAAATTCTCTTTAGAATTTCTTATCACATGTTATCAAATCAGGCTCAAGTTTCCTGAATTTCTTAAATTTCTCCCCACAGTTAACATTTTTGTCAGTAGACTGATAGATGATTCCTCAGGAGAAAAGGAAATTCGAATTTGATTACTTAATCATTAACCTCCAGTATATGTGTGTGCGTTCACAGGAAATATTTCCATGATGAACAATCCTCACTTCCTTACCCCAAGAGGTTTTTTTTACTTCATCTTGCAATATCTCTACTGTGTCACTGATACGCTTTCTGTAATGGTAGATTTTATGATAACAATAAAAGCATCGGAAAGCATAGAATAAAATGTCCATCATGCTTATTTTTGGAAAAGAAAGAAGAATGGTTCAAAACACCGAAGTCAAATATAGCTTAGCGCAAAGTGAAAGTAGAGTCTCGATTGAAAATTCTAGGAAATAGTCTTCCGATCCAAATTGTTATTATCCTAGTTGACTATTGATTAGTAAAGGTTAGTATGTTAAGTGACAGTGGAGCATATATCAGAATAATGATATTTTAATTTTTTTACCGGAAGTCTGTGACAGTAGCTTCCCTTTACCGTCGAAAAGAAAACGCGGATGGAAATCAAATCAACGAAGTTCAAATCCACGAAATTGGAGGGACTACTGCACTTGATACATTTGTCATTTTCTGACCCTCACTCACTAAACCCTCAACTTATTCATCTTCAATTTTTGACGACCTCCGCTTATCTTACTCTTATGTTGATGGTTAACGATTTGCAGATTTTTTTTCTAATATATTTTGAAAACTTTGAGTTCATTGAAACATAACTTGAAATATCGAAATATACTTATTACTATGAATTTATTTTCAATTTCATCGCACGTCACCTACAAAAACTTTCGGTCATAGGTTCACCATTACAGTCATAGACACATTAAAATTAAATTATCTGATGACGTAGCAGATCATCGGGGTACGACGCTGGACCCAGGACACTATCGTTAGCTGAATTTTGATCAGAAATTTTCCGTACATATTGTCCGATCTTTGCAATTAATAACGAAGTACTGAGTTGAGTGCGCTGTTAAGGTAGAAGATTATGTAAAAAAATGAGTATTTGTTACGTAAAATAAATGCTGCTCTCCTTATTAGGCTGACTTACCTATGTATATTTGATATTGTTTATATACATATCCGCAATATTATGGTGTAAACCTGTTTATTAATCTCACGCTATGAGTATAGAGTTCCCGGTTGTCTTTTCTTGAAATGATCATTGTATTGCAGTCTGAAGGGAAATTGAACTTCCTCTTTTTTCCCTTCCCTACGATCTGCCCGGAGGCCAATCATGTTATCATATAAAACGATTTGATCAATCGTAAACACGCAACTCGGAAGGCCTTTCGTTTATTTCACTGCCTGAAAGAAGAGTCTATTGACATTCTCTGGTCTCCTGGTGGCAATTTCTCTTTACGGGTTTGTTGAGTTCAACAATGCCACGACTTGCACACGCCTACAAGAAACATGTACACACACACACACACACATGTATATGATCGGTGCCACTCAATGCGAGTATGATGGCACCCAAGAGAGCGCGCTGCCATGTATCCTTCATACAAGATGGAGAGATGAACAAGACAAATTTAGAAAATAATAGAGAAATGTGGCGGATCCTGGCGAAGGTCTATGTCCAACAACAGACGTTAAAAGACTGATGATGATGATGTTTTTCAAAAAGGTTTTTAGTCAATTTTCTTGTTTACGTACAAGAAAAGGTATAAATGGATCTAGTGAGTGAAAATATTGTCCAAACACTTCTGATCGAGCAGTTTCAATCATAATTCAGGCCTTTTTTAAGACGGAAAAACTCAATGTGTTCTTAGTTTTTAAGGTTTTGTACATGCAATATTTTTCTCCTCCCCAAGTACGTCGGTGCTATACTAAGCCACGTTCAATGAATAATTATCTTCCTATCTCTCTCTCTCTCTCTCTCTATCTATCCAAGGTGCTACCCCTAAGTTCTGAGAATTTGGATGAATGGATTATGTGAAGAAACTCATTTTATATCAAATATTTTTTCTTCGAGGAAACTTTTTCCCGCTTTTGTTTCTCTAGAATGTTGTACCCACACTCACACAAGCGTTGATGGGCCTTTGCAATTTGTGTAGAAAGTGAATCAAAACATCATAGTCGAGAAAAGGGCAAATTTGCTCGCTTCTAACAATATTCTGCTGAAGCCTGGTTGTTGAGAGGGGTGGCCGATAAAATTACGTTCCTCACCGAATCTCCCAATTGTCACTAATGGAGCTGGAACATGGAACCTAACCAAGAGACGGATCCACAAATTGAGAACGATGCTACGTGAGCATGAAAGAATTATGCTGGGCCTCACATGGAGAGATCAGAAGACAGCACAGTACATCCGGGAAAAGACAAGAGTCAGGGACATTATAGAATCCATTAAAAAGCACAAATGGCAGTGGGCTGGCCATGTTGCAAGAATGGCAGAAAACGATGGACATTGTGACTCACAACATGGATCCCCAGAGATCACATAAGAAACCGAGGCCGACAGAATATTCGATGGAGAGACGAGCTAGACAAATTCAGAGAGTACTGGCTCAGCGACGCCCATGATAGAGAAGTGTGGCGAATCGTGGAGAAGGTCTATGTCCAACGACGGACGTTAAAAGACTGATGATGATGACGACTCGAATCTAGACACTCGCCATTTGAGTCACAGAGAGAGTCGCAGTGGCACCCACATAGAACTGCTTGTTAAGGGACAGATTCTCTATCCTTAGAAATAACAGCCGTCTTTTGGGAATAAAAGCATTTACACTTCGTGCACACACAAAAAAATCCTATGTTTTTTCAAAGCACGTGGTGATATTCTTCAACTCTGTGATCTCAACAAAAATCAACGCCTGCAGAACTCAAAGAAAATTCTACAGAACTCCACTGAATGGTACGAAAAGTAATAATTGTCGGCAGAACTCAGCACAAAAAACCCCGAAAAAACAAATAGACATTCTTCTTCCCGACAGAAACTTCTGTTTCTACGAACTATAAACGAATAAGAAACTCTTTTACTTCTCCACGGACATTCATTCAACAACGCGTTCGAAAGACTGATAACTGAAAACACAATTAGTTTTTTTCCCCTGCAAAAACACTCATTTCGCAAACGAATCCTTCTTCTCTTGTCAATTCTCTGTTCTTTATTCCTTTCTGTTGAATAAAAGATCGGTATGTATTGGAGAATAAAATCTTTGCCTCCTTTGTTTCATTCAGTTGCATCGGGTCTATCTGTTCTTTTGCAACGCAAGTATTAACAAGTATTATAAAAATAATCCCAACACGTTTATTTCTGGTTGTCCTACGCTTCTAAGCTATTGATGGGTTGTCTTGACTGAGGGCAGATTGCCTTGAAATTCTATAGACAGTTAAGACACTGTCGATAAATAAAAGGAAGTTTTGGTTTGAAATTTTGAGAAGAAACTATCAATACTCCCCTATGATAATCCGTATCTTTTCTGGGGTTTTTTCGGCCACATCATTCTTCGACCTTCTTGGGGATTAGATCAAGTCCAATAAAAATCATTTTGTTACCGCTTTCCACCTTTAATTCGTCTTGATGTCCTGGTGCATTCTTTGAGACTTTCACAGTCTCGCCGTAAAACAGCTTTCAACAGATTGTTGATTCAAAATTCTTCCTTTCGAAATATCAACGTACTGCTGCAAGGATAGGTTAAGAGTAAACGGGGGTAGGATTAGGGGCGTATCCAGGTTATAATATTGGGTGGGGGTGGAGGCGAACACATAAAAAAGGGTGACAGAATATATTCCAAACAATTTTACAATGATTTTGCATTCAAAATCAAAACGTAGGAAAAATACAGTTCTAAAGGAAGTTGTTGCTTTATATTTAGAACAAAACATAAGTGAAAAGTTTTACAGTAGGCTCTCATTGGATTTAAAATCAAAACATGATGAAGACATGTTTTTATTTCAGATCTCTAACTTGAAATGGAAACAAAACGAAGCAATATATGACCGTTCAAAAAAGAGAGATTGGTCGAATAAAATTGTATAATAAATGATAATTTTTTTAGTGGAAAAACTTGCGAATCTCAACAATTTTGGTGTCACCGCCCACTTTCACGTCAATTTTTTTTCTCACCGCCCACCAATATAGTAAAATTTCAAAAGGATACTAAAAACGCTCAACTCTTTAAAAAACAATAAAAATGAACAGCTATCGCCGGGTCTTTAATAGAAGTAACGTAAAGTAATAACAGCAAGTGTTTGGGTCCCACATCCCGTTTTTTAGATAACATCAATGCAATCCTCCGGTCTGGTGAGACGCAACTAGTGCAGACACATTGGATTTACATAATGTGCGATATCACAGGGCTGTTTGGTAGATTATTAATAAAGAATGTTGCTGTTAACTCATTTTTTTATTGTCAATTACAGTCTTTAATACTCAAAATCCGATCCCACCCACCAAAATGTCAAAACGCCCACCATTTTCTGCACAGTTGCTCGCCGCCCACCCAAGAGTTCAAATCGCCAGCTTGAGAAACCCTTTAAGTAAGAAAAAAGTACCTATAAAAGATAATAAGATTCAACTTTGATCGTGCACGGGAACAAAAAAGTTATAGAAATTGTTTGAAAAAAAAGATTCACTTTTGAAGAAAGTGCACAAAGGGAGCAATATGCAGATAGACTTGATCTCTCTCCCATTTTAATGTTACCAGTTCTGTAGCTTAGAGGTAGGATATCGGCCTCCGGGTCTGGAGCAAAGGTTTCGATCCTGCCTCGCAGTACTGGATAGGATAAAAGAAAGTCTATAGCCACACTGAAGAGATGTAATACATCGAAACAGCTGTCTGTGGATGACACAATCATATATATATATATATATATATATATATATATATATATATATATATAAAAGTGGCTACCCAATCGTTCGCAGCCTCATCTTCTTGGATCGTTTGTTCTAATTATGCTGTCAAGGCCAAATGATAGATCCACTGTGTGATAAAGGGAGATAATTTCAAATAGATTTTCAATGT
Organism: Thysanoteuthis rhombus; assembly: GCA_963457665.1. Lineage (NCBI taxonomy): Eukaryota > Metazoa > Mollusca > Cephalopoda > Oegopsida > Thysanoteuthidae > Thysanoteuthis > Thysanoteuthis major. The sequence continues at coordinate 37,506,774 of OY735235.1, read as the reverse complement.
GATATAACAGAATTAAAAAAAAAATCATTCCTGTCAGATCATATATTCATATCGTTATAATAGAGTAGATATAAATCGTGAATAAACAAGATGAGAATTCGAAGTTGAAGCAGTTATATGGACTTTCGCATTACCAGCGGCTGATTAGCTCAATGGTAAGAGAAAAACTACGTTGAAACGATTACCCTGCTGGTCACAGGTTCGATTCCTGCAGCAGCCCCATTTTCTCTACTTGTTTATTATGTTTAAGTTATCTTGGCAAAATGATTCACTCACCACGGGAGATCATTTCAAACAGTTCCATTAAAATATAACAAAATTCAGAATCATACATCCATTTCCTTATATGTATATATTGTGTCATCCACAGACAGCTGTTTCGATGAATTACATCTCTTCAGTGTGGCTATAGATTGTCCATTATCCCATCCAGACCAAGGCAAGATTGAAACCTTCGCTTCAAACCCGGAGACCGATATCCTACCTCTGGGCTACGGAACTGGACGATTAGTACGGCTGAAACCTGGGTCTACAGACATATTGATGTACAAGTATGCATGATACATCTGTTCTTATACAACATCGGTATGTGTGTGTGTGTATGTGTGTGTGTGTGTGTGTGTAGATCATTTTAAGACAGCATGAAAATGTTTTACATATATATGTTTAATCTTAAGCTTTCTTCTCTTTCTGCAAGGTGGTGGTTATCTGTCAAAATTGTGAAGACTTTCCTTTCCCCTCTCAACCCAATAGGATTTTCTTCTTTCTATTATTATTACTTTTGCCCTCATGACTTCTGACACGTCTTTATAAAAATACACGTTATGTTATTACAAACACTTTTAAAGGACAGGTCTTACTTTTCATGACCCCTAAACTGTAGATCTCCTGTGTCCTACCCCAGTCCTCTTGGGGTCTTGGTGACAAGACCCAGGGAATGTTTCGTTTTTTTTTTGTCTCAGGATATGTAGACTGTGGGCACACCACTGTTGGCAGTTTTATAGACCTTCCTAATAAAAGAAGAGTAATTTATCATTATTGTTATTATTTGCACTGTGAGTTTTCACACCAGTATTAACCCGTGTCTTTCCCCAGAGACCAAGAGACAGCAAATTTCCTCAATATTTCTTCACTCCCCTCGGTAATGTAGCTTATTTTATTAATGTTGTCGTCCTTCTCAGATTTCAAATTCTTCTACCCTCCTTACAAAGATCTTAGGGACTACTCCAAACGCATTCTTTGGGAAGATCAAGTAACCGTACCCCCTTAATACCCCAATACCCCAATACTCAGTAATACTGTGGTCTAAATCTTCTTAATTCTTGGATTTCCAATTCTTCCATCCACTTTTCAACGCTTTTCCTAGTGCTCTGATAATGAAGGGCACAACTGTCATCTTCATGTTCCACATATTTTTCACGTCTAGATAATTAAAAGCCGTCAACATCAACATTGGTTTCTTCAGTTTTCAATTCGATCTGGCTGGCTGGCCACGTATATCACGCATACAGGCCGCACTAATTGAGCTAGAGGGCCGAAAATTTCAATTATTACTTCTCATTGTGTCTAAAAAACCGCTTTTCTTTATTTTCAAAATTCATCCTTAAAGTAAGTTTTTAGTGAGCATTTCAATTTACAATGAAAACGTTTAAATTGAACTGATTGACAGAGTCAAGATAAGAAAATTGAAAGTCAGATTTTCTAGGAATATAAGATAAAACCATATTTTAGAGGGTGCTCAAGTTCAGCTTACCAGAGGTGCCAGGGAACAAATGGTTGGTCATAGATATATTTTCATAGTAAGTATGATAGTATATTCATGTTAATCAGAAACCGTCGACCAACTGATCAAGATAGGTTTCCCCAGTTTTTACATGGTTCTTTGCTTTGTCAGTAATTAATTGTCTTAATTCCTAACCTCTTTTTTCGGTTCTTGTTTCCAATGCAACTATATAGTAAAATCACTTGCATTGCATTTGGATTATACACTTAATAATCATATTCTGTCTGTGACGTTTGTATTAATTGAAAATCTGTTTGTGAAGAGGGAGGTCTTTCATTTTTACCGGCGACGAAGATCGACAGGTTCTATGAACACTAAGATCTTTTTCGTTCAGACCAAACTGGAAGGTTCGAAGCGTCCATAATACATGGAAGGAGAAGAGAGTGGGCGAAGAAAGAAGAATATCATTTTTTTTTTCTAACAAGACATTTTTTATAGAAACAAATATTGACAAATGTTGACAAACGCTGATGGAAATTGAGTAAACAACGTCGGGGGCTTTGAACAAGGTCTGTTCTTTTTGTTTTGTTTTGTAGTGCTTACTAGAATATGATAGCAAACAGAGAAGAAACCCCGAGAAAAAAGGGACCTTCCCATTATTCTAATATGGATTGTACATCATGATCATGATCATCAGTCTTTTAACGTCCATCGTTGGACATAGACCTTCCCCATGATTCGCCACAATTCCCTTCATGGGCGTCACGGAGCCAGTATTTCCTGAATCTGTCTAGTTCATCTCTCCATCTTGTGTTCTGTCGGCCTCGGTTTCTTATGTGATCTCTGGGAATCCACGTTGTGAGTCATGATGTCCATCAGTTGTCTTTCATTCTTGCAACATGGCCTGCCCATTGCCATTTGAGTTTTTTTAATAGTTTCTATGATGTCTCGAACACCTGTTTAGTTATTCAAACAACTCTTAGGATCATCTGGAAGATTGGCAACAGAAAGTCTTTCTACTCTCATATCCTCTTTTGGCCTTGTGCCATACTAAGCTAAGCTTAGTAACTATCAAATACAGCTTAGAAATAAAAAATGGCTGAATGGAAAAGGTTTTTGATAATTAAATTAGTTCGACTAAAGTAAAGCCGTAGAAGGAAGAATTAGCGGCGCTGGGTTTGCGTGTGATGTGACGTATCGGGGCCGCGTAATGGTGTGCGGGGGGAGACCAGTGAGCTTGATTGGGCACTAGTTGTTGGATTGCTTGCCCCAGTTGACAATTTAATGGGTAACGAAGGGAAAACGCTTCAATGGGAAATTACTAAAGGGGAAAATTTACCTCCCAGTCGCTGAACTGTATTCCATCCTGCGCTAAATGAACAAATATATACGGGGAAAATATAATTAAATGAACTAAATACAAAAAAAAAGGAGAAAAGATTCATTCTTTGCTCAGCACGAAAGCCACCAAAACGCGTGTGTGTAGGTTTGTGTGTGTATGTGTATGTGTGTGTGTGGAGGGGGGGTCACACACACACACGCACACACGCACACCCATGTGCACAAAATGACTCCATCGCACCGACACACTCATAAATACTAAGAAACACATACAGACATGAACTGACTCTATCGCGTGCATACACACACGTACATAAACTGAAACGCATATTCATAAAAAAGGGCATAAACTCACTATATTACACGCACACACACACACACACACACACACACAGAGGCACACACTCAAAACGCATGCGCACAGAAAAACACACATAAACACCCAATTTGAAAAGCACATAAACACGCGCAGAAATGCACACAGACAGAAAAACACATGAACAGACACAATCGTAAAGACTGATACAAACATACACGCTTACAAAAATATATAAAAGCATACAATTTCACAAATACACACGCAGACAAGTAGATAAACTCATAGACACACATAAAAACGCACGTTAACACATACACACAGAAAAACTAATTAACATACTCAATCCTGATAAAAAGATTTGCCAAAAAAACAACACATGAATGCATACACAGAAACACACACACGAACACTCACAACCTTATACATAGAAAGTCATAAAACACCCATCACAAAAAAAAGAAAAAAATAGTCGAGTTTATTTGTTTGAAAATGAAGCTGTTTGTGTCTCTTGTTCGTTTTTCTTTCGTGTGGAATTTTTTGATGAATGAAATTAGCCATTCTTTTCTTCACGTTCTATCTCTTTTTTTTCGTTTCGTTTTGGCTTTCGTCCCAGTTTTTTTATTGTCACTAGACTTTCAGCTTCGTTGCTTCATTCTTTCAATCTCTCCTTCCCGTCTTCATTTTTTTTCATTCTTCTCTTTGTATACATTGTGTGTAAAAAGTATCAGATACATTGCAAAAAGTTTACTTGGACATATTAATACTTATACAGCGTCAAAATTGACAGAATCTTGACTAAAAATTAATATTGATACAACAGAACACAAAATTTGTTGAAAAAAAGTATTGAAACAATATTGAACATTGACAGGTTGTGTATACAAATCTGAAATAAGGGTGGAAACAAAGATCTGATTCATCTCAGAAAAAATAATTCAGGGAACCCGAAGAAAGAATTTAGTTGTCTAAACAAAACTTGGAATGATTTGGACTATAATTTTGAGAAAGTGATTTTCGGACAATAGAACGCCCTTTTTGTTGTTTGTGTTAATATGATGTTTCAGACGATCCATTCTCCGCCTTCTCAATGTCATGGCAGTAAACAGAAGCGTTGTTACTTTTGATGAAACATTTTCTGTTTACCACGATTACCTTGATAGAATATACCCGAAGAAGGACGTAGAATGAATCGACCGAAATTTAAACAACAAGGAGTTCGTTTGTCTAGAAGAATCTTGGAAGATCCGGAATGTCAATGAATCTCCTCAAAATTATGGATAACATGCGAGGTCTTTCCGAAAATGATTCATCCATTTTGAAAATCTCGGAAACCGATCGTATGGCCTTGATGTAATTTGGCAACCAAACAACGGGGACATTAATGTGTATGTTGCTGCATAACAGGCACTCCACCGTGTGGTTACTCAGTCGGCAGCGAGATGACAATATGCTTGTGTTCTGTATGACCAAGCGAGTCATTCGTCGTATCTCGTAGAGGTTTTCTTTTGGTCGCAAACCGCATCACTGAGATCAGTTAGCACCCCCTACAGAAAAGAACTGAAGCGCCATTACTCTAGGTAGAATTTTGGTTGATATTAGATTGCTGGATACTTTTTGGACAGACCTCTTGTTTTGATATATTTGTTTCACTAATCCCATCCGTGATCTCAAAGGTTATATACACAGCGCGTACGTATATCAAGAAATGGTAACGAGAAAAAGGAAACAATAAAAACGAATGAAATACAAGTGTACCTGTATTTCAAAATTTCGCTTTAAACCACTTTTCGCTTTTACGAAAAAAGGGGGGAAAGCGAAAATTGTGTTTTGCAGTGAGCCATTATAGAGGCAATGTGCACTCCCTTCCTCTCTTATAAATATTAGTCTCCCCAACCTCTGACGACTAACTTACCGTCATCCTCATTTTTGGTTCTGGATTTTTCCTATTTTATTTTAATTTTCATGGTAAATACGTCTTTACTTCGTGCCATTTCGTCTTACGAAAGTTTTTTTTAGATATGAAAGCTATACTTTCGGATAGTGAGGGAAACTTCTATTCATAGATCGTATGTTAAACACTGTTCCCAAATTGTCAACTTTGGTTTTTACAGTTTTTAAGTTGGTCTGGCTGGCTATACCTCTATCATGCGTAAAAGTTGCACCGATAGAGCTACAGTGCTGAAAATTTAAACATCAACTCCTTATTATGTCTAGAAGAGACTTTAAAAATACTTCCTGTCGCAAATCGTCTATTTTAGAGGATGGTCCAATTAGCAATCTAAGTTTATGCTAAATTTTGGTGTCCAACAGCATTCACACTTTTTTTTTCGAAAAATCAGATTTTTTATTAGTGACCACTGTCCAACAAAAGGTGAGAGAAGTATCGTGTTCATTTTTTAATTGATCAACCTCAACACGGAATGCCGTCAAAAGACGGTTTCTAATCAAACCTGTTTTGTTCCTACCCCTTACCTCCTATCATTCACCGTCTTTCTTTTCTTCTTTCTTTTGCGAAATCTTCATATTCCTCTTTTGGATTCTATATCTCAAAATGCCTGTCCATTCCCTTCACGTCTGCTTCTTCCATTTCCTAGCCTGAACATATTCTCGTCTCTCTCGATCAATAATTTGCTTTTCAAATTACATCGCTAATTATTCAATCTAAACTCGTACTTAATTACTCTTATGTCATTATTTATTTAAATATCCGAATCGCTTGATCCGTTTTCATTAATTTCAACATAGTGGTGGGTGGGCTTTGAAAATGATTTTGGTCGCCATCTTTTAATTGCATTGTATCCAAGCGTGACCAGGGCCTTACTTAGAGCATCGCCAACGGTGCAGCTGAACGAAGCCCCAAGACAGGGCTGGGCTATGGAGGCAAACTTATAAATAAAACACCAGAGGGACATTACTGATTGATTCAGATTTATGACTAAATTTGGATTTTAATGACATTACGGACACGTTTACAGCTGAAAAGGCTTGGAAAGTACCTATTTAATACTTTTACTTAATGCTAAACGCGTTTCAATTTGTTTCAGGATTTATTACGTTACATTGAGATAGATTATTGGTCCATAAAGAACTTGGATTAAACATCATAATTTTATGAATGTTTCTTTTTTGTTTTGATTTGTTTGAAAATAATAGCTAAATACAAAAATAGAAATCTCCCATCCCGAAAATGTTCTGCACCAGGCCCACATCAATGTTGGGTTCAGCTCTAAGCAAAACCGTCCGTTGGTAATAAATCTGGTGTTTAAGAAGATTTTGTCCTCGAGGAAAAACATATGCACCGAACGGTATGTGACTTTGGTTTGCTTATCGCGACAGGGAAGAATCAAAACATATGTCTTATGGACGACATGGTTACGTGATCAGAGGAAAATGTATCAAGAAAAGAAGCCATAAAATGATTCAAGTACAAAGATCTGAAGGTTGAACAAAGCTTCCCCAATCGGGACATGAAGGCTTGTAAAGAAGGCTAAAACAACAGGAATGCTAACGATAGAAAAGCTTAAAAAAATAACGCTGTGAGAAATATATCAACATCAGAGTCTGATTATCCCCCAAGCGTTCAAGATATGTATTGCAAGAAGACAATTGTGACAATGATAATTGGAACAGTCTTTCCTGTGGTAGGGTCAAAGCATTGTATCGAAGAAATTCGACTCTGCCATTTTTACTGCTGTTTGACATCGAGTCACTAAGCAGACTCGTCGTGAGTTCTAGTGTGCGTATCGTTCGAAGTGTTTGACTTAATCGCTTTTTAGGCGAGGGAATCTTGTTACAGAAGGAAAACAAAGCCAAGTCTATTTGGAATTTGACAATACTGGTAGTAATCCACGGGACTCTCACGAAAAGATGGAAGTAAATAAGCTAGAAGGAGACGTTCAAAATGACACCAATTACGACCTAAGGGTATGATATTGTATTATTTAGAAAATTGATGGATCTTTGAGGGAACTTGCCATCTACGGAATTAACCACAAATAAATATATGATGAATAAATAAAAACGTTTTGAACAATTTATTGTTCTAAGCTGTCATTCAAACAAACCAATTGCTCACTATGGCATTGCCCAGAAACAGTTTGTACATGTTCCAGCACTCCTGTTGAATTTCACCCCAAACAGAGAACCTTTTCTCCTATTGGCGGTTGTTTTCGATTAGGACGGCTTTGGTCGTTGTTCCAAGACTGTCACATATTGTCATCGTGTTTGCATAGAATTTGTAGAGTTTGTTGACTGGATGTTTAAATTGGCGAAACAAGCTGGAATATATCTTGTCGAAACATCTGATAAGGAGAAAAACACGTTTAATCGATTTGAAATTGAATGTTGTAAACCTTTTTTTGTTAATTTTCGTTCTATTGTCCTAGATCTTGACATGATTTTCTTAGTTCTTAATTTTCAGAATAATTCGAATTTCCATTGTCATTGTCTGTCTTGATCAAAAATTACTTCATTGTACGTAGAACGAGGAGAGAAAGACAAATCTCTAAGCGCTGACCGATGTGTTCGATGGTCAGTCAGCTGGTCCCGAATATGTTAAATATCAATTTTCTCAGCCGTATCATGTTGTATTGACTTGAAACTTGGTCCAGACCTTCAGGCGAACCACTATCATCTTCCTTTCACGCCCTACTACTTCCACCACGGGTACTAGACGCCTCGTTGAACGTATGATTCTTGTCTTTTTTCTGCAAGTAAAAGTAAGTAAGTTTGTGCAGTAATCATTCCACTAGCTTTTGCTTTTTTCCTCGGACTTGTAAGCAACATATTATAGTCACAAACAATAAACTTGAAGGACACTTCAAGGATTTCCCTAACATTTGCAAAAGATGGCACTGGGAATTTTTACATAGACCTAATAATATTATTATAATTGTTGTCCCCGAAAGGGGCCACAGCACAGGATGGAAAAAGTTTAAGTAATGAAAACAAGTTTGCTCCTTTTTGCTTAAAGGCAAATGTTGATTTTGAAAGGTTTGGTCGGGGAAAAAGTTGTGCCGACCGTCCCTACCTCTGACCCTCAATTGCTGGCCCCGTCATTCCATGTGTCAGTTTACTCACCCGTCAACCACGAAATCTATTACGTTGTTTCTTTTGAGGGATTGCGGCACTCACCCCCAGGGAAGTGCAAGACAAGTCTTAATGGACAGAAGAAAAAAAACCCTACGTTAACCCTTTCACGCTCTGTTTTCATTTATTTTATCTAAATACATAACTGGAGTTGGGCCTATTTTACTCTAATAAATAAACACACACTCACACACACACACACACACATATATATATATATTACTATTATTGTGTCATCCAGAGACAGCTGTTTCGAAGTATTACATCTCTTCAGTGTGGCTATAGACTTTCCATCATCCCATCCAGTACTGCGAGGCAGGACTAAAACCTTCGCTTCAGATCCGGAGGCCGATATCCTACCTCTGGGCTACGGAACTAGACGGTCAGTTAGGCTGAATTTAAGCGATATATTTATTTACGCAGAAGTTCCCCATCGATCAGAGTGCTCTATTCCTATGGAAGTGCATTGCATAAGCTTACAATGGATGAGTTACCTCACTTAAAGAGTGTTCAACACTGAATAGAGGAGCATTATAAACAATAATAAAGTTGAAGTAATAATCTTCAATCGGACCAGAAATTGGTGTGAAGTTTGGCCCTGCAGCAACCAGTCCTGTTTTCCTTCATAAAGAACAAACAATAACCGACCTGGATTAAAACATTAGATGGAATTCTCAAAATCAGCAGTTCAATAGTCATGAGCACCGAAAATTTCCTTTTGTTTAATAATAACCAATACCTCAGATAGTCGAATACAATTGCTTTGCATAGTTCCCAGTCACTCTTGGGCATGAGAAGCACTTTTCTGTTTGACAGGTTGGCGGTTCAGAACAATAATTCTAATCTATCGATAGTAGATTTGAAGAAGCTTCTTGCTGTTACTATCCAGAAAGATAGCGTATCTGGGGTGGAGTTGTTTAATCATCATCATCATCATCATAATCATAATCATCATCATCATCATCGTTCTTTCAAGGTCCGTCGTTGGACGTAGACCTTCCCCACGATTTGCCACAATTCTCTATCATAGGCGTCACGGAGCCAGTACTTTCTGAATTTGTCTAGCTCGTCTCTCCATCTAATATTCTGCCAGCCTCGGTTGCGCATGTGATTTCAGGGTATTCATGTCGTGAGTCACGATGTCGATCGGTTGTCCGCCATTCTTGCAATATGACCAGCCCCCTGCCATTTGAGATTTTTAATGGATTCTAAGATGTCCCTGACTCATGTCTTTTCTCGAATGTACTGTGCTGTCTTGTGTTCTCTCCATGTGAGGCCTAGCATAATTCTTTCATGTGTATATTGCATGGTTCTCAATTTACGGGTCTGTCTCTTGGTTAGTTTCCATGTTTCAGCCCCATAAATGACTATTAGGAGGATGCATTGGTTATACACCCTTCTTTTTAGGATTAATGGGGTCTTCTTATTTTTGAAGGTTGAGCTAGCTCTGCCAAAGGCTTGCCATCCTAGTGTGATTCTTCGCTTGATTTCTTCTTCTTTTGAGGATCTCATGGAGATTCGTTGTCCTAGGCAGATGTAGTGATCTACTTTCTCCAATTCTATGTCCTAGACCAGGACTAATCCTATCGTATCGAAAATAGTCAAAACACGAATCTAAAGACAGGTGTGACAGAGCAGGTACAGTAATATACTGGGAATCTTGCAAACGACTAAGTGGACAATTGGCATCAGCATGGACCAAAGGCTCTCCTAGATAACAAATAGAACAAGACACTCCAGGACTTTTACATCCATCTTTCAGGGATCAAAAGTAAAGGAAAACAGTTTCCCTTTCAAAGGATTAAAAGTCCCTTTTGGACTCCTAATATTTTAACCATACATAGGCAAAAACTTTAGTTTGTCTCTACACACACACACACACACACACACACACACACACACACACACACACTCACACACACACACACACACACACACGTGCGCGCGCGTGCAAACAGAGAGCGTATCGTCCATAAAATGCTACACCCTTACAAGTCTTTTTTTGTAGAAAGTTAATTTAATCTATTGAACAAAACATAGCAAGATTTTATCATTTCTACTGGAATTTGACACAATCAAAATGGATACTATCAGGTATTATCACCAAAATCTACAGCATTGAAAGTCTGATGCCAAAAATATGTATTTGTTGCCGCCCAAACATGAGTTTACCCCTATGAAAATACTTTTGGCAACTGAGTTTCAATCCTGTATGATTTGGTCATAAATAATATCTGATGATATCCGCTTTGATAGCGTAAATGTTCCTCTAGAAATGATAAAATCCTGCTATGTTTGGCTTAGGAGAAAATTAACTTTCCATAAAAAGCTGTAGGGGTGTGTTCATTTATGGGTGACACTGAACATACATCACCGTAATTATATCATAATCAGCCTTTAAAGCCCTTTGTTTAGCATAGGTCTTCTCCAAGGTCTGTTGTTGTAAGTGTAAGTGTAAAAACCTGGGGTAGTGATGGGTCCCGCCCTGTACGCTGTTCCATGACATGTTGGCAGCAGCATACGTACATAATCAAAGATAATTTTGTTCATAATTCTTTGTCCCCACTTGACAAAGAACATCTAGAAATCATGACACTAATCGAAAACCTTAAAACCTCAAGAGTTGGATTAATTATATACCGTCACTTAAGTGAGGGATTTCGTTGGCATAAAATTTACCTAACTCGCAAAGATGAAGAGTGAACCATCAGGGCCATGAAAGGTTCTATCAATGATTCGTTGGCAGAAACAGATGTTTATCATTATTATAGATTTATCCCCCCCCGTCCCTGCTATCGGTAAGTAGAGCTTTTCTATAGAAAAAAAACTTTTGTGAGCCAAAATGACGTAAATTGAGAAAGGAGTTAACTTTAATTTATAGAACCCATAAGAAAACTCAAATGGCAATGGGCTGGCCATGTTGCAAGAATACCAAACAACAGCTGGACATCACGACTCCTCTCGAGATCATATGCGAATTTGTGGCCTGCGAAAAACCCAGAGGTTTAGCGAGTCTTGTGAAGGTCAGTCCAAAGACGGACGTTAATTAATTGTTATACTAGGCCGAGTTAGCTGGATGATACAGGAGACTAGGGTGAATATGACAGAGGAAGAAAATGCACGCTGCCTCTATAACGGCTCGCTGTAGAACAAAGACTGGGGGTCACTCTCGCTTTACACCTTTTTTTGTAAAAGTGAAAAAGTAGCTTAAAGCAGGACAAAGATGGTCTCATAAAAAGTTATCAGCTTTCAAAGTTCTATACATTTTGGTGATTGCTCTGTACATAGAGAAAGAGACACACACACATAAACACACATACACAGATAAACTCATACCCACATATATATATATTTTAGAGGTGGATGTTACAATTAGATTTCTTAATTCAATTCGATATATTTCGTAAGTCCGAGTCAAGTTCTCCACATTTTTTGAAGGGGTTAGCTCGGACCGAGGGTACACACGCGGGCACTCGAACTCCACTTCAACTTCTATTCCAACAAAAGATGGTTACTGCAACCTTTGTATTGGATATGAAATAAATTAATTCATAGATACATGAAATGTACCAGTTTGACTCAGTTGGCGAAAGAGTCGCTTAGCATTCACTTGGTGGTAATTTCAAATTTTGCTTCAACGTGACAGGATTGACAATCTGAAGGGTTTACTCCTCTACATTTGGCGAGGACGGTTCTTGTTATTTTTGTTACGGAGATAGAACAAAGTCAACTCAAACCTGGACAATTTTGATAAAAAAGTAAAATCTCTCGTGATTATTTTTCAAATTTGATTAACTTGTAAAACAAATAAATAATCAGACTAACATCAACTTCAGCTATCCGAGTTTCTTTAGATTAAACTTTCTGTTTTTTAAAACTCTGAATTTGACCCCCCCCCAAAAAAAAAACTACTGGCTTTATTATATTGAGATATTAGTGGAACGAGTATTTTGTTTTCAAGCATCGTGACTAAAATCGTCTGGGGTTGGGGGCTCAGGAAATGGGGCTTCATACACGAAAACGCATTTTGGTTTTATGAGACGAGGTGGTGTTGATTCTTTCGGGCTAGTTTACTTGTCTTTATCACAACATTTCGGCCGCTGTACTCTCTGGCTTTCTTTCAATTTTTATTCCCAAGACAGGCTCTAAAAACCGACACATACCATTATAGAATGATTCTTTCATGCCAGATCACTTATCTTTCTTTTCATCACAACTTTTCGGTCGTGGAACTCTCTGACATTCTTTCTGTTTTGTATTTTTGAGGCGAAGTGTTGTTATTATGATAGGTTGGTTATTTCGTGCCACTTTACTTTCTTTATCACAACGTTTCAGCTGCTGAACCCTCCGATCATCATCATCAGCAGCAGTGTTTTAGCGTTCGTCGTTGGACAATGACTTTCCCCAAGATTTGCCAGATCTCTCTATCGCAGGCGTCGTATTGCGAATATCTCCTGAGCCTGTCCAAATTGCTGTGCCATCTTTCCTGCCGGCCATGATTTTGCATTTGAGCTCTGGGGATCCTCGTTGTGAGTCGTGATGTCCTGTGGTTGTTTATCAATCTTGCTACATGACCTACCCATTGCCTTTTGAGTTTTCTAATGGACTCTTTATCACTGACCCCTGGTGATATATATAATATACAATATACTGTGCTGTCTTGTGATCCCTAGATGTGATGGTAAGCTTGATTCTCTCCTGTGGACGTTGCAAGTTTCTCAATTTGAGGGTCAATTTTTTTCGGTTAGGTTCCATGTTACAGCTCTTTCTATAGATGGCTATTGAAAAGACGCATAGGTTGTAGACCCTCTTTTTCAGAAAATAGTTCTTACTGGCCTGCAAATCAACCTATGCAGTTACCAGATTGGTGGTAGGTACTTGCAATGTTCAGCTTTGTAAGTACACAGTTGCTACCAATAACACCAGCGATAAAAACTCTGTTTACACAAAAAACCGGAGACTTATCCGCATGTACAGCGTCGAACATTCCGCGCAGCGTGAAGAGGACTAGTTTTTCGTTGTACATTACCGTCTGTAGCCTCCATATGTGAGCTATCGATGACAGACGCACACAGAGGCTGTTGATAATTTAATGAAACCGACGGTACAGCAAAGAAATACTGTGTACGCCCATTGCCGAAAATACTAATCTTTCCAGAAGAATGACATACACATCTATACATGTACGTGCGTGCGGGTGTATGTGTCGGTTTTTGGAAACCGTCAACCAAAACTGTCACCCGAATCGTCAGAATAGGTTTGTTCAATTTTTAAGCTGGTCTGTTTGTCTGTTTGTCCAACTGGCTACGTGTCATGCGGATGTGATGCACTAATTGAGCTATGTGGATGAAATTGTAAACATTCACTCCTTATGGTTTTTTTTTTATAATTCTCCTCTAAAATTGGTTTTCAGCGGGGGTTCAATTTACAATGTAAGTTTTGTGTTAAATTGGTCGTTAGATTCTCCGCTGCTTGTCTAGTTAAGGTTCGAACTTTTTAGTTATACAAAAGAAAGTGAGAGAAATAACATTCATTGATCACCCCTCATTCCAATTTTTCGATGGATCACCCCCTCAACGGCATGCTGCCAAGAGACGTCGGACACATGGCAGTGACTGTTGAGTGATTAACCCGTTTTTTTTCTTTCTTGTATAAGTCTTTGATCTGGTTACCCTCCTTCTCTTTCCTTCATAAGGTTGGTTTCTTTTTCTTTTTCCTTTTTTTTCTTTCTTTCTCTTTTCTTTTTTTCGTGTCAGCATTTCTTTCTTTTATTCATTCTTTCTATTTCTTGCTGATATCTCTGTCTTCCTTTTTCCTGCTGGTAATTCTTCCCCCCTTTTTTTTTTTTTTTTTTCTTTCATTCTCTTCTACATATCCTTTTTTCATTCATTTTCATTCAGATTTTTCTTTCTTCATTTTCAGTATAAATCTTGGTTTGTTTCCTTTCCTTTTCTCACTATTTATTTTTATCCCCTCTCCCTCCCTTCCTTTCCTACTTTCTTTCTTTTCTGCTTTCTAACCATTTTCACCCGGTGCAAATGGTTTCGAGCAAGGGTGGGCAACCATTGGTCAGCGGGCCAGATCAAACCAGTGATGGTATTTCGACAGGCCCGTAAGCAAATATTGGGATACAATGCTTACATAGTCATCTTTTAAAGATTGTTTGGGAATAGGGACTAAATTGAGTTATTGGATTACAGATAAGCATTCTTGGTTAAGCACAAATGGTTTTTTTTAGGCTGTGTTATTCATTCAGCAAAATATAGATGATTTTCATATTTAAAGAATTCTCGTGATATCTGTCTGGTTCACCGTCCATTCATTTATAAGTGATCCGGCCCACTGAGGCACCAAGGTTGCTTTTTCCAGGTCTAGAGTTTTCTTCTTGCAAATATACATAAGTGTTAAATCAATTCAAGGAAGTTAAAAGAGAGAGGTATGTCTATGCCTGTCACTGAGTGTAACAATATATACACGCGCATATACATCCATACAGGCACGCCCCCCACACATACACACACACATACACACACACAAATATATACATATATATATATACATATATATATATATATATATATATATATATATATATATATATATATATATATATATATATATATGCGATCTCTCCTTCTTTCCCCACTCTTTCCCTTTATGTCATGTATATGTATAGTCTAGGAAGCTTTGCAGCTTTATACACTAAACAATGAAAAACTTTTTCACTACATCTTGTAATTAAGCTCAAATCTAGCACAAGTCCAAAATAGTGTGGCACACAGTAAAGACTGAACATCTAACTCGCTACTGCGAGACGGAGTAAGTAACTATCATTCTACCATAGGCAATATATATATATATATATATATATATATATATATATATATATATATATATATATATATATATATATATATGTATATATGTATATATGTCATCAGTCTTTTGGACGTAGACCTTCCCCAGGATCCGCCACATTTCTCTATCATGGACGTTGCCAGTATTTTCTGAAGCATCATCACCATCATCAGTCCTTTAATGTCCATCGGTAGACATAGACCTTCTTCGGGATTCAACAGATTTCTCTATGATGGGCGTTGTGGAGCCAGTATTTTCTGAATTCGTCAAGTTCATCTCTCAATCTTGTATCTTATCGGCCTCGGTTTCTCATGTGATCTGTGGGGATCCATGTTGTGAGTCGTGATATCCATCGGTTGTCTGTCATTCTCACAACATGACCAGCCCATTGCAGTTCGAGTTTTGTGATAGGTTCTATGATGTCTCAGATCCCCGTTTTCTTTCTGACATATTGTGCTGTCTTATGATCTCTCTTCTTGGGCATGATTCTCTCATGCATACGCCTCATGCCTCTCATTTTGCAGGTCTGTCTCTTGGTTAGGTTCCATGACTCAGCTCCATGTGACTATCGGGAGGATGCATTGATTGTATACTCTTCTTTTTAGGATTATTGGGATTGTCTTGTTTTTGAAGGTTGAGCTTGCTCTACCGAAGGCTTGCCATCCTAGGGTGATTCTCCACTCGATTTCTTCTTCTTTCTTGGGTTTCATAGAGATTGGTTGTCCTTGGTAGATGTAGTGGTCTACTTTCCCCCGTTATGTCCTTATTCTTGATGTGATCGTTGTATATGACTTTTGTTTTACTGAATTTCATGTGTAGGCCAGCCTTTTTGCTTTCTTCGTTTAGTTCATCTAGCATTTGTTGGATGGATGTCGTTTGCAAGTTCAAGGTTGCTCAGATATGCGCCATCAATTTTGATTCCTCTATTCTCCCAGTCCAGGTTTTGGAAGATCATCTCGAGGCATGCAGTGAAGAGTTTGGGTGAGCTGGTATCACCTTATTTCTCTCCTTTTTGGAGTTGGAAGGGTTCAGATGATTTATCAATAATTCCATTGCCTGACACGCAGATGTAAGCTGAATTTTTATCTGAATTTTGTACTGTATTTGTGCTATGTGTAAAGTTCGATCTATGCAGTTAATATTCAATAAAGAATCGAGTGCATGGACAGGAAAGGGGGGTTATATTGAAAAACAAAGCTGAAAATAAATGCTTTTTCATCATTAGTCAATAGACAATGATGCAACAACACGTACATGCATGAAGTCAGCTGGACACATTCTACGCACATCAAGAAATAGCAATGCTTTTGTTGCAATGATGTAGATTCCATCGAGTGGGAGAAGAAAGCGAGGAAGACCGAGAGAAATTGGGGGCTAAACATTCAACGAAGACCTTCAGAGAGTTGGTCTATGTTAGGGGAACATACAAAATGTTGTTGCTCTGGATCGTTTTAAACAGAGACAAATCATTGCCCCAAATATCTTTATGAATGGGTGGACCTAAAACTAAAAGCATACATATATATATATATATATATATATATATATATATATATATATATATATATATATATATATATATATGTGTGTGTGTGTGTGTGTGTGTGTGTGTGTGTGTGTGTGTGTGTGTGTATGTGCATGTGTGTGTGTGTTTGGATGAATTAAAAAAAAGGGTGATCAATGAATCAGTTTCTTCTCTCACCTTTTGTTAGGCACTGATCACTAAAAGAGCCTGAATCTTGAAGAAATAAGTGTGAATGATGCCAGAAACAAAATATGAAACCAATTTAGCAAAATTTCACATGATGAATTGGACCCTTCAATAAAGTCCAATTTTTTTTTTGGGGGGGGGGGGGTCAGAGATAAAAAAAATCTCTAGAGATGATAAGGAGTAAATGTTTGAATGGTCAGCTCTTTAGCTTCATTGGTACGGCCTATTCGTGCGATACATAGTCAGCCAGAGGAACCTAACAACTGAAGAAAACCATGTTGATAGTTTTGGTGACCATCTCAGTTGATGATTTCTAATGTACGCTACTGTGAGCTAAACACACACACATACACATGCATACACACACACATGCTTTTTGATGCCCCCCACCCCCAGCAATGGAGCGTACAATTCTTGTCCAAACGCACCCACTTGAACGGGTACATAAACAAGCGAATGTCTCTCTGAATGTGTATTAGTAGATATGATCGAGCTACCAGTCCCAGATGATTGCTTTGCCAGAGGTTTCACACGGTTTCCCCGTGGCAGAAGAACGGAGAGAGGAGAGACAGGGGACACGGTCACCAAACGATAATCCGACCACACCCAGCTTTTAAGTCAAATAACTTCGGAAAATCTCTCCCTAAGACACTCTTTTTTCCAGCTTTTTCATTTGTACATGGTGGGTTGAATTAACACCCTATTAGAAATTTTATGTAACTGAATATTGTTCTATTGCCGTAAAACAATGAAATTAAACGATATCTTAATTTTTTTTTCAATATCATTCTTGGATGGAGTATTGCTATATCATTATCCATTTCGACAAGCTACTACCTTCATCCTATCCTTCAGATTCTTTTTATGATTTGTTTCATGCTTGAATACCCTGTATATCTTCTATTTCCCTCCACTGTTTCTCTTAGACTTCTCTATTGTATCTCTTTAGACTATCTTCCAAGCGTGACTTAGAAAGTCATTTTCCCACTATTTTAGTTCAATGAAAAAGCCAATGCTCTTATACAATGTGCAGTACTATACAATATGAAATCATCAAATTACAATAAAAATGTGTAATATTCACTCACCTTTTGGACAGTGTAAGTCATTGGTTTTTAACCGGCTTCAGCTGTAAGCCAAAACTGAGCAACTGTAGCCAGCAAAGATAGCGAAGGGTTCTATTCCCTTTTTAAAAATAACAAACTACATATAATATGACATGAGGTATATATTAAGATCATAGCTGAAAGGGAGGTGGTGTTTGATCAACACTGCAGGGGTGCCATGTTAATATAAATATTTCGTTTTTAAATCACCAAAACCTTTACATGGTAAACAACTGATGATCCTAATGAAAGGAAATTGACACATAGTATAAAAATATGTGTATGTGTAAAACATTAAAAAAAGAAAATTACATAAATTACATTACCGGGTATTGGGAAATAAGTGACTGAAGTGACTCAAAAAGTTTCTCAATGTATTCAGTGTTTTAAGCTGTAAAGCTTTTTAGACTATATATATATATATATATATATATATATATATATACACACACACACACATATATATATATATATATATATATATATATATATATATATATCAAAACTATACATATTTCAAAATATCTTCATGCTCAAAAGCAATGGTAAAATAGCCATCCGTTCCGAAGATTACTCTTGATGAAATTCTTACCGTAAATGAGGCAATACGCCCCATGTATAATTATACATACATACATATATATATATATATATATATATATATATATATATATATGTGTGTGTGTGTGTGTGTGTGTGTGTACATGTATGTTTGTGTATATATGTATGTATATGTGTTTTTACATGTGTGTTGTATGTATACACATATGAGAGAGAGAGAGAGAGAGAGAGAGAGAGAGAGAGAGAGTAATCTTTGGATCAAAGTGTTTCGTTCTCTGTCTCTACTATTTACAGTTCCATCCATGATAAAGGAATCAGTTCACCATAGGTAGCCTTTTGCAATTGTGAGTCTTTCGCTTAAAAGCCTAATCTGTGTTGATTAAGATTCACAATTAGTAAACTGAAATCACATCATGCTGACTCTGAAAACTGAATTAACATCTCAAAAGATTAGCTTATAAGCGCTGATACACACACACACACACACACACACACACACACACACACACACACACACACACACACACACATCACATATATACACAGAAAAAAAACGCTTACTGTGATCACTTTGGGAGAGGGACTTTTCCATAACATTAACTGAGTTATACAGAAAAAGAAGCTTATTTATTTATCACTTCCAAGAAAGTGTAAGAGCCGACTGATTTTGATAACAATAACTACTTGATAGCATTATCTGCGATTATTGCAGAATACTTCCTGAACAAACCTTGTATGGATTCAAGTATAGAAGTTTTTTGCGAACCATACTGCTTACTTTACGGTCGTAGAAACTAAAAACGACCTGAGTAATGCGATGAAAACGGCAAAAATCAAGATGAAAGAGAATTTTGTCAGAATTCAAGTGCATTTCACAGTTATCTTTTTTATCGTTATTTTTCCATCATAGCCCATGAGGTACGATTGGTAAAGTGATAGTAGTGAGGACAATGAAATAGGCGACCCTAATTCAAAATCTAGTTGAGGCTGTTAATGTTCACTTTGCTCTAACCCCCTTTGGAAAGGCATGAACCCTTCTCTCCTTTTTAGCTTTGCTTGATAATCTTTCCAGTAATATGAATATTTTCACTGAGTTTGTACTAATCAACATATCATTTACCTTGACTTCTCCCGGTTCCGTCTCGACCTTTTTCTATCATTAAGAGTTATTCCTAACATTGATCTTCCCATTACGCTCTGTGCTATTTTGAGTTTGTTAGCGAGCGAGATCATCATCCACGTAAGAAGGAAAAATCAATACTCAAATTCCTGGTTGTTTACCTTTGGTTCGAATACCAACCCCTGGCACAAGTGATAGATACGCAATCATCTCAGTCACAAAAGCTTGGCCTAGTCTGACACAAGGCTACAGTGGTGGATTTTCGAACTCTTTACATTTCGAATTCAAACTCATAACTATTACTAATGGCGTACTAGACTGGCTCGTTAACCATTGCTCCCTATCTGATGCTTACTTTTTGAATGCACTAGCATCCATAGAATCGACTGTTTTTTTATTGACTGACATGTCAAAACTTGTGTTACGTCCCTTGCTCAGTGTTATCAGATTAGATGTTGCTGAGTTACGTCCCCTGTTCAGTGATGTCAATTTACACGTTTTTCTCTAAATCTAGAAATTTCTGATTGCATCTAGATACCAGAAATTGCTAATTAGATGGTTTTTAATGGAATAGACAATATTTTTGATAAATTGATGAATGAATGCAAATCAATTTAAAGTTGCATTTGATTCATAATTATTATGTAATATTTTCCTCGATTATATATATATGTGTGTGTGTGTGTGTGTGTGTGTGTGTGTAAAATCTAGACATAAAATATTTCAGTATTAACCACATTTTCCCCCGACAACGCCAGATACCCCATATATATATATATATATATATATATATATATATATATATATATATATATATATATATATATATATATATATATATATATTTAGTTGAAAATGACAGACAAGGGGCGTCTTTTTAATCTTATAGCAATATTTTCTTACGAATGGATCTTTGGAATTGAAGCCTAAGATCCGTCTACTTGTACGAAAACAAGGAAAGATTACTAGAAGATTAAAAAGATGCTCCCTGTCTGTCATTTGTAACGAAAGATGTATTGAAGAAAAATTTGCTACTGAACTATACAATACACACACATTTATATATATATATATATATATATATATATATATATATATATATATATATATATATGGGTGTGTGTGTGTGTACAAGAAACTCGAGTTATCCAAACAAACCCTTTTGTTTCTATCGTTGAGTGACTGATTGGCGTCTGTAGGTCTAGAAATTCCACCTTTTCTTCGTCACAAGAGGAAAACCAAATGCTGAGGCATTCATCAAGTCTACTTTTGAGGGTATTATCATTCTATGTCTTACTTGTATGTAAATACAATTATTTCGTGACAACTTGTTTCTTTTGGTGGAAATTTGAATAAAGTGGGCTCAGCAAATAACCTGCAGACTTTCGATTTTTATAAGCAAAACTAGCAAAGCTTAATTAATATCTAAACGAGAGGACATATCAGTGGTGGAGCTAAGTCCAACTACGCCTCCTCTCCCCTGTAATCTGTTTAGATTATATTTTAGATTTTTTTTAATTACTTCTTAGATTTCTCAAGATTATTTTTTGGATATTTTTAGATTATATTTTCAAGATATTTCAGGTCTGCAGGTGTCATATTCTGCCCCTGGGACACATTTAAGCATAAAGAGAAGAGTACGAATGCTCATTAGCTAAATTCAACCGTCTGTTACAAGACAATATTAGAAAGTTCCCAGTGACAATCGAATTCCCTTCACTAACCCCCGTCTTACAAAAGGCAACCTGTGCGCTTTTCCATGCAGAAATACGGATGCAACCAATCCGACCCTAACCACTCTCCCATAACTACCACCCAGACAGTAATAAGTATGAAATGTTGTCACATCCATTTTCAACCTTGACAGAGTCAGTATACTAAACACCTTGATCCCACTAACGGCTTGTACAAATAGAGAGAAATTTGGGACAATTGTCTGTTTTGCAAAGGTTTGTAATACGTGCATGTTCTCTTGGAAGGATCTGGACCCGAGCTCCCATTCAAAAGATATCCATTTAGCAAACTGTAGCCTGTCATCATTTCCCCCAACAAGACGCCAGGGAAATACGCTGACAAACAATACAGATTTTCTTAGTCTTCATAAACAGAAAGAACAAAGATGTCTCCCTGGAGCCTGTCTTCTTACCGCTATTTTGAAAGAAAAAAATTAATCTTTTTTTCTGCTTGAAAATATTATTCCGCTGAATTTGACTCTGGTACGATTTTTCAAAGCCTATCGGTGACCTGAAAAGATAGATTTCCGGTAATCCATGGTGTACGTTCTAAAGTTATTTTCAAACCTTCAAATCTGTGCCCGAATGAAAGTTTCGGGCCTAAGACTGCAGTTTACGAAATAAGTTTAATGAATGATACCGGTTGTTTCCTTATGTCAAATCAAGGTATGTTGATAATAGATAATTATAGTGGGTCTCACCTGGATCTTTATTCCTATCTACGCTGTTAATTTACTTACTTTCTATTGACGGGAAACTCACCTGTATATAGTTTCGATAAAAATCAACAGCAATTAAGATGAAAGTAAATTGTAGAAATATATTAATAATAATGATCTAAAATATTTTATCTAATGGAATAAATAAAATAGAATTGGATAGTGGGTTTCTATTTACTGAGAGACCCATTATCATGACCTTTTGCCACACCAAGTTAAACTTAGTAAATGAAATAGAACAGGTGGAATCACTTCCTTATTGTATCCACAACGATGTATTCACAAGGTTCCCTTATATCGTAACCTTGTGCCAGATGAAGCGAATGTTATTAAAAATCTGCAATCTGTTCCTTCAGAGATTTTTGCGTGGTTTGATAAGTAACATTGTAATCCATGGGTTTCAAGTTCGATCCTGACTGGGTGCTCTCATTTAGTGACCTCGTGCCAAACTAAGCTTATCTTGGTAAATATTTACAGTTTATTTCTCCAGAGCAGTGGTTCCTGACCGAAGGAGAATACCCCCCATTGGGGAATTGGAGAAGTCGAATTACAGAATGAGGCTATTAGGTGAAGCTAAAATGTTGGTGAATGTTTTTGGTTCATTTTCGCTTGCTCTCTTCGTGTAACAAATCCACAGTAGAATCACTTCTATCGTAAAAGTTAACGAATTCTTACTCTAAAGCCGTTTTTTTACCATTATTCTTCCTTGGACATCACGATGGACATCACGACTCACGACATGGATTCCCCCGAGATCACATGCGCAACCGAGGCCGGCAGAGTATTAGATGGCGAGACGAGCTGGACAGGTTCAGGAAGTACTGGCTCCGCGACTCCCATGATAGAGAAGTGTGGCAAATCCTGGGGAAGGTCTATGTCCAACGACGGACGTTGAAAGACTGATGATGATGATGATGATGATGATTCTTCCTTGGAACTTATTTAAAAAAAACTAGTAATTTTATTGATATAAGTGAGAAATGACTTCAAAAAGGTTGAGAACCACTGCACTAAAGCATCTTTCATGATGTGATTAGTTATCGTACAATCAATTTCCATTGAGATTCGAGCCTCCTTGGGTGGTTTGTATTAATCTATTTACTGAGCTAATCTTAAACAACTATGCGGGTATACAATGTCTTAAACGACACCCTTAGGGACCATAGACTTTTCTGAATTCGAAATTTTTCGGAAATCGAAGTGGCACCGAAATTTAAATCAATAAAGACAGTTGCTTCATTTCATGCTTCCCACTGTTACCCAAATGGGGAATCTACAGCTCTTCCCCAACTATCTATCATGGGTGTCGTAGAGCCAATACTTTGTGAGCTTGTCTGATCAAATACAACATCTTAATTTTTGCCGGCCACAGTTTCGCATATGATCTCAGAGAATTCACACTGTTATTCGTAGTTCAGCAGTTGTCTGACATTTTTGCAACATGGCCAGCCCATTGCCGTTTGAGTTTTCTAATGGATTATATGATATCTCTACTAAACGTTTTTTTCTCTAATGTACTGAGTTGTCTCGTGATCCCTCCACGTGATGTCGAGCGTAATTATTTTTTCTGTGCACATGACATGATTATTATTTTGTGAGTCAATCTTTTCGTCAGGTTCCATGTTTCAGCTCCATAGGTGACTATGAAAAGGATGCACTCTTTTGAGGATTAATTGGATTTCTCGAAGGTTGAGCTTGTTCAATCGAAAGCTTGCTAAGCAGGATTAATTCTTTGCCTGATTTCTTCTTCTTTTGAGGGTTTCTGGGAGATTCATTGTCCTAAGTAGATGTAGTGGTTTTCTTTTTCAGCTCTGCGTTTTCGATTTTGGTCGTTGTGTCTTTATCTGCAACATGTTTATTGAACATGACATTTGTTTTGCTGATTTCGCGTGGAGAACAACTTTCTTGCTTTCTTCGTTTAGTTCGTCTAGCATTATGTGGAGATTCTCAGCAATAAAGGACCATGTCACCAGCAAGAAGTCATAAAAGAGATGTCATGAATATTATTGCTATCTGATGCAGTAGGGGTGAGGTGTGATTCAGATAAGGGGATCTTTGATAGGGGCGGGTATTAGAGCTTGTTCAGTCTCTCACAGGGTCTCTTCGCGCCGATGCCCCTAACAGCTGTTGTTCTTCTTGTAAATGTCGCTAATGTTGCTCTTTGGGATCGTCAAATCAAGACGATTAAAGAAAGGGGTCTGGTTTGTCACTATTTAGAAACTCCGATGTTATCAACGTCTTTTGGCTGCATGTTGTGTTGAGGGTGATCAATTGAGAAATTGGAAAAAAGGATGATCAATGCATACGTTTTTTCTCTCGCCTTTTGTGGGGCAGTGATCACTAAAAAAGTCCAAATTTTCAAAAAACAAGTGTCAACGCTGTCGAGCACAAACAAAGGGATCAGTTTAAAATGAACTCACATTGTTAATTGACACCACCCTAAAAATTCAGGGTAGGGTAAAAAAGAAGAAACGTTTTTTCTACGCATAATAAGAGTAAAGGTTTAATTTTCATCCTTGTAGCTCAATTAGAACAATCTGTATGATAGATACATAAATAGTCTGCCACCCAACCGGCCGAATTTGAAAACTAAAGAAACCCAAGCTCAACTCTCACCTCTTTGTTACAGGAAAACCTGGCCGTAGACGGACTTCCAAGCAATTTTTTTGTGAAAAAACAAACAGAAGCACAGAACCTGCGATGAGGAGGAGAGACAGAAGAGTTCCACAAGAAATTCACCCACATCTTATTTCTGAAACCTTTCCGAGCAGTAGCTGTCCAGGTCTCATCAGCTATCAGTGAACCTACAATCAAAGCCTACAACAATAATTAAGTGTCCTGAGCAACCACGGCCACTTTTCCAGGGGGTGGGAACAAAGGGATATATTTCTGGATGGGGGATTGGGGCTGAAGGATATATTCGGAAAATATCTTGGTGGCAACCCTGTTACCAGCAAATTATAATATAGCTATCCTACAAGGGGACATTTAGTTGAGAAAATTAAGATTACAAAAAACAATTATACTGCACCATTACCCAACTTCCAAACCCCCACGCCGTCGGTAATAAATCCTGATCTGGGGTGGGGAATGGGGTCAAATGCCCTGTTTGACACCCATGTAAGTGTCTATGACAAAAATTGCCGTAAATTGACTGTGTTCATAGCGATTAAAAAAAGAAATTAGCTCCCGAACAGTGTTCGAATTGTGATTGCAACAGCTAATGTAATATTCGTTCCCGATTATCCAAGTTATAATCGAAAGACAGGGTGTTGCAGTTACTGCACAAGTGATCCATTCAGCCATAATCTCTCCTCAGGGCGTTACTCTCCCAACAAAAGAAACTAGAATTGACGTCCTATCAAAAATGAATAACTGCGCAATTTCAAACATACACACACACACACACACACACACACACACACACACACATATATGTATATACATATATACGGTACAAATCAGACTAGCAGTATGAAATAATATAATAATATATCAATAATATAAAGCCATTTCTGAAATGTAATGAATTTATTTCATAGAGTGCTCGATACATACAACTTTTTACTCATGAAGTTAAGTTGTTTTGGGGTAGAGCTGATGAGGCCCGAAGAGGACAGAAACATGACCTAGTTCGTGTAGCGAATGCACATTATACTGTTCTTATATATATATATATATATATATATATATATATATATATATATATATATATATATATATATATATATATATATATATATATATTTATTAAAAAAAAGGAAAGAAAAATTATTCAAATGTTTTCCACCAAGTAATTTTCCTCTGAAGATGCC
The DNA here is from genome assembly GCA_963457665.1 of Thysanoteuthis rhombus. Classification (NCBI taxonomy): domain Eukaryota; kingdom Metazoa; phylum Mollusca; class Cephalopoda; order Oegopsida; family Thysanoteuthidae; genus Thysanoteuthis; species Thysanoteuthis major. The sequence continues at coordinate 37,480,680 of OY735235.1, read as the reverse complement.
ATACCAGGCGTAACTGGCCAGGAAAATAATTATGATTGATAAATTAATAAATGTGTGTGATTATAAATTGATTTATATTATATTGAAACTTTTATTTTAAATGATCCCCTGTTATCACACGGTGAATGTATCGTTTGGCCTAGACAATTAAAATAGAATAAACAAATAAAGAAATTAGGGCTGCTGCAGGAACCGTTTCAGCGTAGAGTTGCTCTTATTATTTAGCTATATATATATATATATATATATATATATATATATATACATGCATACATATGTACATAAATACATGCATACATATGTACATAAATACATACACACACTCATATACATATATATATATATATATATATATATATATATATATATATATATGTGTGTATGTATGTATGTACATCAATACAAACATATATATATACGCACACATATATATATATATATATATATATATATATATATATATACGTATAGATACGTTCATGAATATATATATATGTATATATACATATATACATGTACACACATATGCATGCATACATATATATGTATTAACACACACACACAAACACACACACACACACACATATATATATATGTATATATACACAAGAGAGATAAATAGATAGATATAGATAAATACATAGACAAGAATGTCTTGTAAATTGTAAAATGCTAATTCCTTTTTGATCCTGCTTTTGTGGCTGACCTTATTAGAACAAAATAGTCGCACCTGTCTTTTTTATTCTGGCGACATTCAAGACTTGAAAATGAAACCTTTGTTTGTCTTCTTGAAAAGAACTTATATTTGGCCTCACTTTTCTTCTTGGAATTTCTTTCATCTGAATACATTTTCAGCAGTTTACGGGCAAAGAATTTATCTATTTATCTATCTATTTATCAATCCATCTATCTGATCATATATATCTCTATTTGTCACAGTATGTATTGTTAGACTAAAAAAATCGTGAATCTCAGAGACAAGAAGTGAAAATTGCGTCCAGAATTTGTTTTACAGCGAGCCGTTATAGAGGCTGTGTGCACCCTTTTGCTCTCTTTTGTATAACCAGCATCTCACACCAACTCAACCTCTGACGATTTTCGGTTTTGTAACAATCAAGATTTCACCAGTTCTAATTTAGTCTATTCCAAAGTTGCTTTTTTAGAAAGACTTTTTGATTCTTGGAACAGCCCCCCCCCAATAATTGTGATGCAAACTAATTTTTGATGAATTGCTCACCAGTAACTATTATTAGGAATTAGTAAGTAGCTGTAAGTTACAATCAATACGAAACGTATTCTGAAGTTAAAGGTGATAATTTATAGAAAAAATGAAGAAAGTATCTACGATGAGTCATAATTTTCAGCATTATCTGGCCAATGTCAAGGTGTGAATTCGTAACTACCCCCCCCCTCAAACAAATACGTCATCGATTTTTACTTATAGCTAATTAGTAATTAAACCTTACTGCCTTGTGTGCTGACTAATATGCCTGGCAAATATCAACTCTGCACGATGACCAGTTGTCGTGTAATTGTACTGCATACGTGCACATACATATTTCATCAACCGTTGTGAGATGGTAATTGTTTATTTCAACTTATGATATGCATATATTATATAGATATGTATGCATCATGATAATAATCAATAATTGTGTCATCCACAGACAGCTATTTTGTTGTATTACAACTCTTCAGTGTGGCTATAGACTATCAAATATCCCACGAGGTAGGATCGAAACCATCGCTTTATGAAGAAAGACCCAGAGGCTGACATATTACCTCTGCCCTACTCAGAACTGGACGGTCAGTTGGACCAAATTTAAGCGATAAATTTGCTTACGCACAATACCCCATCTACCAGAGTGCTCCATTCCAGAGTTAGAAGAGCTTTGCAATAGTATATATATATATATATATATATATATATATATATATATATATATATATATATATATATATTACATTAATATATGTCTATATTAAATGTATGTATATGATATATATATATATATATCATATATATATATATATATATATATATATATATATATATATGTATGTATGTATTATGCATATATTTTTTATATATGTCATATATTATACATATTTCAATGGTGGTAATTCTATTTCCGTATTTAGATGTTCCTAAATTTCTTATCTAGAATTATGTGATCTTCTATTGGTTAGATTCGACGAGTCAATTTTTGAATAGATCATTGTATTATTGACCAAGTCCCATGTTTTCTCAGATAATTACATCTTATTTGCAGATTTTTTTTATCATATCCCTAATCAATCCTGTGTTCTCCAAATACTGCAACCAAGAAAAATGTTTTGTTTTGTTCAACTCAATCTTTTCTGTGACCCTGTACTAAGAGTTTCTTTTTTTTTAGATATATTTCTATCTTTTTTTTTGACTCAATTTTATGTATAAAAAAGCCACGTGCAATAATTACAACTTTGGAATACAGGAAGTGATGGAATCATTGGAGGTAATTTCATTCTTGTTTTTAGATGACTTTTGACTCAATTTTACACCTGGACAAAAAACCCGTGCAATAATTAAAAATTTGAAATACAAAGACATTTCTATGTCTAAACATATTGCTTTGTAGGTTTCTCTTTTTTAAACTAATTTTTTCTGATGTCTTTTGACTCATTTTGCATCAAGACATTAGAAATTGCATTTTGGGTTTTATTTTCAACATTATATTTTTGATTATAATTTTAATTACATTCTTCCTCTTTTAAAATTTCCTATGTAAGTTTTGAGAGTCTTTTTAACTTTACGGGGACAGTCTCTCAAGGTTGCAGGAGTTGACCTGTCATGTCTATGTCTCTGTCATAGCCATCTCTATCTTTGGTGTTCACGTGCTCAGTTAAGCAGACAGCTTTTCATCAGAGCCCCAAATCACAGAACAAGAAATGTTGTCTACCCAAGAGCACTTGCTGATTAAAAGAAAACGTCCGTGATTATGATGTCTGTTTTATGTTTTGTATAATAATTTGGGCTTTTAAAAATACAGACAGTAAAAAATTAAGAGACGATTCTTTTATTCAATAGATTACAACAAGCAGAGGAATCCGGTTAATAACTAACAATAAACAGAGTCTCGAAAAGCTCCAAGCTTCATAGCAGCCTGAAAAAATCAACTTTAAAGATGTACGTGAATTCAAATACAAAAAGATATCTGCACATACAATTATTTACAAGAAAAATACTTAAAAACGTGTGATTGTTTTAGTCGGATACAAAATAAATGCTCTTATATTTGATACTTGGGCAATGTCGGGTACCTCTGTTAGTATAATTCTGCATCAGCCCCATTTTCTTAAATTCTATTTACATTGTCTTGGCTAAATGGTACATTCACCATGTGATAACGGGTGATCATTTCAAATAAGAGTTTCTTGATAATATAACGCTATTTATGATAATTCTGCCAGATCATACGTCCGTTTCTTAATAACATAATTGTCGTGTCGAAAGAAACAAATAGAGAAGATATGGATCCTGAATAAGCAAGACGAGGATTTGGAATTGCAACAGTTATTTTGAGCCTTTGCATCACCGGCAGCTGTTTCACTCAGTGGTAAGAGCAACGCAACTTTAAAGCAGCAACCTTAGCAGCTGCAAATTTGATTCCTGCTGCAGCCCCCGTTTTCTTTAATTGTTTATTCTATCTATCTATCTATCTATCTATCTATCTATATATATATATATATATATATATATATATATATATGTGTGTGTGTGTGTGTTGTGTATGAGTGTGATGTAACGAAATTACAGTATTTAATTCGGGTTTATGCCGGTTTGCAAGGCATCACAGATTCGTTCTATTTGGCTCTACGTGCTGCCCGGATTAGATATTTTACAAAATCAATTTTGCGCTTCATCCCCATTCAAATGAAGAACTATGAAAAAAAATAATGGTCTGCTTTGTCATTTGATAGAAACCGTCTCGTAACCAACGTCTTTTCGCAACATGCTGCGTTGGGGATGATCAATTCATCGCATTTTGTCAGGCAATGATCCCTAAGAAGTCGGACAGCATTCACACTTTTTTTTCTGAAAATTCAAAGACAAACTAAGGAACAGATTTAGCATAAACTTACATTGTAAATCGACCCCTCCCAAGATCCACCGGACTGGATTAAACACACACACACACACACACACACACAAACAATTTTCTAGACAAAATGCATAGATATTTATGTCATCTGTCCTCTAGCTCTTTCAGTGCAGACATATGCTCGATCCATACATATCCATCCTGCGAGCCAGTCAATCAGACGAACTTAAAAACTGAAGAGACCTACGTTGACAGTTTTAGTGGCAGATTTGGTCGACAGTTGTCTTATTATTCTCTGTGTCAAAGATTCAGACAGATTTTTGCGCGCGGTCGATAGCAAATACGACGACTTCTTTTTCAAATAGTAGGAATAAGATATCATTTTATGATTTAGTCAACGGCGTGTTTAATCAATAATATTGAGTTAGTCAGGAGATGAATATTTGATCCAGTAAACAATGGTGTGTTTATCAATCCAGGAAAATCCGAATAAGATAGTATATATATTCCCCATCTTCTTCTATCAATTCTTCACCTTTTTACCAAGGATAGCCATCTCCTCACAGATGTTAAATCCCAATCCCCTTCCTCCTCTTGTGTTTGAGTTTCTTGTATTTCCTTTTCATTTTCTTAGTCCGAAGAAGCTGCCCCGTCAAGTGAAACATGTCAGAAAAATAAGAATAAAACTTATTCTAAATTAAACTTGGTTTTCACATTCTTGACCACAAAAATGTGAGAGTTAAAAGCTTAAACTTGAGATTTTTCCATTGGAGCTACCGAGGACAGACTAATGACTGGGGGAAAAATGAAGTTTACGGCGCTGCCTCCTCTCTTCAACTCTGATTCTGCGGTTAGATTCAGTATTGGAGGTCGCCTTGAATACCTTGTAGTGCCATGTTTGCCGGCAGCCCCTGCTTATTCTTTCGCAACTGACTATTTTTTTTCAGGGAATCTTCGTATCTTCTTCGTGGCTCTCTTCAATTTGGTTGACTGAAGACCAGTTCACCGAACAAGTCCGTAGTCTCCATTCTATGCGAAAGGATACATGACCAGCCAAGAGCATTTTTTGTAGCATAGCCTCTATGTGTGTGGCCCTGCCATTTCCAAAGACTTCCAAGTCACTCCAGAGCACTTCGAGAATGGTTTGAAAGCAGCGCTGGTGGAAACATTAGAGTAGGCGTACGTTGCACCGGTAGATAACCAAAGATTCAACACCATAAAAGTAAGTAAATAGCAAATCTTTGTAGGCCTCTATTTTCGAGTCTTTCCTGTCTTGTTGATCCAGACACCTTTGTGCTGTCTACCGAAGGCTTGGTTTCTCCCACTATTGACTTTTTTTCTTTTTACTCAACTTGGCATCTGCAGATATGAAACCTCCCAGGTTAGTTAAGTCCTGGATTGTGACTAGTTCAGTCAAACTCATAGAAATGGAAGGTGAATGGTACAGGTTGATAGAGGATAACAGTTTCTTTTACAGACGAATTTCCAAGTTGAAGAGTTATGCAGATTTTGTAAGGTGTTATCTGTTCTAGGGGTGACTCAAAGAGGGTGCCAAAGGCTGCACAGTCAGAGAACAGAAGTTCCATCGGTAGCTTCATTGTGGTTTTAGTATGGCGCGATTGGTGTAGTGGGTAACGGCTCGGACAATGGAATCGAACTCCTGCCGGGGCTGTTTATGTTTCAATTGCACTAATGCCCTTGGGAAACGCATAAATCGATTTCTTCGATCCCTTCAGCTATGGAATGTCTCAGGGATGCACCCAGTCAAAAAGGACAACTCAGGTTCTAGCCCAAGGAAAAGAGCCCCATCAATACCGTTTGAAGCCCAATTCGATGTCCTTTCGGCAGCTCCTGTGACCAGCCTGGTAACACGCATCGCTTTTCTCTGGATTACATTAGCAATGCTCAGTGAGGCTTTCGAATGCTTTGGCATCCTAGGATCTCCGTACACTCCGTCCAAGCGTGTGCCTTGGTGGGGGAGTTCCATTGTTTGTAATAACTGAACGGAGGTCATTCAATGAGTGTGGGCCCGGAGTCGCTCCAGATCGAACAAGTTGTCACCTGAATGTGTGTGGATTGTCTTACTCGTGAGCTTTCTTTGTGCGTTTGATAGTCTCTTTCTTTCTATTTATCCATTTATCTATCTATCGTAACCTGATCAATTTAACGGCTGTTTGCTTTCCTTTCAGCAAATTTCACACCTGAGAGAAAAAAATACGAGTTTTGAACACATTTCCAATTCTCTCACAGGTATCACAATCTATATCCTTCAAGGTGGCCCACAACATAGAATTATCTACGTACATATATACATATTTACATGTACCCTCTACGTCTTTGTGTGTACGCATGTGCCTGTGTTTGTGTGAATGATATACATATGTATGCATTTATGTATAAATTTAAATACATATACCTAAATATTCAAATACAAACACACGCACACACACATATATATACATATATGTATATAAATTCGTTTGCATTGATATTAAAAGGTTGCAATCTAATAGTTATCCTTTGTTTATTACTGGTTTTAAGATTCGTATGACCTTCACCTTTGTGTTTTTTTTTCATTTTTTCTCTCTTCTGTTATCCTTTTCCTTGTTTTTTCCCCGCTTTCTTTCTGTTTTTTCACCTTTTGTGTTGGTTTCACTATGAACATATCTTTGTGTCTTTCATTCTTCCCTTTCTTCTAATCCCTTTAAATTTTCATCTTCTTTGCTTCTAGGTTCTTTTTTCACCGCGTTTCCTTCTTCCTCCATTTTCTTTTGTTTATTTTTAATTTGTTATTTTTCGTTTTTTTTATTTGTTTTCAACATTTTCACTCTTACTTTTGTTTACTGATAATTCATAATTTTTCATTTTTCCTAATTCATTTCTTCCCACATCCCTCTCTCTCTCTCTCTCCTCCTTTCTCTCCATCTCTTTCTTTCTCTGTCTCTTAAATTTTTCTCTACCCCCTCCTTTTCTTTTTAAAAAACGTCAGCCAAAACTGTCAACGTCTGGTTGGATGGCTGGTCGTCTAATGTATGTATTACGCGTACAAACTGCGTCAATGGAGCTAGAGGGCTGAATTTTTAAGCATTATTATGTCTCACATTTTATTTTATTTTTTAAAATCCTCTCCCCGTAAATATGATTTCAGTTGTGTGAGTCAAATTTCAATGTACATTCATGCTAAATTGATCCCTTAATTTGTGCCCGGCAGCAATCATGCTTGTTCTTTTGAAAATTTAGATTTTTTTTGTGATTACTGCCCAACAAATGCGAGAGAAGTTACCTATTCATTGATATCCGTTTTTTCCAAATTTTTTCAGTTGATCACCACCAACACAATATTCTGCCAAAACGGTTTATTTTCTTCTTTCTTATTTCGGTCGCTCTATTCTCTCGAAATATATTTTCGTCCACCATTCGATTTGATGTCTACCTGGTTGGATCAATTAGATATTAATTTCTCTTCCCTTCTCTATTTCTTTCTTCTTTCCATTTTATATCTCATTTTTATCTCTCTCTCTCTCTCTCTCTCTTCTTTTCTCTCTTTTTCTCTCTCTCTTCCTTTCTTTCTTCTTTCCTTTCCTCCCGTCTTCCTTTATTTCTCACTTTCCATACATAAAACCGCTCATTCCTCTCCCTTCCCACTTACGTCATTTCTTCGTTAAACTTTCCTGACAATAAAACTCCAATCATTCTTCCACCCATCCCGTTCATTTTTATGTTATCTAATATCCAACAAAGCCTCAGTGTTTCTTTCGCTTTTTTCTTCTTTCTGTTATGCCTGTTTTTTCTTTTTTTACGCCACGGCCCTGAACGTCTTCTCTGATCTCTGTAAAGACTTTCTATTCTGTCGGATTTTATCACCTACCGTAAAGCGCTTCTTATTAAACGGTATTTAAAACATGAGTAAACCCATCTTTTGTCAGGTTTATGGATTCGAGCGCCACCTATTTTTAAAAATTTATAATGTTACATCCAACCCATTCAGTACTTTACGGGTGTGTCGAGTGAAATGGTCAACAGATTGTTACACGTGAAATGTCGTTTTATGAAGAGTTGAATGAAAGGTGATATAAACGAAGAAAAGGGTAGCTATTTAGTAAAAGCGTTACAGCAAATTAACGCTTTCAATCTTAAATATTATTATCATGGTTGCATTCTAATTGTTTTTCTACGTGAATCTTGGTTTAAGGAAAAAAAAAAGATTTTTCGATTGACAAAAACAAAAGATTTTTTTAATCTGACTTAATGTCTAAAATTGAAAACGGGAATTCTATCATAATTATATTTTGAATTTTTCTTGAATTTTTCTGAATTTGAATTTGACTCGAATTTTCTTTTCAGTTGACGGAAATCAAAATAGTTGGTAATTTTGTTCAACTGGACCAAGTGACAGCATTCCCATTCTAAATTTTAAAATTTACTCCACCTGAATTTCACTCTCTGAAAAAGTCATATCACCCAGTCATTGACCCATTTGGAACAACAACCTTTTCCCAACGATACTTTGATAATATGCCAGCTTTATAAATTTCCTTTGGTTTAGTGGTCATACATTCAGTAAAAGCGTGAAGTATGGCCTCCCTGCTATTGAATCTTCATTGCTGACATGAAGTTCAAAATGATTGAGAAAGTCATAGCATGAGGGAGAAAGGTTCAGTGAATACGAAGAATTCCTGTAAGATTTCATATTCCGATTCGCTAGGCTCAGGCAGAGTCAGTTGAGAGGTGTGGGATCTGGAACTATCATGGAACATTTCATTTAATTCATGCAGACACATTTTTTCATCTTTACAACAAAAGATCCTATTGCCCTGACATGACGTGATGTAATAGATGTTGAATTCCTAGTCTCCACAAAAGTGCTCGAACCGCTTTTGGTAAGTTTTTAGCCAAGGTCGTTGCTAATTCTTCATAATTATGATCAGGATTTGGCCTCCATTTCAGCTCCAAAAAGGGCTAAGAAAAGTTGATACCAGCTCAACCAAACTCTTTACAGCCTGCCTTGAGATGATCTTCAGAAGACTAGACAGGGAGAATAGAGGAATCAAAATAGACAGCGATTATAGGAACAACCTCAGATTTGCAGACGACATTGCCCTTTTCGCTGAGAACATGCACGAGGCACCGGTACTGACACTTGCCTGCCGAATGGGCAGGAGATTGTGTTGTGGTGAGTGTCAAAGACCGAGTGTGCCGGTGCAATGCATTAGCCAATGAGGTTATACTGAGGCTGCGTATTGCTACATGCATTGGAAGCCTTTGTATTCGTCTTTGGGCTCTCCCAATATTACTCAACCCAGCTGCGGTGCTCCGATGCCCCAGGGCAGCACTGTCCAATTACACTTGAAGGGACAGGAAGGGCTTGTCCTGACGCTTTCGAGACTGTAATTGCTTTAGCAACCACACTTGTTTAGCAATCTAAGTCGCATCGGCTGGAGCTATTTTTGATGGGTTGCTCCTATTTTCCCCACATAAGGCCTCGACCTTGTGTTGCATTTCGCTCTGGTGGGAGAGTGAATTGATAGATGCTTAACCCCACTTGGATAAACCACAAGACAGCACAATACATCCGAGAGAAGACTGGAGTCAGAGAGTCCATCAAAAAACTCAAATGACTATGGGCTGACCACATCGCAAGAATGTCAGACAACCGATGGACATCACGACTCATGACATGGATCGCCAGGGATCACATGCGCAACCGAGGCCGGTAGAAGATTAGATTGAGAGACGAGCTAGACAAATTCCGAAAGTACTGGCTCCACAACGCCCACGATAGAAATGTTTGGCAAATCCTGGGGAAGGTCTATGTCCAACGATGGACGGTAAGAGACTGTTGATGATGATGATGAACTGGTCGTTACTGTTTATTACAGATATCAATGTTGCCAGATCTAAACCTATTGAAACAACGTTTGCATTGTATTAGTGTTCCCTCAAATTCTTTTGTTACGTTATCAGCAGCTTGAGCAGCATTTTGTTCTGATTTGAAATCGTACTTAAAAGTGAATTCAATTTCTTGGGTGGACGCCATTGCTACTAAGCCTTCAATAATAACGACATATGTCTATTTACATTGAATGTACAAAAAATGCAACTGCATTTATCAATCTTACATTTTCAGCATTACTCTCTATGATATAGAAAAATACACGTGAAACAACCTAATATATCTAAGCCATTCAGTGCTTTGCAGGTGTGACGGATGGATATGTCAAAATTGTAAACAGTTGCCAACAATCCAATTTTATTTATTTTATTTGATTAAGTATTGTTGGGAAGTAAACATAACATGATCATGGATTACATATACGCAAATTTTGTGTGGTACAGGCACCTATATATATATATATATATATATATATATATAGTAAAATGGAGATTCGCTACACAAACACATTCATGTTTCTGTACTGCTTGGATCTCTTCAGGCGAACCATAAACATGGACGTATTTGTGTAGCAGATCCCAATTCTGCTATATCTCCAGCTCTATTCTAAACCAACTTGACATTTGAAGTTGAATGTATTGAGCACTCAATGAAATAAACTCACTATAAATCGGACATTTCATTATGCCCTTGGACCAGAAACCATCATCATCGATCTACTCAAAAAAGCTGGTAAGATCGTCAACAAAAACTAGCTAATCAGTTCAACTTGTATCTAAAACAGAGTAAAGTCCCGAAAGACTGGAACACAGCAATCATAATGCTTCGATGTAAAAAAGGAAAACCTAAAGACCTCAACAACTACCGGCCTATAAGTCTACTCAACTGCATCTATAGACAGTTCACAAAAATCGTCATCAACTGGACCTCTAAAACACTGGATGAAAACCAATTACGGGAATAGGCTGGATTTAGAAGAAGCTACCTGACCATGGACTATCTTCATTCAATAAATCAGCTGAAAGAGTAAGCAGCAAAATACAAAAATGCCACTCGCTGTAGCATTTATAGATTTCAAGAAGGCATTCGACTCTGTAGAAATTCCCATGGTCATGAAGGCAATCACCCTGCAAGCTGTAGACCTTGAATACGTACTGCAACATATACACAATCATAGCAATTCCTTTATCGGGCTACATGAAGAC
>OY735235.1:37452000-37464500 GCA_963457665.1 Thysanoteuthis rhombus | reverse complement strand
GTAAACGAACTTTTTGGAAATAAGCGGACGGAAGATGAGGGGATGGGCGGTTCGGGAGGACTCTTTTCTGTTCTTTTACGGGATTAATACTTACTGCGTTGAAAAAAAGTCACGTAGGAAAACAATTAGAACACTGAGAGATAGAGGAAGAGAGGGGAGAGAGACAGAGTGTGAAAGAAACAGGGAGAGAGGGAGGAAGAGAGAAAGGGAGAGAAAGATAGAGTGGGAGATAGAGAAGAGACGTGCACCGAGAAAAAGACAGGAAGAGATAGATAGATAGATAGATAGATAGATGGAGAGATAGATAGAAAGAGAGAGAGAGAAACGTAAAGGAGGAAGATAGGAAATTATTGAGAGGGAAGAGAGAAAAAACAAGCAAGAGAGTGACAGTGAGGAAGAAAGAGAGAGGGAAGAAGGTGAGAAAAGAGAGGGGAGAAGAGAGTGGGAGAAGACATAGACTAAAAGAGAGGAATAGAAAGAGAGAGACAGAATGAAACAGAAAGAGCAAGTGAAATAAAGAAAGAGGTAGAGAAACAGACAGACAGAGGATGACAGAGAGAAGAAGAAAGAGAGAGAAGGAGGAGAGAAGGATACAGAGTAGACAGAAAAAGAGAAAGAGGGAAGATAAAAAACATGCTCATATCCCATTCAAGTCGGATTTAATATATATATATATATATATATATATATATATATATATATATATATATATATATATATATTATTAAGAAATGGATACGTAATCCAACAGAATGGCTATAGTTGTCTTAATCAATTTAAAGTTGACGTATTTGAAGTGCACTTGACCTAGAATTAAACGAACGATCCAAGTGCAACCATTTGAAACAATAATATTATTGTCACCATGTTTGGAGGCAATTGTTGAACGTAACCTCCATTGAAAGTTTCATGAGTTAATCGGGATAAATGTTTTCATTATAGTAGCTTTCGAAAGTTGGTGTTTGAACATACGGTTCACAGTTTCAAACCATGGCTAATCTATTAATTTGATCGATTAATGTTTAATTTACGAAGAAAACCTCACAATACAATGGGGCAATGGCATCCATCAACGTGATATTTCCTCCGAATGAAACTAGAACAGCAGACGACAATCCCCGCCATATTTGATGAATTCGTTTCATTCATATTCTGATACTGAAAAGAGAACATTTGTCTCAGGATGCTCTGCATTTTGCACAAAGCGATGAACATATTATGTGCGAATAAAACGAATCAAAAGAATCGGTAAAACTGGTCTGATTAGTCACTCAATAGTCAAGTAATTAACATCTTTTGGCAGCGTGCTGTGCTGGGGTGATCATTAAAAGTAAATAGAAAAAAGGGTGATCGATGAAAAGTTACTTATTCCCTTGTTGGATAATGATCGCTAAAAACGTCTGATTTTTCAGAAAACAAGCGTAAATGCTGCCGTACACAAAATAAGGGATCAATTCAGTAGAAACTTACATTGTAAATTGACCTCCACTAAATACCTATCCAGCACAGAAATTTCCCATGTATAAAAAGCGTTTCTTTCTAGGCATGATGAGGAATAAATGTTCAAATATTCAGCCCTCTAGCTACATTAGTGTGGCCTGTATTCATGACACATACATAACCAGTTAGCCATCTGGATCAACTTGAGAATCTATGTTGACAGTTTTGGCTAATGGTTCCTAACAATCAACCATTAACATGTAAATATTATTACTCTTAATAGCAGAGCTAATAGAGACGTACCAGCCAGTAAACAAAATGGCGCTGTTGCTATTATCATTGACGACAAACCAGATGAAGGCTAGTGTTGCTAACTCAAATTTGAATCTTTCCGACTGAAACTGCTTTGAAATATGGCTAAGATCGGCCTAATCTTTCCCACCTTTATGGCTAAAAAGCAAAAGTTAAAAATCGGTTTAACAATGTTTTATTACGTAAAAAAAATATTTTCCTTTGTGGTTTAATTTGCTTTGACTGACCCTCATCTCCCTTCCTGAATTTGCATTTTTTTAATAGAAAAAAAGCATCTTTTATAGGAAAAGCAAATGAATTGGCTCTAAAGTGAATGAATCGTATTGTAATTATTGGCTGAAATTGCTTCAAAATTTGCTAAAATTGTTCTACTTTCGGTTAACTTTATGGCTAAAATTACATATAAGCTGAGAGTTAGCTATGAAATAAGATTGAATCAGCTAATTATCTTTAAAAAAAATGGCTAGGCGGAGGCTAACTGCTCTCGCAGATTTTCATTAGTTAAACAGGAAAAAATCGGCTAGATTTGATTTTATATCCCAGAGAAAGGAGAGTGAGAAAGACACGAAGAGAGGAGAAAGAGGACGAGAGAGAGAGAGAGAGAGAGAGAGAGAGAGAGAGAGAGAGAGAGAGAGAGAGAGAGAGAGAGAGAGAGAGAGAGAGGAAGAGAGGAAGAGAGATGGAGGAAGAGAATCAGAGAAAAATAGATGTCGGAAGCGAAAGAGAGAAGGAAGGAGGAAGAGAGAAAGAAAGACTGGCCCTTTGCATGAGAGAGATAGAGACTGGAACAGAAAATGGAAGATAAAGAGAAAAGAGAAGAAAAAGGCGAGAAAAAGAAGATTGGTGAGATGAAATTCTATGATTTATTTTAGCTGTTCTATGACATCACTGGCAGGTTTTATTAAAACGATTTTATCGAAAAGTTGATTCACACCAATTATACAGTGAATTCTGCTAAACAGGATCAACATTTATCAGGACCCATCGCGCATCCACAATTGGTCGAATCTTTTAAGAACCTATTCAAACTTTTGTCATCAGCATCATCTTCAGTTTTTTATCGTCCGTTGTTGGGCATAGACCTTCCCCAGGATTCACAAGACATCTCTATCGTTGGCGTCCCGCGGCCAATACATTCTGAACCTGTCCAGTTCGTCTCGCCATCTCATATTCTGCAGGCATCGGTTCCTGCAATTGATCTGTGGGGATCCATGTTGTAAGTCGTGATGTCCATCGGCTGTCTGCAATTCTTGCAACATGACAGCCCATTGCCATTTGTGATTCCTAAGGGGTTCTTTGATAACTCTGGTTCCTGTTCCCCCCCTAATATACTGTGATCTCTCCTCGTGAGGTTGAGCATGATTCTGTTATGAGCATGTTGTATGATTCTCAGTTTGATGGCCTGTCTCTTGATTAAATCATGTTCTTACTCCATGGGTGACTATCGAGAGGATGTATTAGTTGTACACCTTTCTTTTTAAAACTAATGAGAGTTTCTTGTTTTTGAAGGTTGAGCTCGCTCTATCGAAGGCTTCCAATCCTAGAGTGATTCTCTGCTTGATTTTTTCTTCTCTGAGGAATCCATGGAGATTCCTATGTAGATGTAGTGATCTACTTCCTCCAGCTTTGCGTTTTCGATTTTGATCGTTGTGTGTTCCATGTTTATTTCCAACATGTCTGTTGTTCATAATTTGCTTCGTTTATTATGACCAATGCATCGTTTATCTGGTCGAAACAGCAATTCTGCCGAATCAGCATTTAAAAAAATCTGATAGAATAACTGAAAATATATTTTGTAGTTTTCAAAACAACTATCTTTCAAATATTTTGGGCACGTGACTCAAGTTTCCAAAAGAAAGAAAAAGTAAAGATGAGAAGGAACTTAAGTCGTTCTCGTATTTATGGACGGTCAATCAGACCAGCCGGTTATTGAGTTTACTGTAGACTTATCAACCGGAATCCACTGTATGTATTAATTTTCACATGTACTGACTGATTCTCACTGTATGTCCATTGACTGGAAACCTCTCTCTATATAAATTTGCTCGTGTATAAGCATTGATTCTCACAGTCTCCATTAACCAAAATCCACTGTATATAGGATGGCACAAGTAATGCTAAAATCATGTATCAGAAGAAAGCAGATGACAGCATTTCCATGGTACGTTTAGCTTATGAACAGATCTTGTGAATATGATATTAACAATTGCAAAATTGGTCATTTCATGCTTTTATCTATGTTCTGTCAGGACATTCTAAGAAGGTACAAAGATATATTTAATCCCCTAATCTCACAGAAGAATTTGTAATAACCCATTGTTGTCGAATTTGTCACCCATGAATAAATAAATCACGAGTAAATTTGGGCCATTGTTACATTTCTTGTTTTTAAATGACCGTCGTCCCAGCTGCACAATAACAAATACTGATTACGAACTAACCTCAACATTAATCCAACCTTAAAGATACTAACCCTAACCCTGAAAAAATAACCTTAGCATTGACCCTTACACGAGCCCTCTGGAACTCTGGCCATTTAAATCGGGCTAAGGGTATACCAACTTGTGCTTGAAATTTGAATTTGAATGTTTTAACCATTAGAGTTTAGCCATTTTTGATCTGATATTTGTTTGAGCAAGTTTTGGTACCCAGTCTGTATGTTGGTCTTTGAAAATCAGTAAAACATGGATTGTCTGTAACCAGTCAATCTATATATCCATCCTGATCGATTGATGAATTAGAGACATGAACAGACTTAGATTATAATCGACTTGGTCTCAAGGGCCATCGCATTTATAGAGAATGTCCAGTGATTTCAAGCCAACGTCAAAAGTTATGTAAAAAAAAAGTCGAATCCCCAAAAATGTCTTTTGATGCGCAGCGGGAGGGGGGATCAAGCAGAGCAAAAGCGAATCCCTTAAAGAGGGAAGCAGGCACATTGTCTCCAATAAAAGATAATAGACTGAACTTTTCGGCTTGTTATTATTGCTTTGGTGTCCGTCTTTTGGATCTTCGTTGTTTGTTATTTCAAACCATCCAACGGGAAAATGTCGATGCAAAATTCGTCTCTTGTGTTCTTGAGGGTCGGCATTTTTGGCGCTTCTCCTTTTTGATCTATAAATAGATCGACATTTTGATGCCTTTTTTTTTTCCTTTTATTGACTCGATTGGTATCCATTTTTCTTTCTCTCTCCTCACGTCTTTCCTTTTCTCCTCCTTCTTTCTTTTTCTTTCTGTCAGTACTTTATTCGTTCTTCTTTTTTCCTCTCTGTCTTTCCCTTTCTCTTTCTTCTTTCTTTCCTTCTTCCTTTCTTTCTTTCCTTTTCTAATTCTTCTTTTTCTTCCTCTTTCTTTCTTTCTTTCTTTCTTTCTTCTTCTTCTTCTTTCTTTCTTTCTTTCTTTCTTTCTTTCTTTCTTTCTTTCTCTCTTTCTTTCTTTTTCTTTTCATCGACAGCCGAGTTTATCCTTTTTGTTGATTTCCTTCTCTCCATTTTTTCCTTTCACTATCTTTCTCTCTTTCTTTTTCTTTCTCTTTTCTTTCGTTCTTTCTTTCTTTCTTTCTTTTTCCCATCATTCTTGTTTTCTTTCTTCCTTTCCCTCTTTCATTCCAAGTATATTGCATTCATGTTTTTTTCTTTATTTAATCCCCCCTCACGTCATCTATCTATCTATGTTCATATCCCGTCGTCTCTCCAACCTAATCATTAAATATCCGTTCCATCCTTCTCTCTTTTTATATCTATGTGAATACGTATTCGCATTTTCGTGTGGACAACCCTCACATACGGTGAAGTAAAGTGTCCGACCCTTGAGAGACGCTCTTAATGAAGTATAGCGGCTGCTGACCAACTCCCACTTTCTCTTGCATGCATCAGCTTAGTGATCCTTGCAAATGTCAAGTCTGGTCGAGACCAGGACTCCATTCCTACAATTTTTTTATGGCCTCCACCATGATTGCAGAGATCAGAGGGAACTCAACCAGTTGCTGAATGCACTTGGAAGATTTTTCGACACTTTTCGTTTATACCAAGAATCGAACCCGAGACCTGTGTGTGTGTGGGGGGTGCCGTGCGAACCATAATACTATCCGAGTAGACATAGATATCCGAGGGTAGCTTAATGAGTCTGTAACCGTAGACATCAGTTGATTTTTCGTGTGAACTTTTCACATGTTCAATCTATGCAAACCATAGAGAAACGTTGGATTGTGTCTTATAAATGGAGAGATGACATAAGTAAAAAGACGCCATCATTTTATTCACATACAAAAAAGTCGAGTAAATAAATGAGTATATATTTATATACTCATTTATTTACCTCAGGAACACGATAATTGTTAGAGATCGACGAGGAGTGTGTTGTTAGTCAGAAAATTTGATAAACCATTTAATAAACCTCTGGCCATTAACAATCGATTAACTATAAGAATTCAAAAGGATTAACTGCTAAATCAATTCACGATGCCTCGTATTCCATGAGCATTGGAATTGTCAAATTTCATACGATCAATCCAAAGACAGAATTAACCAACATCAAAATTGGGAATTCTTCTTCAAATTAATGAAAGAAGGGAAACCACAGGCAACCAGGAAGGTGTGTTTGAAATATGGGAGGTGAAATTGAAAGAATCTCCTGTTTTGAGGAGACTGATGAGATAGATGTTATCCAAATCAGCCCATGAACAATAGTCAACGAATCAATAACAGTCCCTAAATGGAAAGCGGAGACAAGCACAGATTTCACCCAACCATTCCATCAGGCACAGCTCTTAATCAATCTGTGAATATCGTTAAGACAGTTTGCTTGACGAGGTAATTCCCAACCTTGTATATCCGATCTTAGTTCCTGAATGTCTGAGGTAACAATGAAATTCAAAGTTATGATGACTCCCCTTTATGATTTTAGAAGTTTCTGAGAAATCCCTAACTAGATTTATCAGTACCTCCCGACAAGTCTTAAAAAGAAAGCTCCCATGACCAATACTTTGGCTCGCTTTCGTGTTTTTCTTGACCAGTTTCTTTCAGGCATCATTGTGGTATGGTGGTTATATATCATATAGATATCTATGTTATCCATAGAATACTAAACTTTATTATTGTTGTTGATAAATGGATTCTTACGTTGTAGGTTAAATATTGTAGTTTTCATTAGATATTATAGTGTGTATGTGTGTGTGTGTGTGTTGCTATAGTAAGCAATTCATTTTTATAAAGAAATAATATTACCATCGATTATTCAATCCTATATAAAATCTTTTTATCCTTAGTTCTATTACTAGGAACATTGGACTATTAAACCCTTTCAAATCCTTCATGAAAATGACCAATGACGGTTGAGAGAGATTGAAGCACTATATTATGAGCTTTAGACAGTTTCTTGATTCTTGATTGAAAAAAAGGGGAAAACCTTTACACTTGATGATATGCAATAGCGTGAAACTCACATAATAAATTTATACACACACACACACACACACACACACACACACACATATATATATATATATATATATATATATATATATATGAACGAATGGCCTAGCTTCGCGAGCAAATATTGTGTGGGAGGATTTCCACAACAGTAGAACCATAGACGACAGGGTCTGCATGCAGAATAGCCCTCCAGACTGAGCAGTAGATCTTAAACGCGAAGCCAGCTTGTCCGGGCCACCCCATCCTTTAAAGCAAGGGTTAGTGTCCTACGGTCCACCGTTATGGCACAGATAAGAACAGGATTCCAAGGTCGTAGGTTTGACAGAAGGGTCCTTCTTCTGGCAGATGCGAGCTATCTCTAGGGACCTGTCTCCCCTTTGCGGGAGTATTCAAGCAATAAGGCTGTGGTTGGATCACAGGATGTGAACAATCTGCAGTCTGTAGATGCTGAGCTGGCCATAGAGTTTGACTGTCCCTTTGAAAGGGAATCGGGTCAGTAAGTGTGTCAACAGCTTTAAGCATTTAACCTACGGATAGTACGGCTTTTTGCAATTTTTTTTTAGCACAGATACTCCAAATAGTATGGCCGCCAGTAACGATCCAACATAGCACATGTGCACTGACTCAAGAGGTCTGCTACCCTTAGGAGTAGTGAACCAGCGATGTAGCATCCTGGAGCCCCGGTCCGAGCCATAACCCGTTAAAAAAGGAAGGGTAGGGTGCTACTTATCAAGTTTCAACAGAATAAATCCATACTTACTCTACCTGAAAAACTCCTACTGTCTACCTATTGTCTTTCAGGGTAAGACGATTGTTCAGCTTCAAATAGGTACTTACTGACTTGTTGCTAGTACTAAGACATTTCCTCAAAAATCCTCTGTGTATGCGTAAAAGTGATTTTTTTCTCTTTCCCAAAGACTATGCTATTATCTTATAGTAATAACCAAAATGAACTTTCAAAGAAGATATTCAATTATTACAATAAGTTATAAGAGATCGTTAAAAGCGCGCGGTAAATTATACAGTGAAATTATGAAAACTATACATTTAATCAAATTACGATGCAGTGATCATTAACAATTACTTTCCTCTTTGTGCTACAATTTATATTCATCTTAATATTTCAATTCGTTTGTTTTATTTCGTAAATTTTTTTATCTGATCCGAGAAAAAATGGGATGAAAAGCAACAAGAATTATAAGATGAAAATAAATACTAGCATAATAATGAAATATATTTTTAATTACATGTCATAATACTTCATCAGCTAAAAAGTAAATTTGTTTACGGCACGGTGAATTGAAAAAAAAAGTAATGTCTAAAATACTGTTCCGCGAATGTGACAATTAGACAATAAAAAGGGTTTATATTGTCGACATGATTAATAACGCAAATATTGCTGAGATACATTTATGATTTCCTAAACTTTTTTACACTTCGCTCAAACTACACAGCGTATTGTCTATAATGCAGTTTTTCTCGGTACGCTGCAAAATCCAATTAAATCATTCATGGCTGAACCATGAATATAGAAATAGTGAAAGGAAAAGTCGTGAATAGCAAGGGGTACACCCCCATATATATATATATATATATATATATATATATATATATATATATATATATATATATATATATGCATAGTACAGAAGATTGCAGAGACAGACTCTTTACTTGTTTCTTGGTTAATACATTTCAGAGGATCTTGAAAAAATGGAATGACCATGAAACACGTGCAGAGTGTATCCGCCACTTTGACGAAAAGCAAAAACAGCGATTTTTTTGCAGCAAGCCGCTATAGTGACAGTGCACACCCGCTCTTTCTTGCATCGAAGTCACCTCTACCACCCAACACCCTAACTTCTGACAACTAAGCCTAACGTACTACCATCACTATTTTTAAGGTCAGGGAATACTCACAGACTCCCCCTTATAAATTAACGTTAATTGCCTCGTTCTACGCCATTTCGGTTTACAAAAGATTTTTACAGGAACTGTGTGCTCTCAGATGGCGGGTGAAATCTGTGATATGTATTTTCGGCTTATGTTTGAACATCAAGGCGCGAGCATGAAACGTGAGAAACCCGATTTTTGCAACAGTCAGTCTAGCAGTTTAGTTTGTCCCTCCCTTACATCTTCAGATGAGACGAAGTTCGCATGAGATCAAAAAGCGAAACCCGATCCTGTTTTAACAAAAAAAAAAAAAATTACAAAAGACAATTACTGTTGTAAATGTCAGCGTTAATTATCTTCTAAAATCTGTCAGATGAAGAAAAATAGTGAATCAATTAAAAAGACACATGTTGCAAGAAAATGGCGGTTGTGAAATATCGGTCACGATTGAATGAATGGCTCCTGTTTGTCTCTACAAACACTACACTGTCCCCATCCTGGGTAAAGAGTATGGAGACCCTCGAATGCCCAGTCGTTAGAGTCTTCTCCCAATCCCACTGACGTAGTCCTGAGGAAAACAAATACGTCTGGCATCAGCTTGGCCGCAGGACCCATCGAAAGGGCCTCAAATTGGGCGCCAAACCACTCCACGCACTCGTTTAGAATAAGATTTTTCATTCTCCTAAACTGGCTCTTATAGCGAAAGAGTCCGATCTGTTTTGCCATTCTACCCGTAGCTGGGGGAGAGATGGATTCACGCCTTTCAAACCTTTAGTGTAAACAGTCCCGACTGGAGTTTGAACGCCGATTTCATTGTTCGCCGAGTTATCGCTCACACCACGTGTTTTTAGTGATTAAAATCCAGCGTCTCAGTAACAAAATGTTATATTTTGCAGCCTTGTTCTCTGATTGAAATTATGGTCGAACATAAATGTTATGCGAGGTACAGGTGGCCTAACAGTTATCGATACTGAGAATGGAATCAGCGAATCAAGTTTGTGTTCACTTCATGCCTTTGGGAAAGGCACGAATCCACCCCCACCCTTTAGCTATGGGTAGACAGCAGGGATAGTTGGAGTCTGTTATTCCATTTTGCGCGTCGGGCTATCAACCCAACCCTAAAAACCCACGCTTGCTTCAGAAACAATGAATGGGTCTTCGTTGATTGTTCAAGAAATGTGGACCAATTCGTTGCCTCATTCGCCACTTGACAATATAGAAACTAAATCTGAATCAGGATATAGGACCCACCCAGTAAGAACTCTTTGATTCATTACAGTTAATAAATATGATTCCGAAAACTTTATTCGGTGAATATCAATATTGAAGAAAATTCACTTGATTTTGTTGAAGCTTTCAAAGTTTGTTGAGAATGATTATGTGGAAGTTGAATATAACATCATCCTTGTATATATATATATATATATATATATATATATATATATATATATATATATATATATATATATATAGGTGTGTGTGTGTAACATCACATTATAAAAAATGATACGAAATCTAAATGATTTTTTAATTCATTTTTTATTAATTTTAAATAAATTTTTTGGACCCACAGATTGTCATAACAAGTAGCGTTTGATAACGTTATCCGTGATTATAACAAACGGAAGTTGTGTGTAATTTTTTTTTCAAAACGACGGTTCTTCATAATTCATTTTTCGTCACTATTTACCTTTATCTTAATTGCTTTCTTTTTATTGTAACTAAAATCAGGCCGGGTGCTCTTCACCGTTGGGTAAATAGATCAACAGTGCAGATCAGAATAAAGACCGAGTTTCTGATGAGAATCAAAGTCGGTCCTT
This sequence comes from Thysanoteuthis rhombus, assembly GCA_963457665.1. Classification (NCBI taxonomy): domain Eukaryota; kingdom Metazoa; phylum Mollusca; class Cephalopoda; order Oegopsida; family Thysanoteuthidae; genus Thysanoteuthis; species Thysanoteuthis major. Next base: position 37,453,603 of record OY735235.1, on the reverse strand, counting down.
GATGTTGGGTTGGCTCGACTGCTCTTACAATTGAGCCACTAAAACTTTGTGGCAAGTGCGAATCCAACTCAAACCACTAAAATCATTCCTTTTTCCGATCTTTTCCTGTTTGTTATCACCGCTAAGTTCAGCATTGGTGATCTAGTTTTATTTTTTATTTTTTATTTTTTCATTAGATCAAGTATTACAAATCAGTATCATTATTATCATAGATTGGATGGATTACATTTATATAATCCTATACTATATCTTCATCTTAATTATGGTTGCTTTTCATCGCAACTTATCTCAGGCTAGTTCCCTTCAGTATCGAGTGAATAAATTAACATGGCACATGAGAATTAATGATAAATTCTAAGTAAGAATCAAATTCACAACGCTTTGATGTTTTACGGTACTCCATCTAATAACTCCATGAAATAAAGTTCTATTGCCGGTAATGAACTTCAGTTCTTTTTTATCTGTTTGTTTTCTGGTTGTCTATGTGTGTCTGTAAGAGTGTACAAGTGTAAATCTCAGCTACATAATGTTTCCATGTGTCCAGATCGATTAAAAAAAAACCCATTGTTATTCTCGGTCACGTGAATCATTGACATTCCGGTCAAAAAAGACGACTTTGTCGAGCAGCTACCGTATATCAAATTTCTACACGAACCTTGGAATCACGTCCCTTAAACTTCAACTTTCATTTAGCTTATTTCGTCATAGATTTTGTTGGTTTGATGGTTCAATTCAACTTGATTCGTCACAAGTTTCGTTGTCAAGATATCCTTCTACTTACACTCCCTCCATTTTGTAGAAACCTTATTTTCCAATTTCTCTTCGATTGGTCTTCTTCTCCTGACCCCCTACACGATATCAATTCCTTTGGATCTTCATGATCCTACCTTATTCTACCCTTTCCATAGGGAGATCTGTAACCTTAGATCAATGGTTTCGAAACTTTGAAAGCTCGAAGACCCGTTCTATTAAGGAAATATCCTACTATTCTTAGCACTTAGTTTTTAGACTGTAGTAATTATTGAACAATCAAGATAAGCAACTTCCAGCCTTAAAAATCATTTTGTCTAAGATGGATTATATTTTATAGAGTCCTGATATTTAGTACATGTCTGTGTACGATAATTATGCTATTTGATGGCTGTGCGATGGATGATAATGTTTCTCTATCACAAGATTTGCCATATTTTTCAATATATGACATTGATTCTCATGTCATGTTCAACATTTAGTCAGTTCCATTTTTTTCATATATGTTTATTTTACATATGTATATATTTTCATATATTGTATCAGTTTGAATTTTCAACTCCGGTCATTATCTGACGAACTCCCAGGTGTCTGCAAGCTACAGTTCCGAAACCACAGCTTTAGATCTTACAGATCTTTTATTTTACTTTTTTCCTTCTGCGTTTACCTAGAAAAGATCTGTACCTTTCATCTTGTTTTCGTACATGTATCCAGTACAGCCTGTTTGTTGCATGTTACTTGAAAACAATATGGACTCCGCTAAATAATTTTCATTGCCCCGAAAAATGGCCCAACGGTCCAATATGGCACCCTAACCATGTATTAGGTCATGAGTTATCTATCTATCTATCTA
>OY735235.1:37442000-37449500 GCA_963457665.1 Thysanoteuthis rhombus | reverse complement strand
ATATATATATATATATATATATATATATATATATATATATATATATATATATATATATATATATATAATAAGAAAAATCTTACCCAATATTTGTCTTTGTTTTGTATTTTGTTGTGCATATATGTATAAGATGAAAAATCTTACCCAACATTAGTCTTTGTTTTGTAAGTATTAAGTCGATGTAAAAGTTTCCAGTGCCTTTTCTGCAAAATATTAGAGAAATTGTAGAAGTGCCATTGAATTTAAGTCATCTTTTTATTGCTTGTCAACCAGCCAATTAAAAGCACGTCGCTTGCAAGCCCTAAGAATAAATCTGAAAATGGTTTCCATATTGAATCTACGGTAAAGAATATTAGTCGGTGTTTGGAATTGTCATTTTCAGAAAAATATTTTGGACAAGATAGTAGAAGAATGATGAAACGTATTTCTTAGAATAAAGAACTCATAATCAGATAATATGTTATTCAACTCGCTATCACAGTCAATAATTGAACAACTGTAGAGTCAACGTTCAGATGAGAGAACACATGACAGCACAATATTTCAGGAAGAAAACGGGAGTCAGAGACATCATAGAATCCATTAGTAAACTCAAATGGCAATGGGATGGTCATATTGCGAGAATGAAAGACAAGGGATGGACATCACGATTCACAATATGGATCCCCAGAGACCAACATGTCAAACCGAGACCGACAAAAATCAAGATAGAGTGATGAATTAGACAAATTCAGAAAATACTGGCTCCGCGACACCCATGATAGAAAAATGTGATGGATCCTGGGGATGGTCTATGTCCAACGACGGACATTAAAAGACTGATGATGATGATGAGAGTCAAATTTTGAAATCTTTAAAAATAATTCCATCGAGGAATAAATATGTTCAAATTCTATTTATAACATTTTTTGCGTCTCCAACAAGGAAACATCTAAAAAAAAGGATTGAAAAAAAAACAAAACAAAAAAAACAAAAACAAAAACAAAAGCAAAGACATCTTGAAAAATGTAGATCCCGAGGAATCTATATCTTATGTATAAACACGTCATAATAATGCCCTTAAAGGTAAAAATTGCTTTTTTTCAAAAAAAAAAAAAAAAAAATCAAAAGAGGTCTAGGAAAGAACTGATGCCAATTCTCAAGTCTGTAGATAGAACAGTATGGCCAGGAGCTATAGAATTCACCAATAGATAAACAAACAAGAACATATTAAAGAGGATAGAATCCTCTGCTCTTGATGGTTGTTGTTCAGTTCTGGTAAATAATTAATACATTCTGCCTCGAGCAGAACTTCACTTAAATGTTGATTCGTGCGTGACACCATAATACTGCACACTCACCATAAGGCCGAAATGTGAAATCTAAGTTTCTGAGAACAACTTAAGTACATGATCACAGGTTTTGTCTCCAACCATTGAGTTATTCGATCTTGATAAAGGGTTAACGAATAGCCGAAAGTGCTAAATGAATGAATTTGGACATTTCTTGGATACACTAAACTGTGTCCTACTTTCATTTGCATTGGACAGGAAAGCTCAAGTGAGAAAAAAATGTAACTGGTCTTTAATCAATTAATAGAGGATTTCTGCCCAAGAACATACAGCTTTAAACACTAAAGATGAAAAGTAACTTTTTGAAAAAAAAAATTATGTCATTTCAGTCAATTATTTCCGAATATCTGTTAATGCAATTAATATAAGATATTTTCATCAGGTTTTACGTTTTGCACAGAATTAGATATCATAGTTCTTTATGTGAATTTTTCTTGTTGGGATAATTAGTTTTTTCGAGGATTTAAAAACAAAATAGTTCTATGAACTTGGCTCCTTAATAATGTTGATCAAACACCACATCCCCTCAAGGAATGATTTCAATATCTAGCTTCGTTTTATTACTTTTATGGTTGTTATGTATTACATGTAGTTTATTATTTTGTATTGAGTATTATGATAATGTATTGAACATGAATGTTATTTTATACCACACGTCATTTTTTAAAATATGTACACATTGACTATGAAACTGTATGCAGTTGTTGATGAAAGTGATTTTTTCCAATTGATTTTATAACTTAATAATTCAGATTACAGTAATGATAAAGCAAAAACCTCACTTTTTTTTTCTTTTACTAAGTTTTATTTGGGGCCACTTGTTATGTTGGTGAATCCCTGGTTGCCTATGGTCGAGTTGAACCGCTTCCACGTTGTTGGCAATAATAATGATGTTAATGTTGATAATAAGATGATTGCTTTACTAGTAAGGTAACCAAAACAAACATGGCGGATGTCGGGATAGAGGGTAGGTTTATTGGTTGGGGTTGGACGTCTGTTAACCAGCGAAATCATTTAGCTTCGTTGGTTGAGTAAGAGGTAAGTTAAACCTGACTTCCCTCTGACTAGAGGGATGAGAGTTCGAGTCTCGCCGAGGGCTTTTTCGTTCACTCATTTCTATCCATTGACAGCCTGAGTTGAATGGTGATCAAAGAACAAACAACTAAAAAATTACGATGAAGGTAAATATCAATAAAAAAAAAATTAGCAATGTGCATACATCGTCTATCACGGTAAGGGACGCATTTGACGTAGTGAAATAGAATTTCGTTAATGTTGTAATGACGAGATAAAAATGCCGAATTTAAAGAAAAATATAATAAGAATAGAGAGAAACAAAAATCTATTCATACTCAACAGAACACTATTCTACAAGCTCACTGCCATGCAAATCTCGTACATGAAATGCCATGTGTATATCTATACATTACATATATGCCATCAGGTAAACTAGTTAATAATAATGGTTTACAATACTTGATGCAATAAAATAATAAGTCAAGGTTTCGAAGTAGTTGAATTCCAATGGAAAAACACAGATGTCACAGAGAAGCGCGGATGAATTCTACGACTGTCTGAATCATTAGAGGCAAGTTATTCGTTCTCTGGAATACCGAAGAAATGTCGGTAGCGTTCCAGGATAGAGATGATACAACGCCCTGGTATCTCCGGCACACGGGACGGCGTCATCATCCGTTAAAGATGACGGCTAATCTAGTGGGAACAACACTATACATCACGTTCTAAATAGGTATCAACTATGTCGGCAATGGATCCCAAAACAGCTACACTTCATTAAAAAAAATGCAGCTATGGTTTTTTTTTGGAAAATTTTCACCCGGACAGTTAACACAGGTTTCTTCAGTTTTCAAGTTGGTTCTGCTGGCTGGCTAGCTGACTGGATATATATATATATATATATATATATATATATATATATATATATATATATATATATATATATATATATATATAGTACATGGGGTACAAATCAGGCTCGCAGTATAACATAATATAATAATATATCAATAATATAAAGCCACTTCTGAAATGTATTGGATTTATTTCATAGACTGCTCGATACATGAGGTCCGAAGAGGGCAGAAACATGAGCTAGTTTGTGTAGCGAATCCACATTCTACTATATATATATATATATATATATATATATATATATATATATATATATATATATATATATTATCAGAAGTACAAGCCCTACCTACGATGCTAGTTGATTGAAATTTTCATCATTTACTTATGTCAAGGAAAAAAAGTTTTTCTTTTGTCTCCCCCACATAATTTCCAATGTAAGTTCATACTAAATTGGTCCCTAAATTCGTGTCTGCTTTTTCTAAATTTCAGTATTTTTTAATGATCACAGCCCAACTAATATTAGTGATATATCTTATTCAATGATCACTCCTCTTTCCATTTTGTAATTGATCATCCCATAACTCGGCATGCTGCCTAAAAGACGTTTCTTTTGAGTGACTAACCAGACCTGTTCACCTGTATATTCATCTTGCTTTCTGATCATATGTGCATAATCTAGTCGGTTCATGCCTATGCCTATATTCCTGTCAGTTCATCTATATATCTCTGTCAATATCTGTATATATAACCCAGTTCATGGCATTTCTCTTTTCCTTCTCGGATTTTCTCTCTCAGCCTAATTTCTTCTGTGTCTCCCACCCTATGAAGGCCGAGAGAGTAGTGTATTTTCTAGGCAGGTAGCACCACCCAAGAATGATTGGCGCAGCACAGTCTTCAACTACCAACAGCAGTGATTATATTCGCGTTCTTTCAAAACGATCCGTTCAAGAGGGAACTTGCAAATGTGCCTTACGAATTGCGTAGGACCAACTAAGCCTCTTCGAAATTACTCTATTCTCTACATTCCGACTGAATGTCAGAGGTTGTCAAAATAGACATCTTTTGACACGTGTTGATGAATTGTTGTCGACGAATGCCTTTACATTTCTACTTGTTCCCATTCCAGGGTATAACATACAGATAATATTTCTTCCCGGGGTTACTGGGCTCAAAACATTTTTTTTAGTATCGGGGTCAGTTGGGGTCACGAGTTTTTCTGTCAGATTCTCCGACGAATGAAGCCAAAATTGAGATGAAAACTGATTATCATAGAGACGTACATCTGCATAGGCGAACGAGCCAGGATGGAGGAGGGGAACAGGGGGCAACTACTCCTCCCCCAAATTAGGGCAAAAGTGTGAAATTTCGGGCAAAACTGTGTAAATACTCAAGAAAACCGAGCCCTCCATCCCATTAACCAAAGAGTTCCTATACGCCTATTTACATCTGTCTCTGTAGAGACATGAATTGGTACTCTTGTCAGTGACTAGGAGCCTGGAATCGGCTGGCCGGGTTCGAGTCCTTTCGGAGAGACACATCAAAATAATGTCCCCATTTCTTCCCCCCCATCCAAAAAAAAAAAAAAAAAGAAAAAGGAGAGATTAAATCCCTGTGATATCGTTAGTTAGATTGATATAAATAATTTCGGATAACAAAAAAATGCTCAAGAAAGATGGATTAATACATGCGAGTTCGAATCTCGTTGAAAGCTGTACTTTACTCCTGAATTTCCGTAATCTAATTAAATCTATAGATGTATACTTATATAAACCGTATGCGAAGTATGAATGTAATCATAAGCAACCCTCCGTACCTCATCAAGTCCCGGCTAGTAAGTTAACATATAGGATATAGATATGGACAGACGGTAATATAGACTGATGGATTGGTAGATATGACTGTTCTGCGAAAGATAGATGGATATCAGATAAATATATTGATAACAAACTTATACCTATTACTAAAATATAAATAGATCGATAATTTTAGATGAATAGATACGGATGATTTCAGATGAAGAAGTTTTTTTTTATATAAAAAACTTTTAATTCTCTCTTTCTCTTTCGCTCTCTCTCCCCCTCTCTCTCTCTCTCTCTCTCTCTCTCTATATATATATATATATATATATATATATATACATATATATATATATATATATATATATATATAGGCTTATGCAATGCTCTTCCAACTTAAGAATATAGCACTCATATGGATGGGGAATATATGCATGAGAAAATATAATGCTAAAATTCAACCTTACTGACCGTCCAGTTCTGCATAGAAGGTTTCAATCTCTGCCTCGGGGTACTGGATGGTATAATGGATAGTCTATAGCCACACTAAAGAGCTGTATTACAACGAAACAGTTGTCTATGGATCACACACACACACACACACATATATATATAATATATATATATATATATATATATATATATATATATATATATATATATATATATATAAAATCTCACCATTATCATCGTATCCCAGTTTCTAGACCATGATAACTGTCCGAAGTCCTTGACATAGAGATGACATCCTTGACTGACTGTTAAATTTAAATCCAAACCAGCGATTTGTTTTTTTCTCGGACTCCAGAACAACTTACTCCAAAAGTCTGTACATCCTTTCTCATTGGAGATATCATGTGTATCCCTAAAGTTCAGTTACAGGAACGGGCAAGGATAGATTCAATTAGAACATAGAAATATCTCAGGGTGAGAAATTGTACATGGATCCGCTCCAAATTCAATCACTTCTTCCATAGCTCATTGCTTATCTTTAAAAAAATTCATTGAAATTCATAGAGAACTTTTGGAGATATTGTGTTGACAGACATGGACTTTTGATGATATTTAGTGGTTTGGACATATAACAACAAACTTAAGGAGATGATTGTCCACGGATCCGCCCCAGTACTTACATTTTTCGTAGCTCGATTCCCACCCTTTCATTAAATCCCTTTGAAATTCATTGAGAATCTTTGGATATATTGTGTAAATAGCCATGGGTGAACAAAAATATGCATGAAAAGAATCAAAATGATATTTCTGGATCTGCCCTTAAATTCATCCAGTGGGGAAGAACAAAAGCGTATATTCGGAATATATCTTAGTGACAACCCTGTTACCAGTGATTAACAATAGTCTTTTTATATCCGAAGAACTAAGGATTACATAAAACAAGGTTCCAATCCTCAAACTCTCTCACCCTCAGAAGGGGAGGGCGTGCTGAAGATTCCCCCACCCCATCGGATGCCCGTGGCATTGGCAGAGGTAATAATCATAACTGTAATTAGGGAAATTGAAATGACATTTTAATGAAGGGTTGTATAAATCGAAAAGCAATTACGCCAATCTTTCTGGGTGATTGGTTCTTTATAGCTTGAACTGGTAACTAATCAATAGGAAAGTTATATAATGATCGGAAAAATCCAATCATTCGGTCGTGCCAAATGTTATTAGTTTTGTTTCTGTGAATCTAAAATTAGGATTGATTGCTTTATTAACACAATTATGCATATGTATATGTAAATACAAAGTTTAATAATGTAGTCTTGTATCCTTATGCTAATATATGTAGAGAGACTAAAACCTATTTAGTGGGGCGAGGGATTTAAAAAAAAATGATTAAAAGCAGTTTTAGCCGAAATTCGAATTCGGTTTGCCGGTTTTTCTTTCCGATTCATGGTCAAAGTAACCTAATTTTCACAGATCCTCAATTCACTTGCTTAGTTGATGTCTCCATTCGCCCAATTGTGTCCTAACGTGTCCTTTGAACACATCATCCGCAACTCTTATCTTTGCCCAGCCACGTTTTTTTGAATATATCCTATTGCATTGTTGATCTATCACATTCTGTCTCTATATAATTGAATATATACTTACATGTCCAGTACATGCGAATACGATTTGCAGAATATTTCAGCCAGCCATTCTAACTATGTTATTATCTCGATCGCCACTATGTGCTCTATACTTATAGGCTTGTGCCAGATTAGGTTGAAGTAAGCGTAGTCTATCGTTATCTTGTGTTGTAGTAAGTTAAGCTTTGTAAATATGAATGCATAAGTATAAAAGATTGAAGGAACAGTTTGGAAAGTCAAAGTAGACGTTACAAATGATATTTTTCTATTTAATTTAACATATTCCGTTAGTCTGTGCTAATATCTTCAGATTACGTTCAATGAAAAAAGTGGCCAACACCCTCATACATCCGTGATTTCACGCCAACAAGTGGCCGTGTGGTCTATAAATAGACACCATTCTGGATTCTCTATCATTTTCTG
>OY735235.1:37414500-37437000 GCA_963457665.1 Thysanoteuthis rhombus | reverse complement strand
AAATTTTGAGCGATGCCAGCATTTTACTACTTCATTTTTTCTTTGTTTAATAATTCTGTTTTATATTTTTTGTTTCATTGGCAAAAGTGAGGATTTCAAATTTCTCATTTAGGCATAGGTAACATGTGGTTTCAATTTTATGGCATATGTATGTTTGTTTTACTATTTTCCATTTCACTGGAGCTTTGAGTTTGCTATCAAAGAGTCCCAAATAATATATCAACAGTGATGAACTTTTTAAAAACTTTTTTCACGTTAGAATGATGATATATGGTTGGTTAATCTTAGTTTGAGAGGTATTTTCGATATTCCTGTATAATATCTCACTTGTAAGGGTTTCTCTTGGATTGATATTTCAGCTTGATATACAATATTCGATTTAAGACATTTGTTTGGCGAAGGGTATCTGTTCTAGTTTGTACAATTGTAATCTAGCTTATTTATGCTTTTTCCGTTAGTATTATTTCTTATTACTTTATTGTTATATTTTGTTATGAATCTATTGAAATTATCCTTACATCTATAGCTAATTTTGAGTTCTTTCTCGTTTAATATTTTACTCAGTGGATTGCTTAGGGGAAGTCTTATTTCTATCAATAAGATGAATATTTTTCCCAAGTTATTTTTTAATTAGTCGTTTGGATGGCGGTGTATACCATATAATTTTCCTTCTATTACTCTTATTGTTATAGCTCTGTTTTATTCAGTTGGATTTTACTTTTTGTCACCTTTAAAGCTAGTTTCGGTAAAACTGCTGTTCTTTAGTTATATTTATTCCTAACACCGTTGCATATTGTTTCATTTGAGGAATTATACCCTAGCCTGGTTCCCATTTATTTGGGGATCTTTTTATGATTCTGTTTCGGTGGTTTGATCTTGTTTTAATATATGTAATTCCAGAATTTTCTTTTCTTTATCCTAATGCTGAATGTACCTTGCACTTTATGAAATAACTCCACCGCACATCGGATATTGTATTGTATTACATTATATGGTATTCCTGATTTGTATTATATATATATATATATATATATATATATATATATATATATATAAGAACGAACTACACGTATGACATAGACTATATATTAATATCCTAGCTTGAAGGGAAGTGGTGTTTGATCAACACTGCTGGGTTGCCATGTTGATATAACGAATTATATTGATAAACGATTATATGGTAAACAAGAGATGACCCCAACAAGAGAAAATTTACTTACTGTATCATAATAAAAAAGTAAACGTGGAGCCGGGAGAAAAACATTGAATAAAATTACATGATTTGCATTGACATATTGGGGAATAAGTGACTGAAGTGACACAAAAAAATTGAATGAATTTTTAAAAATGTTTATTGTTTGAAGATGTAAAGCTTTTTGGACTACATGTAGATAGACAGATTGATAGAAAGATATCCTCAATAATCTTCGTATATATTTATATGATTCAATCAATTATTTCCATAAATATATATACATGAAATAATTGACTGAAATGTCATGAATCTAAGAAAATACTATTATATCTTTAATGTACGATGACACACCCCTTGAAATTATAAAATAGATTTAAATATTAAAATCATAGCTTAAGGGGAGGTGGTGTTTGATCAACACAGGTGGAAAGCCATGTTAATATAAGTGTTTTGTTTTAAATCACCCAAAGGTTTATATGGGAAACAAGTGATGATTCCGACTATAAAAAATCACGCAGAGTACTAAGATATCTAACTCTGTGAAAACATAAACCCTTTGAAAAGCTTACATAAATTGCCTTGAGGGATATTTGGAAATAATTGAAATAATTGATAAGAAGAAATGACAAAAACCTTGGAATTTATAAAAAATATTTTTCAGTGTTTAAAGATGTAAAGCCTTCAAGAATATATATATATATATATATATATATATATATATATATATATATATATATATATATATATATATATAGCTCAATTTCGCATATGATCTCTTGCAATCCATATTGTGAGTCGTGACGTCCAGCGGTTGTCGGACATTTTTGCTACATAGCCTGTCCATTGCCTATTGAGTTTTTGGATGGATTCTATGATATCTCATGTCTTGTGATCCCTCCATGTTATGTTGAACATAATTCTCTCGTGAGGACGTTGCATGGTTCTCAGTTTGAGAGCCAATCCTTTGGTTATGTCCCATGTCTCAGCTCCGTAGGTGACTTTTGTGAAGAAGCATTGGTTATAAAACCTTTTTTTTAAGACTGATTGGATCTTATTATTCTTAAACTTCTCATGCTGTGCCAAAGTTTTCAAACCAGAGAGAGAGAGAGAGAGAGAGAGTATAATAACATAATAATAAATAAATATAACATAATGATAACATGATAAATAAATAATTATATAATAAATAAATATACAATAATTATTAAATTATCCTCAGACAGTTGTTTCGTTGTATGACAACTCTATTGACTGTCTAGAATCCCTTCCAGTACCGGGTCGAAACCTTTGCTTCAAACACAGGGGCAGATGCTCTACCCCTGCCCGACGCTGAACTGGACGGTCAGTAGGACCGAATTAAGAGATGTATCTACCTACGCGAAATTCCCCATCCACCACATTCCAAAGTTGGAAGAGCATTGCTATAATAGCTCATAGTGGACGAATGCTCCACCTAAAGAAGGGAACGTTGATTAAGATAATAATTAATAATTGTGTTATGCACCGACAGCTGTTTCGTTCTATTACAACTCTTCAGTGTGGCTATAGACTATCCAGTATCCCATATATATATATGTATACTTGTTTACCCTTGCTGTCAGAAAATGAATGATCAAGCAGTTTTGCAATTGTATCATACTGATAAGATGTAAAAAAAAACAACATATTACATGGCATTTTCTTGTTTATGTTCAACATTTTCTGAATATTGAACTGATTCAAAAGTAAAAATCAAGTAAAGATACAATCGATCAACTTCAACGAAACATAAAATCTTATTCCTCATACGTTGCTATCTATCTGTCTTCCCCCCCTCTCTCTCTCTGTATATATATATATATATATATATATATATATATATATATATATATATATATATACACACACACACACACACAGAGTATATATGGTACAAATCAGGCTAGCAGTATAACATAATATAATAATATATCAATAATATACAGCCACTTCTGAAATGTAATGGATTTATTTTGTAGAGTGCTTAATACATACAACTTTTTACTTATGGAGTTGAGCTTTTTTAGATTGACCTGATGAGGCCAAAACATGAGCTAGTTTGTGAGGCGAATCCACAATCTACTAATGAATTTAAGCGTTATATTTAAATTACCCAGAAATCCCTAATCCACCAGAATGCTCAATTGCTATAGAAGAGCATTGCATAAGCTTATAATGGATGAGTTACCTCACTTAAAGAGTGCTCAACCCTCAATTGAGGAGCATTAATTATATATATATATATATATATATATATATATATATATATATATATATATATATATATATATATATTCCAAATGCACCAACACATACCTTTGGGAATGACTCGAACCAGTTCAGAAACCCTAAGTATTCATAAGACAAGCAATAATCCCTTTTTTTCTGCCTGGTGTCCTTATGAATCCGAAATTCGACGCCTCTTATCATTAATCATTTCCTGATGATTTCCAATCCTTGCTTTCTTTCCCGTCGATTATTTTGTCAATTTTGTTTATCTTCCACTTGTGATGCTCAGCCGTTCGAGCCTCCGGCCTGTCAAATTGTCAATCATCGTGTTTATCTGTCAATTCAGGGCACAATCTATTGGTAAAGGTCATTCTTCGAAAGGAGGTTGTTTTGATTATTAGTGAATGAAAATATGGAGGAGGGCACGGACAACGTTTTCCTTCTTCATTTATGGTCGTAGAAATCACAATAAAAAAAGGTTAGCTGCACTCAATGAACCAGTGAGACTTTGTTAACCTACCTAGTATTTCAAGCAGGGCTGGATTTATAGGGGCGAAATGGGCAATTTCCTTGGATCCACTCTTGCCCGAGCCCCATCTCAAAACAAGAATGTAATAATATATAAATTAGTTTTATTAATAAGAAATAGATTAATAATTACTGCCTGATATTCATTTCATTATAACGCATTCGATTGTTATAAATAAATTGATAAAATTACTTTATGTAATTCGGATTTTCAATAATTGGAGTATAGGTTACGAATATGAATTTGTCTTACCTGAAAATCTACTTGGGATTTTGCAAGCATGTATTAACATGTGTACACGTATTATACTTTAGTTATATAACTCATCTAACTTTTCTATGTATGTATAACTTGTCAATTCCAGTTACATTCAATAAACGGCCTTTGATGTGCAAATTTTGTGATCTGCCATGTATTTTAATTTCTATGTATGATGGGTCAACCCCCAGTTATAGATTCACCACCAATTTCAAGTGGTCATATTTCAGATATTCGTAGAACACTTCTGACACACGTTGTACAGTTATTTTCGAGCTGAGACGATCAACGGTCAAGGGATTTTTAGCCAGAGCTCTACTAAGGGTGGTTCGTCTGTTGGAAATATAGTCTGTTGTTCATTTGCAAGCATGGGCGTCTGCTGCCGCTCTGCCAGGGGTAGGGGGCAAAAGGATATATTCGGAATATATCTGAGTAGCGATCTGGCTACCAACGAATAATGATAAGATAAAGATAATGATTTCAAATCACCTCAATTTGCATAGAAATGTTTATCGGTGATCTTTGCAGTAGGGCACTTCAGAGAACAGCCACTTTGAACGGCTAAAAATAGCTAGATTTATTAAATAATGGCTAAAGTTTGGTAGATTTTATTTCCAGGTAGATTAATAAGCTCCAAAAGCTCATACAATGACTCTAAAAAGTATAAATACACGACGAACAAATCCGACATTAACATTCAAATAACTCCATTCTTGATCTAAAGGTATCGTACTGTATATCTATGTACAATATTTAATTCATATGTATATATTATTTTCGCAGCCTATGTATGAGTTTTATACAGTTATCAGAAAATGTAAACTAATCGACTGAAAAAAAATCTTGGCCATTCAAAATGGCCGACCTTTAGTCATTTACAATGGACGATTTAAAAATGGATGTTCCCCCAAGTGAGTCATTTCGGAGATCGCCGATTAATCTACCTAGCGGTGAAGCATTCTAAAACTGTTCATAACTATTTATTTATTTCAATGCAATCGGAGGGGGATGATTCATCTGCCCCTCTCCATTTAATTCCCCCAAATCTCACATCCAATATATAAGCTCGGTCAGTCTTGCTGATTAAAGCATTATTCAAACCAAGATCAACAAATAGATCATATAAGTTGATAGATAGATAGATAGATAGATAGATAGATAGATAGATAGAAATAGACACACAGGTAGATAGACAGAGGCAGAAAAAGAGAGAGAAAGAAAGCGGTATCTGCTCACATCTTACTAGTTTGAGCCAAATGTTTCATATAATCACTATTCAGTCATCAAAGTATTCTCCTGGGTCTTTTATGAAACTACACCACCTTTCACCTAAATTGATTATTCCCTAATAAAAGAACGATTCCGTGTTGATGCGATTGATAAGGGGTTAACAGATGTCTTTGGGGACCGCTTACATTGTGTTGAGCAAAACAAGTGATAGTCGAAAGGCAACAGGTCTGAAAATTATGGTGCATATAGAAAAGTTATGTATCCCTCTTGCATAATTGTTTGCAGGCAGCACTTTTTCTCGCTGCCATTCATGGCCACACCCTAACACTCCCTGCCACACGTTAATGAAATATTTCAATGCAAAAAGAATCTTTGTCCTACATCAATGGAATATTTCGATGCAAAAACTATCTTAACCACATCCTAATATTTCTAGTTCTCTAACATAAATAAACCCCTTGCCATTCCCGGCCAGTGGTTAATGAAATGTTGGGATAGATTTTATATCAAAATATTTCATCAATGTATTGCAGGGAGAGATTTTGCAACGAAAAATCTCATCAATTTGTGATAGAGAATGGCAGGGAGTGGCAGGGACAAAAATACTGTTATTTGCTGCGTCGCATCTGTAACACGAGGACGGATGTTGTTATGCAGAGAAATCACTGATCGACTTCCACGTTCAGGAAACAGTCCTTTCTATTCAAATCCGTCATTCAAATGAATTATTTGATCACTGTGATGTTGTGCACGAACAGTTCGTAATAAAAAGAAATACTGTTTGAATCTACGAAGACAAAATTGCGATGAAAGTTAGCAGTTGTATGAATGCCAAACAGTTTTTCGCTCAGACAAAATTTGAATTCGTTGATAGCGTTCAAACGTCATATATTTCTCATTTTTAAATCAATTCTCGAAATGACAAAAATGATAAAAGAAAAATGATATAATTTGAGAAACTAAAACATTTTCAACATCTCATATTGACCTATAACTTATTGAAAACACAAATAGATATACGCCTCTTGGACACAGACGAAAATGTTGCCAGGCTCGAGAAAAACCAGTCCGTGTTCATTTTCTGAGAGTCTTTTAAAACAAATCTCTTGACAGCTTTACATTCTTCTTCTGTTTAATCAATTGGAAACAGCTCGTTTTATAACAGAGACGAATGTAGCCAAATGCTATCAAAATTGTGTAAACAATGGTGCAGGTTTTGAACAGAGCCTGTTCTCTTTCTTGTTCGCATAAGGGTACATTTAGATTGAGATGTTGAAGGCTGCCCTGGCTCTAGCTACGATTTTCTTATGCAAAAATTACTCTCTTCCATGTTGAGTAAGAAGAGAAAAAAGTGTTTAAACGCTGACTGATGTTTGTTTACGTAAGTTAATGTGAAACCCATTTTCCTAACTTCTTAATTTTTTCAGAAACTCGCGAAAAAGTAATTCAGCTGACTGATTGCACAAGCAGTAAAGAGCTTGAGCAAATTTCAAAGACACTCCTGAAACTGAGTAATATTAAGCAAGGGAATATCATTTGCTATGGGTGTCTGTCGTCGTCGTTTCCTTTTCCTTAATTGGCTAACTCCGTTATTCATTAATATATTTCAATGAAATGTGTAGGTTTGTGGAGGGATTCTACCTCGGGATAGTAACTTACAGGAGATCCGATTGTTTGTTTATATTTTCTAAGCAAAAATTTCGTTTACTATTGGGAAATTTTTTCAAAACTGGTTTTGCTGAAATTTGACTTTAATGTCGTAAAACCCCAGGGATTGAAAAATGCTGACTTACAATTGATCTGCTTATTTGTTTGCGTTTTATATATACATAACCATATGCCAACATGCAAGAAACATTGAATTTGGAACTGCTGAACTGATTAGAATGAAAATTGATATATAGGTTCTTGGGCAGCTAATTACTAAAGATTTAACGGTTTTTTAAAAGAATTTTATGGTTTGAATAAAAAAATCGGTTATCTCGGAGTCGTGATAAACAAGTAAGTGCCATTCTGGCAGTTCAGCACATCATATTACATCGACTGTGAGAGACGAACACAAATGAAGAATTACAAATACTGCATCATGAATACAATGCTTACAAATGTAAATTTAAACAATAGTACAGTAAATACCAAGGACAATGAATTAATTTTCTTGACAAATTTTCATGTTCATTTAGTTATTCAGAATTTGAGTGGCGTTCTATAACTATTGGAAAAAAACTCGATTCTTTTCTCTTCTTTTAATATTTTAAATATTCTTCTTTATTAATCATCTAATTCAAGTAATTTTAAATAGTTATGTTTTCTGTTCCAAAGATTTTGAGTTGTCGAAAAAACGCACAGGTTAACAGCGAAAGAGAGAAATGTTTACAGGAATGAAGTAAACGTCAAAATCATCAATTTTGAGACAAAGAAAATGAGTCAGTTTTGCCATCTTCCTCAAAGCCAAAAGAAAAAAAAGGGAGAGATGAATTACTCTATTCCTTTCCTAGAAAAATCGATGTGCACAAGCTGTGATCGAAATTTTGAATGGAATGATGCTCTAAATCAGTTGTTCTCAACCTGGGGTATCTATAAATAAATATACATCAATGTCCGTCTGTATGTTTGTTCCACTTTGTAAGCCACAGTCTTGCGTAACTGTCAAAATCGAAGATCTGAAACTGGGGAAAGTAGACCATCGCATCTATGTAGGACAACGAATTTCTATGAAACTCATTAAAGAAGAAGAAATCAAGAGAAGCCTTTGGCAAGCCTTGGGAGACATGCCTTTGGCAGAGCAAGCTCAACCTTCAAGACCAAAATGATCCCAATAATCCTAAAAAGAAAAGTATACAACCAATGCATCTTCCTGATAGTCACTTATGAAGCTGAAACATGAGACAGACCTGCAAACTGAGAAGCATGCAGCGTGCGCATGAGAGAATCGTGCTCAACCTCACATGGAAGGATCACAAGGCAGCACAATTTATCAGCAAGAAAACAGGTGTCTGAGACATCATAGAATCTATTAAAAAACTTAAATGGTAATGGGCAGGGCATATTGCAAGAATGAAAGACAACCGATGTACATGACGACTCACAACACGGTCCCAGAGATCACAAGCGAAACTGAGGCCAACAGGATACAAGATGGAGAGATGAACTAGACAAATTCAGAAAATACTGCATCCGCGACGCCCATGAGAGAGAAATGTGGCAGATCCTGGGGAAGGTCTATGTCCAACGACGGACGTTAAAAGAATGATGGTGATGATGAAGACATGATAATTCAATTTTCGATGAAAATATAAACTCAAACTAGACCCCGACTTTTCCCTTCCAGGAGTTTTGGGATCTTCTCTTCAACTGATCCACTTCCGGCTAAAATTTAAGTGAATCCTCCATTACACTGTCAGGAAGAGTATAACTAAATAAACGGACATCCTCAAAATTTCTATTTGAGCGCAAACAAATCATATTTTTCTTCGAGTTATTTTGAACAATAAGTAATATTTTTTAATGTATTTTTTAGAAGCAGAGGGTAATTTTTGAAATGGTTATCATCGATTTGTTCCAATATGTTCCTACATTTTTTAACATTGTCAGTCTAAAGGTTTTTCGGTTTTGTCTTGTGTGAATGGGAGAAATGTTCAAAGAAGCGTAGAACTGATACGTTCCTCTTCAGAATTACTCGTGGACGTTGTTGTTTTCTTGAAAGAAAAGAGGTGCTCACAGATTCTCTTCTTAATCAGAGCTACAATAGTATCATTCATTCTATACTATGTTTATTTCAATAAATACTTTCTTTGAAATTCAAATCATTGTTTCTGATGTTATTCTCACATACACATTGATAACTGTATCTTTTCTATTGTATATGCAAACTGCATTGACTGTTTTAATGCTTTCATTATAACCTTTTATACCGACAAATTTAGAGTAAGAAAGAAAAACGGAATACCCCTCGCTTTCATGTATACTCTTAATCTTTAACTGGGCTAATCAGCAGTCATGCCTTGCTCATATGGAAACATACGTACTACTACTACTAATAGCTGACTTGATAAAAACGGTCATAGTATTTCTACATAGTTTTGTTTCTAATTATAACTAAGTAATTAGTTAAAATTAAATGTAAACGGGTAGATTGAGTCATAAGGTAATATCTGGATATAAATATTGTATCATAATTCTATATAAGGAGGAAAGAAGAATGGAGTAAGAGAAGGAGAAAAGAAAGAAAAATTAGAGGTGAAAGAAAGAAAGAAGGAAAGAAAAATGAAAAACAGAAAAAAAGTAGGAATTGGGATAAAAAAGAAAAGATGAAGGTAAACTGTTTTTAACATAAGATATTGCTATTAGGTTTCGTTTTTAAATGATATTTTTCTGGTTTTTTTTTTTAATGTTTTGCACTCAATTCCACTTATAAAAAAAGTCGCTTTTTAATGATATTCTTTTTTATAATTAAATTTTCTCGAAGTTTTTCAACTGATTCACATATAAAAAAGCCATGAGCAGTATTCGAAGAGACAAAAACAGCCCTTACGTACGTACGTACGTACTACTACTACTACTACTATATCTGGTATATGTCTCGTCTGATAAAGACGGCCATAATACTTCTATTTCGTTTCGTTTCTAATCATTAGTTAACATTAAATGTAAACTCGTAGATTAAGTTATAAGTAAATATCTGATGAAATAATCTGACATTGTACTAAATTAAGTCAACCCCACCACCGATATTGCCTTTTAGATTTCATTTTTAACCGTATTGTAGTGCCCCCTATACTTTTAGTTAGGAATTTAATACGAAACCCTTCTTTTAGCTTGATATCGAAAACATCACTTCCTGTGACGACCCCTATAGAAGCCCTGGACGCACATGGTCTAACGCTCATTAGCACCAGCACACCTAGCTGGTTAAACTTCTGGCCCCGGCTCTAGTTACCGGCTACTCTTTCTCTCTCTCCTCCTCTCTAAAATCATTATAATTTCGCTGACCCCCCCCCCCCCAGCCGATCTGATCTTAACCATTCTTCCACTGTGACCTATCTCTGTACTAACTTTGCTCATTTGATCGATGTCACTTCATTGAGGCATCACACATACGCACAGCCACGCAACTACACCACCATGACCTCACTACGAGCTCCAAACGCGTATACACCTTTCACTCTCATGAATGAAAAGTTAATGCTTTTTACTCTCCGATAGTCACGATAATCTTTTTTCGAGAAATATGCATGGATAAAACTCCATGTTCTCTGTCCCTCATTGTCTGTTCGTCGAGTGTCTTTCAGAGTCTGAGAATAACCCCCAAGCTACGCCCACAACTTGGGAGTTCGGCTCGTGCACTGAATCCGGTTTCCACGTATATTTTGCCACGATCCAAGCCATACGGATTCACAAGCAGTTCAGACAACTCCGCTTCAACTCCGACGCCAGTACTATCAACGACTAGAAAGCTCCCACCTTTGGCAATCTCTTTCCTTGTCACCTCTTTACACGATCGATCATAATTACGTAATCATTTTATGTATTTTATTTTTATCTGTCATTAAGGTCCTTGTATTAAATGTACGTTAATTTGTTTATCCAAAATCCCTGTATGTGTTTTTTTTTTACTTTGTTTAATCGCCGCGCCTAAGTTCATACATGGTGCGCATTCTTTTCGTACATTTCCCTTTCTCCCTCCACTCAAACCACGAGGAGACTAAATCCTCCGTCTCCAACATTTTTCGCGTTACCCATTCCTCAATCAGAACTACTGAAACCATGAAGACATCATACTAAAGTATCTTTCCATGCTTTTTGGTGTTTTTTCATTCTATTTTTCATGTAAAAAGGGGGCATGAAATTATGTATGATATAAATTACATTGTCTCATTTTAAGATAGAATCTTCTTAAAATTTGGACCTAATTTTATAAATGAAAAGGCTGCATTTGATAATAAAAATTTCAAAGAAAAAGATAATCCATCACAATGTGCTGTTTTGATTATATTTCAATAATTCACTTCAAATGCTGCAACGAAAAGCTTCACACAGCTTTTTCACTGCCTGAGAAAAAATCCACATTGGAGATGCATGTGAAATCAAATGAAAAATATTGGCACTTACAATTATTTATAAAAAGAAATAGGTAAAAAAAAAATTGCTCTCAATTAAGGCATTCAACTCAGAATAAATGCGTCTGTAGATTTGACACCCGGGCAACACCGGGTGCACTGCAAGTATATATATATATATATATATATATATATATATATATATATATATATATATATATATATATATATATATATATATATATTCTGTGAATGAAAAGAGAAAACAATAGATTTTGACTGCGAACAAAACATTTGACAATCGTGGATGTCACGTTTCTATCTGAGACGCGATTTTTTTCTCTCTTGTTCTTTCTGCCCATGCGCACAAATAATAATAATAATAATAATAATAATAATAATAATAATAATAATAATAATAATAATGTGGAAACAATGTATTATCTCAACAACGCCTTGGATGTTTGCTTCTGGGACAACAATATAATACGTAGGTCTCCCTATTCAGAACGCAAGGAGGGCGGGTGAGGCTCTTTTGAAAAACGTGATACCGATATGTTATGCTATTACGCGTTCATGTTTGGACTGGAGCTTTGTGATTCTAGACGGACGTTTATTGAAACAGACCGACTTGAAGAAAATGGCATGACCATCAGGTCCGAACTATCAACCCCAATGAACAGGACACTCGAGTAAGGGGTCAGGTTTGCGTCGAAAGCCCCGTCTGTTTGCTCAGGGGCCCTGTTTACCTGGAGTTGGAGGAGAAAAACGTGGAGTCATCTTTTGTTACTGACAGAAATTTGTCGAAAAGGGGAGAAGGGGAGGCAGGAGAAAAAGGAGGGAAAAGGTGTGAGAAGAGTGGAATGAGAGAAAGGAGAAGAAGGAAAGGGGAAGGAAAAATGAAAGAAAGAAGAATTGAGGTGAAAGAAAAAAGGAAAGAAGAAAAAAAGAATGAAGTCAGAGGAGAAAGGAAAAAAGTAAGAAATGGAATTCGAGGTGCAAGGAAGAAAGGAGGAAAGAAAAATGAGAGTAAGAAAGAAGGAAAAAGTAAGAATTGGAATGAAAGAAAGAAAGTTGAAGGTAAAAAAGAAGTAAAGACAGAAAGAAAGATTAGGATGAAAGACAGACAGACAGATAGCAAGAAAGAATAAGGCCAGTAAAAGAAGGATTGACGGAAAGGAAGAAATAAGAATTGGAATGAAAGACAAAGAAGAAGGAAAGTAAAAAAGAAGGAAGGAAAGAAAATAATGAAGGAGACTGGAAGTGTGATAAAGAAGGAATGAATGAATGAAAGCGAAAAATAATTAAGGTTGAAAAATAAAGAAGAATACAGACAACAAGAAGAAAGAAAGAAGGAGAAGTGAATAAATAGATAAAATCATTCATAAAAATCGTCTTTATTTATTTGGTCATATCTACTTCCAATGGATCATCTTTTTCTTGTCTTCCAAATCAATTTGGCTCGGGTTTTCCTTACAATGAAACTCTTATTCATAGTATCATTATTCAGTCATGAAAGTAGTTTCCTTTTCAGGTAAATTGTGTATTCCATCATGAAAAAATCATTAAAGTTTTGATTTCATGAGTTCAGGGGATTTTTTATACTTTGAATGTTTTGAAACCGTATTTCATGGAACAAAAAGTAATAGTCTAATTGTGGTAAGTTTGAATGATACACCTAGAGTAGAAGAACTTTCTATTCCAGTGCCATGATATATATATATATATATATATATATATATATATATATATATATATATATATATAGATAGATAGATAGATAGATAGATAGATAGATAGATAGATAGACTCGGCCCTACGTTAATTGTGTTAATTGTTTAATTTTTTTTCAATGTCAAAATTTGCTATTCAATAATTTGCTATGCATAACTTTTCAATATCTCCTACCTGTGATATCACAAGTCCGAAAAAATCATAGAATCCATTTGAAAACTCAAACGGCAATGGACTGTCCATGTTGCAAGAACGACAGACAAACGCTGGACATTACGACTCGACGTGGATCCCAAGAGATCACATGCGAAACCGCTCACATCTTGGTGAAGGTCTATGTCCAACGACAGACTATAAAAGACTGATGATGATGATGCCTCGATTAGTGCAGTTATTCTTTCCAAAATATTCCGTACTGTCCGAAACTGCAGGGTTCAAGGTCTTTTTGTAATTTAATGTTTGTTTTTTCAGCTTATACTTACTTGCGTTGACTTATCCAGCAATACCTTAGCCGTACTACATAAGAATCAGTACATCGATTCCTTTATGATTAAAATGATTTACAATGCATTTTCAAGGTAAAACTGTTAATAACGTATATACATTCTGATACAAGCCTGCCTTCTGCAGGGCCAAATTCCACTCCAACTTCTATTCCGACTGAAGATGATTACTGCAACTTTTGTATTGTATATATAAGGAATAAAAATCGTAAGAATGTATTTTTTAGTATCATCATCATCATCATCATCATCATCATCATCATCATCATCATCCATATTCACCATCAGCCTTCAAGCGTCTGTTGTTGGACATGGACATTAAATATATTTGTTAGAAGGAAATAAGCCCTTACGTATCTGTGAGATAAATTTTGTATATATGTAAAACCTGCCAGTTTCGTGCAGTCTGTAAGAGACCCACCTATCAATCAGTTGGTTGTGATTTTAAATCTTGGTATGGGAACATTAATTTTTGCTTCCCCGAATTTGGTGAGGTTTGTTCATCTTGTTCTCCTTATTCATGTTGCACTTGTTCTACTAACAGTAGAAAAAAAAGTCAACTCCAGGTTCGAACTGCTGTTTGAAAAGGATTTACCGAGCAGTTTTATTGTAAAATAATTTAATCTGGACTTCTATAAAGGTTTTACGTACATACAACGGCACTATACATGCAATCAATAGTGTGGGTGAAAGTTTCACGGATGTCAAACTCAAAAAGTGGAGTGGACTTCATTTTTCCACTGTAACAAGAACAATCCTCAACAAATTTAGTTGTGTAAATCGATATGTAATATTTACAAACCTCTACCGTGATTAGAAATTGCAACCAACTGATTGCCAATTGGCCGTCATACTGACTGATCGAAATTGACAAGTCTTTGACATTAGCGAGAATTTATCATACAGATCCATATATATATATATATATATATATATATATATATAGTGTCATCCACAGACAGCTGTTTCGTTGTATTCCAACTCTACAGTGTGGCTATAGACTATCCATTATCCCATCTAGTACCCCGAGGCAGAGATTGAAACCTTCGCTTCAGATCTGGAGGCTGATATCCTGCCATTGATCTATGGAAGTGGACGGTCAATATGGCTGAATTTAAGCGATATATTTATTTACGAATAAATTCCCCATCCACCAGAGTGTTCAATCCCTATGAAGCAGCATTGCACGCACACACACACACACACACATATATATATATATATATATATATGTGTGTGTGTGTGCGCGTGTGCGTGTGTACAACACAAAAGTTGCAGTGATTATCTCCAGTCGGAAAAGAAGTAGGAGTGGAGTTTGACCTTGAAGCAACCAGTCTTGTTTATTTAATAAATCCTTGTAAATAAATGAAAGTAAGCACAATCAATTTTCGCAAGCGCCACTCAACGAAACCTTTTGCATTGCAAGCAGATACCCCGGCCAACATATTGTCTACCCGTTCATCTTACCATGCATCTGACTGACATTCCATTTAGCCAATTGTGGGTGGCTGTTTGACAAGGGTGGTAAAAATGTAGTCTTGTAGCCACACCGTTCTACCCGTTTCTCCTCTTCTGCCACCCTCTCGACACTACCCTAGTTTTCCCCACCCCTTTTTCTTTCTTTTCTTTGGCAATATCTACATATACGTGTATCTATTCTTTCCTACCGTGCGACGCCTGACTGAGGTCTTTGCAAGTATTTTCAAGGAATTGGTAGACTGCCAGGAAGTGAAGACGTGGGGCAAAAGGCGGCGGCCGGGGGGTGGGCTTCTTTTTGTTTACCCCCGCTCCCAACTAAGGTTACATATTGTGACATCTGAACAGTGTCACCATCACAATGATGAATGGCTACAGATCGGGTGGTCCCGACTTACGTGCGGTGGGTGTGAGAGAGAGAGAGAGAGAGAGAGAGAGAGAGAGAGAGAGAGAGAGAGAGAGAGAGAGAGGAGCCATCTACCCCCTCTGTCTCATACTGAAAGATATCCTACCCAGGATATAAAGTTGGTCAGTCTTGCTAATTAGGGCTGATTAGCATGATTAGAGATGAGGTCAACAAATCTTCAATGTGACAGATAGATAGATACGGACATTGAAACTGAGAAGGAGTAAACGGGATATACGTCAAGAGGAAAGGATCTTGAGAGAACGAAATCAGACAAGGACAGACAGACAAACAGATAGAAAGATAGATTGATAGATATATCTGTAACAATCGGTAATTACATTTGTCAAGAACATTATGATCATTATTAGTAATGACAAAAGCCCTATATGAAATTAATTCTTCTATTACCTGATAAAATATTGCGAGATTTTTGGCGAAGAAAACGTGTTAACTTCTGAACCAATATAAAATATGATAGCTTTCGACTCTCATTCTTACTCTCTCTCTCTCTCTCTCGCTCAAAAAATCAGGAAACGATTTCAATACTTGTACACATTAGAGAAGTCATCAGGAACTGGGGTTGCCAAAACTAAACTCTCCGTGTTTGACAAAATTCATTAGCGAACCACTTAATAAGGATAATAGGTTTTATAAAAAAGCCTGACGAAATCTTTTAAAAAAACAATTCTGCTATTAATACTCCTTAAACACTTGTAGCAATAATTTTTGAAAATATTATTTTTACCAAAAACTTTAAAATCAAGCTTTCCCGAAAATAATTTTCTGGGGTAAATATTAACTTTATTGTAGTTGACTTGGGGAAATTTTTCGATCCCTGTTGGTAGGGGAGAAATATCTTTAAAAGATCTTGGTATGTTTGGCCTATCACAGTTATCAGATGTAAGCTTACACGCGCCGTAAAACATTTTTCAAGAAAAATAGGTAATACATTTAATCGCCAACTTAATTATTTAGAATTATCCAATAATTAACACCAAATTTTAGAAGTTTTGCACACCGTTGGTGGGCCAGCAAATATTCCCAAGCGATTTTACCCGCAAATATTCTGTTTAGACGAATATTCGCTCACAATCGAGGGTCAAGTTTTGCATTATAGTCTGATTTCAAAATAGAACTTCCCCCCTAAAAGCGTGAAAATAATTGATCTCAAAACTGACAGTTTACTGGAGGAAATGGGGATAATGAAGATTGAAAACACCAAAATCATTTTCTTTCCGAATATTTGAGTGGGACAAATATTTGCACAACCCTCCCGGAGTTTTGAAAAACCAACATGAAAAAATGATGCAAACATTGAAATATCATCGTTTTATGTAAGAAGCAATATATCAAACAAGATATCTCTGCGCAAGGAATCCCTATCACAGATAAATAAAGTAAAAATATCTTGACATACGTAAAGCGTTCAAATTCATACAAATATTATTAAGCACTACATATATCTATTATATTTTGAAGTATTTTGAAAGCCAAATGTTTCAAAAGGGATAATTCATTTCAATTTTTACTCATGCGTGGTGAAATTTGAAAGGAATAGTTGTCACCCTTGCATTTGTCTCGATAAATAATTATAAATGACGTACAAAATTAATTACACATTGTCAATGATCTTTTCAGTGAAGAATGTCCCTCAATGCAAAACTTCCTAGGTGAAAAATTGTAACATTCGACTGCTTCAATTTGCTAGAAATGACCATTGATGACCTTCAATGACCTCTAAGGTCAATCCCACGTAGCCTATGTCCTCCACTATGAAAAGATGTACTCCAATGCAAACTTATAGCTCTGTAAATGCAAAATTGTAACCAACATCTGGCTAGAAATGGCCATGAATAATCCCTGGTCTCCGAGGTCAACCACGTATAGCCTATGGCCTCTGCTGTGAAAAGATGTACTCATTTGCCAAATTCCATCTTGCTCTGTGCAAAATTATTTCGAACTGAAAGTCAGGGTCTATCATAATAATGTTGTAAATAGAAACCGTCAATAGAACCTTTTCAAAATTAAAATGCCTATGCCCGCTGCTACGAAAATATCTACTGTTATGTAAAGTATTCAGCATGTATTCATGTAATGTATTCAGCTTCCTACTTGCAAAATTATGACCTGAAATGTGGGAAAGACTGACAGACAGAAGACAATCATGTTTATCTATATATATATATATATATATGTGTGTGTGTGCGTGTGTGTGTGTGTGCATGTGTGTGTGCGTGTGTGCGTGTACGTTATTTGGAATATAATATCGTATTTTTGGGACTACTCTGTAACCAACATAAGATTTATTTGACAAGAACATAATAACCATTATGAGAAATGACAAAAGCTCAGTATGAAACTAATTCTTTTGTTCTTCGTTAAAAATATTTGCGATTAGCAGCGAAAAAAAACTCTGTTAACATCTCAACTGACTATTGAATACGGTAGCTTTTGTGCGTGTGTATGTATGCCTCTCACTTGCTCTCTCTCAATATATATATATATATATATATATATATATATATATATATATATATATATATATATATATGTAAGATTTTTTATTTCTTTTCTTAACTTTTTCTGATATGTACTAACGTATTTTTTGATTTTATGTTAATAATGGTCATGAGCATGATATAAGATTTTTTAAATGAATGTTTATATACATATTTTATATATATATATATGATTATATATGTTCATTTATATATATATATATGTATATATATATATATGTGTGTGTATATATGTACACACATATATGTTTATATATATGATTACATACATATATGTTTAATATGTTTCTCTCTCTATGTTTACATATACTTGTTTATATATATTTATTAACATGTGTACTAACATGTAAATAGATATGTGTTTATAAATACGTGTTTATATATACATGTATATTTATTCTTTTGTCTCTCTCTATATACATTCATATAGTCTGGCAAGCTTTACAGCTTTAAATAAAGAACATATTGAGAAGAATTTCCCAATATATGTTACACACACACACACACACACACACACACACACACACACACACACACACACACGTGTACATATATATATATATATATATATGTGTGTGTGTGTGTGTGTGTGTGTGTATATATATATGTGTGTGTATGTATCAAGAAATAGATACAAACTGATTCGATAGAATGATAATAAATTGCATTATATTACATAGAAATGTCATTATGCAGTTGATGTATCACTCACCCTAGACAACATAGTTAGATTTAACAATTGGAGAAAATTCCTGCGGCTGTCCCATTTTCTCTAATTGTTAATTCTATTTAGGTTGTCTAGGATGAGTGATACATTAACTGTGTAATGACAGGAGATCATTTCCAAAAGCTTTCTCCACAATACAACGCAATTTATACACACACACACACACACACACACACACACATATATATATATATATATATATATATATATATATATTTCTGGACCGACTATGGAATAGGATAGTTTTTTTGTCTGAGTGTGTATGTGTGAGAGTGTGTGTGTGTTTCTCTCTCTACGTATATGTATGATTATAAATAGTGTTATATAATATAAAAATGCTCTTTTGAAATGATCCCCCGCAATAACAACGTGAATGCATTATTTGGCCAAAGCAACGTTAATAGAATAAACGATCATAGAAAATAGGGCTGGTAAAGAAGATTTAAACACTAAATAGATTTAAAAAAAAAAACAATTTCCCAAAACATGATATATATATATATATATATATATATATATATATATATATATATATATATATATATATATATATATATATATATATATACTAAACTACATATAATATGACATAAGTTATATAATGAAATCATTGCAGAAAAGGAAGTGGTGTTTGGTCAACAGTAATAGCGAGCCATATTGATATAAGCAACTGTTGATCTCTACAAGAGAAAATTTGCTCCAAGTACATTAGTGTAAAATAATATGTAAAACATGAAAAATGCTGAAGTAAATTTAATAAATTACATCAATAGATATTTGGAAACAGGTAACTGAAGTGACAAAAGATTTTTTGAAAAAGTTTTTTTAAAAACGTAATCAGCATTTAAAGCTTTGAAACTTTCTAGACAAGATATACACACGCACGAATACACACACACACACACACACACACACACACACACACACACACGTGCACACACACACATATATATATATACAGTAATGCTGTACCAACTGTGGAATATGGTAGCTTTTGTGTGTGCAACTTCGTGTGGCTCACTCTCTGTGTCTTTTTCTCTCCATATGTATATGTATGTGTGTGTGTGCGTATATGTATAGAGATGTATATATATAGAGAGATGTATATAAATACTCTCCCTTTCTCACTCTTTCTATATATGCATAAATATGTTCATGAATAAATGTCTCTTTATACATGTTTGCACACACACACACAGAGACATATATATATATATATATATATATATATATATATATATATATATATATATATATATATTCATGTAATTGTCATTTTTTTGATGAGTGTCCAGCCCATCAGCATTTTTGCTTGAATATTAGTATCCTTTGCTGTAGTTTTCTCTCTGGTCCATCTTGAAATTTTATCTGTCAATGTTATTCACTGTGTGTGTGCATGTGTCTTTCTCTATATATACGTTCATATATATATATATATATATATATATATATATATATATATATATATATATATATATAAAATATATTTATGTATCCAGGCATATATATGTTTTTTACATGTATACATGATTATATATGTTCATACGTATATATGTTTTTGAATATATATATGTTTATATATGTATGTTCACATATACATATATATATATATATATATATATATATATATATATATATACATGTACATAAGTTTATATACATACATATATATATATGTATACATTTATATATAAATATATATTTACATTTATGTTGACGTATATACGTTAATGTTTATGAATATATATGTCCATGTATATGTATATGTTTTTATGGATATTTATATATATCTATATGTATATATAAATATGTGTGTTTATATATAAATTTGTTTAGATATAAATATGATTATATTTTTATGTTTTTATATTTATATAAATATGTTCATATATATATGTTTATACATATGTATGTTTATATGTATTTGTATGTATATATATATTATATGTTTATTTTTTTTTATATATTTATATGTTTATACATTTATTGATTCTCTGTTTGCTTCTCCATCAGGGTCTCATCCCCCTCTCTTTCTATGAATGCTCACACACATACACACACACACACACACACACACATATATATATATATATATATATATATATATATATATATATATATATATATGTATATATACAAACACACTCACACACACACACATATATATATGTGTGTACATTTATATATACATATGTTTACATTATATATGTCCACATATACATATTTTTATATTCATGCGTATACATTTATGTATATATTTATATATACACACGTATATATATATATATATATATATATATATATATATATATTCGTATATGTATGTGTTTTTGCATATATACATGTATGTTTATATGTATGTTTAAGTAGTTATCAGTTTGCATATATGTTGATATATGTGTATATATGTTAATATGTATATGTTTTTATGTATACATATGGTTATATATATGTTTATATGTACATATATGTTCGAATATAATCATATATATTTATGTTTATATACATACATATATATGTATATATGTTTTCATATTCGTTCATTTATACATTTATGTTTGCATATATATGTTTATGTATATGTGTGTTTATATATATGATCATATACATGTATTTATGTATATGCTTTTATGTATGTTCACATTTTTGTTTTCTATATATATGTTCATATGTATGTTCATATGTACAAATATGTTTTATAAATATATACTTATAGTCATATATATATATGTATAAATGTTTTTACATATGATTGTATTCATGCATGTTTATATATATATATATATTTTCATATACATGTTCCTATTTCTATGTTTTATAATTATGTATATGCGGATATATATATATATATATGTATATGTATATATAACCTTTCATATATTTATTCTCATATATATATATATATATATATATATATATATGTCCATAAACACACATATATATGTGTTTTTTCCACATATTGTATTGATTTGCAGCAACAAAAATTGTTCAAATGAAGCAAACGTGAAATCCATTCGTCAAAAACATAATTAAAATCACAGTCACAAATGTTCACAGTGAAATAACTGCATTCCCCTATTACAATGCTTATTCTTGTCAGAAAATCTTATGTTAAAATATCCAGGTGCGTGTTATTTTTAGAAACACAGTCATCATTCATATTTGTGTATGTAATTGTATGTATTAGATAACCCTTTTTCCATTCGAAATTGGAGTTCAATTTGAATGTACGGATCATCCGTGGTAGCAGATTATATACATTGAAATACTGAAGTCTTAAAAAATCTCTCGTTGCAATAATCAACGATCCTGGACAAAATAAGTTCCAAAACAACTGGATTTAACTCGTCCCAAATCGGTTGTGTCTTCAAGTTAAGTTTTTGATGTGATTCAACGAATTTATTAGAGTTTCAAATCATGTAAATGGAGATAAGTCCATTTCATTTAGATTTTTGTTCTTCTGGTTCCATTTTACTTGGTGTTGGTTTGCATTTCCATTTTGGTGAACGACGCTCATCCGAACAAATTAAGATTTTTTCAATTTAAGTTTTGCATTCTCCAGTCCAAGTCTGAAAATGACTCCATTTTCCAACTGTAAAAACTACAAAAATACG
>OY735235.1:37394500-37412000 GCA_963457665.1 Thysanoteuthis rhombus | reverse complement strand
CTATGAAAAATATCTAATTCTATGCACTATTTCTAATTCAGTGTATAGCACAAAATCCTTTGAAAATCTTCTATTAATTGTATTAGCAGATATTTGGAAATAATTGACGGAAGTGACATTAATTGAAATAGAATTATTTTTGCATCTTCATTGTTTAAAGCCTTAAAGCTTTCTCGACTAGACCTACGTGCCGGTTTGTGTGTATGTATGTGTATGTATGTGTGTATGTGTGTGTGTGTGTGTGTGAATTCATCACATAAAAACAAACCAATAAAAATGAATAAAAGAAGAAAGAATGGCACTTCAAGGTTTTACTTCCTTTTTTTTGGTCCATCTGACTACATTTCCATTTACAGTCGCCATCTTTTTCCGAAAGCAATTTTCTCCTGTGTCAAAATATCATCATTTCAGATTACATACCTCTTCCAGGGGAAAGAAAAAAACCCTGATCCAAATGCATTCATCTTTTCAAAAAAAAAAAAAAAAAATCCCATGTCCTACCGACTGAGCCATACTAAGCGCATTCCTCCGCTTTCAATGTCTGCTTTCTTTTCAACCGACCAACGCAATTTAAATATAGTGTTTTTACGTGCTTGAACAAACTCCATCGCAGAACTATTAGAGACCAATTTGTTATTTCAGTGTGAACATTTGCGCCTTTTACACCATGAGAAATCATTTGATATAAGCTATTTTAGTTTCTACATTGAAGTTTCCGGATTGCTTGCGCATAGATTACTGCAGATAAGCGCACAGCTGAACCCTCACCCATATATATATATATATATATATATATATATATATATATGTGTGTGTGTGTGTGTGTGAATGATGGCTTGGCTGTGCGAATGGAGATCCGAAAAGGTTTTCTACGTCTTTTCGAGTCCCAAGTCAGTGGGGACTATCCGTGAATATCCCAAATGTCTACGCAGTGAAGTTTTAAGGTGTAATGCGACTTGCATACGACCGACCCCGCCCATTGACCAGAAGTTTACATGCTTTGACTCACCGAGGTTACACAAATATTAGCCCCATAGATCGTAGGTTTCACAAGATTTTCCTTCACCTAGGTGGGAATATCTCGACAGTGTGTGCAGTTGAACTACATGACGTGAACACTCCAGCTTCCTTTGCATATATATATATATATATATATATATATATACACACACACACACACATATATATATATATATGTATTGATGCGCAGTTCCGAGACAAACATGACAGTCTTATTCTGCATATCCATTTGCCTCAATCCTAGTCTTCATATTTTTCCATGCATTTCTAGAGAAAAATCAATTCAATGCTTTACTATTGTAAATATTATTTTCAATGCACTTCTAAATCATTATGAATATAATAGCCTTTTTCTGTCAGTAATGCTTGGATCAAATTCTAACCTCTGACCTCTAATCTCTTTTGATGCATATCTATAGTAAAATTATGAGCAATTCATTTCTCAAGCAAAATCATTAATGATATACGAACATTATACATTTCAAAGTCCTATTCAGTCAGTAATATGCACATTAATTCCTAACCATTTCACGATTCCCATATTTATTTATCATTTGTAATGCATTTTTACCTCTCATTTGGCGTTACCGCTACTCCGTACATTTCCTGCTAATCTTCAATCGTCTTTTACTCTATCCTATGTATAAAAATTCCGGTGGAGAAAATGTTACGATTGAGCAGTTTTTTGATTGTAAATTTCAGCATGCACTCTGAATGTTGTCCGTTGCAAGCAATTGTCAGTGACAACGAATTAATGCAAACGTCACTGATAGAATAGAGCTATTACATATCTAGTAAGCTTTTAAGAAATACAAAACCTTAAAAAAAAAGGAAATACAGTCATGCAAAACAATCATCAATTCTTTCTGATTAGACAGAGTAAGGGTCACAGCTTTTGTTAGTTTATTTGTAACAATGAACAGGTCCACAAAACGTTATCGGCTCACCATTTTACACCGTTGGCGCGTTCCTCTTGGCATTGTGCCAGTTCCAAGAAATTTGGTAATCCCTAGTCACCATCCTTACGATGGCGCCAACAGAGGTGCGGTTCGTTTTCTTTGGAGATTCTATGTTTTCTGTTACGCCAAAGATCGGGCTTTTATTGAGCGCACGTGGAAAAATTTACCCGTAAGACGTTTTCTGTCATACATCTGTTTTGTGAACGCGTTCTTCGCTATTTCTTTTGAAATCTCTCTCTTGCACTTTCCGTCTCTCTTTCACACGTGCATATATATGGATAGATATTGATAGATATAGATATATAGAGAGATAGCTTACAACAAAATAGATAGATATTTGCTATAGAATTGTAAATTTTATCAACCTATTTACGCTCTATTCTAAAATATTGAACACTATCACCACAGATAAAGCAACCTCTAAAAACAGTTTCTCCTGATTTTGAATTTGACCATGGAAGAAACCAGTTCCCGAAACATTATACGGAAATAAGTAAAATCCATTTTTCGTAATTTTATATATATATATATATATATATATACATGTGTGTGTGTGTGTGTGTGTGTGCATAACGAAATGGACATAATTGGTTTGACAGAAAGTCACGTTGAAAGAGACGAATAAACCGAAAATAATCGAGATGAGAATTGGGGTTGGAAGCAGGTATTTGGCCTTCGCATTACCGGCGGCTGTTTGGTAAGAGCATCGCTACGTTTCAGTGGCTACCCTATCATTTGCAAGTTCGATTGCTGCAGCAGCTCATTTCTTAAATCATTTATCCTATTTCTGTTGTAAAAATTGAGTGATATATGTTAACCGTGTAATGACAATCATTTCAAAAAAGTTTCTATATAATATAACGCAATTTATATATATATATATATATATATATATATATATATATATATATATATATATATATATATATGTATATATATATATATATATACATATTGAATACTTCACACTATTACAAATATTCCTATAACTTGTTCCACAACTACATGTAACACGCTTTATTATCTTATCAGAGATTTCAACAAGATCATGGTGTCGAAGAATTCTTAGACTCATAACCAGAATTGTTGTTTAATAACGGATTACATAATCCAGTTGGTGTAAGGTCGTATGACTCCAGGAAAAATACCACAAGAATTGGACAATGATGCTATGAATGTATACAAATGGAAGATTTTTCAGAAAAAAATCTGAGAATAATGCAAATATTCACATCGACCATATATATATATATATATATATATATATATATATATATATATATGTGTGTGTGTGTGTGTGTGTGTGTGATAATATCTGTATTTCTACATTGGCATCAAACCACGGTAACTCTATGAAGAGCCGATGATTCTTATCTTCTGAGAGTCCGTGTATTTGTTTGTCCTCCAGTCACATTTTGTAGGCTACCGAACTCGAAAACTTGCATAAGTACACCGCTAGGGACAATCTAAAAAAGTTTTTTTTCTGCTCTTTTTGAAAGGTGCTTTCCTGACTGAGTCTTTTTGGACATTTTGGACCTTTTTTTATTTAGATAACTCAAGATAGAAGATCCTTTTTTCAGATAATATTAGATAGAAGATCTATTTTTAAAAAAATTCTAGATAATCTTTTTGATAATTTTAGGTAATTTTAGTCGAAGATCTATTTTTTTGGCCAATTTTAGATCATTTTTGTAGTAATTAATTCTGGTTCACGTGCGTGCTACGGCGGTTCATTTATACAAGGCACGGGTATCTCTTTATCTCTCTCTGATTGTACACTACCTACTTCAGTTTTTTTAATATATATTTCTATCTATGCCCCTCCCCATTCAATACTGCTCATAATCCACGGATCAATGATTGTGAATTGATTAGAAAAATCGTTTTCTTAATTTCCGGTTCGTGATTTGAGCAATGCAGTTTAGGTCAATTTTCAAAATCGGTTGAGAATACTAGAAAAAAAAGGAACAGACAATGCGTTAAAGTACTTTTGATAACAGGTCTGGCTAATCACTCAATAGAAACTGTCACATGACCAACATCTTTTGGCAGCTTGTCGTTTTGGGGATGATCAATTAAAAAAAAATTGAAAAATGAAGGAGTTACTTCTCTCACCTTTTGTTGGGTAGTGATCATTTAAAAAGTCCAAATTTTCATAAAAAAAACAATGCTAGAATACCACTGGACACAAACTAGGACACAAATTTAGCAAATACTTATATTGTAAATTGATCCCCTAAAAACCTATTAGAGAAGGGATAGAAAACAGAATAAGAGATAATAAATGTTTGAATTTTCTGCCCTCTAGCTCGATTGATACAGACTGTATTCGTAATATATACATAACTAGCCAGCTAAACCAACTTGAAAACTAAAGAAACCTATGTTGCCAGTTTCTAAAAGGAATGAGTTGATATGCATTTACAAGCTTTTCTGTGCTAGGGTCAAGCTCCCTTGCTTCATTAACACGTAAAACAATTACTTCATTAATCCATACAATATTATTTAAAAACCACGTGTCCCATTTCAATTCATTTATTAGCCGTTCCTGTAAATGAAATTTGCAAACTTGAGCAGAACAAATCGACCTGAGTTGGGATTTAGAAGCGGAGGTCAATTCGTCATTAGTTTTAGCATACATCACCGTGTCACTGATATTCGTGCATGACGTCACTGGTTTTTGGTTGGTCATTGTCGTCTGTCGTTGTCAAAATGGAAAGTCAAAACAGCAGTAGACGTTTGACTAAAGTCCTAGAATATTCCATATGATGTCTTTGATCTCTTACATGTACAAACCGGTAAGCGTCACAAAACAAGATGCTATAGAGAAACGACGGGACGAAAGGAGATTGAAGCAACCTGTCTGCTGCAAGGTCA
Organism: Thysanoteuthis rhombus; assembly: GCA_963457665.1. Taxonomy (NCBI): domain Eukaryota; kingdom Metazoa; phylum Mollusca; class Cephalopoda; order Oegopsida; family Thysanoteuthidae; genus Thysanoteuthis; species Thysanoteuthis major. The sequence goes on along the minus strand of OY735235.1, from coordinate 37,407,144 downwards.
AACTCCACTCTTACGCCCATTCCAAATAAAGATGAATACTGAAACTTTTGTATCATATATATATATATATATATATATATATATATATATATATATATATATATATATATATATTATTGTGTCATCCATAGACAGCTGTTTCGATGTATTACATCCCTCCTGTGTAGCTATAGACTTTCCATTATCCCATCCAGTACCGTGAAGCAGGATTGAAATCTTCGCTTCAGACCTGGAGTCCGATATCCTACCATTGGGCTACGGAACTGGACAGTCAGTAAGGATGAATTTAAGCGATATATTCACTTATGCAGAAATTCCCCATCCACTAGAGTGCACTATTCCTGTGGAAGAGCATTGCACAAGCTTACGGTGGATGAGTTACCTCACTTAAAGAGTGCTCAACCCTAAATAGAGGAGGTCTTTTTGGGAGAGGAGAAAAAGAAAGTTGGCTTTGATAGCCCTGGCAAACAGTCACCGAGGTAACGAGTAGAAAGGTCCTTTGATGAAAGAGAGGACAAAAGAGAAAGATCAGGCCCGGCTGATTGTTCTGAGGGAGAGAACGAATCACATACTGGGTAGATCTGACCGATTTTCCCAATTTATCCAATACAAATCTACCATAGCTGTTCGTATGTCAACATAACATTAAATAAAAATTCTGATGAACTGAGAGTAAACAGAGAATATGGAGGTAAATTGTAGTCCAAAGTCAACATTATTACAATGGTATTTCCTTCACATTCTCCTCAGTTTGCAAAAACCTTTTCTTATAAACATTTTTATTCTTCATAAAGTTTTTTTCTCCTAATTTCAGTTTGCTTTCAATAATTTTTTCTATCGCCGTTTATTCATAAAACTTTTTCCTTTACATTGTTTTTCAAATTTTCAGATCATTTCCTTTCATTTTATTTTATCAACCTTCGTATGTTGGTATAACATTAAGTAATTTGATTTTGCTCAACATTCAGTTTGATTCGCATCATTTGTTTTGAACTGTTTCATTTTTAATGAAATCAGTGTTCATTACCAACTATGTTCTTTCGTTTTTCGGCTACGCTTCAGTTTAGCAAACGTGATTTAGATTTATACAGTCAACAAAACTGTTATATAAAAATATCTGAATTAAGTTTTTGACTTCAGTAAACAGCATATACTACATTTTTTTCAGCCTTCAGGGTTTAAAAAAAATTACATTGTATCTATAATGCTAAACTAGACCGTTAATTTCTGTTTGTCACACGGAAGTACACCTTCGAAATATTCGATTATTTCCATTCGTTCCTTTCACTTATTTGTGAGAAATATCGTTTAGGGTGGAAAGATAATGTTTTATAAATTTCATATCATCGGAACCTTAAACTCAAACTTCTGCTTTCAAACTTTTTAATAACAATGACACAAAATGCTGCGAGGACTACCTCCCCGTGCCCGACAGTGATGTGTGGGACTGCAGTGTGCATAAACAAACCCAAGGGTGTGTCATACCCTTGCCAAGATTCGATTGCATAATCTGTCAGAAACTACGCTCAATACTCTCAAACAACGTTTCGACTCCCACAAGCCCACCTATTTGTGTTGTGCAAAAAGACATTTATTGAAGAACATGTTTTATTTCTGTATTGACAGATATCCAGATATCTATACCTCGTTCAACTCTAGGATTCCATGCGAGTACAAAATACATTTATAGATATATAAGACTTCTCGGTTTCGTTCAGTTGGTAAGAGAGTCACCTAGCAATCACTTGGTTGTGATTTCAAATCAAATTTGATGCTAATTTTTATTTCGTTTAATCTTAACATGATGGGATTGAAAAACCGTGAAAAGCTTTTCAGTGAAGAAAATTGATGAGGATTGAACTTGTTCTTGCTGCAGGAAAAAACAATGCAACTCTAACTTTGACTGGAGTTTGACAAAATATTCATCGAAGCATTCAGGTGAACGCTCTCAACAACTAAAATCACACATATCGCACTCATTATAATCGACATATATATATATTGCACACATTTATAAACCATTATAATCTATATGTCTTGTGGTAGGTGTATCTATTTATGTGTGTACTTATACTCCAGAATATTTTTCTATTTTTCTCAGGAATTATTCACGGTTCATGGACTGTGGGTTAGTCTGAGAGGTTTTGATATGGTATTTTATCGATGCAAAGACATTTTTTTCAACAACAAATCATGCACGTTCGGAAAACTTTCATGATTTTTCATAATTTTTTTCACTATTGAGAAAAAACACTCTATTGATTAGGATGGATAGCTGGATGTGTACGTACAAAGTGCACGTGTTACATCGAATCAGGGAAGAAAAAAGGTTAAATCTCATCAGTTCGAAAATTTCGTCGATTTGGCGTAATAATTGCATTGGAAGTTGCCATTGAGGTCTTCCGTAATTCTGAACAGTGAATCATAAATGCTGGCTTTTGTATCCCTTTCCTGTTCTCCTGCCCTCTTAAGCGCCTTTATTTCCGTTCGCACGCGTAAAGTCAATCGCCTATTGGTCTTAAAGGGTTAACCTGATTACTTAATCGTGAGGTCAATCAGTACAAAGGTCAGGGTTACATAAGCCTCCCCCCTCCCCAGGAACATAAATAGCTGTCAAAATTGCTGTTTTATTCTCGTCAAGCATGTCCAATTATACCATCAAAGAAACATGACAAGACGATGTACGATTGGCTTAACTTATAACAAGGTTTCGCAAACTTTTTTTCTCCTTTCGCCCCCCTTAGGTAATTTGTTTGAACCTATCGCTCCCTAGGCTCAATTTTCGCCCCTTAGATGTGATATCTCCCACCTTTTAGAATGACAGCTCTACATAATCGAAACACCGTAACCCCATAAATGACCGACCAACCAGCCAAGTGTTCGCGTCTATTTGTGTGCCTATATGTTAGAGAGTGTGTCTCCAGATGCTCATGATCGCATTTTGGGGACTACAGCCATGAAAATAACATGAATAAGTCACTAGGCACCATCTGAAACATTTTGTTTCTGTTTAGTCAAAAAGTGCTTTTTGGACTCTCTATGGCAATTTCGGGACCAACAAAGCCCAAATCTTGTGCTGGTATTTGAAAAAAAAAAAAAAAATTAGATAATTAATCTGGTACACTCGCGGGTTAATATGATTCATTCATGCAAGGTATGGATGTTTCTTATGCTTTTTTCCAAATAAACACTTCCACCAATTCTTGACTCGACAAGTTCCAAAAGGAACATAGCTTTCCAGTATGCGTTTTCTTGTCGAAGCCAAGTAAATTTCATCTTAAATTGTTTGCAGCTGATATTTGAGTTCGTAGCCTGCCCTACACGTGCTTACATAATTAATATCATTATTAACGGATATCATTTTAAAACCATTAATTTTAACAATATATGAAACTTATACTGTCATCATAATTCAAACCATTATTTTACCCACTAATTAAATCAATGAAATTTATATTAAACTATCACTTTAATCGTTAATCATCACTGAAACGTATATATATATATATGTGTATATATATATATATATATATATATATATATATATATATATATCAGAATCTCTAATCATTGATTTTTTTAATATTTAGTTACAATCAATAATGAATTTCTATCGGTTCAAGCTGAGCTGGTTTCTGTCAATCAAAAGAAAATTTGTGAAAGTTTACTCAGGTCTAGAAACGATTTCTGAATATTGACGATTTAAAAATTGAAATGTCGAAAATGGCCCAAAACAGCCGTAACATGTCGATCTAATGCACCAACAACATGAATAATACATGAAACAGATCTATGTTTGTGAGAATTTAAAGTTTTTAAGGCTATTAGAATTTTAAGTTTTTAGAAATTCAAGAACGATTTAAGGAAAAAGTCTAATAACACTGGCACAAAAAGAAAAAAAAGAAACTATTTCCATTTTCATGATTTATTGATAACTGTCAATGAAATTTGTTATCAACAGAAATTTTACACAATTTAAAATCAGAGAATTCTACACTCCCGTTTCTTGAATCGTTGGCCTTTTCTCAATAGTTAATTGTTTGCCAGGGAGCCGTCTCCCTAAAATGAAGAAGGATGGAAATTCCGTCAGGAAAATAAACAGCAAATTGTTTTGCAGCTGCGTGTTGAAATCTTGATAATTTTTGGTGGAACATTTGGAGTTTTTTTTCTCTTTCGTTTCAAAACTTTACACTTGTTTTTTTTGCTTCTAATGCGTCAGCTTAGTTTCAATGAGACTCTTCAAATTAGAAAAAAGTTATAACTCCCTGGGCTTTTTTTTTTTTTTAAATTCCATGGTACGTCTTGTCAATATAGAAGTAGAACGCAAAGTAATTAACATAGTTTAATAACACAGATATGCGGATGGTTTAGTGGTTAACAGCAGGGAAATCGGCGAACCGAATTCAGATTTCGACCGAGACAGTTGATGTTCACTACGAATTAATGACTTTGGAAAAGGAATGACTCAATTTCTTCACTCTGAGCTATGGGTAAATAGCAAGGCTGACGCTTTTCAAGTCTAGCTCCCCCAACCAAGTATGGGTAAACAGTTAGGCAGACCAGGCTCCTCAGCCTTAGCTGGCATCTAGTCTAGGTGGAGAACTCTCATTCTAAAACAGGAGTGGGGTCTTTAAAGCAGACTGGTTCTAATATTCCGGTTCATATATACTAAATCTGAAAAGAAAACAAACCCATATCATAAAATTTCAATAGTTTCATGAAAGCTAATATTTTTTCAAAGAATTAATCTTTTTCTTCTTTACTGTTTTTCTCTTTTCGATTCTTATTTCAACTCTAACATTTTGCAATTCACGGGTTGAGAAAAAAAGCTGCCTGAATTTATCCAGCCATCTACTAACTGTCAACATTCATTAACAAGTTGGGTATTTTCATCTTTTGACACCAGCAGTAGCATCGTAACCAATATTTTCAGAGAATATGATGAGATCCATTACAGAACTCAAATAGTAATGGGCAGGCTGTTGCCTAATTGTCTGACAACTGCTGGAATTCACGACTCATTACGTGGATCCCCGGAAATCACATGCAAAATTGTGACCGGCAAGAAATAAGATGGCGCAACGACTCTAGACAAGTTCAGAGAGCATAGGCTTCGGGACGCCCAATATCGAGAGGTTTAGTTAATCTTTGGCAAAGTTCTTTGTCCAACAATAAACATTAAAAGGCTGCTGACGATGATGATTATGATGATGATGATGATGATGATGACACCCCCCTCTTTTGACTCTTTCTTTTACCCCTCCCTCTCATCTCCTGTCCCAACTTTCTTCTTCATCTTGCCAACCTCGTAATTCCTTCCTGCTCTTTATTCATTCCTTATTCTTTCAGATTAAATCCCACTACGATTCATATTATTTCATATATTCATACAGCTTCCTTCTCTCCCTTCTCCTCTTCCTCCGTTTTCTTCCTCCTCGCCCTTCCACTCTTCCTCTTGTTCTCCCTCCTTTTCTACGTTCACATTCTTCTGCCCCCTTCCTCATTATTTTCCCCTCTCCCTTATCCTTCTGACCCCCCTTCACCTTTTCTCAGTTTTCCTTCTCTTATTTTTTCCTCCCCACTTCTCCACATTCTTCTTCTTCTTCTTCTTCTTCTTCTTCTTCTTCTTCTTCTTCTTCTTCTTCTTCTTCTTCTTCTTCTTCTTCCTACCTTATCTATCCCCCCTCTTATTCTCCTCTCTCATCTTTCCCTCTTCTTTCTCCTGACCCTCTTCTTTCTCTCCGTCTCCCCCTCCTCCGCTGAAATGACACCATACAATAAAGGCCTCATCTTGTCTCGTCATGTGTGACTCCAGGCAATTAGATAAGCAACCGATTGGCCCTGGGGGTCTAATGAGGGATGGGCAAACAAAGTGTTGCTCAGGGTCGGGTGCCTGTGAGGTCTACAATCACTTGTACATCAGACAGACTCCAAATGCCTCTTGTCTTTCGATGGCATCTGCATTGTTAGGCCATGCATAAATATCAAAAACCACCTACCGAACTATCAACATAGTTTTCTTCAGTTTTTAAACTGGTCTGACTTCCGTGTGTATGTATGTATGTATGTATGTATGTATGTATGTATGTATGTATGTATGTATGTGTGTGAGTGTGCATGTATGTATATATGTGTGTGTATGTATGTATGTATGTATGTGTGTGTGTATGTATGTATGTATGTATATGTGTGTGTGTGCATGTATGTATGTATGTGTGTGTATGTATGTATGTGTATGTATGTATGTATGTATGTATGTATGTATATGTATGTATGTATGTATGTATGTATGTGTGTGTGTGTATATGTATGTGTATGCATGTATGTATGTATGTGTATGTATGTTTGTGTGTATGTATGTATGTATGTGTGTGTATGTATGTATGTATATATGCATGTGTATGTATGTATGTTTGTGTGTGTGTATGTATGTATGTATGTATGTATGTATGTATGTATGTATGTATGCACCATGGAGAAGGTGTTACGTAGACAAACTTACACTAGATTACTCTAATGTGTTATACGTAAATTCATTGACTTGAATCAAAGTAATATTTACTAAAGTTAATCATAAATTTACTCGGAGACAAACTAATAAAATTAGGTTGATAATAGTCATTTTGAAGTTGGTTCAGTGGAACTCTTTTTTTCATTTCAGTGTATGTATGTATGTATGTATGTATGTATGTATGTATGTGTGTGTGTGTGTGTGTGTGTGTGTGTGTGTGTGTGTGTATATGCATGTATGTATGTATCTATGTATATATGTATGTAAGTGTGTATGTATGTATGTATGTATGTATCAATCACATGTGAATGACCAATGGAGCTTTGGAGATGGAAATTAAATCATTCGCTCCTTATTGTATCTAGAAAAAAAGTTTTTTTTAATCCCCCAAAACAAGTTTTTTTAGAGAGGGTTCAATTTACAATGTAAGTTTATGCTATATCTGTCCCTTAGTTTCTATCTAGCTGGTTTCATTTTTTTAAAAACTCAGACGTTTCTGGTGATCACTGCCCCACGGAAGGCGAAAGAAGTAACTTATTCATTGATCAGCCCTTTTCCTATTTTTTTCACTGATCACCCCCAACACAAAATGCTGCCAAAAGGTCATGTGACGGTTTCTAATGAGTGTGTAACCAGACCAGTTTGTTTCTTGTTGGGGCTGGGGTTCGATCGGCTACAGAAGAACAATTAGTTTTAGCCATTATTCTCGGAAAAGTATGATTCCAATAGGCGAGGAAAGAGAGTGAGAGAAGGAGAGAGGGACAGGCTCAAATAGAGGTAGATGTGAAGTGATGGAGATGGATAGACAAAAAAAGGCGACAGAGATATAGAAAGAGAGAGAGGGCAGGGAGGAGATAGGGGGAGAGACATAGATGTGAACTAGGGAAGATTAGCAGAGAGAAAAGGCAAGAGAGAAGGAGACAGAAAGAAAGAAAGAAAAAGAAAAGGGATACATTTACGGTATGAAAAACACAAAAAAATTAAATGATTGTAAGAAAAAATGAATGAAGAAAAGGAAAGAATGAAATTTAATGAAAGAAAAAGAGAGAAAGAAGGAGCAAAAGACTGAATTAGAATAATCATTAAAGAGAAAGGGAATAAATGTAAGGAGAAGAAAGAGAGACAGAAATCAAATTATTGTGGCAAAATCAAAAGGTTGGAAAGAGATGAATAGTTGTAAGAAAGAAAATGGATAATTGTGAGAAAAACAAAGAAAGAAAGAAAAGGAGAGAATGATTGTGAGAAAAACAGAAAGAAAGAAAGATAGGGATATGTGAGAAAGACAGAAAAGAAGAAAGGAAGAAAGAATTAGACTGGGGAAAAGGGAATTATTGTAAGCAAAAAAGCTTATTTGAAAAATCGAATGAAAGAGCTGAACTCTTGATTTGGGAAAAAGCAGACGACATATCAATGGAGGCAGTATCTTCCTTTCATTTCCTTCTGTGCATCTATCGATATTTACATGTCTCTGGTCTTTAGAATCCGCAATGCAAACTTAATAAACTTGCCGATAAAATTCTCCGAAAGAAAATTTGTCCCTCTTCTTTTTCTAATTTCCGCCAGGACTTGGTTCTCGGTGGCCATTATTTGCACATCCATGTTCCTTTGGTAATTTATTCACTTCCATTTGCTTCTGCGTACGATTTGAATGTTTCCACTTGACTAAGTAGGGATTGTTTCCCTTCACACCCGAGAAGAACGAATTGACTAGGAATGAAGGGTATCCAGAAATGTGAGTGGAAAAAAGGTTTCATGAACTGGAGAGATCTTCCCTGGTCTGATTACCACTGAATATGGACTAAATTAGAATCCAAGAAGATCATGGAAAATCTTAACATTAGTAATTTGAAAGGTTCAAGGCTTGCCAGTCATACTACAACCATTGTCTCATCGTTGTAATGTAGCAAGTTTTACTTTTCTACCGTTACTTTCATAGAAAGTGTTAATTTATTTTGTTATTGGTCTTAATTTTGTGACAAATAACACCCTTCTTACTAACCCTTTGAGGTGAAAGGCTTTGCTTAGGGCTACAAAATTTAAAAAAAAAAAAAAAATCAATGATCACCCCTTTTTCCAATATTTTCCAATTGATCACACCCAACACAGCATGCTGTCAAAAGACATTAATCGTATTGTTTCTATTGAGTGACTAATCAGACCTGTAGTTGTTTTGGAGGTTATTAAACAAAATATTCAAATCTGTGGCCTTGTGCCATACTTGTCTGAATTCAAACTGATTATTGTTATACTGTAGAGTTTAGAATAAGTGCAGGTCTTGGAGCATTGGTTACTAAAATGGTCTCGCAGATAATTGCAAATGTATTGAGTTCGATCTTCACTTTGTACCTCATTGTTATGACCTTGTGCCTGACTGTATTGTGCTTAGTAAATACCTATCATTGACTGCGATGTAATTCGTCAGTTCTCTAAAAGCTGAGATTTGTTTTTGTTCAGACCAAATTCGAATCGCTTAATAGCGTTCATAAGAAAGGAAGGATAGAAAGAGTGGGCGAAGAAAGGGGAATATTTTTCACGTCACATCACGTCATATAATTTTAGAAAATCAATTTCTAAGTAGAAAATAGAAAAAAAAACAAGAAAGAAAGAAAGGGCGTGAGGGAAGGAGAGAGATAGAAAGAAAGCAGACTGAAAAGTGTTCATAATTAATGTATACACTATTTATAACTTTATTCCGATGAATTACATTGTATTTCAGGCGATATTCTTCGTTTTATTCTTGACGCAACGATTATCTATTTTCGTGTCAGACGTTTGAATGAGGATTTACTCGAAAAAAATCAATTGGAGACGAATAGTTTCATTACCGAAACAAAGATAGCCAAATACCGTCAAAAACTGAATAAACAACCTCGCAGTTTTTGAAAAGAGTCTGTTTTTTTGCAAGTGTACTGCTTAATTATCTTAACTCCTAGCCAAGTATACGTGTCCTTTAGTGCTTTGAAAACCTGACCAAATTTCCTGTTTTTCCTTTTTTTCTTTGGTTTTTCCAAGTGGACCCGTCTCATGACGCAAACACTGTTTTATTAAATAAATGTTTGCACCGTTCTTTTTTGAAAAAATCCCCCCCATCTGTCTCTAAAAGATTTTCAATTACAAAGATATAATCAAGTTTGAAATACAAGAGGTTCGTTCGAGTTGAAAACGTTCTTGAATTTTACCCGTAGAGTTGTTTTTCGTGCAATTCCTTGCTTTGCCAAGTTCACGTACGATTTTGGGATTTAAGTGGTGTAGCTAAATAAACAACAACAACAAAAAAAGGGTCCAATTTTATGGAAGACTCGAAAAAAATAAGGCACTTAAATCAACCCCAACCGAACACACACTCAAAGGGACAAAAACACGCACAAAAAAAGTATCGGTGGGGAAGAAACTTCATTCTTAACAGACAGTCTCTTATCAGCTCATTTGATACGGATAGATAAATTTCACGTAAAAAAACCTCGAATTAGGATTTGTTTTGATGGATTAGGAGAGTCCAATAAAAACTCTTGGAAAGAATGTTTCCTACTGACATCACTCTTATGAATGTTATTTTGTTCTTACTCTTCCATTTAAAAAAAAAAAAAAAATACAACCGCCCCCAACTTCTCTCCAACTGTGTGTCGTCTGCTCACCATATTGGTGCAATGGTTCTCAGAGTCCAAGGTCCCATCTTCCCCTAGTGAGGTTTTGGCCGATTTCCTCAGTTCCTCCCCAATTTTTGAATTGCCATAGCGAACATGGATCCCCAGAGATCATTAGCCAAACTGTGACCGGAAAAAATAAGACGGTGTGACGAACTAGACAAGTTTGGAAAATATTGGATCCGCGACGCCTGTGATAGAGAGACAGAAGTTTGGCGAAGGTTTATGTCCAACGATGGGCGCTAAAAGGCTGATGATGCTGATAATGATTATTTTTTACCATTGTACTTTCCACTATATGTTCCTCTCTTGACTAAAAATCTCCCCTAATTCCTCCCCTGGCTAAAATCCCTCGCCTCTGGAAATACCTCCCCTAAATGCTAAGTGTCCTCAATTAGTGAATAACTACGTAAAAGAGCAAATGAAAGAATTATGAATAAGTTGTTCCATAACTACTGATCTCGCCCTCTTTGTTGTTTTATGTTTGCACTACAATGTTTCGACCGATCGATCCTCCAGCCTTCCACGATCACACAGTTTGTATGAAAAGAAGAGGTTTTTGTTTTCGGTAATGTTCACAAATAAACTGAAGAAAATTTCTGTCCTTCTTCTTTTTCTAATTCCCGTCAAGACTTGGTTCTCGGCTGCCATTATTCGCTCTTCCATTTGCTTCTGAGTACATGTATGCTTCCGGTTGATTAAGAAGGAATTGTTTCCCCCCTCACATTCGAAGAGAACACATTGACCAAGGATTACAATATCTGGACAGTCGAACGGAAAAACGGATTCATAATCCAAAGGATTTACTCCCAAACAAGAAAAAATCGTTCGTATTTTGCTGCTATTCCACAAGGGCAACATTTGACACAAGGTCGTTGTTCAAAAACTGTTCGATTCCACTGGCTTTTGCCTTTGGTGTTATGACGTACCCCTGTCGAATGCCTTTAAGGCAATGGGAGATGCAACCTGGGAGACTGATTCATTGAAAGCAGGCTTTTAGTCTTCTTCATCTATCTATCGATGCAGTTTAGCTGGACGATGGTGTGAGGTCATTTGACTCCAGGTGAAATACTTTCAGGATTTAATAATGATGTTATGGATTGATATGAATAGAATATTCTTTCAGGAAGAAAATCCCAGGATCCAAGACAAACGAAATCATATCTATCTATCATTGTTCACATCTATCTGTCTTAGTTCATATCCATCTACTTATCTTCATTCCCATCTATCTATCTATCTATGTTTCCATCTATCTATCTATCTCTCTCTCTCTCTCTATCTATCTATCTCAGACCATATCTATCTATCTATCTATCTATCTATCTATCTATCTATCTATCTATCTCAGACCATATCTATCTATCTATCTATCTATCTATCTATCTATCTATCTCAGACCATATCTATCTATCTATCTATCTCAGACCATATCTATCTATCTATCTATCTATCTATCTATCTATCTATCTATCTATCTATCTATCTATCTCAGACCATATCTATCTATCTATCTAAGACCATATCTATCTATCTATCTATCTATCTATCTATCTATGTTTCCATTTATCTATTTATCTATCTATCTATCTATCTACCTATCTATCATGTACCAATTCCAACTGAATGATTCTCACATTTTTGACACAAATTATTGGTTTTAAAATATGGCGTCCACACAACTATTTCCTTTGTTGTCATTCACTCGTCCAATTGTCCGCTTCCTTTTTATTCCTTCCTTTCACTTTCCACTCTTTCTTTCCTTCCTTTCGTTCCTTGTCATTCGTCTTAACATGAACCCAATGCACGATACAGCAATTTACAACTAATTAGTGTTTCATGACATGATCTTGCGTTTCTGATTTGATAAAATCGGGAAAACGAAATTCAAGAAAGAAACAGAGAAAGAAACAGAGAGGGAGGAGGTCGGGAATGAGAGACAAGTCAGGGACCGAGGGTAGCAGCTGGAGTGCCGAATTCTTGCCTGGACAGTTTGTTTACTGTGTAATGTGGAAAGTTAATTACATCATTTTCACTAACCAAGATAAAACATCTAAAACTGGAGAATTCTTGACATGGGCCATTACATATGTCTTACAGGTTAGGTAACTCATTATGTAGTTCAGTCATTCTCAAGAGGGTCGATATGACCCCCAAGAGGGCAATATTTGAGTAGAGAAGGGCGATAGACTGCTACGGACGAATGTGTGTGTGTGTGTGTGTGTATGTATGCATGTGTGTTTTTTTAAGGCTTTCTTTTGTCTAATGCTGGAAAAGTCAAGAAATCAGGGAAGTTTTCCCACTCGGTGATTAACACATTTTTTTTTCACACACACAGATTTATAAGGATCTAATCCGGTGAATGTCAACATTTCGTACCTAATATACTCTTCAACAATTGGCAATATGTTTTGTATAGAATCTTGGAATTTTTATATTCGACAGGGTGTCTCAAAAAGTTCTCAATGAATTCAGATGAAATTCACTGG
>OY735235.1:37349500-37389500 GCA_963457665.1 Thysanoteuthis rhombus | reverse complement strand
TCTTCTCTCCCTACCCTCTTTCCTATCTATCTATCTATCTATCTATCTATCTATCTATCTATCTATCTATCTATCTATCTATCTCAGTGTTCTTATACGGGAGTTATTGGTTCGATCAACTGTGTTTATAGACAGAGAACTATTAAAACGTTCACTTTGAAGAAAAAAGAAAGTTTCTTCCCCAAGGAGTATAAAAACACACAGAGGCACACGCACACATCTACGCCCAGAAAACATACATACGCACCTAGGCATATAAAAACATACATGCACATACACATATACATGCTCATACAAAGACATAACCTCACTCAAATACCCACACATTCTCAGCGTACATGTACATATATACACGTATCGATGCTCTAACCATGGAGCTAAATAGCTGCCGGTAATGCAAAGGTCCAAATAACTGCTTTCACCCAAGATTCTCATCTCGTTCATTACCAGTTTATTTGTCTCTTTCAACGCGACAGTTATGCATTAAGAAATGAATATATGTGATCTGACAGAATGATTATAAATTGCGTTATATCATATAGTTTGATAATAAATAATAACTGAAAATAGTCGTTTTGATTCCGATATTCCACCAGCTATATTAAAAATCTTGCTATATTTGGTTTAGGAGAAAATTCTATTCTATTCATTAAAAAAGTGGTAAAGGTGTACTCATTTATGGGCGACACTGTATCTATGCATGAATTATCTCTGCAATTCAAGCAACTTTTAAATTGTCACAACAAAGTTCACATGGGTACATACATTTATGTAATTATATGAACAGACATATTTGTGTTTGAATTTCAATAAAGTATAAATACTCATTCATAAATATGTATAAACACACACACACACACACACACATATATATATATGTGTGCGCGCGTGTGTGTGTAAGTTCTATTTTACCAAATAGATACACAAATTCGCACGCATACTATTTCTGTGGGTGGCTTTTTCACATTCTCTTACTTTGAGACTTGATAGCTCACTTATTCTAAGCTGTTAATAGTGAAAATAAATATTTACAGCTGATGAAAGGTGACTGGATTTGATTTAGTGGAAGAGTTCATTATTTCAAATTGTGGGTAGAACATATTTTTTTCATCAACAAAATATATTTTTAAACTTTCATCAAGTATAACGGATAGAGGATCAGAGAAACATTGTACTTCTGTGCAGAATAGCCCTCTAGCCTGAAAAATGTATTTTTAAGGTGGGGCCAGCTTGTCCAAGGCCAACCTACCCCTTAAAATAAGGGTTAACATCCTATGGTCTACCTAGGTGGCACGGAAAGAAGCAGGATTCCAAGGTCGTAGGTTTGACAGGAGTGCCCTTCTCACAGCAGATACAAGTTATCTATGAGGGTCTGTCGGCCATTCAATACTCAACACACACACACACACACACACACACACACACACACACACACACATATATATATAATATTAAATATCATTAACTAAAACACTTAACTTATATATATATATGTGTATATGTATATATAACACTAGACGTACACACACACACACACACACATATATACATATATATATATATATATTTATATATACTTTTATTTGACTCATTATTGAGTTTATTGTCATCTATTCTATTTATTAATTTATCAATCACAGTTCAGAATAATAAAGGAAAGTGTCTTTGATTTTCGTTTAAATCAGACTTTCCTTTTCCTCAAGTAACGAGTATCATCGACTAGGCATCGGAGATAGGATTTCAAAAATCGTGATCCGTCGCATCAACCATTGAGCCGTACAAGCTAGTGCAGATATTGTAATGGTATTTACTGAACGAAGCCGCTCAATCTTTCGATCGGAACATTATAGAATCGACAGTCGTGAAGAATTGCAGGCGACGCTATAATACCAACTAATCCTCTTTCATAGGAATCAATTCTTCTCCAGGAATTAAAGGTTTTCTTTTCAATAATTCCTGGAGGCGCGACCAGTTTTGACAGCCTTTCACCTTCCACCCGGAGTTGCGTATGAAATATGACAACTTTTCAAATTTCCGTTCACAAATAGTTGGGAAGCTGTTCGATTAACTATAATCGATGATTGATAAATGGGTTTTTAAGAGACAATATTTCTGAAGCGTGGGGGAGAGCATGGGCGTCTGCTGCCACTCCCTTGTGGGCTGAGGGAAACAAAATCATATATTAGGGGGTGAGGGAGCATCTTTCACGGGTCGGGGAAAGAGGTTATATCGAATCAACGTAGCCACACAATTCGCCCGAACAAACGACAAAAACAGCAAAGGAGTCTACATATCTTTCTCTCTTTGTTTGTATGGGGTGTCAGGGTGCTCCTGGTTACATTGGGGGGGGGGCACATCCTTGAGAATTTGTACCATCTGTGGGCACCATCTAAAACATTTTTCTTTTTTTTTTCAAGTGCTTCTTTTGAGTCTCAATGACTATATTGAACTAACAATGCCCAAAACTTGTGCTGGTATTACAAAACAAATCTATTTTTTCCAGATAACTTTAGATAACTTTTTAGATAATTAGTTCTGATACACACGCAGGTACCGGTGATTCATTTATGCGAGGTACCCATCGTGGCACCCTGTTACACGCTAAGCACTCCACCTGCCATCTGCAATGAGAGCAAGTACGACCCACTGCACGATCCAGATGTCAGATGTTGCACTTGATTGTTGACGGAGACGCATGGCTTCACCCCAGGGTGACACGATGGAGCGAGCTCCAGAGAGTGATAATGCAGTCTTTTTGAATGAGAACATAAAGTTGGATTTATTCAGAACCGCACAATTATCTTTCATTGACTACAAGGTTCTAACTTTCAAACTCCCTAACCGTAAGTGAGAAGGCTTGATTCCGGGGGTCGGGGAGATCAAACGCTGCGTTTGCCCCCCCTCCAGCAGACGTCCATGGAGGAGTGGGAATCGACTCAGAGAATTTGTCTTGCTTTTTTTTTTTTACATACTAGTAGAGTGCCCAACATTGCTAAGAAAAAAAAAAATGATTGAAAAATGTGGTTATTTCCTGGGCGAGTGATTTCAAGAGTAAAACGTCCGGTTAGACACGAGAAAGGTCGGGTAACTTGAGAGATGAACAGCTTGTTCAATTTGTTCAAATCCACCGAACTATTCGGTGACACCCCGTAAGAGTGAAAGCATCACACTGAGTACTCTTTGAGACATAACCATTATTTTATCAATGTATTTATCAATCACTCTGCTATTTTGATGTATTTAACATTTTAGCCTGTACGAAATATTTTTACTATCAAATTGATATTGTTTTGATGAAGTGAATTAATATCTGGATGGGCTTTTACGATATGCTTTTCTTGTGGAATGAACAGTAATTTCTGACTAGAGGCTTGTTGATAGGACCGGATGTCATCTACACGGTCGACATAGTAATTGGAGGCTTGTAGACGGTGTAATACAGTTGACAGATTGCAGAAGTGATATAGAACTGAAAAAACCTCAGAGTCATCTTCTAATATTTCCCCAACACTCTGCTAAAATACAGATGATATATATATATATATATATATATATATATATATATATATATATATATATATATATATATATATATATATATATACACAGTATATGTGGTAGAAATCAGGCTAGCAATATAACATAATATAATAATATATCAATAATATAAAGCCACTTCTGAAATGTAATGGATTTATTTCATAGAGTGCTCGATACATACAACTTTTTACTCTTGAAGTGAAGTTGTTTTAGAGTAGAGCAGGAAATAAATAAATAGTAGAATGTGGATTCGTTACACAAACTAGCTCATGTTTCGGTCCTCTTTGGGCCTCATCAGGCGAATGATCGACTATTTTTTGGGGGTCTATTTATTTGGTGAGAATGTTGTGAGTGTGGTAGTGAGTGGTAAGGGGATATTCATTCTGTCAAGGGGTGTGAAGTGGATCTAAGGGTCATCTCTGCAAGGATGCTTAGTAGTGGTCTGGGAGTATTTTTTATCTTGACCTAGATATCAAGGCATTGGGTTTTATTGCTCCTGTTGATATCCTCTGTAGCTCTAGTGGATAGTATTAATCTTAATGTCTAATTTCTAATGTGTTTGAGCATGTTTGAAGGTAAAAGATGGTCATGGGAAGTTTTTGGGATGATAGATATGAGGGAGAATTGTCTCTCTGTCTCTCTCTCTCTCTCTCTCTCTCTCTCTCTCTCTCTATATATATATATATATATATATATATATATATACCGTTAATACACGGTGGATGTGTCAGTTTGCCTAAACAGCGTAAATAGAATAAATATTTAAAGAAATAGACTCCTACTTGAGAGCAAAATGGTAAGAGTGACGTTGCGTTAAGACGGCTTCCTGTAGCAGCCCATTTCTTTGATTCTTCATTCTTATAACATTTGTCAGTTCAAATTGAATTTTAAACAAAGATAAAGCTTTTGTAATTATTCTGTCGTATTATGTCCATTTCTTGATAACATATAGATACGTGTGTATGTGTTTATATTATACATATACACACACATACACGTTATTGATACATTTACTAAAATATTGAGCAGTGTGCATTTTCAAGAGATGTGTCAAAATAGACACATATATATACATATATATATTATTAAGAAATGGATATATGATCTATTAGAATGATTATAAATTTCATTATATCTTATAGAAACTCTTATTTGAAACGATCTCCATCATTAGTTTCTGCAGCAGTCCTATTTTCTTTAAAGTTTATTCTATTCACGTTAAGTAGGCCAAATGATACATTCACCGCGTAATAACGGGAGACCATTTTAATATATATATATATATCAGAAACTAAAAAGCACTCAAAGAGTAAGTACATCTGCCAACGTCATACATTAACTAAAAACTGAATGAAAATCACTTCGCATATAGCTACGATGGAATTCCCCAGTCCATTGTTTATCGTTCCCTAATCTAGGAAAAAATACTTCTCAATCAAAAACTTATTCCTGGATCAGTCCCAAAATCTGATCAACTCTTCTTTAGCTCATTGCCTAACCTTCCTTCAACAAAATTACATTGAAATTCATTGAGAACTTTTGGAGATTGTGTGGATTGTGTAGACAAACAGACAGACAGTCATAAATGAATACATACACCTCTTCCAATTTCGTAAGCAGAAGTAAATAAGATATATTAGTGTGTGTATCTGTAAGCATATTGGGCGGGGGTTGAGAGTACTAGGCCAGTGAAATATGAGCCCCAGGCCTTATTGGCTATTTTTACGACCCAACTTTTATGTCTCTTGGACGTTGATGGTGGAAGGTGTTATAGTGCCGGATGTCAACTGCACAGTCGACATAGCGTGTAAATTGTTCGTGACACGAAATTGCGTTGAGGTTAGCGTTACACTGACTCCAGCCCCAACCCCCCATTCTAACAACAATCTTACCTGCTTTTGCAATTGATACGGGGGTGGGGGTAATTTTTATTCTTTTTTCCCCTTCTTTCCACTCCGAATATTGTCGACTGAGCGTGTTTGTATTTGCCACACAAGGAACTGGTTTCCGCCCATCAGCTGTTGTTGTTGTGGCTTCGATCATATCCCTACTCCTATCGAGTCATGACACTCATGCTTTACAAGGTATGATGATGATGATGATAATAATAATAATAATAATAATAATAATAATAATAATAATAATAATAATAACAACAACAACAACAACAACAGCAATGCACTGGAACAGTCCCAAAGAGTCTTTCAAGGTGTTTGGAAGAACTGAAAATTTGAGGACGACAGCGGGAATACTGAGAGGGTGTTTGGGAGTTGATGGGTCCTGCTGTCACTTAATCCCCATTGAAAGCTGCCAAATACTGCTGGTGTGAAAATTCATTGAGAACTGAATAATACCTATAATAATAGAAGTGGGGGGGAAGAATCGATATCATCCAAACGACAGCATTACTGAAATCAACCAGAGCACCGAGCAGAGCAGGGCCGTAACAAGAGAAAAATGTTTGGGGCAAGAGGTAAGCAAACCAGACGCAGCTGGGGGTTTTGAATTTCCGTGCATATCAGGACCCAAATTCCTTGCATTTTAGTCTGAGATAGAATATATCATTTTCAGCAGTTTAATATTTGCATAACAGCGTATATTTATCCGGTTTCCAGACAAAGTCTCAGAAATTCTTCAATTTCCGAGTAATTTAGAATTGCCATTAATTGCAGAATACATTTCAAAATAGTTTCATTATTACTTCCATATTTTGTTTCATTCGTATTTCCTTTTTTTAACCCGCAAAAAAATTTGGGCGGCTGTTCCTCCCTCGATATGACCCCGGAGATTGATGGAGTATGGAGGTGACTCGATATCCAGTGAATACAACCAGCAACTAATGGTGTGAAATTGAACCTTTCATGTATCATGACAATTCTATCTCGGTCAAAATCTCCAATTGGAAATTTAACCAGAAAAGATACGACATATCAAGGTCAAAAATCAAAATCCGGTAAATGAGAACTATCAAGGCTGGACTTGATAACCATCTTGGATTCCAGATAAATAAGAGAACAAGAAAAGCTCACGCTCATCTCAGTGATTGTTAATAGCCCCCCCCCCAAATCATATCATAGGATAGTACAATAAACAAGGACCAGAGATATAAAAAAACATAAGAAAACTCAAACGGCAGTGGACAGCTGAAAGTGGAACAGTCTTCGCTCGGCATCTCTTCTTGGAAGCTGGCTTTCTTTTATATCCCATCTCAGATTTCTTTCAGGTGGTAAACGAAGTGCCGTTTGAATGAAAATGAAATGTCCTTGCAATATGTTCAATCATTCGTATTTGTATTCATTCGGAGCTAGATTTCTCAATTCATCAAACATTTTAGTTTATTATTATCATAAAGATAGATATCCCTGCGAGAACGATATCTGACGATAATGTAAATATCTTCTTTGAAGTTTTAATTTTGGATTTAAATACAATAAATATCTCCAAATCTGTTGTAAAAAAAGGAAAACTCGTTTTATATCGTTTCTAGGAAAGCAACATTTTTCGTGAAGAAAAAAAAAATGAGTTTTTTTTTCTTTAAAAAACAAAAAATCTTCAACTCTATAAAAAAGAAAACAAATGATTTTCAGATTTTAATATTTTCCATTCATCATTCTTATGGATTGAATAAATACTTCTTGAGATGAACACGATTCTTACGTAAGTTTTGAGTCGTTTTTCTCGGCACGTGTCGTTTTTTTTCGTCCAAAGTTCGCTGACAGGATGGCAGAAATGACAGATATGGCTCGTATAAAAAGTAGCACTGCCGGGTAACTACCAAAAAGTTCGTAGAATTCGAAGAGTGCGTGAGAACTGAACACTGTGCGGATTTTTGCCGTTGTCCTTTTTCAACGGTACCATTTGTGAACAGTACCCTTTGTGAGATATCTGCAAAAATGCCAGAAGGGATTACATCGAAGAGGACGATGTTTAAGTGATTTTTTTTGCATGGTCAAATTCCTTAAATTTTTGCTTGGCACTTTTTATATACTAATAACTTGATATAATCGCGGTATGTGACCGAGAGAAGAAAAAAAAAAAAGGCAGGGGTTATAAATTTTCAAAATCTTCTGCTCTAGGCCACCAGTTGGTCTAAATCCATTCGTGGCTTTACTGAATAAAAAAATAACACAGTTGTCGGATTGATGTATTGAACGTGGGGGTCGGAGAGACTAACAAATGATACACTAATTTTGATCCAGTTTCTCCTCTACCCTCTCCTTTCTATTTATTTATTCAGTTAGTTTTCATTGATTTTGCTGATCCACCGGCTGTTGACGGATCTCTTGAGCTGAAATCTTTGGTTGGTGTAATAGCTTAATCACTCGACAGACTGGTCCATATTGTCCCAAGATTTGGGCCTAAGTCGTCGCAATCTGCCAGCTCCATTCGTTGATTGAGAAGTGCAGAGACAGGAGAGATAGAGAGGACGGCATTGAGGGTTGGGCTGGCCAAGGGTGAGGCTTAGTGGTGTAAGATTAAGGTGGGTAAGAAATAGATAAAAGAAATTAAGAAAGGAAGGAAGGAAGGAATTGAGAAAAAGAGAGGAGTAAAGTAAGAAAGATTGAAAGAAGGTAGGTGAGAATATGAAAGAAAAAAGAATGAAGGAAGGACAAAGAAGATGAGTGAATAAGAAAGAAAGACAGAAAGAAAGAAAGAAAGAAAGAAAGAAAGAAAGAAAGAAAGAAAGAAAGACTGGAAAAAAACCGAAGTAATGAGTGAATTCGAAATAAATAAAAAAAGAATGAAAAAAAAAAGAAAAAGACAAACAAGAAAAAGGAAGAAAGAAAGGAAGAAAGAGGGAGAGGAAAAAAGAAGGAAAGAAAGAAAAAATCGAAAAAAGAAGAGGAAAGGCAGAAACGAATAGACTTTGAGAGAGGGTGAGAGAAACCGCCACGTGATCAATGAATAAGTTATTCCTCCCGCCTTTTGTTGGATGGTGATAACTAAGAACGTTCGAATTAAAAAAACAAAACAAAAAAGGTAAATGTGAAAACTGACACAAACTAAATGACTAATCTAGCACAAACTTGCATAGCAAATTGAAAAAAAATGGTGGGGGTGTAAAAAGAGACTTTATTTTAGATATAAGGAGTAAATTATGAACTCTTTTGAGCGTTTTTATATTTGCCACACACCTAACTGGTTTGTTCCTTTGGTGTGATCAGAATATGCTAGAAATACATAGCCAGACAGACAGAAAGACCCTATTGAAAACTGAAGAAACCTATGTTGACTGACGGTTACTAATGAAGGAATGGAAAAAAGTACACAGAAGGCGTGAGAGATCATAACTATGAACAGAGAAAAAAAGATGATGCTACTAAGAGAGAGAGAGAGAGAGAGACAGACAGACAGACAGACAGACAGACAGAGACGGAGACGGAGAGAAATATTCTGCTTTTCTTTCTTTCTCTTTTTCTCATTTGCATCACCTCCATCATTCTCTTATCCACGTCTTCCTTCTATTTTTCCTTATTCACTCCTTTCTTTTTTCTCGCCTTCTTTCCTCGGATTTTCTTGTCGTCTTTCTTTCTTTTTTCTTTCACATCACTTTCATTCTTTATTTCTTATTTACCAATTTCTCTCCTTCCTCTGTCAGGTTTTCTTATTGGCTTTCGTTCTTTCTCTCTTTTCTTTTTCCCGTCTTATTTATCCCTCTCTTCTTTCTCTCTTCCTTCCTTAGGTTTTCCTTGTGTCTTTTGTTTTTTTCCCCTGTCTTGTTCATTCGTCTAATCTTTCTCTCCTTCTTTCTTCTGTTTTTCTTCTTATACTTCGTTCTTTCTTTTCCTCTTTCCTTATTTATCCCTCACTTCATTTTCCCCCTTCCTAGGCACTCCACTGCTTTCTATCTTTTTTCCATCTTATTTACATCGGGTGGGATTGGGTAGGGTATGGTGGGGTTGGTTATGGTGATGATGAAGATTAGAGTTACGGGTTAAAGAGGCTGAAAGGTTTGGAGGCGAGTGGGCACCAAGACGTCTACCCGTCCAAAAGGCGAAGAATAGTCGTTTGGTGAAAAGACCGTCACTTGTCAGAAAATTCAATTCCACTCTCGTGTGGAATTAACCATCTTCGGATTACGACTGACAAATTCTATGATTCATCTCTCTCTCTCACAGAGAGAGAGAGAGAGAGAGAGAGAGAGAGAGAGAGAGAGAGAGAGAGAGAGAGAGAGAAGGAAAAATACTGAGACAGTTAAGGCTTCTTGTTATAGATTTTGTTTTCACCGTCTGTCGGGTTTGGGTTTCGGCACAGGCCGGGATGGGTCGGTCCGGCTTATGCATTAGCCAGGCTGATCTCGGCTTAAAGGTTTTTGGTATTTCGATTTCGGATAAGAAAGATTCTCCAAGACTTCCAAGCTATTCACCTGCAAATATGGACATTCAATCAATGCCTTATAAGTCCGCGTCGATGTATATGGGTGTGTATAGTGGTGTATGTGTGGGTGTATGTGTGCGTAGGTAAATAGATATGAAAATGTTTCTGAAATACGAACATTTACATCACGTGTTGGGTATACTTGCACAATTTCAAGAACTGTAATAGCCATATTCTGTCTGTAATACTTGCATTATTTCCCGACCACTCAAAAGTGATTGGAAACTTATTTCTCCTTTTTAAGGAAGATAAAGATTATAGAGTAGTTTCTCTTATTTATTTGGTGACAAATAATTATGATATTAATTCTGTGCCAAGGAATTTACTTGACATCGAGCTTAGAGACCAGTAAAGGTGGGCTTTAAGCAATCCTAATTAAAAAAAGCAACGTCGAGCCTGGTCATTGCCTATATGGGTAACCGTTTGGGAAAACCATGTGTCGTAAACAACTGGGGATCATGTAGAGAGACTCCTGTGACGATTCCGTTATTCTCAAATGGCGGAAACCGATCCCTCTGCTATGCTCAATAAAGTAAGCTGAAGCACCCTCCGCCCCCCTCCGCCCCTGCTTGGCCTGGCTGCGAGAGACAAGAAATGAATTTAAACGATGATGGATGCTCTTTTGTCAAACTCTAGTCCAAATAAGAGTTGACTTTATACACCCCCATTACAAGAACAATCCTCACCTGATATAAGAGAGTAAACACATCATAGTTTGTCTATCCTGTCTCGTTAAACCATATAATGATTTGAAATCAAGACCAAGGCAGTTCTCTTAGCTACTAATCCAAACTGACAAGTGTGTATTTACGAATCTAGTAATTATATATGATTATAAATTGCGTTATTGTAGAAACTATTATTTGAAATGATCTCCCGTCATTACACAGTTGATATATCACTTGGCCAAGACAACGTATATAGACTTATTAATAAAAAAAAAAAAAATGGGACTGCTGCAGGATAGCCACTTCAACGTGTTGTTGCTCTTGAACTTGAGATAAACAGCCGCCGGTAACGCAAAGGCCTCAAAACTGTTTTCACTCCAAATTCTCATCTCATTTACTCTCAGTCTATATCTGCTATATTTGTTTCTTTTAACACTACAGTCATGTATTAAGAGATGGATATACGATCCGACAGATGATTAATAATAGCATTATATTGCATTGAAACTATTATTTGAAATGATCTCCCATCATTATATGGTTGATATATCACTTCACCTAGACAGCATGAATAGAATAAACAACTAAAAGAAATGGGGCTGCAGGAAATCGAACCTGCAACCGATAGCATAGCCACTTTTATTATATGTACAATACAAGAGTGACAGTAATCATCTCCGGTTGGAATAGACGTAGGGTGAGGGTTTGGCCTTGTAGCAGCCAGGCTTGTTCTCAAAGATCCTAGATTTCTTTGCTACGGAATTTTTCTTTGGGTTCGTAAACAACTATTCAGTCGGCTGATTGCACAAGCAATAAAGAACTGATTCAACTTCCAAGACAATTCTAAGATCTCACTTGACAATGCTTGCGTGGAATTTTTTTTTCAAAGAAAAAATTCCCGACAAATATTTACAACAGAAAAGAACAGAAAAGATTTGTCGTCTGTTTAAAGAGAGAAATTTCTTGCTGCGACGAGCAGACGTCCGCCTGTCAGCTAGGACCAGCACCAGCGATGCTTGTGACAAAAAAGCTCTTTAAAAAAAAGTTATTACGTCACGCATTTCATCAAAGCAAGTATAGGTATCCCCTGCTTCTTAAAATTTCGTTCACGCCTAGGGTGCATCCCCTTCTCTCTCTCCTACACCTCATTGTCCTGCACCTCTAGCCCCCCCAAACCCCAACGATTTTTTCCAAGCTAAATTCAGTAAATATCTATCTCATGCTATAAATATTTATCTCAATTTGCCCACATCTCTGTCTCTCTCAGTCTGTCTCGCACTTTCTCTCCCCCCTCTCTCTCTGTCTCCCCCTCGCTCTCTCTCTCTCTATATATATATATACGTATAAACCTCGATTATCCGAACCAAACTTTCAGTGAGTATTCGTTCGGATAATTGATTGTTCGGATAATTAACATAATTACGGGACCTTTGAATCTTGTTCAGATAATCCGAAATGCCGATAATTGATGATGTTATAGTTTTCCTGTACACATGTATATTCATGTGCATGTATGTGTGCGTTCGTGTGTTTGTGTATATGAATGTTTGTCCGTGAAATATCCGTCGTTTCGAATATCTCAAGAATCGGTTGTGCGGCCTTGATGAAACTTGGCAACCGACCAGATCGGGACATTATTACGCATGCAGCAACAGGAACCATCAGGATTACGCAGGTAGTGGTAAGACGCCATCGAGTGAGCTTGTAAACTGTGTGACCATCACGTTCACAATGGCTGAGCCAGTCATTCTTTCGCCTCGAGCTGGGTTTTTGGCCAAGCTTTGCACCCCCGGTCAGTCAGCTGTCTTTCAGTACAGATTTGACCTCTGAGACTGTTATCTTTCCCAAAATAGACTTTAGACCGAGAACGCGAAGAGGCAATGGATGGCAATCCTGAAAGAGGACTTTACAAGCTGTTTCCAAAAGTGGAAGTGACGCTGTGATATGGGGAGTGATTAGAAGTGGACAAAGGCACCATTGCACGTAACCTATTTTTTCGTTAATATCAAACGACCCAATGCGTCCCAGACAGGCCACATATATACAATGCTTAAACCCGGGATTCTGTGTGCTGATCCTCGTGGCAGGCAGCTCGGCTCCCTTTGGAGGATTGGCGCAAGACAATCTTACTATACCCTCTTCCTCTATATTTAACGATATGCCTGCCAAAGCCAATCTTAATTTATAACAAGAGCGCAAGCTCCTGCAAGCGTTACTACCAGGTGTTTACTGTTTACTGGAACCAAATCCCTGTTCTCAATTTACGGCTGTCTCTAATTTCACTTTGCAAGCCATAAATTGGGATTTTAAAGAGGGATCGTGTCATTTTTGTGCAAAATTCTGGCATCATTGTTATTCCGTAACTAAAGAATGTTATATATCACCGCTGAATTCTCGTTCTCACTTGACTTCCATATCCAGATATTTACTGAGCTCAGCTTCGCCTGTCACAGGGCCACTCGAGATAGAGAGACGGACAGACAGATGGGTACACAAACAAAGAGAATCTGCTGGGAGGAGGGCTGGTGGAGATGAAAGTCGATAGATAATCCCATATTTATATGAGTTAGTAGGATCCCAGAGCCAGCTTCGAGCAGTGGAAACTAATTCGTTAAACATGATTTTTTTTTTGTGCGCCAAGTCCTTCTTGATAAGGATGATAGTGTTTATGGATTCACGTTTTCAGAAAAAATGCCAAAACATTTTTAGGGGTAGGGTTTACTCTCGGTCTTACGTAGTCGTGAGTTCTATAACAGCTGTTCATTCTTATGTTGCATTATCGAGTGACACTGCACCATTCCAAAATCTCGTAATAGTGTAATCCATAAGGACGATAAATGGAAAATGCTGCAAAAATAATTAATGAACTGCATAGGATTGGTGTTCATTTCTATCTGTGGAAAGAGACTTATATCATAACTAACTACAATTGAAGAGATATCCGTCTGTGAGCGTGCATGTGCACATTGCGATTACTCGACATCTGGCTCTGCGCGGAGCTGAAATTCGCAAGGTATATTAGTCAGCTCAAAAGGCAGTGTCGTGTCGAATTTCAAATGTTTTGGAAAAGCGGTTCTTAATAAATCTGATAAAAATTATAGATCTTTTATTCGAAGCTATTGATCTAAAATTATATATAGAATATCTGATTTGGAAATAGATCTAAATTAAGAAATAAGATATCTAAATTTGCAACACTGAAGAGAAGTAAACGAAATACTTCGAAGCTGCAGCATCGTACGACAGGCAATTATCTTACATGACTATTATGACAGGCTACTCGACAAATCATAGAGTCTAGCCCTCTTCGAACATGCACCTCTGGGATGAAAACTGTCCATGTTTCTTGAAGCAATCAGAACAGCAAATATTTATGCTATATAGTTAATTTTGCTCGTCCCTAATTATTATTTCGGTAAACCCTTGTCGCCTAATCTATCTATGGTAGATACGATATTTGCAAAACGTGGTTTAGTTTGGCATAAAGGCAGAAAGGTCGAGCACTCGTGAATATCGAACCCACTATCCTAGCCACGATCTAGAGCAGCGAAGGAAAACGTTTTTTCAGCCTAGCACATCAAATTTTAATTGCTTTTAATAATTCTGTTATTGTTGTATCACTTCCATCTATAACTTAATTCGTGTGGTTAATTTGTTCAAAGATTTTCTAGGCTATTCAAAGCCGAACTGCTCAATGTCTTGGAATAATTCAACATGATTTTTGGGGGGGATCGTACTTACGTCAATTTATATAGCACCACAATTACCGGACTACGTCAAGTATACACCGATAAAAACCATACTATCCCAGGTATTCCTGTATACATATTTTTGTTTTAGGTAAATGTACTCAGATGAGCGGCCTGTTTTCCAAACATATTTATGAAAAAAGGACCTTATTAGAATAAAACTTGAAACTTCAAAGCATACTTTTAAAACTAGGATAATACAATGAAAATTTTTTTAATGTCCATGGCGTGTCACGTAAAAACCAACGGCGTGTCACCGACACACGTGTTATAGATTCGCCATCACTGATCAAGAGCGACTAAGCACGTTAACCATGGTGCTATGGCAAGTATCAGACTTGGCATAAAATATTCGATACAGTTAGAAGTTATTTTCAGCATGGAAACCCATAAAATACTGGATGTAACGAACAGGTAAACTAAATACAAAAACTTCGCAACCGAGACAAATTTGCAGGGTGTCCATTTGGATGTATAACTACTGAGCGGTAAGGGAAAATTGGAATAACACTTGATCCGTCTCTATTATTGTAAAATATAGAACTTCAATTACAATTTGATATAACCAGTCCCAGTCTGCTTGATTGTCCATTGAGCAACTGCCTTGTTTGAATGACAAATTGGATAGAAAATAACTTTTTTTCTGGATAAAGAAGTCAACCAATGACAAAACCTGCTTACAATTTGCAAATTCAATGCAATACACACATTTAGCTAGAATAGGAAGTTCTTCTACATGCAATTTATTCTCCAGATTTGTAACATTCAGTCAATTAATTGTTTCGTTCCATGCAACATATCAAACAAATTCGAGAAATAGAAACGGGAATTGTTCTTTTATTAGGGAATGCACACATTAATTGGAATGTAGTGTACGTTCATAGAAATCTATGGAAAATACTTTAGTAACTGATTATTGATACAATGGATTTATATAATTAAACAGTTTGTCCCAAAATTTCTGAAACTTTTGCACCGAACTAATATTATATTTTAAATGCAATTCCATTTTTATTTTAGTTCAAGATGCTTGTGGATTATAGATTTCACATTCGCACAAGAGTGATCTAAGAATTACGTCTTCATCCCATCTGTTGAGAGCTGTTTAGAGCAAACATATAAAAATTGAACAGCCGTAACAATTTAATCTGTTGTATTTTATCCATCTATCAAATTGAAACCGTTAACCAAGACTGTCACCAAAACTTTCTTCCATTTTCATGGGGGTCTGGCTGGCTATCTATATATGAATGTGTCACGCGTACAGGCCGTTGCAATGGGGTTAGATGGTGGATCATTTCAACATTTACTCTTTATCATGTTTAGAAATTTTGTCTTCAAGATCATCCCTAAATAGGGTTCAATTTGCAATCTAAGTTTATGCTGAATCGATCCTTTAGTTTGTATCAGAGAGCATTCACGTTTTTCGTTGTTGTTGATGATTCAGTTTTTGTTAGTGATCATTTTCCATCAAAAGCTACGGTAAAAACTTATTCAATGATCAACCCTGTTTCCAATTTTTCAATTGATCACCCCCAATACGATATCTTGCCAAAAAACGTTGGTTACGTGACGGTTTTCATTGTGTGACTAGCCAGACCTATCTATCTATCTATCTATCTATCTTCGATTTTTCATCATCAGCCATCTATCTATCTTTTAGTGATATGCCGCCTTTCAAGGTACTTTCATTTTCAACTAAAATCTTCCCCTATTTCTCTCACTCTAACTCCCTGTATCTTTCTCTCTTTTTTAGCTTCTATGTCCCTCAACCTCTCTTTCATCGTATATGTCACTAACTCTTACTCTCTCTGTTCTTCACATTAGTTGTCTTTCTTTGATTACTCCCATTCTCCCCTCTCTGTGTGACTCTTATGCCCCCTCTCTCTATCTGTCTTTATTCAGATTTCCTCTTCCCTTTTCTTTGTTCATTGCGCCCGGGAAAAGTTGGTTTCAAGCAAAACCGAATTGTTACAAAGATAATCTTCTCTGATTATGGAAGAGTGAAGTTGGATCTGCAAGTGTTGGGGGGGAGAGGTGGTGGTATATGGACCACTGAGCAGTCTCCACAAAACCAAAATGAACACGAAGACTCTTCATCTATTATTACCTCCCTTTCTTCTTTCTTTTAGTTAATTCATTCGTTGAATTATTATAATTGTCGGTCATTCAGTGCAGAGAAATTTCGCTGCAGCAAATGCCACACGATATCCTTTTTTTTCTCCCGTTCAGCATTGCATTCATTCTTTTCAGCCAGCTCCTCCATTTTGGAGGGAAAGGATGAGGAAGAGGCGCAGAGTGTCGTTCGGGGCGTTTCTATTAGTTCGTTCCACACAGACAATGAGCTGCAATTTGTGATTTCTTTTTTTGCCATTTTTGTAACAAAATAGGTGGTCGACATTTAAAATGGACGATTTTAATTGCACGCATTTTAGCGCGCTACGCTTTATTTTCTTCTTCTTCTTCTTCTTTTCCTCCCACACGACCGCTTTTTTTAGAAAATCTTTTACCATTTTTTGTTCCGAACGAAACCCACATTCTGCAACAATTTTCCTCCATTTTTCCTGTTTCCTGTAACAATTTGAGAGAGACACTTTTTTTCGATTTCTGAATCCATTCATGACATCAGGCCAGTGAACACCTTTTTATTACTACGTTCCAATTAATTTCAAGGCTAGCAAGGACATTCTACATCCTCCATTCGCGATACAAAATATCTCCGATAATCATTAAATCATCCATTTTTACCCGATCTCATATTCTGGATAATACTTGTTTTATAAATGCTCTTTTCAAATTCATAGCATCTGCTGTGTTGGGGTGATCAATTGTAAAATTGGAAAAGGGGGTGATTAATGAATAAATTATCTCGTCTTTTGATCGTTGGGTTGAGATCACTAAAAAGTCAAAATTTCTTTTAAAAAAACCCATACAAGCGTGAATCCAGTAGATAATGAACTGATTGAGATATATATTAATAATCTGACATATACATAGTGTTTAACTGCAGTCATGGTAGCAGAAGTATAACAATAACAAGTGGAAGAGAAAAATCAAAATGGTCTTTTTTGATCGGCAGTTAATTGCGTCATTAAGTCAGTTTCAGTTTAGTTGGATTGGAATTAAACTAATGAGAAAACTGGTAGTTGAATTTAGAATGGCCAATATAGGAATTAGAGTTATTTTTTGAAAATATTGATATCTTCACTTTGGCTGTTCAATGCATTCGCTATTCTTGGCGAGAAGAACATTTTCTAAAACCAGTTAAAGATGGAAGAAGAGGAGAAGGGATAGGAATGAAATAGATGTATGAATAAATGGAATTGGAACATGGATCAGGTTGCCTCTTGAGCTTCATCCTCAATAAAGCTCCATGACAGTTCTCAACTTCCCGACCGCCATTACGAAGGAGCATTACGTCATTCGTGATTTCCGTTTGGACAACACAAGCCGCCATTTTCTGTTCTTGCCTGCCAACTCGACACATGTTTAACTTTACAACACTTCCGTCGACATCCGAGTTTCTGTCAACGGCTATGACATGTGACACCGTCTACCGGAAGCTTCTCTTATTCACTCTTTTTGCATTGGTGGCCATTGCAAACGATTTGTATCAGCATTTACACACGGCACAATGGGCATATATATATATATATATATATATATATATATATATATATATATATATATATATATGTATATACACGTAGAAAATTCAGTGCTTTACTTCGAGGTGACTCTAGGTTTCATGCCAGTTTGAGCAATCGTCAGACCGTCTAATGATTGGACCGAGAGTCATCGCGAAACTCTGAATCTTCTACGTAGACCTATTTACATATGCTCTATCTTCGATATCGACAACAGTTCATTCTTAGATTAATCAACCTTGAAATAATAACAATATATATATATATATATATATATATATATATATATATATATATATATATATATATATATATATATATATATAAGTGGAAAATTCAGTGCTTTACTTCGTGGTGACTCTAGGTTTCATGCCAGTTTGAGCAATCGTCAGACCGTCTAATGGTTGGACCGAGAGTCACTGCGAAACTCTAAATCTATATATATATATATATATATATACATATATATATATATATATATATATATATATATATATATATATTGAGTTAAGTGTTGTTTTTATAGATAAATGCTTGATATTTTTAGTAAGAATATAGCTGTATAGTAATTATATACTTGTTTCACGTCTTCAATCGTCAGGTGGACGGTGTTCTTTTGTAATTAATCTTTAATTCCTGCATCTAGTTTTTCTATCTCTCACTTTCAGTTTTATTTTGTTTATTCAAATTCGAGTTACTTCCCTTGAATTGGAAAGTTTTCATATTTGATGTTTGCCTTTTTTTCTGGTTTGAATTTACTTCCGTTATTTCTTATTCACCTTTTTTTGCTTATTTGAATCTGTACCATTATAATTTTGTGTTTTGCGCTAATCTTTACCATGTCTTTCCGGCGAGTTCATGTCTCCATCTCGTGTTTTCTTTTCATACTGTTTTGGTATACTCATCAATAAGTCTGTTTTTTCATCTTTGAAAACATGTTGTCTGGAACTACGGAAGGTGCTTCTTTTTATAAGGGATCAAATTCAGACTCAATACGAGCAGAAAGAAACATTATTTAGGTATTTGGAGGAACACGAAACAGAGCAGACTTGGTTCAAAAACTGCACCGTAGTTTATACAATTATAGCATTTGTCAACGTTGGTTTCTGTAATAGAAATATTCATTTTCAAATGAGTTTTCAAGTTAATTCCCGTAAAAATAAACAACCATTGCATCGAAAATAAAACAGAAAATATCGTCCGACTGAAATGCAACATAATTCGTTCTTAAATGAAAATAGATATAATATATGAAATGTAAACATCGTACCGTCAGTTTTCTTTCTTTCTTTCTTTCTTGTACTTTCTATTTCTTTTTCTTGAAAATTGATTTAAAAAAAATAGATAATATGACGTTTTGTGACGTAAAAAGAAAAATAGTCCTCTTTATTTATCAGCCTTCTATAACATATCCGTCTATCTTTACCAATGCCCTCTCTTTCTTTCTCTCTATTATTGTACCCCTATTATATAAGATAACAGCTTTTTTCTTTTTTACGAACACTGTCTATCTCTCCTAAACCACTCTTCCTTCGGGTCACTTAATTTCTCACAAACTCTGTTAACCTATTTTAATCTGGTCTTAATATGAAATGTTTCCCATTCTTAGAACTGTCAACTTAATTTGCAGTTAATATATCGTAACGTACAAACTATACTACAGCATCTTTACTCCAGAGATGAGAATACTCAAAATGAACGTCGAAAAAAACTTATCATTGATGGACAAATGAAAAACTTTTTGATAGCGTGGGCATCCGCTTTGGGGAGGAAATCAAACAGGACATTCGATCTACTCTGGATCCTACCTTCTCACTTAGGGTGAAGGGCTTTGGAAGTTGAAACCCTTTTTATATATATTCCTATAATAAAGGAAAAATGGTGTTGCACAATTGTTTTATGTAACTTTTCCATTATTATTATTATTATTATTATTATTATTATTATTATTATTATTATTATTATTATCATCATCATATTCGTATCTTGCACAAAGGAATCACCGTGGCCTGAATCAATTACTTGGAAAAAATGAATAGATCCTTTATCTAAGATTATCCCCCAAAATACCAGCACAACATTTGATCATTGTTTTTCCCGGATTAACATGAAGAGCCCAAAAAGTACTTTTTCGGAAAAAAGACAAAAAACATGTTTTTTGTTGGTGCCTCGTGGTGAACGCAAGGTTTTCAAGGTTTCAACAATTGTGTCCAGGTGCGCCTTTATACACTCGGAGACACACAGAAAAAACACACTGACGAGCAAAGAGAGAAAATTCTGTAGCCTACTTGGCTGGTTGGTCGAGCAGGATATTTGTGGGGCTGTGGTGATTCGATAAGATGAACCAAAAGAATAAATATCAAACAATGCCATAGTCTCTATAATCTTCAGCGGCAAATCTTCCTTGAAAGCATGATCATCACAATCATAATTCTGTCAGCTACATTTGCTCCTTGATAATCTTGAACTACTGAGTCCGATTCTGCCCCCCATTTTGTTTCATTTTGCTAAGAGCTCCTTCCTTAATAGATGATCCTATCAGTTTTACCCAGTGAAAGGGGTTACCCTTTCCCCGTGACATTAATTGCACTAAAAAGCAAGTTCGTCATAAATCTTATAGGTTGACACTAAAAGCTGTCTCTTAAATCACTATTTTGCCTTCCTAGTTACCCTTGTGCTGTGCCTATGGAGTTAGGGTCTCAGGTTCTTCATTTGCCACTTATCTACGAGGTAGCATCGTTATGTGCCTTTTTCTCGTTTGTCAGAAACCAGCAACCAAAACTGTCAACATAGGTTTCTTCAGTTTTTGAGTGATTCTGCCTGACTGGCTACATAAGTGTCGTGCGTACAGGACATATTGATGAAGTTAAGGAAGTGAAAATCAAAAAACGTGACGAATGAGACAAGTTCAGAAAGTACTGACTCCACGACGCCCACGATAGAGAGGTCTGGTGAATCTTGTGTCCAACAACCGACGCTAAAAGGCTGCTGCTGATTATGATGACGATGATGTCTACAAAGAACTTGTTTTAAAATTCCCCCAATCTCCAATTCGGGGTGGGTGCGTCAATTTACTATGTAATTTTAGGGTAAATTGATCCCTCTGTTTGTGTCCAGCAGTGCGTAATGTTTGTTTTTTCAATTCGGAATTTTTAATTATGTAACAAAAAGTGAGGGAAGTATCTCATTTGTTGACCCCACCCATTTCCTGATTTTTTAATTGATCACCCCCAACGCAGAATGCTATAAAAAGATGTTGATCACCAGATAATTTTTATTGAGGGATTAGTCAGGCCTGTTTTCTTTTGTTTTTGTCTTGTAGTTTATTCAGGTCTGCTCCTAACTAGAAAGATTCGAGTTGAAGGAGTTGAGGAATTGAAATAAAAGTTTTGGGTCCTAAAGTGAACCCTTGTTGTTTATTTTGATAGGGGAGGAAGAGATGAAGGGAGAAAGAAAGTGAAAGAAGGAGAATAAGGAGGAAGAAAAGAAGAAGAATTGAGAAAGATAAAAAGGGGGTAGAAAGACGATGAATTCGATCGAGATAGAGAAGAGGATAGAGAAAGATTGAAAGAAAGAAAGAAAGAAGAAGAAGAAAAAAAGAAGAAGAAAAAGAAGAAGAAGAAGAAAAAAGAAGAAGAAGAAAAAAGAAGAAGAAGAAGAAAAAAGAAGAAGAAGAAGAAGAAAAAAGAAGAAGAAAAAAGAAGAAGAAAAAGAAGAAGAAAGAAGAAGAAGAAGAAGAAAGAAGAAGAAGAAGAAGAAGAAGAAGAAGAAGAAGAAGAAGCGTAACTGGCACATACACAATGCTGATTCTTCACATCTCATTCAGGTTCTGTTTTTGCAAAAGATAGCATCGCAGTTCTTCCTAAGCAATAGAACGGTGGAAATATGGAATAGATCACCAGAATATGCAGTGCTACCAACAGATGATTTTCAAAAGAATTATGATCTTTATTACGTCACCACAAATGTTTAAGATCCTTGATATTATGTAAATATGAGTGCAATGATGTGCTTGAACTTATGATCTTCTCATGCTAAAATAAATGTTCTAATCACTGATGTTGGTTCATTGAAAGCCTAAGGAGAGTAGCAAAATACAATAGCACATAGTTTGGTCGAACCAGTGGAGCTACAGGGCTGAAAATTTGAACATTGTCTCCTTGATATGTCTACAAAAAACTCTTTGGTTTTGCTTTGAAAATTCCAATTTGCATAGAACATTTTTGAAAAATTGATCCTTTAGTTTGCGCCTGGTAAGCATTTATGGTTTTTTTTCTTAATATTCATACTTTTTTAGTGATCACTGACCAAGAAAATGCAAGAGAATCAACTTATTCATTATTCATCCCTTTCCTAGATTTTTTAATTGATCACCAACAACACAGCATCCTACCAGAAGACGTTGGTCCTGTTACGGTTTCTATCATGTTTTTTGTAAATCAATTACTGATATTGGTTCGTTGAGAACCAAAAGAGTAAGGCTGTCTTCGTCACTCAATATAAACACAGAGAGAGAGAGAGAGAGAGAGAGAGAGAGAGAGAGAGAGAGAGAGAGAGAGAGAGA
The DNA here is from genome assembly GCA_963457665.1 of Thysanoteuthis rhombus. NCBI lineage: Eukaryota > Metazoa > Mollusca > Cephalopoda > Oegopsida > Thysanoteuthidae > Thysanoteuthis > Thysanoteuthis major. Next base: position 37,366,954 of record OY735235.1, on the reverse strand, counting down.
GAGAACTCTACAATTCTGCTTCATTATTAGAATACTTTTCGGAATCACTTTATAGGTTAACGAATTTCATATTCTGTTCTCAGTGGCTCTGCTGAGGAATAGCTCAAACGACAAAAATCACATTAGAAAAACATTCAACAAAGATATTCTTCAGTTTTTAAGTTGGTCTGGCTGACTGGTTACGTCTGTATCGCATGTAAAGGCCGCACCGATGAAGCTAAAGAGTTAAAAATTCAAAACTTCTTATTAGGGCTAGAATTCGATCTTTTTTAGTGATCACACCACAAAAAAAGGCAAGAGAAGTGAGTTATTTATTTATCTCTTTTTTCTTCAAAATCCACAATTGATCATCCATAACATGGCATGCTGCCAAATGATATTTATCTCATGACAGTTGCTGTTTTTCTTTTTTTGTTAGAAGAAAGTGAAATTTCTATCCATCTATACAAGAACTTGCATGTACGTATACTTTGTTATACTGGTATACGTGCGAGTGACATGTTGACAGTGACTATATGTGTTTAGATTCAGTGAGTGTTATACGTTTACATGTATACATAGTGTACATTACACATATGTGTGAGTGCATGTATGTATGTGTGCGTATGTATGTGTGCGTGTGTATGTGTACGTGAGTACGTATGCGTGTGTGCGCGTATCTAGGTGTTAGCGTACGGAGTAACGTACCTCGACGTTCGCTTTTAGCCTTGTAGGCGGTACGTCAACATTTTGCACCGAATGACCTCGCTAGTTCGATCTGTGAAAGGCAGGAGGTGGGTGGATGGATGGAGGTGGGGGTGAAGGTAAATGTAGGTGAGGTGGGGAGGAGGAGGGGAAGGAGGAGGAGGAGGTAGGTTGCGGTGAATGATGGAAGCAAAATAAATAGGTAGATATGGAGGTGTTGGAGAGGGGGGGGATATGCAAAGATTATAGAATAAGAAGAAATTGATATCATTAATTAAGGAAAGTAGAGATAACGAAGTGAATCTATGAATCTATGTAATCTACCTTGGTCAATTCATATTTATCTTCCTATTTATCAATCTATTTCAGGTTGTCGCTAACATTCTATAACAGTACGCTTATATTCAGCTCATTTTATTCTGATATACCTCCACCTCCTCCTCGTCTCTCTCTCTCTCTCATATATATATATATATATATATATATATATATATATATATATATATATACATACATACATATACATATATATATATATATATACATAATTATATATATTTATATATATATATACATATATATATACATACATACATACATATATATATATATATATATATATATATATATATATATGTATATATATATATATATATATATATATATACATATATATATACATATATATATACATTCATATATATATATATATATATATATATATATATATATATATATATAGATAGATAGATAATTAGATAACGGAGTCATATATATTTAATTCTATTAAATAATTATATCACACACACACACACACACTCACACACACACACACACACACATATATATTTAATTCGATTAATGTCTATCAATCTATGTTTATCTATCTATCTATCTATCTATCCATATATTTATTTCAGGTATAACAATCAGCTTATATGCAGCTCATTCTGTTCTTCCATCTCTCTTTGTCTCTCTGTCTTTATCAATCTATCTATATTTCATTCTATCAATATCTATCTATCTTTGTCTCTCTTTTTCTCTCCCCCCTCTCTCTCTTTCTATATATATATGTATATATATATATTTGTATATATATATATGTCTGTCTCATTCTATTAATACCTATCTGTTTATCCATCTCATTCTATCAATATCTATCTATCAATTTATTTCGAGTCGTCGCTAATATTCAATAAGTCAGCTTATATCCATCGTGTTCTTCCATACTTTCCTTCCTTCCTATCTATCTATCTATCTATCTATCTATCTATCTATCTATCTATCTATCTATCTATCTATCTATTTAAAGAAATAAAGTATTATTAGAGGAACAATATCCAGTATACCAATCTGGGGGGAGAGGTATTAGTAGAAAAAGATGGGGGAAAAGGAGGATCAAAAATAAATTTTAGAAGGAAAAAAATAAATGTTGAGCAACATAATGAAGAAAAAGAAGAAGAATTCGGGAAAGATGAAAAAGCAGAAGAAGAAAACGAAGAAAAGGGAGATGGAGGTGGACTTTCTAGCCGTCATATTGATATCATTTGAATGGAACAGATTTTCAATAATGGAATGGATTTTCTTATTTCTTTTAAATCTTGAAAAGCCATTTGTGAAAATATCACGTCTGCACACACCCAATGCTTAAAATGGTGCATAAATAAAGAGAAATAAGAGAATTAATGAAAGAAAAATGAAATGTTTCCTTATATAAAAGAAAAGCGGTGATGTATCAGGATTAGTGCTTCATGTTTGCCATGAAAATATGTTATAAAAAGATTGAAGCAGAAGAGGAGGAGGAGGTGGAATAAGATGTCAGACGGACTTACTTGTGTGTGTGTGTATATATATATATATATATATATATATATATATATATATATATATATATATATTGTAATCATTAAGATAAACTTAATGTATTTCATCATTTTTCATCGGCTTAGCCGACACTGTTTTTCTAGCATTCATTTTAGTTTACGTCTCAACATGTAATGGGTTGCATTTTTAGTTTTGTGTATTGCAAAACTTCTGACGATGCCAATGAAAACAGCGAAATGCATAGAGTCTTATCTTTGTTGAAATAAATTTTTTGAGAATGTAACGCACATTTTGAAATGTCACACACGTATTTTCCAATTTCTTCCATTTCTGCATTATCAAATTACCACCATCCTTCTATCGGGTTACCTTACACATACATGTATACATATACATATGTGTGTAGGTGTGAGTGTGTGTGTGTTGTTGTTGTTGAATATCTGGTGGGTGACAAAATATCGATCAGGGGGAAACAATCGATGAAACCGTTCAAGGAAACACAACACCTCAACTTGCGTGTACATGTGTGTTTGTGTGCGTGACAATATACATTATATATCATGTATATATTTATGTGTGTGTATGTGCGTCAATATATATATATATATATATATATATATATATATATATATATATATATGTATGTAAGTGCATGTGATAGTATATATATATATATATCAAATATCTGTAAAATATGTAATATGTATTTTATTGCATATATATATATATATATATATTGTATAAATGACACAAACACACACATATATACATATTATGTATATGATGTATAATTGAATATAATACATACTTCAAATGCATATATTATGTATATTATAGTGTGTATGTAATAATGTATATATATATATATATATATATATATATATACATATATACATATATATATATATATATATATATATATACATATACATTCCATGTATTTTATGTATAAAGTAAACCTTGTATGCATATGTATATCTTCTACTCTAAAAATGAGCAGCGTAATTTTTTTAGTTCTCCGGTCATAACACTGAACGAGAGTATGTGTGTGTGGGGGGGGGCTGGGGGGCTGGTAAGGTCTTGCTGGAAAACATACTTCGTGCCCACTGTTTCAAACTACGCCCTATTCTCGAATTGAATATTTTCATTAAAAAGAAACAACTCAATCCTAATATACCCGTGATTTTTCCCCTGGGATCTTCTTGGGTTTTTGTCTGTAAGACTCACTCACCCAGGAGTTGAAATTTTGCTGATTCAAGTAACTCCTTCCAATCATTTGAAACTTTGGACTCTTCCAATGAAACAATTTCACTATTTTTTAAAATCTTAGAATGACTTCCATAGAATTTCAAATATACTTGTGAATTCTTTCACAAGTAATCACTAATATAACAGATACAAAGATATAACATATTATATAAATATTTAGTACCTACGTCTTATATATTATACATTAAAAAATATACACTTACACACACGTACACACACACAACAGGCCATAACAAGGGGGACCAATGGGGTACCCAAATGTTTAGTTGTGCGGCAAGGGGTAACGAAACCAAATGCACGTACGGGTTTGGAATTTCCTTGCATTTCAGGGTCCTCATTCTCAAAATCATTGCAGTATGAGATGATACAATATATTCTAAACAGCCTCATATCCGTATAAAAGCATATATCAATCAGGTTTCCAAACAAAACCTCGAAAATTTTGGTGTTATTCAAACGTAAGAATAGCTAACAATTGCATGTTTTACTTCAAAATGGTTCATTCTTAATTTCATATTTTGTTTTATTCTCATTCCCCCTTTTTTATCTGCTAAATGTTTGATTGTCGAGCCTTCTTTGTCCCTCGCTCGTTACGGCCCTGTATACAATAATTTTATCCGCTTACGGACCTTTTTACTTATATGATCGGTTTCACCTTATTTATAACTAATCATTACCTTTTCCAAGAACCTTTGTTTCAATTTCAAATTCAGCGTTTTTTTCGGCTTTATTTTTGACTACAGGGAGAAATAGACAAACCTTTGTTTGTAAAATGTATTTATTGTTCGGAATATCAGGATGCATGATTCAGGGCATGCACAAACTTGCTCACGCAAACTCGGGCGTGAGTAAGTCACGTTGAGAATTATGCTACGTCACGCATACAGTTACAGTCACACCAGTTAACCTATTGCCATCTCAGTCAAAAATGACTCACCGTGTCCAAGTCGCTTCATTTTTCTCACAATACTCTCTCATCTATAAGTTCTTATCACCCCTATCACTCAAGACTTTACTGACCCATTTACCCCATCCTGACTCTTTGGACAGTGATACAAAATTACGTAGAGCAATACGAGACTCAACAAGATCAAAGTTGCCGTTGACTGTTGTTGTCAGTTTGAAAGGGACAAAACAGGGTAACAGAATCAGTCGGACGAAAAAGATGTAATTTTTATTTGAAAAATTTATATATTCTCTTTCATACACACACTCACTCCCACTCCCCCTCTCTCTCTCCCTTTCACTATTTTACTCTGTTATATTCTTTCACTCTCATACACCTTCTCTGGCGAAATAAATGTGTCAATTTTACAATGGATTTTTAGTGGTAATCTGGCACCACTTTAAAGAAGAGTAAAGGCCGAATTTAAAAAAAAATAACTACATATGGAAATAAGGCACTGCGCTAAAAAAATCGATCAGTGAAATTAACACTGGTACGGATTGACAGACAAGTGAAAAGGGAAGGTTACCTCTAGCCAATACTTTTTGCTGCTTGGTCGGATATATATACATATATGTATTTACTATGCATTTTACTTATGGTGAATATTTTGACAGAATTACATTTTTAATGCATAAATAGGTCTTATACGTGTATCTAAAGATATTTCAGATCGTGAAAAAATCTGTAATTGTATTTATTTGTAAGTGCTAAGTGGCACTAATAATTAACAGAGTGGAAATGAAATCAGCGATCTGCAGTTCAAATTCTGGCCAAGGTGGTCTGTGGTCACTTTACAATAATGCTCTCGGAAAAGGTCTGAATATACCTTTGATAAGGCCAGAACTCCTCCTTGCTTGTACTATGTATAGAATCAAGTAAAACCCGACGCATGTAATTTGGATGGAAGATAGAGACAGACGAACGAACCCATTGCCCTTAAAATATTATAAAGAACCCAGCATAGCCCTGCAGCGATCTGCAAGAACATGGAATCATTTAATTTGATTCTCAATCTAAATGCATTGCTAATGATTTTACATTGGAAATGCATTGAAAAGGATTTTTACTATTTTGTACAGGTGAAGGTAAAGCGCCTTGTCTCTTAAAAGACAACTCCTAATGGAGTATGGCGGTTGGTGACGAATTCCCCGTCTCTGTATGTGTCAGCTCAGTGATCCTTGCAAGTCTCAAGCGTGGTCGAGACCAGGACTCACACACACCCACACTCAAAGAATTATGTAACGATGTATTGCGTATACATTACAAAGGTAAAAACATGCACATATTTGCACTGAAACACGCACACCTACACACACACACACTCACATGTATATCGTAAGGATGAGCGGGAAAACGTGTTTGTAAGTTGGCTACTGTGTGCGCGTGTGTGCTGGTGTGCATGCGACCAAGTATGGGATCAAAGGAGAGTGACGTTGTTTGGTTAATTCTAAAATGACTAATCTGATTCTCAAAAGGGCGCAAGTGTCATGAGACTTCGCTGACAAAGCTATCTTCACAAGTTGTCTCTGAAAAGCCTTAATCCTTTCTTTTTATAATACCAGAAACCAAGATAACAACTGTATACGTCGGTGACAATAATAAATTATATCCCAAGAGACTCAAGTCCTTGAAAAACAGGTCTGGTTAGTAACTAAGAAGAAACCGCCACGAGACCATTATCTTTTGGCAGCATGTTGCGTTGAGGGTGATCAATAAAAAAATTTGAAAAGGGAGTGATGCCTTTCATAGGGAAATGATCATTGATCAAGCATGAACGCTGCAGGACACAAACTAAGGGATCAGTCTAACAAAGACTTACATTACTAATTGAACCCCCACAAAAGACCTACTGAGGGGGTGAAAAAACAAAACGTTATTTCTAGACACATGATTCAATTTTTCTACGCTCTAGCTCCATCAGAGCATCTTGTACTCATGATACAGACATAGCCAGCCAGATAGACCAATTTAAAAACTGAAGAAACTATGTTGATGTTGACAGATTCTAAACAAACACTTGAGGAACACCCTAAAGCTGTAATAAGACGGTTCGAATCTGGCATGGCTGACCATGCGTGGAGGGAGAGGGACCACACCAGCCTTTATCGAATGGAGTTAAGATATCAGACCGGGGAGAGAATTGGATCATAAATAGGCTGAAAGAATTTTCTCTTTTACTACGCTCAGATAATGCAATCAACAGAGCAATATCGATATTAAGAGTGATGACAAGACTGTATGCTGCAGGGCCAAGGACCACCCCTACTTCTATTCCGACTGATGATGATTACTTCAACTTTTGTATTGTAGATATAATAAATGACAAAATCAAAAAAATATTTAGTACAAGTGTATCTATTTATTGAAATTTATATGTAATAGGCCATTCGTATATATATATATATATATATATATATATATATATATATATATATATATATATATATATATATATATATATATATATATATATAAGACTAACCAGTCTGGTTTATTCGTTAAGAGGGCCGCCTACCAATCATGATTTCAAATCACGGTAGGGAAATGTTAATTTCATATATTATTTTGTTGACAGACAAACCGTGAAGAGTTTGCACCTCTAAATTAGGCGGAGAATATTTTCAAGTCTCTGCGCATGATAAGTGCCTAAAAAGTTTAGACAATTGGATTCAAAGTTTGACGACGTTTCACCAGCGATATTTTCGTTATTTTTTTTTTTTGAGCTACAAAGTTTTTATTTTATTTTGAAGTTTGATCCTTCGGCCCTATGATTTCTTAAATGAAAACGTTCTGTTATCTGAACATAAACACTGATTTTGTTTTTGAAAATCCTGTGTCATATTTTAATCAAGTTTCACCTGCAATAATTTCGTTATTATTAGTTTTGTTTTGAAGCTTTGATACTCAGCTTTTGGTTTTGATTGGTATAACAATATTCCTAAAAATACATATAGCAAGAATGAGCGAAACATGGGAGGTTTTTTGTTTGTTTGTTGAAAAATCTCACGCTATACAATGTAACTTTGTAAATATTCAAGATTCATTAATGTAAGAGGCATCAGAATTATAATGCACAGTGTTGAAACTTCAAGATAAAACAACGACTGAGCATTATGGCTCTGGAAATAACGAAATCTTCTTGAAACTTAGTCAAACTTTGAACCCGATTATCTCAAACATTAAAAAATGGCACGTTGGACATTTTTCATGCGTGGTCAATGTTTTGTACGTGTAATAATACTAATCCTTGCATCCGACTTGATCTTTGGATAAATCTGTGTATAGTCATAATGATTCTCCATCTCAGGAATTCAGATGAAATGTTCGGTACAGATATGCCTTGATTAATCCCAAATTTTGTCCGTACTGTTCAAAACTGTACTTTTAAAGGTCTTTTTATAATCAATGCAATTTTGTCAGCTCATACTTAGTTACATTAAAATGTACAGCAATACCTTAATCGTTCTATTGCATCAAAACCCACTCTAATCAAAGTAGCAGGATTCAAGGTTTTCCTGTATTTCATATTAGATATTCAGAAAGTTTATTCCAACCCAGCAAAAGCTCAAATGAAAGAGATGAATAGAAAGATTGGGTCGCGCCAATCGTCCAAGGATGGTGCATGTTTGCCTTGAAAATCAGCATTAAAAATCCTGGTCCTTCATCTGGGCTTGAACGCTGCCATTGCTGGAAAATACGTAACACATTCAGTCACGAGCTGAGCTTTTAATGTTCTATCCCATAAGTTGTTTATATTCAAAATGTTTTTGGGACAATCTCCTTATATTGCTTGTGTTTCGATTTATCCATTCTATGGCTTTCTTCAAGTGTAATGGTCGTAAAAAAGAAAAGAAAAATGCTCTTGCCAATGGCAGAAACGGCTATAAAGCAGGATTCAGGTGTATTCTTTTCCTTTCCTTGTAAGACCAGGATTTCCATATTTTGTCCTTGTTGAATAGTGAAAGCCACACCAAGTGAAATTTCGCACGTCGTGTTAACAACATAAGCAACAAAAAGAAGTTCGATTGTCCAAAAAAATTCTTTGAGTATTTATGACTCTTCTCAAAATAAAAGAAAGTGGTTTGGATATTTACCTAGCTCAGTTTAAAACAAAGGAGGTTAAGAAAATAATGTTGAGCAAATTGTTTCCCGTGCAAGGAATCCCTGACTGAAAAATCAGCAGTCAAAATCGTTTTTTTTCCAAGCTAGATATACACATAAACCTTTGTTATCAGTGCGAAGACAGAGACTTGGCGCCCTCTACCAAAAGCTTTTTGGGAGAATGATTATACCGTATATGTCAGAATATGTTCAGTGGTCTACAAGGATATTTTGAGATCTACCGTCACCCTGGAACTCATTCAAACACCATTACTATCAATGTCGATTTTCGGTAAACACCCCCTCGTCATAATACAAGCGCATTGGATGCACTATAATGTTTGTTTAGTTCTCCGTATTTCTACTGAAGGTTCACTTTCATGTACAGGTATATAAAGTAATTATGAAGTAATGAAAAACGCAGAATCAATTGTCTACAAAACAAAGTCCTGATGTTTACAAAGCCTGACACAGTACCAAATTATTTATGAAGCCTAATGGTGGACAACCGATGGACATCACGACTCACAACATGGATCCCCCAAGATCACATGTGCAACCGAGGCCAGTAGAATATCAGATGGAGAGACGAGCTAGACAAGTTCAGGAAGTACTGGCTCCGCGACGCACATGATAGAGAAGTGTTGCAAATCCTGGGGAAGGTCTATGTCCAACAACGGACGTTGAAAGACTGATGATGATGATGATGATGATGTCGTACACAGCCATAGGTGAGAGGCATCTAGCGAGGTACGAACCCACTAACCATGTCCTGTTAGAGCGAATTACCAGCCATTACTGAGTGGCTTTTTATTTGTACGATATGATTTATAAATCTCTCTTAGGGAGAGAGAGTTTTGGGGGTTGAATGAAAAAAAAGGACTGGAAGAATGAGAAAAATAAGAAGAAAAGAGTGAGAGGGGGAGTTTAAGTAGAAAGAGATGCTAAAGTACATGGGGGAGAAGTGTCCGACTAAATGAAGTCCAGTCGGGGGTGGAGGAGTTAGGGTTGAGTTCGGGATATTTGACACGCACAAATGAAGTGTTTAGTAGATAAATATTCAAAAGGGAGGTAACTAGGGCTGATTAGGTGGAAAAAAAGGAAATCATTGAAGAGAAAAAAAAACAGGTTTCGTTGGACGCTCAATAGAGACTGTCATTCGATCTTAGTCTTTTGACAGCATGTCGTGTTAGAGGTAATCATTCTAAAAAATGAAAAACTCGGTGATCAATGAAAGATTTACTTCTCTTGCTAATTGATGAACACTGGTGGATAAAAAGTCAAAATTTTGTAAAAAGAAGCGTAAATGTTAAGGGATCAATTCAGCATTAACTTAGATTGCAAATCACTAAAAATCTATTTCGGGGAAGTTTAAAAAAAAAGAAAAGCTTTTTCCTGTAGGAGTAAAATTTCATCCCTCTAGCTCCATTGGTGCGCCCTGCATGTATGATACATACACCCATTCATGGTCAACCAACCTCCTTTGAAAATTGATGGTTTTGCTGACAGTTTTGGTTGACGTTTGCTAAAAGGCCCTGGCAACTTTCAAGTTAGGAGCAAAAAAAAAAAAATAAAAAAAAAAGTTCTGTCCTTTGAGTGTGCCGGCTAAAGCCAGTTAAAAATATTAACGGCTTGACTTTCGAATTTATGAACTTAAGAAAATTTTTTTATTTTATTTTATTCGACCAAATGATTATTAAGAAAGATTTATTCAGATCTTGTCTCGGAAGGCGGAAAAGTTTCCGAAGTTTTGCTGTAGGTGTTTCGAGGAATGGAAAAATGAGATCTCTTCCTGGGGAAACGAAATTCACGAGATGGCCAAAAGTTTTCTGTTCTAACCGTCAATTACTTGGTCTCTCTCTATCTCTATCTCTCTGTCCCTCTCTAATCTCTTTCTCTCTCTCTCTCGCTCTCTCTCTCTCTCTCTCTCTCTATATATATATATATATATATATATATATATTTATCATTGTGTCATCCACAGACAGCTGTTTCATTGTATTACAACTCTTTTGTGTGGCTATAGACAATCCGTTATCCCATTCAGGATTATCGCCTTCGCTTCAGACCCGGGGGCCACGGAACTGGACGGTCAGTGATGATGAATTTAAGCGATATATTCTATATTTGCCTTAATTCCCTATCGACCATAGTGCTCTATTTCTGTGGAAGAGCATTGCATATATATATATATATATATATATATATATATATATATATATATATATATATATATATATATATATATATTCTTTTAGACATTAAAACCACGGGAAAAAACTTTTTTGTTAATTTTTCTTGTTTGCAGACAAGCTCTTTTATGACAAGATCGATATTACGTAAAAAGGTTCCAAAGTTAAGTAGTTTCGAAATTCGAGATCTTTCAAACATCGTTTTCAAGAATGAGTTCGTAAACTCATTTTTTCAAGTAGATTGTGGTATTTTTCTTAAGATTTTTAAACTTGTTGCGGTCGTCTAGAGTCGTCTGCAATGGAGAGTTGTAAACCGATTCGTTAAAAAATCTTTTTGAATATTCAACTGCAAATGATGTGACACGCCGACGACGTCACCTGCACTTGGGAGCGTTAAGTAGACTTCAGAACACCAATTCCGATATCGAAGAATATATTGTTGATAGATGGTCGTTTTATTGGATTCATAATCTTCTGCAGTTTGTGTCGAAAAGAATTTTAGTGTTGTCCATTAAGAGTTGGCGGATATTGGGAGTTAGGGTGTTATAGTCCTTTAAAAGAATACATTTATATAAAACTAAAATAAATATTTGTGCAATTTATCCATAAATAATGAACTATGCAAATATTTGTTTTAGGATGGACAAATGTATTCTTTCAAAGTACTATTCCAGCCCAACCAACATCCACCAGCTCTTGGTCGACAATACTAAAATTCTTCACAATAAAACCTGCAGAATAAAATTACGGATAAATAATTCCGTCATTTCTGTTAGTTACTACGATAGTGGATAGAAATAAATGAATTTTTATGACTCTCCTAATTTTATGCATCTCCCCCCTCTCTCTCTCTATGTCTGTGTGTGTGTGTCTCTCTCTCTCCCCCTCTCTCTCTCTCTCCTTCTGTCTGTCTGTCTCTGTCTCTTTCTCTCTCAGCACACACTGTCCTTCATTTTTGTCAATGTGATGAGGTGTCCTGCTTTCTTCCATTACTCTACTTTTCTTTCACCGTGTCTTTTTTGTCACCGTATCTCTCCCTCACTCACGTTTACTCTCTCTCTCTCTCTCTACCTCTCTCCCTCCTTTTCTCTTTATTTCTCTATTGTCTACCTCTTCTTCCTCTCACTTTCCTGTTTTTACCTCATTTTCGCGCCATTTTGCCAGGTGTACACATCATGTGAGAGCGGAAGATAAGCGAATAAAACTTGCTGACTTTCGACCCCAAATGCATTTAACTCTTTGGAGCCTCCATGTTTGGATTTCATCCCACATTTTTAATACCACCTTTTTATCTTCATATATCAAGCAGCACCGAGGTTTACGTTCCAGCCTATCCTATTTCTCACCCAGGGTGATCAATAGATGACGTAGTTCAAAGTTGAAGGAAAATAAATCTTCTTAAAAGAGTCAAATCACGTATAATAGTTCATATAATGTTTTATACTATTAGAAAATGGAAGAATTTGAGAACATACTCAAATAAAAATTATTCCAGTCCAATGTATAGATACGAAAATATTTTTTATTCAATTTTTGTTTCAGTTGTCAAAAAATTAACGATGAAAAATCAATACAGCTAGAATTTGAACGTCTGACGAAGCCACAATTCAAAATATGTAGGATATGAGAGAAATATTGAAATTTATTAAAACTTTCTGTTCCAATGGCACCAATGGTTGAATCAATTTATTATAGTTTACCCTATAAAAAAGTCAAGGGTAATAATTTCCGTTGGTGTAATGATACTCGTCTGTTGAAATCTCAGTAAAATGCTACTTGACCGTAAATAAGTTTCATATGTTTCAAAAGATCATTCCCTGGAGAATTAAAATCAATTTATGTTTTTGGAAAGCACGTGCACAGACACACAGACACACACACAGACACACACACAGACACACACACACACCGACTTCGTTTGAGTCCCAAATCGAAAGGTTTGAAATTGCAAAATAAAGCAAAATATTGCTTTAATTGACAACTCTGCTTTTTTTCAAGAAAAAAAGAAAGAAAAAAAAAACAAAACAAAATATACACATAAAACTTGTTTTAAAAAGATTTTAAAAATTCTTTCGAATCTCAGTTAAATAGTTCTGAACTGTTTATCTAAAAAATCATTTGTCCTTAATAGCGCCTGGAATAGTCGACAGTTGTGAGAAGGGGAAACGTTTAATATCAAGACCAGATTTAATAGGTTAACGGCGTTTGTAAGGAATTAAGTGATCCGAAAAGAAAGTAGTTGAATAGAGATAGACAGCGTTCGTAACAAAGAGAGAAAGCTGTTACCTTATCTTATACTTATAAGAGGGGAAATAAGAGATAGAAAACGTTGGTGAAGTTTGGTGAGTGTGGGCAAAGAAAGAGAAATTTTTTTCTCTTTACATCACACAATGTTATATATTTTTTTAAAATTCAATTATCGAGATAAAACATAGAAAGTACAAGAAAAAAGGGAGACAAAAAGAAAGAAAGAAGAAAAGGAAGAGAGCAGACTATACAGTGTTTACATTTCGTATCTTATCCGAAATGCAGCATAATTCATGGTAAAATGTAGAAGTTATATATATATACAACTTTTACATTATACATATATATATATATATATATATATATATATATATATATATATATATATATATATATATATATATATATATATAACTTTTACATTACACACACTACCATGATTATGTTGCATTTCGGACAATATTTTTTTTGCTCATTTTTTATGTAATTATTATTCATTCTAACAGGAATTCATTCGAAAACTCAATTGGAAAGATATATTTTTATCATAGAAACGAATGTTCACAAATGTTGTCAAATGCTGTCGAATATTATATAAACAACGTCGCAGTTTTTGAACAGAGTCTGCTCTGTTTCTTGTTGATAATGAAAAAGTACGAATTTAGCGCGAACAGAAGCTTCGCTACGCAATAATTCCCAAATAATTTCCACTTCAGACATTCGTAGGTTGACTGGTTCCATGGTTGAAGATATTCGTAATTTTATGTCCGTTTGGACAACCGTACTATAGAATAGGGAACCGTTATCTTCAGCTGCCACCTGCAAAATGTCTGTGAAAATCGTTAACACTTGGACATTTTCATCCTGTGTCTGTGGAATTGGCTATTGTTTGCTTCTAGCTTTTTTCCCGATTCTAATGACTCAGATGCTTTCTAAAGATAAATGCTTTCTAACGATTTCTCCACCCAGCAAACTTCTAATAGGTATATATACTTTTTATGTTTATAACGCAAATTTAACATCAGAATATCCCTAACAGCTACTGAACTTTTCAAAAGAAAAGAAGCCATTTAAATTTCGCTGCTGATAGAGCGGCCAGAGGATTTTTTTGTGTTATTTGTTTAGGAAAAAAGTCCGCTTTTTCTTGTCAAACTACCCGTTTTTCTGGATATCAGTTACAAAGACTGAAATCTTAATTATGTTGTTTGAAAGACTCCTTTATTTAACACGTTCACTGCTACCTTGAATTTCGTAATATAGAGGACAATAAAAAAATACGTGTTTTCTACTTAGTGCCGCAAGGCAGAAACTGAGTCTGACCTGTTGACATAGCTATTTGCGTTGCATTAAATCAGTGATTTTCAACCTTTTTTTAAAAAACATCTAACGGAACATTGAACCAAAGACTTGATTGTTCTTGGTACGCCATCAGTATTCAATCAGATTTGATCATTTATGTAGCCTGATAGAGGACCTGCTGTGCCGGTCACCTCAACTCTTCACAACCTGCCTCAAGATGAACTCCCCAAATCTCCAATCGAATAATTAAGGAATCAAACTAGATGGTAAATACTTAGATAACTTTAGATTTGCTGGCTGTATCGTCCTTCTTGGTGAGAACCTTCACGATCTCTGAATAATGCTAGTCAAAGTGAATGAAGAAAGTAAGAAAGTAGGGCTCAAAATGTAATGTACATCGACCAAGCTACGAGTAAATCGCAGGGTAGAATGAGATCTCCAGCCTTGGTTGGCTACCAGCCTAGGAGATGGATAAATTTGAATTCAAACCACTTGTGAACCCCAAGCCCACGTAGTTAAAGAGGATGGAAAAGAGTAAGTATGGATCATGCAATTAAAGATAAAAGGAATGAGAAGACAAGGAAAGGAAGAAAAGAGAAGGAATGAGAAATAAAGAAAGAAAAATGAAAGCCAGGGAAAGAAAAAAGAAAGAATGAAAGGAAGGAAAGGATGGAAAAACGGTAAAATGATGTAAAAAGAACAAGGGAGAGGAATAAAGAAAAAGAAAAGAAAAGAAAAATGATAAGAAGAGACAAAAGACTATGACAATGAGAGGAAGAAAAAATATAAAGAATTGACAAAAGAAAATAAGACAAATACAGAAAGGAAGGAAGGAAGGAAGGAAGAAAAAGATAGAAAGAAAAAAGAATGAAAGAAAGCAATACTGAGAAAGAAAAGGAAGCATAAACAAATGTGCATGGTAATTGAAAAACAATGAAAAAGATGGAAAAAGATCTGTCGGTAGGTCTGAAAAAGATAGACTGATAGATAGGAACAGACAGATAGACTGATTGATAGATATGAAAAAAGATAGATAGATAGTTATGAACAAACTGAGATAGATAGATAGATAGATAGATAGATAGATAGATATGAGCAGACACATATAAACAGACTGGGATAGATTAATAGATGGATCGAGAGAGAGGGGGGGTCGAGAGAGAAAGAATTAAGTGTAAAGCAAATAAGGACAGAGAAAAAGTGAGATGTAACTTCTTTGTGTATTCTTCCTCTTGCCTCACAAAATGTCAAAAAAAAAGAATAGCCGTGAAAAGAGATATAATTAGAGAGAGAGAGAGAGAGAGAGAGAGAGAGAGAGAGAGAGAGAGAGAGAGAGAGAGAGAAGAATAAAGAGAGTTAGGAAAAAGCAAAAAGAACGTTAGGCCTGGTAAGTCACTCGATAGAAACCATTAGGTGACCAGCATATCGTGTTGGGGTGATCAATCAAAAATTTGGAAAATGAACAAATTACAAATCACTCTCGCCTTTTGTAGGGTCTTGATCACTAAAAAAGTCTGAATTTAAAAAAAAAGCATAAATGTTGCAGCACACAAACTAAGTGACCAATTTAGCATAAATTCACATTGCAAATTGAACCACAGACTGAAAACTATTCAGAGAGTAATTCTCAATAAACACAAGAAACTGTTTTTTTTTTCTAGACCTAATGATGAGTAAATGTTGAAATGTTAAGCCCTCTAGCTCCATTGGTGAGGCCTGTCTGCGTGATAGCCTGCCGGATAGACAGATTGACCAGCTTGAAAACTAAAGAAACATACGCTGACTGTTTGGATGACACTTTTGGAGGACGGTTTCTAATGTTGAGAAAAATAAAATAAGAAGAGAAAAGAAAGAAAGGGAGGAAGAAAAAAGAAAGAAAAAGAAAGAAAGAAAGAAATGAAGGGATGAAAAGAAAGAAAGGAAAAAGATAAAAAGAAAAGAAGAAATGAAGAACTAATGAGAGCAAAAAAACAAAGATAGAGAGCTAGAACCTAATTTTGCAATGTTTCTTCCGTTGGCCCCGGGGGGAATTCACGGGAATTGTTTTCTAATTTCAATATTATTTCCCCTAACGACGATTGATTTTCTACTCGGTGTATTAGCGGTAAATAAACAACCGGCATTTTGTAATTGATTGGTGCAATCATTTGCACTGAAACGTAAACAAATAAATGGCGAATAAAAGTTATGGAAGCCCATCACGGATATAATGCAACCTATGATACCATATTTCGTATCCTTAAAAGTCAGCTGAAAAATTAACAAAATAAACTGAGAATCATCTCAGTATCAGAGAGCCATTGAAAGGGCTCCGGTAGGGATAATTCCTAGATAGATAGAGAAAGGTCAATACGGATCAGAGAAAGGACAAGAGTGGAGGATATTATACAAATAATTAAGCAACAAAAATGGAGATTGGCTAGACACTTAGCAAGATGAGAGTAAAAATAGATGGAGCAGAAAATTAACTGATTGGTGCCCATGGCACAGTAAACGCAGTAGAAAAAGGCCAGACTAGATGGAAGGTCGAGATAGAAAGATTTGCCGGTAAGACATGGTTAGACAGAGGTTAGCACAATCGTGGTCGTCACGGAAGGAGATGGGAAAGGCCTCTGTCCAACAGTGAACTAGAAATGGCTAATTGATAATGATGAGGATAGCATGGGTGAAGTTTATAACACAAATACATCAAAATTGTAATTCAGTTTAATAGTTACATATACAGGGTGTCACAAAAGTAACGCCTGGTTTGTCCCTCAAACAATTCTATTGATTCAATAAACAAACTATAAATTTAATAGATAGGACAACAAGACAACACTCAGCCACATTACGGTCATCTGACTTAACTCTTCTATTTTTTTTAGTGCTGAATCTTAAAAATTATAG